>OY744537.1:28965050-29015050 GCA_963556195.1 Sepiola atlantica
AAAAAATAATCCATGGCTTATGTGGTGCGTTTGGAAATGTCTGGCATTGTATAGAGGACACGAAGATACTAAAACATATTAGTTTCTGAGACATGAAGCTTGTTGACACTCAGTAAAACAAAATATTAATGATATCTACGAAGTATGCTGCAACAACTCAGCCAGCCATATTTTATATTCTACACCTATGATCCCATTGTCACTGCTCATTTAGTATTTTTGACAGTGCTACTTTTTAGAAGAGATGAAGGAAAATCCTAGGCTATTTGGTGCATCTGTAATTATAAACATTTCATTTTCATCAATAAAAGTTTATAGGAGTATTATTAGACTGGGCTAGTATTCTGGAAAGATGGAAACAAATTATTAGAGTCTGATTTTCACAAATAACTGCTAGTGTATACCCTCCGTCAAAAATGACAGAAGAAATATGCTCCGCCAGTGTTCGCACTGATTCTCATATAAAACCAAAGAATAACGTTAGTAATGTAATTCTTCATATATTATTATCATTATAATTTACGATTACTTAAAGAAAAATAAACACCTACCGATGACTTTTTATTTATAGTGAAGGATTTCTTTCCGAATTAATTTCAGACAGCGGGGGTTGTCTGACTTGCTTTTTTCTAATACACATTAGTCTTTACTATAGAGTGGTGGATTGGGTTAGGGTCCACAAGAGATGGAGAGCAATGAGCGTTATTTGGGCTATATGTAATTATAAAACTCCGGTTTTCACAAATAAATTGGAGTATTATTAGACTGGGTTTGTGTTTTGGAGAAACGTTATAAGATATGTTGGTATTTCTGTAACTATAGAAATCTGATTTTCGATAAATACCGATGTTGTTGATTTTCAATTAAATTTTCAAAGCACGTTCACAAAGTAGTTACAAAAGCACGGACTTTGGAAGTTGTATTTTTGGGGCGGGAGCGGTTATAAAGCAAGTTGAAATCAATCATCAGGGTTAGGGTTAGGTGGCCTCACCAACCCTGCATTCAAAAATCTGAAACCCCACTTTCGTCCAACCAACCTCTTTTTTCCGCTGGCTGAGATCCAACCACACCTGCTTCTTCCATAGCAGTTAATGACGGGCATTTGCCACGAACAGATGCCCACGTTTAACTTTTGCCACGACCAGACGCCCACGTTTAACTTTTGCCAAAAGAATTCAACTAATGATTAGCTGTGAGAAACTAGTAATTTTTGGAAATCTGTGCCAGAAAAAAACAACATATTTCTCTGGAGAAAGAAAGAAGAATTCTATGCGAAGCTTCCCTTGTGACCTACTTTGAATTGCCAGCAACAAAAGATCTCAAAACTCCCACGCACTGACATCGACTAATTATCGAGTTGTATTTCCTACATTGTGTTTATAACCAGAAACCAAAAAGAAACCCGAAAAGACACAGGAAACATTTAAGATTAGAATGAATATAGACTTCTTTTTTTTACGTGTGAATCAGATGATTCTGGTGTTGGCATTAGTTTCCCCATTGTTTTTCTAGTTAGAAATCTTTATGAAAAGACATCGGGTACTCACGGGAAGGACCACGAGAAAGTTGCCAACATTCCTAAGTGAAAGTGGCACTGTGGAACCGACCGGATTCGAACTTGGAACATCAAGGTCTTCAGTCCGTGTCGATATCCACTTAACCACCGTCACCTCCCAATACCAGACTAGTTATTTTATATCCCTTGATGGTGTCTATGTATCTGGTTCACCTTTCGGAACCAGTGCGAGATTGGTTTGGATTTTTTCTTTCCTCTTAGCCAGAAATCCGGAAGTTTTGGGAGAAAGATGACGAACTTAACTTTTAAAAATATATTTTATTGAATTATTCATAGATCCATTTTTCCTTATCTATGAGTTGCTTATGGCTACTGACAGACGCGACAGGAATGGCATGAACGCCTCTATCTAATAGGACTATACATTTTATGTTGTCTCACTGAGACATAAGTTCTTCTACCTATATCACATGATTACATTCAATCATATGACGTATAGGGGAGGTAAACCTTAGGTTAAAACTTTCCAATCACACCTAAGCATTGTTTTGTATTTTACAATCCAAACTTTACGCCAAAAGAATATTTCTGCTAATAAATATGTAACATAGTTGTTTTACCCAATAGAAATATGGTTTTCTCTGTTTAAATGTAACCTTTTATGACATTCAAGAGCCTATTTCTCGTGCGTGATCTTCCTTTGCGTCTATTTGACTATTTATGTTGTGTTTTTTTTTTATCACGGAAGACTGCAGCTTGTCGAACGCTGATTTGTCTCTAGTCGAAAAACATCATTCTCAGACAATTCAAATTATTCTAAGTTCGATAGTCAAAGATTGACACTGAAAATTCAGCTATTCTTCTATCTGAGTTTATACTAAAACTTATACGAAGGTCTATCAGAATTAATAAAATTTGGTAGAACAAATTTGAGTTCAATCCCCACTAAGTCTCTCACAATTCTTTATTTATACTTTTGACATTATTTTCTCTAATTTAGATTTCAATTATCATTTTTTCCCTGTTTTTATACAGGGTGACCCCCCCCCCCCCCAACGGGCTCCAACTATAATTAGGCCCTATTTCTTAGTGTTTTGTCCAAATGAAATGAATTTTTGGTCACAACTAGTTTATTATATTCAAAACATCACATCAAAACACTAGGGTCTTTGGCCTTTTTTTTCTCAGTTCTACAGCATGTGTACTAGATGACCTCCATTTTCTCTGTGCATTTCTTGAGGCGCAGAACAAAGTTGTCCATGACGTTCTTACAGACTGAATTGGGAATGACTCTCATCTCCTCCCTGATGGCTTCCTTGAGTTCCGTGATGGTTCTGGGTTTCCCTTCGCACACTCTGTCCTTAAGATACCCCCAAAAGAAAAATTTTGGGGGGCTTAGGTCCGGGCTATGGGGTGGCCACTCAAAATTAGTATTGAGACTGATCACTCGGCCTCCGAAGTTCTCTTTCAGCCAATCTCGGGACAGGTTTGAGGTGTGAGAACTTGCTCCGTCTTGCTGGAACCAGAACTTTCTGATGAGCGACGGGTAGAGGGTCTGGAGCTCACTCTTGAAGGTTTTGAGGACCTCCACATACCGCTCCTTGGTGACTGTCACTGCTGCGCCAGATTCTTCGATGAAGATTGGTCCGATGATGCCTCTGACCGAGATTGCAGCCCACACCGTGCACTTGGGAGAGTGAAGGGGCTTGGTGGCTACTTCATTGGGTCTGGAGGACCCCCAGAAGACATTTGTCTTGGAGTTTACCTTTCCGTCAAGATAGAAGTGGGCTTCATCTGAGGTCCAAAGGAGGTTAAGGAAACCTGGCGTCTCCTCGATATTATCGAGCATCTTGACTGCCATAGCGCTCAATTGCTTCTTGTCTGAGGCTGTAAGGGTCTGCAACGTCTGTATCCTGTATGGGTAAGCCCTGATATCGTTCACCAGCACTCTCCTACAAGTCTAACGGGAGATACCGAGGGACTGACTTCGCTTACGCACAGAGCGTTTCGGACTCTCCTGGAGAGACACTCTCAAACTTTCGACCAGCTCGGCTGTCCGCTTCTTGGGACGTCACGAGTGGCTTGGACAGTTCTCACTGGCAGCGTTGAGGTTCTCCACGGTTACATACTTCTCGAAGTTGTCCACCCAGTTCTGAATTCTGCTTTTGGGTGGAGCCTTTTCACATTCGAACTGATGCATGAAACTGTCCTGGATTTTCTTAAACGAGCCTGTCTTGTAGTAAAATTTAACACAGTGTATTTTTGCCCCATCCCACTGAGGTCTTGGTGTACTCACGGTCGTTGATTCTGCCATGTCCTGTAAAATAAGGGCAATCGGTGAATAAATAAAGGAGATATCACATAAAGTGTACGCGGGGGGCCGTTTTTTTTTTGTAATTCCTTTCGAGTGATATATCCCAACATGTCAACCTTTCGGGAGTATTTAATGGCGATGTACAATATGTGTTGGAAACGATTTATCACATAAGATTAATTGAACCTAACTTTCTCTCTTAACTTTTACTGATGGGGAAATTGTGGGTTCTTGCCTTATCAAAAGTTATAATCCTTAGCTAACAACAATAAGATTTTAACTTAGCATATATATATATATATATATATATATATATATATATATATATATATATATATATATATATATATATATATATATATATATAGTAAGTAAGGGAAATATATTTATGGCAATTAAGCTACACAGAGGCTGAAGATGTAGCTTAATTGCCATAAATATATTCTCATAACTTACTACCTAGCTTTACTTGCGTATCGAGCACTGAAACTACTGAAAATTAATGCATAAAAAATTATATCCCCATATAAAATTTTATTTGGATACATATAATAGTTATATATATATATATATATATATATATATATATATATATATATATATATATATATATATATAATAATGTCTCGAGTTTACTTTTTAAAACATTTCTATTTATACCATCGTTTCTGTCTTTTGAAAAACGCATTTGTTTTGATATTAATAAGTTCAAGATAGTTTAAAAGGCTTCCTCATTGAAATTTTTCTCCAACAAATAAAACCCAGAAAAAGTAAAAAAACCGTCAACCGTATAGTTTCCATAAAACTCACCTCAAACTATGATCTTCTTTGATTGTTACTCGTTTTTTAAAAAGAAAATAACAAAGAAAACATTCAAGCTGCATTTTCATTGGCAAAGCACAGAAATTCAAAGCGGGGGGTCCATCAAGAGGGTCGAGAAGGATGGGAAGTGCATGAGACTCGAACGGGGTTATTTTGAAAGGGGAACACAGTTGGTTATCTGGGATTGAAATAATTCGCTTCAGACACTTCTCGTATCTTTATAATATACTAGACCACCCGTGACCCGTTGGGTCAGTTTGTTATATTAGCTATGGAATTCATGTATGAGCGTGACACTTGTGGCATAAAGAAAATAGTTTTTTTTACATAACAGAAGCATTTCTATGAAAGTATATTAAAATGAAAAAAGAATATAGATAGATTTCTATGAGTCGTTCTGTTTATTATAATTGTTTTTTTTTTAAATTACAGTTACTGAATTATAAGTGGTTGGTTAGGGCGATTTGAGAAAGGAAGGGTGTACAGCAGGCTTTCTCGTGTACGTAACGAAAACAGAGGGAGTAGGAGTGGTGAAATCTATGAGAGGGAAAGTAGGAGGTGGTTTCGTTCACCGACCGCTAGTATGGCTGATATTAATAATGAGTGTTGTTTTTTTGTTTGTTTGTTTTTGTTTTTTAAAAGGGAGGAGTTTTTTTTGAAACTGCGACAGACTTTACGAAGTCCTCCCGTTGAATGTTTTTAGTCGTGAAGAAAACAAATAAACTATTTGATGAAATTAAATGAAATTGTTTAAAAATTTCCAGAATGAAAAATTTCATGCGTTCGTTAATCATAATAGAGAATAACGGAATTGGAATAACAGATTGAAGACGATGCTATTTACGCATGCGCAACCGGATGTTGAAAACCGGAAAGCTGAAAGCTGATTGCAAACATACAAGAACAATAGACTTTTAGTATTATATAGATATCGGTCTTAATACTCGTCCAACTAAACTTTAGTGCAAGAAAAGTGGGATTTGTATAGACAATTAAATATCTTACTTAGTGGACACTATATGTTTGTTTATTTATATTATAACATGCACGCATATTAAAAATATGATTAATAAAAATGTACTTCCCATCGATCCAAATAAAAATATAAAACTTATTATTTATTATAGCATATTTAAAATCTACCCTTATCATCACTAGTAATCTCCCCTCCTACTTGACCAACATTTTGGATGAGACAAACCTTGTATATGAATTTAAATGTCCCTTGTAAGACTGTGTTTCCGACAATGTAGAAAAAACATATATGTATGCTTTACTACTACAACTTTGTCGAAACGTCTTACCATGCACCTATCTGACACTAGCGCAATAACCAGCATCTGAAAACTAAATATTCCTGCCCCTGCTCTCAACTTCGAAAGATGTTCGTAGACAATACTAGAATATGAGAATAACAATCTAAGACTACAGATATTAGGAGCCTTACATATAAATTAATTTCGATAATAATAATAAAGCTGTGGTGTGTCTGCTTCACGTAACATGCGTTTTCCTTCAAACAAAGACATCGGGTAGAGACAGAGTTCATAGGACATGAGATCATCCAACCTTAGATCACCCATCTGTGAGACCACGAGAAAATTCTGGAATAAAAGTACTGGGTTAATTCTACGATCTACAGACACTTTGATATTCTTGCTCGATGCTAACATCTTTGCTTTCAAACTCCGCTTGTGAGAATAGAAGAAAACTGATTGTCTATCCGTCTTCTGTACAATGTCTTTTCCGATTTCGAACAGGTCCTGAACATTGACATCCTCGTTAGCAGTAATCCCTGTGATAATATTGCATAACGATTCATCGCCTGAAAACAGCTTAAAGCTGTCTAGTTTCTCTGCAACTTTCCCGAGGTTTGTGTCATCTCTTCTCACCCGAGATGCAGACAACTCTGTATGTTGTTCGCTTGTTGTGTAACTTCGTGCGGTAAGTTATTGCATGGCAAGGTTGTAAGCGGATGACACAGTGGACGACATGGCACAAACTGTTCACTGGTGCTCGGACATCCCACTATCCCGTGTGCGCCCACTGTGACTTTTGACTGAGTGCATTAGTGTTTTCTCGATGACAAGATCGGAGCCAAGACTAGCCCACTATTAGCTACTGCGTCTGATTACGTGAAACCTGAACAGGAACTTTTGATGTACTCCAGGGTTGTCATCTTCTGGAGATATAGACGAGCCGACCAGATAATTTGGATGACCAGTGACTGCGAAAATTGGCAGGCAAGCTAAGACAGCACTAAGACGCAGTTCCCAAGACTCCATTCAATCAGCTGCAACAAGTGCCCTAGCAATTCCTAGCATGTGCTGATAGTTTATCCATAGATTGCTGGTTTTGGAGGTCCTTACCAGTTCATCCCTTATCAGAGTTAGACTGTTGTAAATCCTACCGATGAAATCTGATTCCAACGATGACTTCAAGTCACATCCACCAGTCTCCATCAGCATGTACAGCTGCTCAAGTTCCTGTACTTGGTCCTGAAAATTAAGTTCATTCTCCAGGATTTTTGCAACAATCTGACGTGTGAGACACTGATCCACTAGCAGGTGGCCACGCAATGCTTGTTGCCCTGTCTTTTCGCTCATCATGTGTACGACGGCATTTTCACCATATACTCTCTCCATGATCTCCTTGAGTTTACTGCCATCCAGCAACATCCTATATATTCGCACTCCTTATGCATCAGGTGCATTATGCCTTGTCAGCTCGGGAGTAGTCTAGTTGAAGTGAAAGAAAGCTTTGATGAGTTTCGCTGCAGTTTTGAGAATTGCTCGTTTTTGTGCTTCCTTATCATCTGTCGGGGTGAATTGTAGTATTCACGAAAAATGTCACAGGTTTTTCTCCCTAAATGTCAAAATTTTTGCCACACCACACCGGCCTTTGGTCACAAATAAAGAGTTTTTATATCGACTTATCAGCTTTTCCTTGAGGTACTGATTTCCATATGCCGTTTATTTACTACCTCGTAAGTATTCTCCCATTTAAGCGACAAGGTCCTATATCGTTATCTGTTCCTCATCGTTTTCCTACAAGAATATACCCCCCTTTCGAATGCTTCATCGCTGTCTTTTGGTCTTCTACATTTTTGGCATTTGGTTAATTCAACAGGCGTGAACTGTCTTAGAATGCTTCGCATTGTATGGAAGTTGACGTTACATGACTGGTTGTACACACAGTCTGCAGCATGGAGATCACCACTAAAATATTCGATCCAACCTTGAACAGCAGTGGCCACTCATCCCCTCTTGTTTTGCAATGAACCAGGATAGTTTGACCAAATACATAAGTCTTCACATAGCAAATCTTTCCCTTTTTCGTTTATAATCTTTCTTCGTAGTATCAGTTCCACAAAATGCAACGCGTTTTACTGTCATATCGTCCCAGAGAAACACGAGCGCCCCTTTTTACTAGCCGAGCAGAATCATCCTTTTTGTAGGCTGAAGCAATGTCCTTGTTGTTTATGTGAACGTTAGTTCCGGCTCCAACAAAGACTTTGACACCTCGTTCGATACTTGCACGGTTGACATCTAGAGCACCCTTTTCTTGAAGCACCACAGTCCAAATCCCGTTCGCATAAAAGCTTGCCTCCAGCAATTTACGCCAGTCTTCACACAGAATTTTGATCTTACTAGTCCTATAAGATTAATGCTTTTCAGTTGTTTGCAGTGAGAACTGTTTCGGAGATGAAATTATATATATATATATATATATATATATATATATATATATATATATATATATATATATATATATATGCATATATATAATATATACTGCTTGTATCTGCCTCTTATTTTAAAATTATAATTTTTACTTTTATTCAAATTCTGTGTCATTCTTTTTTTTACGTATTTAAAATATATTTTCTTGGCTGTTCTGCGATATTGATAGGACTACAAATGCCCCACGTGGATCAGCGCTATGCCCGTAGTTTTAAAACAAATTTCCCTAGCTAAAGCAGGGAAAAAGACCCCTCCCCTCTTACTCCCCAAAGTATTATCTACCAATCTCTCAAATAATTCTGAACATGAACAGAACTGACCAAATTCATTAAAGAGACACGGGTTGAGACATTTATATCGACCACCCTTAAAAAATGAAGACCTGAAATTCAACTAAAGGCAAAGTAAAAATAAACCCAGCTAAGTTCCTAATTTCTTATTTCTGAACTGTCTCTGTCTTAAATAATGCATGTATTTACGTTGCGATGACTAATTAGTTAAACAATATTTGCTTTTTTCAGGTTTTTGTTTCTTTTTTTCTGTGCACCATTCTTTTATCTGTCTGTCTTTTTTAATTTTCTTGCTAATATTTTGAAACGTGTTTAGAGGGGTCAACGCGTTCGAGGTTAAAAGGGAGAAGAAATCCACTATCAAATGTAGTTAAAAAGGGGGAAGTCCCACCCAAACCTACTAGCCTGACGTTAGTAAAGAGTCACGTGTTGAGACATTTATAACGACCACCGACAAGGAATGGAGACCTCAAATTCAACTAAAGCTTATAGGCAAAATTAAAAAAATATAAATAAATAAGAAAATAAAAAACAGCTAAGTTCTTAATTTCTTAATTCTGAACTGTCTCTGTACTTACGTTGCGATGACTACTTAGTTAAACAATATTTTTTCCAGGTAGCGAAACCACAAAATTGCCTTCGATACTGTAACGTCATAGCTAAAGTGCCCTATCGTTGGACCTATTGAATTGTAGATTAAACCCTCTCACACACCATAATGACCGGTGAAATGTCCCCACAATAAATGTGCTTATAATAGAGTGAGAGGGAACTTATCTTTAGTCATTCATTATCTGTAGAAGGCTGTGGCTAGACTTATTCTTATCTACATATATACATATATACATATATACCGGGGATGAAATACGGGAGCCTCTGTGTAGCTTGATTGCCATATATATTTTCATTGCTTATTACATATACATATGAGTTGGTCTTTTTTTATAATACCTGCGGGGCTCAGAAATACCCGACTAGTACACGGGCGCAGGCTATCACCTCTCGGGGTATTGGATCTGTGGACCTTGCACGTCCATTCAACTAAGAGAAGGAAAACTCTGAAAATAAAACCTTGCTACTAACCACTTACGCTTTGGCAACAAACTGTTGGAGAGGGATCCCTCATTAGTCCTGATCGAAAACCTTCCTAGAGCTGGAATCTCGAACAAAATATCCGGTTTGCAAACTTAAAATTGCTTAATGAGTAGATGGGATCTGCCTATTGCCCGGTCTTGCACTCCTTCTCTGTCTATTAGCCAGGCGTCTCTCTTTCTCTCTATCTAGGCAACTTGGGAAAAGGTTTTTCATCACTAAGTCTTACATGATCGGTGTGGGTCGCTCTTGTTCCGACAGGTTGAGGGTACAGGTTAGACAGCTTGTCTGGCTGCTGTTTCCGACTGACAGGACAGGAGCCCAAACTCTTAGGTAGCGCTAAGAACGGCTTCTCCATCATCAGTTGTCAATACCGTAGCTGTACGTGTCATGTCGCGCATGGAAAGGGACTCTACAGTTATCCCCGGTGGGCTTTCCAGAGGCCACAACCTCCATGGACCAGGTCGCAACTAATGGACTGGTTGTGTGAGCTTATTGGCACCTAACATGAACTCACTTTGTTCACCCCGACTCTATCAAAAACAAACATGACATTGCAAAATAAAAAAATAAAACCTACACCAGACACCCAAAACAAAATATCTTCGCCTCTGTCCTTGAGGCTCGCATTCACTAATATCCGAGAACTTAGAACCAACATCAACGACGTATACACTTTTCTCCTGGCAAACTACCCGGATATCCTAGCACTAAGTGAAAAGAACCTCTAATCCTCAACCTCCTCACATCACTTTGACATGACTGACTACCTTCGTCTCTACCGTAAATATTCTGACAAACACATGCACGGGCTAGGAGTTTATGTTCGGAAGACCCTCTCTCTAACAAGAGAACATAGGTTAGAATCAGATGACCAAGTCTACATGTGCTTTAGATTGACTTTACACCACAGCGTTAGTTACTTATATTTCTTATACCGTTCACCTTCGACCCAGGACTGTATCCTGCTAAACTCTGTTTCTGAAAGCATAGATGGAGCACTCTCACTCGACTCGAATGCCCAATTACACGTATTTGGGGATTTTAATGCACACCACCGTGACTGGCTGGGATTCTCCAGCCTTACTGACGCAGCCGGTAACTCTACGTATAATTTATCCTTAGCTCTCACAGACTGTCGCTTTCCTGACCCGCCTTCCCGATTGAGTAGACCAGCAAGCCTCACTTCTCGACCTGTTCCTGACCTCACTGCCCGAGGGTTGTGTGACTGAAGCCCACTCGGGAACGCTGATCACGTCGTGGTTATGATTAGTATTACCCTAAAAACTTGCTCAAAAGCTGATGAGCCATTGCTCAAAATAACGAGATACTACGAGCAGACTGATGTTGAGTCCATCAGAGATCAAATAGGTGATGCCCCATGGACTGAAACCTTCTAACTCCCTGCTGATCAGTGTGCAAATGAGTTAACTGAATGGGTCAAAGCAGGCATTGAAGCCTATGTCCCCATGCGAAAATTCTTTAGCAAACCCCACTCCCCTCAGTGGTTCACCTCGAAATCTGCAGCTGCCATTGCTGAGCGGCAGCAAGCATTCCGAAAGTCCGTCCGCCATAAGTCAGCTGCTAATAGACAGAAGTTTATAGAGTCAAGAAATAACTGTAAGGAAGTGTTAGGTGAAGCAGAGGGACGGTATACAGAGATAACAAAAAAAAAACGCATTCAGTCATAGAAACTAGGCACTCGTGATTTCTGGAAAATCTATAATTGCGTGCTCAAGAATGGACAATCAACGATTCCCCGCTATCAAACCACAATGATGTCATTTGCACGGCAGCTGATAAGGCTGAACTACTTGCCCAGCATTTCGCCATAAACTCCACTTTGGACTCGACAAATCACCATCTCCCTGAATTCCTATTGCGGACTGAAGCCACACTTAAAAACCTGGTCATCACCCTATCTCAATCATGGTCATCATAAAAATCCTCAACACTTCCAAAGCATGTGGGCCTGATCTTATACCGGTAATAGTAATAAAGAAATGCTCTGCAGAACTGGCCCCTGTCCTCTCCAAACTCTACAATAAATACCTCGCTGAATCTTGTTTCCCTAATAGCTGGGACATTGCCTCAGTGGTACGAGTCTTCAAGAATTCCGGGGATAGAACTGATCCTAGGAACTATCGCCCAATCAGCCTACTCCTGATCTTTGCTAAAATCTTTGAATCCTTAATCAATCTAGCAATAGTACGGCACTTAGTTCATGCTAAACTTCTATCTGACCGCCAGTATGGATTTAGACAAGCACGATCTACTGCGGACATCTTAACGGTCATCTCTGAACGCATGTATCATACATTCGACAAGGCAGGTGAAGCTAGGGCAGTAGCGCTTGATATATCCAAGGCCTTTGACAAGGTATGGCATAAGGGGATTATCTTACAAATTCACTCATATGGTATTACTGGACGAATATTTAATATAATTAGATTTTTCCTAACCAAAATAAAGATCCAGGTTGTCCTCGATGGCCGTTTATCTATACAACATGACATAAATGAAGGTGTACCCCAGGGATCCATCTTATGACCTCTACCGTTCCTGATTTTCATAAACGACCTCCCTGATGAAATCGAGTCTGAGATAGTTATATTTGCTGATGACACAGCGCTGTACTCTCGTCATGTGGGCAAAACGGACGTGTACATATCCGAGGCAATGACTGAATCCTTAGAAAATGACTGTAGTAGATTGGGGTCATAAATGTTTGGTAACTTTTAATGCCGCAAAGACAAAGCTACTTTCCTTCAATAAATACAAAAAAACTTCTTCAACCACCGATTGCCATGGCAAATAACATTCTACCTGAGAGTTCAACATTCAAACTTCTCGGCCTAACCTTCACAGGTAACATGAATTGGAACAAATACATTGAAGATATTGCGAAGGCTGCTGCAAAGAAGGTCGTCTCCCTCTACTGTACTAGTAACCACCTCACACCTGACATTATCCTGTATCTCTACAAAACCACCATCCGCCATTGTATAGAGTATTGTTGTCATATCCGAGCTGGTGCATCATCCACTAGTCTCTCCCTCCTAGACAAGGTCCAAAAAAGAGTCGCCAACTTCATAGATCCCTCACTATCCACCAAGCTCCAGTTCCTATCCCATCGCTGCAATGTTGCATCCCTGTGCTTGTTTTACAAATATTTCAATGGATTGTGCTCCGATGAACTAGCTGCTCTAGTGCCTCCTCGACGCAAATACACTAGAACGACCCGACAATTAGCTAGGTCCTATCCATTCACTGTGGAGGTCTCCAGATGCCGGAGAACCTTCTACAGACATCTCGCTGCACAGCATCCAATTTAGGATGACACCTAAACCTTTTTCCTAATTCTCAATAGCCCCTAACGTATACAGTGACATCCTGTCTTGTTTGGGGTGAAATATATATATATATATATATATATATATATATATATATATATATATATATATAATGTGTGTGTGTGAGTAAATGTGTAACTAAACTAAGAATGCTAAAAGCTATTCGACCAGTGGGACGATTGGAAAATTAATCAATGACCACCGCCGATGATGCCTGTTGTCTTTTAATGGCAATAATTGTCGCCTGCCGGATATTGCTTGCGAGAAGAGATCGGATGGGAAATCTGGGAATGATTCAAATATCGCCTTACTGTTGGTTTGGTGGTGGTGGCTATGGTTGGTCTGGGGTAAGAGACCGGAAGTTGCTGTTGTTGTTTCTTGTGTTCAGGATTTTCACATGAATTGTGATTAGTGCCAGCTCGCGGCAATATACGACTCCTGCTCGAAAGAGACGCTGTGGAGCTCTCCATCAGCAGATATACAAAAGGGACCGACAATGACTTGAAGCTGTTGTGACCAGTCGAGTGCAAGCGGTTTGCGTGTTGTTGAGCGTCAAGAAAAAAATACTAGGAGCTTAGAGCAATGGTACGCGCGTGCGCGTGCACGAGAGAGAGAGAGAGAGAGAGAGAGAGAGAGAGAGAGAGAGAGAGAGTAAATGACTGATACGTTTGAAAATGTTATAAGGTTTTCGTTATTAACTTTATATTATAATAACGGGCATTACAAAAAAACAAAAAAACGTGTAGATTTTTAGGGTACTCGTCACCCGTGTTTTAAGTGGAAAAGTAAAATCCTGAGTGTCGGGCCTCACAGAAGCAACGCAAAACATAGACAGTACGAAGATCGGTTCTTCGATGCACAGGACAGAGACAACTGAACACACTCACAATGATCTGAGTGTACCAATAGTTCAATTGTCCATTTGTATTTGTAGTGGAGCAGGAAATCGGGGGAGAACATACCACACCTGTCCTGTTATTTTTTATTTTTTCTCTGAAGTCACTGTTTGCACACAATGTAATGATGCATTCTTAAAAGCGTGTCTTATTTATTTGTGTATCACCTATAAATCGTCTTGCAGATAAAATATTGACAATATTGTTCAACATGTGAAATACAATGAGTGGGGGCCATTTTTGTTATGTACATAGTTGATAGTTGAACGAAGCAAGGAAAACGATGTATAAGTTTACTTTATCTTGATTCTTCGTCCTGTTGACTGTATTTAAAATAACAGAACTCTTCGCGTCAATTTATGAACATGCATGTGTGTGTTCATAGCACTGGCCGTGATCGCCCCGCTCGTTTTGTTTGGTAAATATTTACCGTTCAGTCAGTGCTGCAACAAAGAATTAAAAAAAAATGGAAATCGCTCCAGACAATGCATGAAGCCACTTGATGTAAGGAGCTAACAAGAACGAAATATGATTATCGCAAAGACAGGAGATGCCTATTGGCCTTAGTCTTGAAAAGACCAAGGCTATAGGTAGGAGTAAAACAGTTAGCAGGAAGAGAGTTCCACAAGCATGCAGTTCTTGGAAACAATCAACTCGAATAGGAAGCTGTATTACAATGAGGTATGAAAACAGCGAATTGATGTACACCACTAGACCAACGAGTCAAACGGGCTGGAATAAAAGAAGCGGGGAATAAGTCACACAATTCTGAAGAACACATAGCATAATAATACTTATAGAAAAGACTGAGACTAGCAACATCACGTCTGTGAGAGATAGAGTGTAAAGAAGAAATGGTGGAGGTCAATCACATTACAGATACGTTTCTGCACCTTATCAAGAACCCTCAAATGGGACAGAGATTTATCAGCCCAAATATGACAACAGTACTTTACACATGGTCTGATAGTAGATTTGTAGAGATAGAGAATTGTCCCTAGTGTGAGAAACTGTTTGGAGCGATAGGGAAAAACCAATAGATCTAATGTATGAACTCCAAGAAAGATTTGGTGAGAGAGAAATACCAAGAAGTTTCATAGTCGATTTCTCCACAAGAGCAAAGTTATCCACGAGATTCTAATTCCAAGTAAAACTACATATAAACAATCAACAGATGTTTATTTTTTGGAGATTACAAATGATACTCGTTTTCCAAGTTTGAATAGCTGACTTGCAAAATGAGATCTTTTATTTCGACTGAATAAAAACATGAGGCCAACCCAATACAACAGACCCTTTGTTCCCCAGAACCACCGAAAACCAACTGACTCTAAAACGTCCAACTCAAACTGACAGCCTCCTGCACAGAGGGCCGGTTCTAACTCATCCATTTACTGTCTCTTGGAATATTTACCTCCTGAACGGAAATCTTGGATTCTGGTCTTTCTCAGTGGTAACCATTCGACCACCAAGAGGCTGACTACTGGAGATATCCACTAAAGATAACGGCTAAATAGTCTCCACTCAAATAGGTTTATCTGGAGTCAATCTAGGAACATTACCTTTCTCAAGTAGGTTGGTCTCAACGTAATTCCCCGTTTAATGAGGCCCTTATTTTATTTTAAACAAAACAAAATACCGCGTGACCTAACTCACAATGATGTATATTTTAAATTTCTTCTGTGTTCCCCTTTTCCCTTTGGCCGAGCACATCTCACCTGCAACGTTTGTCATTCGCATGCACCATTGAAGCATGCAGCATAGTGCATGTTTACAGCTTAATGATTCAAAAGCTTTGAAAGTGAAGAAACATTGCTAGTCTTTTTCTACTCATTGGTATCCTCATGTCAAGAAATACCTGTCCAATCGTCCTCTTACGTAGTCAAGTTTTGATTAGTGGGTGGTAGTCTATCATCTTGGCTTTAAAAATTCGTCATATCTGTATCTTCTTCTATGCTAACATGTTGCTATTATTTCAATGTTAATGTTTATCAGCTGGGTCTTTGATTTTCTAATCATTTTCATTATTAATGCTCTATTTACAATATGGAGCATCCACTAATCTTTATGATTTTCGTAAAGTAGTAACCTTCAAATGGCATCTGTCAAAATTTGAACGCAATCGCTTTATTAGTTTACGAATTACAGATATTTAAGTGAAGCTACTCTTGCAAATTTTCAAGACAATGGGAAATCTGAATTTTACCTTAAGATGTCGTCCAAAAGCTGATGAACCGTTGCTCAAAACAACAAGATACTACGAGCGGGCTGATTTTGAGTCAATCAGAGATCACATCAGTGATGCCCCATGGAGGGAAACCTTCTTACTCCCTGTCAACCAGTGTGCAAACGAATTAACTGAATGGGTCAAAGCAGGCATTGAAGCCTACGTCCCCATGCGAAAATTCTTTAGCAAGCCTCACCTCCTCAATGGTTCATCTCGGAATGTGCAGCTGCCATTTCTGAGATGCAACAAGCATTCCGTAAATTCGGCCGCCATAAGTCAGCTACTAATAGAAATAAGTTCATAGAGTCAAGAAATAATTGCAAGGCAGTGATAGGTGAAGCGAAGAGAAGGTATAATGAGTTAACAAAAAAACGCATCCAGTCACAGAAACTAGGTACTCGTGATTTCTGGAAAATCTACATTAGTGTAGTGAATAATGGTCAATCAACGATTCCCCCACTATCAAACTACAATGATGTCGCTTGCACGGCCACTGATAAGGCTGAACTACTTGCCCAGCGCTTCGCTCCTAACTCTACTTTGGACTAAGATAACCACCAGCTCCCCAGATTCCCTTTGCTGACCGAAGCCACACTTGATAACCTGGTCATCACCCCATCTCAGGTCAGAGACATCATAAAAAAACCTTGACACCTCCTAAGTTTGTGGGCCTTATCTTATACCTGTAATAATAATAAAGAAATGCTCTGCTGAACTGGCCCCTGTCCTCTCCAAACTCTACAATAAGTGTCTAGCTGAATCTTGCTTCCCCGATAGCTGGAAAATTGCCTCTGTGGTACCAGTCTTCAAGAATTCTGGGAATAGAACTAATCATCAGAACTATCGCTCAATCAGTCTGCTGCCAATCTTTGCTAAAATCTTTGAATCCCTAATCAATCTAGCGATAGTACGGCACTTAGTTCATGCTAAACTTCTTTCCGACCGCCAGTATGGATTTAGACAAGCACGATCTACTGCAGACATCCTAATGGTCATTCTGAACGCATATATCACACACTCGACAAGGCAGGTGAAGCTAGGGCAGTAGCGCTTGATATATCCAAAACCTTTGACAAGGTATGGCATAAAGGGCTCCTATTGAAAATACGCTCATACGGTATTACTCGGCAATTACTTAATATAATTAGATCCTTCCTAGACAAAAGAAATATCCAGGTTGTCCTCGATGGCCGCTCATCTATGCAACATGACATAAATGCTGGTGTACCCCAGGGATCTATCCTTGGACCCTTGTTATTCCTGATCTATATAAACGATCTTCCTGATGGCATAGAGTCTGAGATGGGGTTATTTGCTGACGACACCACCCTTTACTCTCGCCATGTTGGCAAAACCGACGAAATCATATCCGAGCCAATGCCTGAATCTTTAGAAAATGACCTCCAGGCTGTAGTGGATTGGGGTCATAAATGGTTAGTAACTTTTAATGCCGCAAAGACAAAGCTCCTTTCCCTCAATAACTACAAGGAACCTTTGCAACCACCGATTGTCATGGCAAATTACACCTTACCTGAGAGTCCATCATTCAAACTCCTCGGCCTAACCTTCACAGGTAACATGAATTGTAACAAATACATTGAAGACATTGCCAAGGCTGTCGCAAAGAAGGTTGGCTCCCTCTACCGTGCTAGTAAACTCCTCACACCTGGCATTATCCTGTATCTCTACAAAGCCACCATCCGCCCATGCATGGAGTATTGTTGTCACATCTGGGCTCGTGCATCGTCTACTAGTCTCTCCCTCCTTGACAAGGTCCAAAAAAGAATCGCCAACCTAATAGGTCCCTCAGTGTCAACCAAGCTCCAGCCTCTGTCCCATCGCCGCAATGTAGCATCCTTGTGCTTGTTTTAGAAATATTTCAATGGATTATGCTCCGATGAATTGGCTACTCTGGTGCCACCTCGACGTAAATTCACTAGACTAACTCGACAATCAACTAAATCTCATTCATTCACTGTGGAGGTCCCCAGATGTCGGAGAGCCTTCTACTCAAATAGCTTCTTTCCTCGTACTGCTGGCCTCTGGAACTCCCTCCCTACCCCTGTTTCCCCAACAGTACAGACATGCAGAAATTTAAAACTAATGTAAACAGACATCTCGCTGCGCAGATCCCAATCTAGGTTGACCGCCCCCTACCTTCCCCCCTTTTCTTTTTTCTCAGTAGCCCCTTACGTCTACAGTGGCGGCCTGCCTTGTTTGGGGTGAACTATGTTAAAAATAATGTGTAGATAAAACTTTATTGCTGCTGGAAAAATACTGTTCAAGCAAAGCAATGGTTTGATGAGTTTAATTGGGACTCTTATCGATCGGAAATAATGGCTAAGTGGTTGTGTGCTGATTTTAAATACGGTTGTACAGATGCAAATGTTACTGAATGCTCAGGTCGTCCAAATTCGGCAGTTACTCCAGAAAATATAAAAAATCTACAAATTCGTTTTAGCCGATCGTAAATTGAAGTTGATATAATAGAGTAGTTGAATATACCAGTGTATTCACTATTTTGCATTAATATGTTTTCAATAAGAAAGCTGTGTTCAAAATGGATGCAAAAACAACAAGTCGTTGAGGATTCAGATTGTTGTTTGCAACTATTTCAACGAAACAAAAAAATGAGTTTTTTGCGTCAATATGTGACAATGGATGAAACATATATCCACCACTTTACTTCGTAGTGAGATCGGCAGTAAGCTGAGTGGGCAGCAGCAGGTTTAAGCCGTCCAAAGCGACCAAAGACGCAAAGATTAGCAGCCAAATTTTGGATGCGTAAGTTATTTTGTTCATTTATTTTAATGAGAAAAGAAAAAGCATGAATAACGAATATAACGTAGCATTATTTATGTTTGAAAGAAAGAACTTGCCCCCCCGTTCAAATGGGTACAAATGAATAAGGGGGAAAAAGTGCTATTTCACCAAGACAATGCACCGTGTCACAAGTCGATCTCAACGATGACGAAACTACATGAATTGCACTTCGTACTGATTTAGCTCCCACTCTGTTATCCAGCGACTACTGACTGTTTGCAGACCCCAAAAGAATTGCCAAGGGAAAAGTATTTGACTCCAATGAAGAAGTAATATCGGAAACTGAGGCGTATTTTCAGACTAAAAACAAATCGTTCTCCAAAAAAAGGCATATAATTGTTAGATAAGAATTGGAATATGTTTATTACCCTAGAAGGAGACTATGTTGATGAATAAAGTCGAATATTTCCTAAAAGTTGTTGTTCTATTAATTAGGCTCGGGACTTTTTTTAGTGATGTTGAGACCGCTATAGTAAAATTTTACTCGACAGAATGAGACAGTATTGACTACCTCTATGTCCTCAAACTTATATTTACATAATCTCTATCACTGATATCGAGCACGACTCCTTTATAAATATAGTATTTGATACAAGTATATGTATTAATAATAATGCGCTTAGATATTTCATGTCTGTACGGACGTTATCATCTTTGACACACATAAAAAATGAGATCGCCCAATCAGCAAAGATGATGATTGATGATTAATCTGATGTCGCTAAGGTGAACAATTCTGACTTTAGCCATTTTAAAATGAATTGTTCCAAAATCAAATAATGTCGTCCCGTCAACTAAAACAGTATAATTATGAATAAATGAATTTCAAACAGTAGTATTCGTTTTATTGATTTGAAGTTGCCAATTGTTTTTTCCGAAAGAAGACAGAGAATAGTTACTGTTTTAAAAGGAATTACATCGCTGCAAGTTTAAATACATAAATAAAGAAGAGATGTATTCGTTTTATTTATTTAGAGAATATTTAGCTGATAATGAAAATGATTTTTTTATTCTTCTTGTTGACCCTGGCTGACATTTGATATTTCAAAAGGAATATTATGTTTAACAGTAAATTATACAGATTGGTGTAGAAAGCACCGTGGAATTTCCGCCGGGTCTAACTAGGATTTATTAACATACTTTACTCTCTCTCTCTCTCTCTCACACACACACACACACACATACACACATTATAAACGTAATTAAACAATGAGAAAACGAATTATGTCCAGGTAAGGGTTAGGGTTCGTGTATGAACGTTGGGATTCACCTACCGCATTTTGTTTAACTCTTTCTTCGATGGCAGTGTGCGTATGTTAAAGGGTGAGTAGGGTGAGATATCGTCAAGAGTTAATGGTCGACAACGACATCGTCTCATTTAATCCAGAAGATACGAAAATAATAATAAAAAAAAATACGTTATCGATCATTTATGCCCCGTATGTAAAGCCCGGATTTCGAAACGGGCAAGTGATTCTGTTGTGTCTCATTGTCTGCGATGGGACTGTGATTCGTGTTTTTCCCGCTCTTTTTTGTTGTTTTTGATTTGTTTTTCTTATTAAAAACACTTTATTTCGCCATCTGATATCGGTCGAACCTACTCGGGTCCATGCGTCGCTAAAAAGCGTATTGTTGGTTTTGGGTGGGGATTGCTGTGACGGTTGTTGGAGCGAAGTGAGAATTGTCTTTCTGCACCCGATAAAACGATGGTAGGTGGGGGTTGAATGCAGCTGATAAGGGGTAGAGTTGTTCAAGTGTTTTGAGTTTGGTTGGTCGGCCGAACGAAACGGTTGCAGAGTAAGTGCAGATCTGGGGAGTTGGTTTTGTGCACGAGGTGGAGAACGATTAGACGAACGAGTTAGCATTGTGTATGAGTGGACAACGATTGGGGCCGAAAAGTTGGTTTCAGTGTCGTGCACACGAAGAGGATGGGCGTGGATGAAAATGAATCAGGAAGTGAAGGGTAGTGCCCCATAAAGCAAATAAGAATAAAAAAAAATACAAGATAAGTACAGATTGGGAGGTTGGAGAATGATTTGACGAAAGAGGGTCAGCATTGGGTGGTGGTGGATTTTGTTTCGTTCACAGGATGGGACGGAGACAAATAAATCAGTAATAGAGGGTGGGTGGCCTTCATAAAGTAAAGAAGAATAACATTACTTATTAATTAGATTAAAATCCCCGATGCGTTTTGTCCAGGATCAACAAGTGGAAAGATACGCGCACACAAGTCAACCGACCAATAGGTTTATTGTCTTGCCCGCCGCGCGACACGCTACGAAGGATCGTTGTCGTTTAAGCGACAATTAATACAACAAACTTACAATGGATTATTTGGAAATGGCGGCCTTCTCCACACCTACGAGCACCACCTCGATTTACACCTTAAAGTGATTTGCAGGATTAATGCTTGATGTCTAAAGCACCATCTTAAAGGGGCAGTTGAGGCCTGTTCGTACATTTTTTGATCACGTCTACAGGTGGTCATTCAGTTTCCCCATATAGGTAATAGTAATCTTTTTACTTCGGCTACTTGTGTGTCTTTGAAATAGGTCAGACATCAAAATTCATCAAATGAACCAAAACTAAGTCAAAATATAGCTTACATGACTAAAGTTATTTGTCTAGAAAAGTGTTAAAATTTTGGAGAGGGTTTCAAATGATTTTCAATTTGAGAATTTATAATAAATCGTGTGAAATTTAAATACAGTTCAGGTCTAATTAAAATGTGAAATGAAACATGTTCAGTTATGAGAGGAGGATCATCCTTCACTGGGCGCCCGTTTATATCAATAAATATACATATAACCCCTTAGGACAACTTACACGAGGAAGGAGTAATTCCAAGCAAATTTCACATTCCTAGGTCGAAAAGCCTAAAAGTAATTAGTGGACATACAGCCAGCCGCTCTCATATAATATTATTATTTCTTGCCCACGAGGACTTTTCACATTACCAGTCATAACCAACCAGTGGTGCTTCATGGAGTCTGAGTGACAGCATTTTTTTCCGAGATGTCCAATATTATCCGCTTCTTTCCATCATCATTACAAATCACTTTGCGTACTCGCACCAGCCGTTTCTTATTGACTTCTCGCTGATAACGGCCAATAGTTTTCTCTGGAATTTGGGTGACAATAAGCCTCTTCGAGATTCCAGTACATTTCGTGCCCTACCATTGAAGGTCTGGTAGGGCACAGAGGAGGTATAATGAAGCTGACGGTGGTGAAGTAGATAACGACACGGACTGATGACCTGGGTGTGCCAAGTTCGAATCCAGTCGGTTCCGCCATATCACTTTCACTTAGGGATGTTGACAACCATCTAAATTTACTTTACTTTAGTGGAGGTCTGGATAGTGTTCTTCTTCCACAGTCTTTCCATCCTACTTGTCACTTCATAACCATTTTATGTGGCATCAACCGATGCTGGTTCTGCCTCGCTTTTTTTAGTAAAGGGGTCAGATCATGTGATTTTTAAAATTTACTCTGGTAGTGTCAGTTCTCTTGGTTTCGTGTAATGTTCCTTCTATATTTCTAGTTGTAACTACGCAGTGTTATTCTATTTCAATTAATCTTATTAGTCTGAAATAGCATAGTAAACATAGTAAACTTAACTGAGCATTAAAAATAGTAAGAGTATAGTTTCGGCTTCAGATATAAAAGTAATAGAATAGTTTGGGCTCAATGAGAAATTGATTATTATTATTATTTACTCACTAGGAGTTATCACACTGGTCATCGTCAGTGGTCGCCCACTGCCGACAACCTGTGGTATTCCCTGGAGTCTGAGTGACAACAAGTCTCCTCAGGCCTCCAGTATGCTCCACCTCTTTTCGTTCATCACCGCTGATGACCTTGCGGTAATCGCAACAGCCACCTACCAACGATTTCCCGCTGATAAGGGCCATCGGTCCCCTCTGGGGCCCGAGTGGCAACAAGCCTTCCCAAGGTCCCAGAGCTGTCCGCGCTCTTCCAGTGGAGGTCTGGTTTTGCGCTTTCCCTCCTCGACCCTCTGTCCATAATTTTTGTGGCGTCAGCCTATGCTTGCGCCTCATTCGTGCGGTTGTATTTTCCCCGGTTCTGCTGCTGCTGCTGTTGCTGTTGTTGTTGTTGTTGTTGTTGTTGTTGTTATTATTATTAGCCATTATCAGTGATCGCTCACTGGCAGAAACAGCACAGTGGGCTGGGGGGTGGACATTAGGCAAAAAAGAATGTCGGAGGAATTGCTGATGTTTGGTGTTTTTATAAACTACTCTATATTCCTGATTCAACAAAAAAAAGTAAGTCAAATCGTTAAACGGTTGAAAAAATATGCAACATTGAATTCGTGATATTTCGCATTTTTCTCCAGCTCACGCGAAACATCCACGATTTTTCCCCCAAAAATTATAATTTTCAGATTTCCATGATTAAATTCCAAAAATCAGTGTAGAATTACTTATTATTGCATATTTTTTTGGTTTATTGATAACCATTTGTGAAAATGCAAAAATAACCACTTTGGGACCCAATTTGTCGATTTTTAGCTCTTTTTATGAAAGAAATTAGGAAAATTTGAGCTAAATTTCCCTCTTTTTTGGCTCAAATTAGCGATAAAATTCTATATTCATCAGAAAATAACTTGTAAACCGGGATAGGGCACATACCAAACCATATATGTTTCTGAAAGCTATGGAGGTATAGATTATGAGAAACCAAGCAGTTCTATGTGCCCTATCCCGGATTTTTCAAAAAACAAGCCGGAAGTTTCTCGCTTGTGTCACGTGTGGACTTGCTCCAAAGAGCATTACCAAAATCTCTCGACTCCTGATCAGGGCAACGAGTAAGGAGTAACCCCATCAATTGGGAAGAAGTCACTTTCTCCTCTGCAGCCACTGCCTGAATTTTTGCCCAGATATCATTGGTTCTTAACAACTGTTTGCGGCTGCCCAACTCTTCAGGGGGCCTTTTCCTGGATGCAGTTTGCGTCGAGGGGTTCTTGTAATAGCGGAACACAACATTTTCAGCTTCACCTAGTGAGCTCAGCTAATCCCAGTTAACAGCAATCCGTTTATCTGTATATCGTCGTTTCTTCAGTGAATGGTATCTTTTGAGCGACTTCTTGACCTCATCTTTCTGCTCCTCTGTTAACTGGATGAGATACTTTTGCTCCAGCAATTGAACACATGCGGTAATAGATAGATGGTCCTTAGTTTTTGCATCTTCTACAGTAAACACTTGGAAAAGTGCGTTATCGCTGACCGCTTCCATTTTTGATAGTAACTCTATCTAAATAAACAAAACAAAGATTTGAAAATTCTGTAGTGATTTCCTGTAAAATGCTTTGACAGGAAATTAAAGTGTGTAAAAAGGTGTGCAAATGAAAGAAAAGAAGTGTGTCAAATACTACTTCATGTCACATGTTACCAGATTTTTTTTGATTTTTTAGAAAGGCCCTCAGATTTCGCTTCTAACGAGCCCTCACTGAGCTTCTATGATCAATTTTGTGCCAAGATATGGCCAAAAATGTGATTTTGGGCCGTTATGCCCAAATATGGAAATTCGGCCCCAGACCCCCGAAAAATGGATTTTATGAATTTTTTTTGATTTTTCCGAAAAGCTCTTGAAATTTCGCTTCTAACGAGCCCTCAAGCAGCTTATATGGACAAGTAAAACTAAAGTTATGCCCAAATGTCCTCCAAAAACCTGTTTTGGCCCACTGTGAACAGGTGATGTTTCCTGGCGTCTGAGTGACAACTCTCCCAAATTTCCAATACTCTCCGCATTTTGCTTATTGGTCATATCCGTCATTAGATGGCTATTCTACTAGTGTATATATATATATATATATATATATATATATATATATATATATATATATATATAGAGAGAGAGAGAGAGAGAGAGAGAGAGAGAGTTGAACATTCTCTCGATAGTCTACTGTCTGTGTCTGCTTGGCATAACTCGAACTTAATTCCCTTTCTTTACGTGGTAATTTCTCGTGCATATTTGGTTAGAGCGCTTGCTTGCGGAGTCGATGGTGATTCTGTAATAGCGGAAGCTTGAAACGCCGGCGTATGTAGGTAAAAATTGTTTAATATTTACTTAAATAAATATTGCTATAAGCCCCTTTATGAAATTGAAGTTGAGCTTGTTCATGGAGTTAAAATTAGACTGTCACGTAGCTATATGGCATGTCCCGACAATATTCGTTGAACACGTTCTCGATAGTTCACTGTATGTGTCTGCTTGGCATAAATAGAATTAAATTCCCTTTTTTTACATGGTAATTTCTCATAGTCGTTGGAGCACTTGCTTGCGGAGTCTAGGGTTACTCTGTAATTGGGTTCGAATCTTACGACCGTCTGAAATGATCATATCCTACACTGATGATAGGGGAAACTTGAAACGCCGGTGTATGTAGGTAAATAATTTAATATATATATATATATATATATATATATATATATATATATATATATATATATATGTTTACATATTTGTGTGGACAGAATTCACTCTTAAACTTATTAACCGATCATCATGAATTTTGGATACATTAAGTCGTATGCAAAGGATGTTAAAAGAGGGACGTACAAATAGCCCCGATTTTGGTGAAAATGTTAAAATACCTTTTAAACATCAATTAATAAATATTCTCGAAGTTATTTATCTACCTCCCACAAGGTAAGATGTGACACAAGGTCTGGAAAGTGGGATTAGATAAGCCAGCGCTCGAGAGGTGAGCACTCTGGCCATTTAAAAATTGCCTGGACAGCCCCGTTGGCATTCCCCGGTAGATGTGCCTCATACAGTAAGCAATAAACTTACTCCTCCCCAAAGAGGGGAGGCAAAGCCTGGGAGGGCGCACCTCCTAGAACTGCACAGGACCGGAAACCCCCAATAGACCGGCGTAAATCCAGACCCAAAGGCCCAGACGATACCGGTTTATTAGGCGGGGTAAAAACCCCTGGTTGAATTCTCCAAAAATATTCTCCAAATTTCAGTTTCTTTGGTGTATTTTAAAAGGTTTTTAAGGGGCAGTATATGGTCGCAACTTTCGATTTAAAAATTCAATTATATAAGATTTTCATTGAATTTGATCCACAGTCATTATACACTAGATAAGCAAGATTCCCTAAATTTCAATTTCTTTTTAAGTCCCCTTAAACGTAAGCCTTAAATATGAGGCATTTTCTCGAATCAGAATCATATAATGGATTGTGATCAAAATTAGAATAAGGATTCTTGACATGAGTTTTAGTATCATTATATCTTTATTTTGGTATTCGTAAGGACATAATTGCCTTCTCGGCGGGGCTTAGAATTCGCCGACTGTAACCCTATGCAGAGGAGTAAGACCCCCCCCCCCCCAAAAAAAAAAACCGGGGGACCTTGTTGACCGTGGGTGGCGACTCGTGATGTCTTAGGACGGGATTCTGGTGGCTGAGCACCTCGTTGCTTGGTCACTTCGGTTTATTGCTTTGGCTAGACAGGAGGTCGGAGAGGCCGGATCCGATCAATCAGCTTGTCATGTCAACCCCTAGTATCTATAAGTTTATCCCCAACGTATTATTCAATCTCATTCTTCAAGAAATCTAAATCTTATTTTTCATTTTCATTTTTATTCTTCTCCCCAAATAGATACAAGAAGACGGTGGCTTAGGGTCAATCATGTTGAGAACAAAGAAGATTATCAGTGCCAAAGAGTAATGTTTTCCTTAGAATGATGAATTCTGGGAGCAATGCAGATCTCTCTCGGTAATTTTTTTTTCTAGGAGTAATATTTCCGCTTTCACTGTGAAATTTCCGTCTGAGAGCAATGTATTCTGAAATTTATTCTCAGATCAATGTATTCTCAGATCAATGTATTCTGATTATCTAAAAGTAATGCATTCTGGTTATCTAAGAGCAATGTATTCTGGTTAGCTAATAGCAATGTATTATGGTTATCTAAGAGCAATGCATTCTGGTTATCTAAGAGCAATGCATTCTGGTTATCTAAGAGCAATGTATTTTAAGAATATAAATGATTACCCTACTTATGAAATTATATTTGACAACTTTATTTCAAACAATACAAAACTAGTGGTACAAATCTGTCTATTGTAGTATTGGCGGAGTCTTTTTCAGCTTTGGTGTGGTTATTCTCAAAGAGTAATGTTTTCAAAGAGTAATATTTTCAACGAGCAATGTCTTCAAAGAGTAATGTATTCAAAGAGTAATATATTCTAGGAATATAAATAATTATGCTAGCTATAGAATTATATTTAAAAACTTTATTCGGCATTTAATAACCCATAGATGGTTGATATGCCGTTCAAAAACCCAAACCAAACCAAGAGGACATAAAATGGTACAAAATTGTTCTATTCAAGGAATTAATTTTACCGTAGTCGGACGTGTATTCTTCTAGTATATATATAGAATAACCTTTACATACAAGAAATCACAAATTTTACCAAACTACTTCAGCTTTGCGAAGAATTGTCTGATTTCGAATAGCTTTTTTCGCCTTTTAATTTTATTGATACGGCGAGTTGATAAGCAGACGTTGAATTGTCTGTTAAATAAGTGTGAATTAGTCGAACTCATCGTTTATTTAAATGATTGGAGATTTTTCTTTCTTATTGAAAACTTCGACTTGTCATTTGCGAGCTAGTTCATCCTCGTTGACCTTCTTGGAGTGGGGAACTGTTGCATGTTTTCTCTTTGAGATGTTACAGATACGCTAACAACTCTCGCAAACCCTGGAAATGGTATTTCGTAGTTAAGAGCTTGTATAGAAATTGAGAGCATTAACGATCATTTACAGGTATCGAAAAAAAAAATGGGGGGGGGGGGGAAACACAAAACCAAAACAAAAAAAAATCAACGGAAAATTCAATAAATAAATAAATAAATAAATAAATAAATAAATAAAAAGAGAAAATTCTCCCCAAACTTAAATATGCACATTACGTGATTTCAGTTAGCGCGCCCATGTTCTCATTGGCCAATTCTTTTGCCGAATGCTACCTTTTCTTCTTTTTTCTTTGAAAAAGTTTATGTAGCAGCGTTCAATGATCTGTATAATAAAATGTTTTCTCCGTTGGTCGGTCACGCTTAAGTTTCAAACAACAGTTTTAGATGCGACAAGGCAATTTCATGAAAGCTGTGTGCGTCGGTCTGTCACGCTAGAATTTGAAATAGCATTTTCTTTAGTCAGTTCTTAAATTTGAAATAACATTTTCTTTAGTCAGTTCTTTAATTTTAAATAACATTTTCTTTAGTCAGTTCTTAAATTTGAAATAGCATTTTCTTTAGTCAGTTCTTAAATTTAAAATAGCATTTTCTTTAGTCAGTTCTTAAATTTTAAATAGCATTTTCTTTAGTCAGTTCTTAAATTTAAAATAGCATTTTCTTTAGTCAGTTCTTAAATTTGAAATAACATTTTTTTAGTCAGTTCTTAAATTTAAAATAGCATTTTCTTTAGTCAGTTCTTAAATTTGAAATAGCATTTTCTTTAGTCAGTTCTTAAATTTGAAATAGCATTTTTAGTCAGTTCTTAAATTTGAAATAGAATTTTTTTAGTCAGTTTTTAAATTTAAAATAGCATTTTTTTTAGTCAGTTCTTAAATTTAAAATATCATTTTGTCAGTCTATTAACATCTTAAACATGTTAAAGAGAAAAAAATGCAACAGTTCCCTCCACTCCAAGAAGATCAACGATAGCAAGTCTGTCTGTCAAGTTTGAAATAGTATTTTCCTCGGTTTGTAACGCTGGAATTTTAAATAGCATTTTCGTAGGCCTGTCTTTAAATTTTAAGTATCATTTTCGTCGGTCTGTCCTTAAAATTGAAATATAATTTTTCTTTTGTCTTTCTTTAAATTTTAAATATCATTTTCGTCGGTCTGTCATTAAAATTGAAATATAATTTTCGTCAGTCTGTCATTAAAATTGAAATATAATTTTCGTCGATCTGTCCTTAAAATTGAAATATAATTTTGCTTTTGTCTGTCTTTAAATTTTAAATATCATTTTCGTCGGTCTATCCTTAAATTTGAAAGATCGCTTTCGTCCGTCTGTCACGCTGAAGAATGACATATCATTTTCAAATACGTTTACGCATTTCTATAAGGGCTTTGTCCGTCTGTTGGACTATTAGTTAGTTGTTGGTTTGTGACGCTTAATTTTGAAATTGAGTTTTCATCACTAAACGAACAGTATAAGTGGCTGCATCTAAAGAATGTCTGCTTTTGTTTGTTTTTGACAAAAAAGTTTCGATTTATTCTCGACGTGATAGCAATAAATAAATAAATAAATAAATAAACAAAAATCGAAGATTTGCGCATCTCGTGCGAGATGTTTTTCTTCTTCTTTGCGAAAATACTTTAATCTACGTTCAATTGAAGAACGCTAGACGACATTATCCCGCCTCCATTTTCGACCACAATACGCATGCGTGCTCCTCGGAGTTTCAATACATTCGATCTTCGATACGGAGAAACGGTGTAAGATAGATTTGTCTGATGCTTACTTGATTTTAAATGAAAAACTAAAAAAAAAAAAATTATACAAATTAGAATAAAACACTAAAAAAAAAAAAATTAAGAGCTAAAATTGTAAATGAAATAATTGTTACTCTAAAAAAAAAGTTTTTTTTTAATCATTTTGTAAAGTCAACCAAATCTCGTGTGCTATTTTTTTCAGTTGGACTCGAATTAGACATTATCGTCTGAGGGCAAAGGACGCGGCAAGATGTTGATTAATCATACGAAACAATTCAAGACGAGATTCCAGATCTGAAATCGTATTTCTTTATTAAACGTTAAAAGGCAGCCATCGTTTAATTTCTAAAGATATCACATCAGGCAAATGAATTCACTAGTTCAACGTGTATTACATGGCTGAGCAAGTTTAACGATACACAGCAAAACATGTGTCCATGTAATCTGCGTGTTCAATGATAACAATTCTATTTCGACCTCAAGCGTGACAGACAAACATGCCAAACAACATACGGACGCAACCTCTTATATAAAGATGTGTGAATACATATCAAAAGGTTCTTTCAAATTTAAGCCGCACAAACGAAATTGCTATTTCAAACTTAAGCGTGACAGTTCGACGAAAATGTTATTAAGACCTTAAGCGTGACAGAAAAACATACAAAACAACATGATGCGTTGATGCATCTCAAAATGCTATTTAAAACTTAAGCGTGATAGTTCGACGAAAATGTGATTTTAAACTTATGCGGGACATACCAACAAACCGGACGACGGACGGACACAACCTTTTGTATTAAGACGTGTGGATGCATCTTTAAATGTTGTTTTAAACTTAAGCGACAGACGAAAATGATATTAGAAAATTAAATATTAGAGACAGACGAAAATGATATTTCAAACCTAAGCGTGACATATCGACAAAAATGCCGTTTCAAACGTGCGCGCCTTAGATCGACAAAAATGCAATTTCAAAATCAAACGTGAGAGACGAAAATGCTATTTCAAATTTAAGCATGACATATCATCGAATATGCTATTTCAAAAGTAAATTGAAATTGATAAAAAAATAGTCAGACGGAAATGTTATATGAACGTTAAGCGTAACAGATCGACGAAAATTCTATTTCGATCTTAAGCGTGAGAGATTGACAAAAATGATATTTCAAACTTAAGCGTGAGAGATTGACAAAAATGATATTCCAAACTTAAGCGTGAGAGATTGACAAAAATGATATTTCAAACTTAAGCGTGAGAGATTGACAAAAATGATATTTCAAACTTAAGCGTGAGAGATTGACAAAAATGATATTTCAAACTTAAGCGTGACAGATTGACAAAAATGATATTTCAAACTTAAGCGTGACAGATTGACAAAAATGATATTTCAAACTTAAGTGTGACAGATTGGCAAAAATGATATTTCAAACTTAAGTGTGACAGATTGGCAAAAATGATATTTCAAATTTAAGCGTGACAGATTGGCAAAAATGATATTTCAAACTTAAGTGTGACAGATTGACAAAAATTATATTTCAAACTTAAGCGTGACAGATTGGCAAAAATGATATTTCAAATTTAAGCGTGACAGATTGACAGAAATGATATTTCAAACTTAAGCGTGAGAGATTGACAAAAATGATATTCCAAACTTAAGCGTGAGAGATTGACAAAAATGATATTTCAAACTTAAGCGTGAGAGATTGACAAAAATGATATTTCAAACTTAAGCGTGAGAGATTGACAAAAATGATATTTCAAATTTAAGCGTGACAGATTGACAAAAATTATATTTCAAACTTAAGCGTGACAGATTGGCAAAAATGATATTTCAAACTTAAGCGTGACAGATTGACAAAAATTATATTTCAAACTTAAGCGTGACAGATTGACAAAAATGATATTTCAAACTTAAGTGTGACAGATTGGCAAAAATGATATTTCAAATTTAAGCGTGACAGATTGGCAAAAATGATATTTCAAATTTAAGCGTGACAGATTGGCAAAAATGATATTTCAAATTTAAGCGTGACAGATTGGCAAAAATGATATTTCAACCTTAAGCGTGACAGATTGACAAAAATTATATTTCAAACTTAAGTGTGACAGATTGACAAAAATTATATTTCAAACTTAAGCGTGAGAGATTGACAAAAATGATATTTCAAACTTAAGCGTGACAGATTGACAAAAATGATATTTCAAACTTAAGTGTGACAGATTGGCAAAAATGATATTTCAAATTTAAGCGTGACAGATTGGCAAAAATGATATTTCAAATTTAAGCGTGACAGATTGGCAAAAATGATAGTTCAAATTTAAGCGTGACAGATTGACAAAAATGATATTTCAAATTTAAGCGTGACAGATTGGCAAAAATGATATTTCAAACTTAAGCGTGACAGATTGACAAAAATTATATTTCAAACTTAAGTGTGACAGATTGACAAAAATTATATTTCAAACTAAAGCGTGAGAGATTGACAAAAATGATATTTCAAACTTAAGCGTGAGAGATTGACAAAAATTATATTTCAAACTTAAGTGTGACAGATTGGCAAAAATGATATTTCAAATTTAAGCGTGACAGATTGGCAAAAATGATATTTCAAATTTAAGCGTGACAGATTGGCAAAAATGATATTTCAAATTTAAGCGTGACAGATTGGCAAAAATGATATTTCAAACTTAAGCGTGAGAGATTGACAAAAATGATATTTCAAACTTAAGTGTGACAGATTGACAAAAATTATATTTAAAACTTACGCATGACAAATTGACAAAAATGATATTTCAAACTTAAGTGTGACAGATTGACAAAAAATGATATTTCAAACAAAAGTGTGACAGATTGATACAAATGATATTTCAAACTTAAGCGTGACAGATTAACAAACATGATATTTCAAACTTAAGCATGACAGATTGACAAAATGCTGTTTCAAACTTAAGCGTGACAAATGTACAAAAATGATATTTCAAACTTAATCCTGAAAAATCGATTAATGGTGCTAACATAACCGATACATGCTTGCCCAAAGTAAAAATAATATCTTTGAGAAATGTGACATAGTTTAAAACTAAATCAAATCAAATTTATTTAAAAAAAAATAGCAAAGTGCAACAAGCCATGCAAAGAGACCGGGGAAGCTATTTACATTCACATACACTCTGGATGTTTGTCCAAGGCCGCTATAAACATGGATATGATAGTCATCGTTACGACCTCATCTGGTAGGTTGTTCCACGAAGCAGAAAAACACCGTCAGAGAATTCTGCCTTTTTTTATTCTATTGAGAAGAAAAACGACGGTGGTACATGTTTTGCGGGTGTCGGCGGAGACCACAACTTGGGGCTGGGGTAAAAAAACTCTCTTCGATGAATAGATTTACGTTCCCGTTGATGATGTTCTAGGCTAGAATCAAGTCTCCTCTCATCCTTCGCTGCTCAAGCGAGAACAGATTTAGTCGTTGGAGCCGCTCTTTGTAGTTAAGCGTGGAGAGTCCTGTTACTATCCTGGTTGCCAACCGTTGAACACGCTTCAGGTGTATGATATCTTTTTGTAGATAAGAATTTGCTGCTTGGATGGCATACTCAGAAATCCTTTTGCTAAGATCAAAGTGTAGTATCTGTTCCGATGGATACTTCACCCCATGGACTGGTATTGTCTTGGCCTTCGGGGCTTGATTTACGCCGGTCTATGGGTCTGTCCTGTGCAGTTCTAGGAGGTGCACCCTCCCAGGCTTCGCCTCCCCTCTTTGGGGAGGAGTAAGTTTATTGCTTACTGCCTGAGGCGCCCCTACCGGGGAATGCCGACGGGGCTGGCCAAGCAATTTTTGATGGTCAGAGTGCTCACCTCTCGGGCGCTGGCTTTTCAACCCCCACTTTCCGACCCGACCTTGGGTCACATCTTACTTGTGGGAGTAGGATAAAACTGGCCTTGTGCCTAACTCCCGGAGAGGAGTAAATAATACTCAGAAATAGGCCAGTATTATGTATAGGGATGTTGAGAAAGGATCAAGTTGAGAGTCAGGCTGAAAATGTGGATTATAATAAAGAATATTTTAATTATTGGTTAAGCCCATTAAACCTTTGATATTCGTAAGATGCGTCCATTCAATCTGCGCGTATAGCGATGAAACATGACGAGTATCATAGTTCTTGTTGTGTATTGTGAATTGTAAGCACATACGATGACATTTCTCATCGTATAAACAACAATTTTCATTCTTTGAATTATTTGGATTATTCGGACTATTATTTTCACCTTCATGTAACATCTGACCTTCTTTTCATACTCTAGAACTGGGAAATCTATAAAGAATGTTGAACTGAACCATATATTTAATCCACGGGGGTTGATTGTTCTCGTTCCGTCAACCATGAGCGGGTAGAAATGTTAAGTATTTAAAAATATATTTTTTAGTTATAATCGCCTGTAGTGAGGATTCAACTTTCAAGCGAGTTCGAAAAGATTCACCTTAAGAAGGTCGGAGGTTACACCGGCCGAAAGGTTGTGAAAATAACAACCAAGATGAGAACAGTAGTCCGAATGATTTAAATAATAAATATTATCAATCCTCAGCTAAGAAAAACATAATTGTTATTATAATCAATTTTCTGCCTGACTTGTCTTAAAACGAAACTATGACATTTCTCAAGTATATCACAGTTCGCACACGAGTTATTAAACAAATAAAAACTGGCATCCGACATTGCCACTATTCTGCCAATTCCAGTTATTGGACATTTGACTCAACATTTAGAAAGTTTCACCCGTGAAGATGTAAGTTCAGTTATTTATCAATTTTAATGTCAGTGTGCTGTTGACTACACAGATAGAGACCGATCAAAGGTTTTCTAAATAGAATATGGGGATGTCACGGTGGCTGAGTGGTTAACGACGCGGACTGAGAATCCAGTTCGTTCCACAGAAACACTTTCATCAAACACCCACACTGACCTGGAGAGGAGGTAAATAAAAAATACTTAAGTTTGAAGAGTCAGCCATAGGAATACACTCAACTCGAGGTAATGTGGTTAAAGAGCAATCGCTCATGGATTCTTCATAATTGAATTGAATATGGTAAAATATAACCAGAACGATGATTATCTGATACGTTTGATAATATAAGAAATATAATGTCTACATACGGGCCAAGAATTGATGAATTGATCTAATGAATACTTGCGGATCTGCTTTGAAATAAGGAACAAACGACATGTTTACAGGATTCGGCGTTGACACATTAATTCTTATGAACCATTTTCATTTCTTTCCAAGTTAATAAATAATTAATTGTTCTCGGAATTTGGTATAATTTCTATTGTGTCTATTTAGGAGGGATGCAAATTTATTGGATTTCTGTCAGTTTCAGTTACCTTGGGCTCGTGTAATGCCCTCATAGCTTTTGGTCCATTTCTATTTCGTTGGTTAAGAAGGTTAGTTTTCGCATTCGAAGATATTCCTTAATATTTTGCCCTTCTTACACCATTGTCATGCTTTATAATTATAATTATAATTATAATTATTATTATTAGTATTATTATTAGTATTATTATTAATAATACTTTTATTATTTTTGTTATTATTATCATTATTATTATTATTATTGATATTATTATCATTATTTTTATCATTATTGTTATTATTTTTATGATAATTATTATTATAATAATAATTATTATTGTTATTATTATTATAATTATTATAATAATTATTATTATTAGTTTAATTATTGTTATCATTATTATTATTATTATTGTTATTATTATTGTTATTATTATTATTGTTATTATTATTAATTTTATTATTATTGTAGTATCTGTTCCGATGGATACTGCACCCCATAGACTGGTATTGTGTTGACCTTCAGGGCTTGATTTACGCCGGTCTATGGGTCTGTCCTGTGCAGTTCTAGGAGGTCCACCTTACCAGACTTTGCCTCTCCCCTTTGGGGAGGAGTAAGTTTATTGCTTACTGCCTGAGGCGGCCCTACCGGGGAATGCCGATGGGGCTGCCCAGGCAATTTTTAATGGCCAGAGTGCTCAACTTCTCTGGCGCTGGCCTGTCTAATCCCACTTTCCTGACCTTGTGTCACATCTTACCGCTGTGGGAGGTAGACAAATAACTGGTGCGTCTATTGTGTAAAGTTTAATGCAACCTAAATGCGAGAAATGGGTCGAACTTTCGCATTTATTTATTTTGATTACGATCTTGCAAATCATTTCGATGTTATTAAATTTATTCCGGTTGACAAAATATGTGCGAGTGTATGGTCATCAACCTGTTAAGACACCATCTGGGTAAAGGACAGTAAAATAGCGTGTTTTGTTTTCGATTGTCTCACGTCATATCAACTCTTTTTCTTTGTTGTTTAATGTCAAAACAAAATACCTATTTTTACATGACTTTTCAATTAGACTATTTTCGTTATCATCAATGATTGCCAAGTATAAAATAGCCGCAGGTGATAATTAGTCGCATCAACTTGAAGCGCTGAGTTTTCCTGATTAATATTTCCGGGAAGCAACTCCACAGTTTGCCCTGGTTCCTGGGAAGCCTTGAGAGAGGCATTTCCGGATCAACAATATTATTCGAAGAGATGCGGAAGAAAGAACAGTAGCCACTTGGACTTGCGTTGGCCTCGCAACTTTGTAGATATAAACGAACGAGTTAAAACATCTCGTATTTTGCATCCTTCCTCATTATCCCCCTTCATCTTCCTTTGCTGCTTCTGATACCCAGGAATTCCCAACAAGATTTGCTGTTGCTCATTTTAGACAACTTAAGCTGATAGTTTTTAATGTAATTCTTTTGCAAAAAACAGTATTTACACTTTCTCAAATCGCATGTATATACCGGTCAAGGGAGATGATTTTGAATACGTTGCGTTTTACAGAGAGGTGTCGCCGTCCTCATACGTACTGCGTCTGGAATTCCTAAATGGTCACCCATCTGGTACTGACCAGGATCAACATGTGACCCAGTCTTCCAGAAAAGCAACCAGTTACCGTCACCCTCACTCCCGTACACTTTATCTTGTGTTTTGGGGTGATACCTCCGACGTTGGTTGATGCGGCGTCGCCGATATTTTTGCTGTCTGCACGGCACGCCAGCGCTGATGAAGGCCATCCTCCTGATGAAGTCCGATAAGGTCGAAACATATTCGTCGACTGGACTGTACCCCCGCGTTGTGTTTATTAAATCAGAAGATACAGCCTGATGTCATTCAGGGAAGCTCACCAAGGAAGCGAAGAATCGTATAAGCGAAAAAAACAAACAAACGGTAAATCAAACAGGCAGTCAGGCTATAAACACATCAACTATATTATGTATATGTATATTTGGTCGAAACAGGTATTTACAGAAACTCAAAGTCTTTCGTAGGTTTGGGAAAAGGATAATTGGCTTTGGTTCTGGATGTAGCTTGAGGATTCAACTTCGACTTTGCAACTCGCCAATTAGTGAACTACCGAAAGACTTTTCCTTTTCGGGCTTAGAAAAGTAATTCAGTCGGCAACAGCTTTTCAAACTAAACTGAATCTCAACTCGTCAGTTCTAACTTCTCATCTCAATCTCTCTGCTAAATTCACACTCTGTCGCGCTTTATATATCCAGGCAAGGTCACTCGGCTTCATCCGGGTAAATTATACTTGCCTCAGCCAGTCAACATTACGATTAGTCGCCGACTCACGTAGGCCCAACTCGGAAGCTGGACTTACATTGTCAATCACTCGCCTCGCTACCGTGTTTCAGATTTCGTGTGCACTCAATTCTCTGACCTCAACATTTGTCAACTTATGACTGCTACATGTTTCGATGTGACCCTTGAGCTCTCGTTGAATTGAATTCCACCTGAAAATCAGTCGAAAACAATGTCTCGCCAGGGCCCAAGAAACATAAACAATATCCGTTAATGAAAACTCGATCTCATAATTCATGTGAGCGATATTTGAATTCTCTCGGTGCGGGTTCCAAAATACATACTAGCAATTAAATCACCCGAAATCCTTCGCGGGGCCCCGGCACTCTGTCATAAACGTCCATTAACTTTAGTGGTTTAACGAGAACTCGTGTCAACGTGATTACACCATGTAACCATACACACACGTATAAATATTATTATCCACAGACATACGTTTCGTCTTTTGAAGACTAATCAGTGTGGCTAGACACAGTTAACGCATCAATCTTTAGGTTCGAACGTTGAACCTTTAGTTATCACCAACCGTGTATGTGCTTTTTGTGTCATTTTACTTCTATCGAAGATCTCAAAAATCAAGGGGCAGCTTCCTGGGGCCAACACTTAGTCTCTATGTTATATACATACATATTCAAATATTACATTGAACTTCTCCTTTACCTGTCAAACGTTGAGTTAGTAAAGAAGTTATGAATATTAACTTTTCGCTACCAGTTGACCAGTTAATTATGTTATAGTATATATTTCGTGTGGTTTCTTGGTCTTACCGGATTCGAGGACAAGAATTTATCTAGTCTGGTTGAGTATCCAGTTAAGTGCTGTTACTTGAGGTAACATCACTTGGAGAAGGTGCACCATTCCTTGTATGAGCTAGTGTATAGCAGTGTCGGTGGGAATCTTATTTGGGCTTCGAATTCTATGTTATTTTGAATATTTAGTCAGGGTTTATTTGTAAGGTGAAGTATCCTCATGTCAGGTTGTCCTGACAAACCCTTGTGCAGAGAGACCAAAGACACTCGAGGATAGTGTCTAGTAGGTAATTCAAACTCTCCTGTAGGGAATTCAAACTCCGAGTGTATGTATGTGCATGTGTGCGTGTGTGTTGTGTGTGATTGTATTAGGCCTACCGGTAGGTTCTGTACTGGTTATACATGTATTGTTTTATCAAGAGTTCATGTGATAAATATTTTACACTCACGCACGTTCTTATCAGCTCTTGTTATTCTTACTATTCTATTATTGCAATGATAATAGAACATGGCTGAAAGGTGGAAAACTATGCGTCAAACAAGAATGGAGATTAAGTCATAACAAAAGTGATACCTCAATTTGGTCTTTCTTTAAGCAAAAGCAAAAACAAAACAAAACAACAACAAAAAAAAGCAACAAACAAACAAAACAAACGAAAAGAACTTTTCGTTACATTAAATAACGTGTTTAAGATTACAGTTACAACATCTCACACGGGATCGACAAAGACTTAAGTTTATCGATACATTTTTGGAGACAGGATTTGGACATTGATTCATCAAAATAGCTGTTTTGTCTTGTTATGTCTTGGCGGAGGTCGGCACTCTTTGTTCGATGTTATTTTCTTGTATATTCATTTCCCACCTTCTTATCTGTGTTTCGCCTGCAAATTAATTATGTCGTGTTTCTCCGTACTCGATGCCCTTTTCTTATCTTTCACATCTCTAAACTACGTCCACCCTCTACTTCTACGTCATCTTTTTCATTATATATCGCTCTATTTATCTAGATACCCAATCTAAACCCCCCTCTCTTTCTCTCTCTCTCTCTTACCCTCTCTGTATATGCCCTGTAGACGCGAAATAGCAAATAACTGTAGAAATAGAATAAATTTTACTTTAGGATAACTAATAATAATTCAAAGCTCTCGCTAGATAGACCACTTAAAGTAAGTTAACAACAGGCTGTTATTTATAGCCTAATGCAATACTATAGGCCCCGCTTAATGAGTTCTCTTGTCGGCCTACTGATATGGACGCAACATTTGCCATTTAGACGTTAATTTACTCACCCATTTCTACGGCAATGCGTGGTGGACACATCTGTATGCGCTCCGACTACTAAGTTAAATATGACTTTTGTATTGGGGTTCGAATGGTGTGACCGGCAGGGATTGTCACCTCCGATTCATATGGTTGCAGATATTGCATGAAACACATGTGTATATGTATATATATATATATCAATCTCTATCTCCCCCCACACACACACACTATATATATATATATATATATATATATATATATATATATATATATATATATAAATGAAGTAAATAATTTTAACGGATACTATAATAAATAAAACAGATGAATTATTTAAGGCTACCTGTTGATTTGACCCATCTGAATAAAAGCGGGGAGCGCTGAAACAAAGGGATCTCACTCAAAAAGGGCTGCCAAGCTTTTGTGTAATCAAAATAACAACGCGAAAATGAGTAATAATATTAACGAATCTGATTGGTTAGCTAGCTAATATAAACACCCCTTAGATATAAAAGCAATCGCAAACAATACATCCACGCATTTAGCCTGATACTTTCCAGTAGGAATGAAACATGAACGTTACTGTGTAGCTTTTTTGCCAAAGATATATTATGATACTATTACTGAGCTCTACTCATGTATTTCGCATCGTTGAAGTAAATACTAATATATATATACACAATATATTATATTACCTTATAATATTATATATATATATTTTTGAATATGAGATGATATATATGACTATTTCCACAATCAAACAATGTCGTAGCCCACAACCTATGAAACAAACAAACCGGAAGTCCTAGACTCGAGTTTCGCCCTCCTTTGGGCTCATCAATAGAACACATCCGAACTCAGGATTCGAAACCCGAGTCACATTTTAAAAAAATCTAATATTTATTTGCTCGTTTCGTTAACTTGTTGGATTACATCGTCCTAACGAGTATAAACTCCTACTTGAGAGACATTGGCCTGGGTTCTAAGTAGTTGGATGACTACACCCCTTGTTGAGAAGAGTAGGTATATTCCACAGTCGGCCTTCGCCGCGGTTTGCTTAATCTGTGTAAGTTAATAGACATTCTTGTATGTGACTTGGGTTTCGAATCCTGAGTTCGGATGCGTTCTACTGATGAGCTTAAAACTCGAGTCTAGGACTTCTGGTTTGTTTCTTTCATAGCTTGTAGGCTACGGCGTGGTCTGATTGTGGAAATAGTTATATATATATATATATATATATATATATATATATATATATATATATATATATATATATATATATATATATGTATGTTTCTCAACGTATTTCCTGTGTGACGAGCCGAAACATGTATGCACATATGTAACCAAAGTGCTTATAATATCTATCTATCTATCTATCTATCTATCTATCTATCTATCTATCTATCTATCTATCTAAAACCACATATATTCTAAAACCACATAATCCAGAGTACTTGGATAAGTATATTTCATTTTGATCAAAGTGGGTACAATAATATCACGTGGTCTGCGTTTGCACAAGACATCCATAAAAATGTAACAAGGAGAAAAGGGCTATTCTATTTTGATTAAATTTAAATCACATGCATAAAATTCTCCGGGGAAGACAATAGAAGTGTTCGCGAATCTCTATGTTCCCTTCTATATGCCGAGTCTCTACGGGTTAAGTGAGCTATGGGCGCAAAATACCCTTTAAAATTTCAAATCCGTATATCCGATTGCAATGAAATTGAAAGCATATGTATAAGACACTAATTCAGAGAGTTTTCAAATAATTCAGTTACTTCTGACTATATTAGGTGGAGAAAAAAAGGAGCAACACAAGGAAAAAAAAGATAGTAATATGGTGTTATGAACAGAGTGAAAAAGGACATAGTATTGTTCCGTATTCAATCTCGAGCGACGTTGGGTCTTCTAACTAATATATATATATATATATATATATATATATATATATATATATATATATATATATATATATATATTAAAATGAACATTGTTTGAGTATCCAACAATTGTTTCAGAATCTTTCTTCGGCTCCTCTTCAGGGATAATTGTCGGATACTCAAACTATGTTTATTTTAATATAAAAGCTCTAATATATATTGAGCACTTTTGAAAAGTAATGGTTTTGTTCCTTTTGTTAATATTTTAACTTAATTAACTAATCAAAAAAACTATATATATATATATATATATATATATACATATATATATATATATACTAGTAGTAAGACCCAACGTACAGAGTCAAAGGTGACTCTATGAACCGGATTCCTGCCTCGTAACCGTCTGAAATCATCACTCCCCTGCACTGATAAGAGCGTAAGCTCAAACCGACGTCGACTGTAGGTAAAATATAATTTAATATTTAATTATGAATATTATATATATATATATATATATATATATATATATATATATATATATATATATATATATATATATATCATATATATATATATATATATATATATATATATATATATATATATATATATATATATATATATAAATCTTAATTTGTTTATTAATACCCCCACATAAACTATAATTCTTTTAATTGTAGTTGTTTTTTTTTGCTCTTAGTCGTGGGAAAATATTTTCATATAAAAGTTAGCTTAACTATCAATAGTTTAATTGATATGTAAATCACGTATTCATAGAACTAAAAGTTCAACAAAAAATAAAAATAAAAGTCATCCCGACCCGTCAAACCCACTCTCCCTCATCTTACTGCTTTAGCAACTCAACTTTATATTCGGGCACAAAAAAGCATGTCGAGCAGCGGGGAAGGACAAACTCAAATGCGCTAAGTCGTAATCCTTTCTTTTACTACGAATTCCTTGTATACATTTCACTTTAGCATATTTCAAAATGTCGAGTCGTATTTTGATAGCTTATCAGAAACTATAATCTTTATTGCAGTTGGTTTTGTTTCAGCTAAGTTAAAGAAAAGTTTTAAAATGTCCTCCCGACTCGTCCAGCTCTCTTTCTCATCTTACTGCTTTAGCCCAAATTTTCTAGAAGGCTAAATAAAAACTTATACTAAATAGATACTTAATAACTATTTTTTCAATCGTACAATCGTTACCATCTTTATCTTCGACATAAATAATGGAGAGAAGAGATTGATGATGCATGTACGGCTTCCCCTACTTTGTTCCTCTATCCTCATTTACTATGAGCGATGTTTCTGACAAAGGAGGAAGAAAAAATGGTCCCTAGGTCAGCAGTTGTTTGGTGTGAGCTCTATTTGGAGCTTACTTGAGTAATTCTCTCTTTCTATTGTTGTTGTCATGTCACCAATAAGACTATTTGAGGTAAACGTTTTACCCGGGTTGACGTTATTCGCCTGATAGTCCAAGAACCAGAACCTTGAAGTAACCCCAAGGAGGTTGTCCTATCAACAAGTGCATAATACTGGAGCTGTTGTATTGCCATTTGGTGAATGGAATCTGGACCATGTAGCAGTTTATGGCAAGGCTTCATCATGCCATATTAGTGCGAACTGCTACGGTATTACTTTCGTCAATGGTTTACAAAGATTTTTTTTACCTATTCTCTCTATGGCCTGCTTCTAAATCTTCCACTGACCTCTTCCACAATCCGAACTTAATAAATCATAAAAAAAACACAAGCGGTCTTTTCAACCTTCCAGAGGTTGAACTCCATTTACACGCCACTAAACCTGACCTTTTGTTTCTATGCGAAACTGACATTGGCTCGTCAGTTTCTACAGATGACTTCATGATCACAGATTACTCTATCATGACCTAAAAACCCGATCCCAAGATCGCCATGATTATGAAATCTGTGTCTACATCACGGGCTGTGTTCCATGTGGGAGAGAAACTACCAAAAAAGGCCCTGATTTGCTTTATATGTATCTCCGGGTTGCACTTGCTCACATCACTGCTTTCATCTTTTCCCTCTATCGTCCCCTCCCCGACAGAGTTACTGTTATTGAGCAAATCACTGACAAAATTGACAGATCCTGTCGTTTCATCCTTCCGTGTGCAAACTTTAATGTTCACAATGTTGACTGGCTAGTACATTCAAACAGTACTGATAATGAAGGTAGTTTTTTTGACGTCTTTTCTCTTGTATATGAGCTTACTCAAATTGTTGACTAGCCCATGCGCGCACCCGATGCTGATAGACATTTTACAGACTTCCTTTATATTTTTCTGACAACTTGTCTTGAACAGAGCACATCTGCTGTCCTGTCCTCTCTGGGATTCTCCAACAACTCAGTTTTCTCAATTAAGATTGAAACGAAGCTCAGCAAGCCATCTGGTGTCACTTTCAATCACAAAGTGTATCGATACTCAAGGGCTGAATGGGACAGCTTCAGATCCTTCATATCTGAAATCTCTTTGAAATACATTTTCAAAAAGAATGTGTCTCGCATTGTCTTAGTGGTTTGTCGTTAGTATCGAGAGCTTTATACCCTAAAATATTTAAACAGAGATCAAACAAACAAACAAACAAACAAACAAACAAACAAACAAACAGAGCTTCTACAGAATGTTAACCGGCACTGTGAGATAACTAACTTTGGCCGAACTAAACCATAGGTTATGCTTAGTTTACGGTTAGAGTTATACAAAACACCGAAATTAAAACTCAAACACACAAATATAGTAGACATCTTTAGGAAACTAGGACAATTTTTTATTTTGGTTCCAGATGTGACTATTTGCGTTCTGTCGGCTGTTTAATTCATTCTTTTATATTACCCCCGGGAAACGCCGGGCAATGGGTTCTGCTAGTATAAAATATAATTTTTAAAAAAATTGAAAAAAATTAAAATATATTAACTAAATTAAATAAACCTTTTTATTTCTAAAACCCTACTAGTAAAGCGACATAAAAAAATAAGATAAACTCTTTTAATTTTTGGAATTAACATTTTTTTAGATTTAATTTTTAATTTCTCCGACGCCGGAAATGATGAGAATGCAATTGGAGGTTGCCATGAGCGCTGCCTAAATCTACAGATTAAAGAGAAAAATAAAATAAACTTCTTTTTTTACTTTTCCAACAACGTATATATCGGCAAAAATTGCGTGTAGAAATGCCGAATTAGTAAAAAAAATAATAAAAATGAAAATAGAGTACAGAATGGAAATATTGTAAAAATGTCACACAACGCGCGAGCCGCCATACAGACATAAACAGAGGCCGAAGAGAGTCCAGCATAGAAGACCAACTATAGGTCCCCTTCATTTGGTTTTGATGTTGTTCTGATCTTTTGTAATACATATATAAATAAATATTACGTTCTTATTTGTGACTTTTCTTAATAATTGAGCACTCTGCTGGGGTTCCCTCCCACTAACCTTACACACACACACACACACACACACACACACACATATATATATATATATATATATATATATATATATATATATATATATAAGAGAGAGAGAGAGAATGAGAATGAGAGAGAGATAGTTATCCACAGACAGCTGTTTCATCGTTTCACGACTAATTTGTGTGGCTAGATGTAACTAATATATCAACCCCGAGATTCGAAACCCTGACGCCAGATCATGTTAGATGTCGTACCCAGTGAACTAACGAACCCACTACCGAGAGTGAGGGAAATTCTATCGCTTTAATGATTTTATCATTTCTCAGCAAATTTACGATGCTGCTAACCTAGAGTACTCAAATCTTTTTTACGGAAGAGTATTACATTACGCTAAGTGGAAACCATAATCTTACCTTTAGCAGAGAGCTCAACCCCAAAGCAAGGGAAAAAATATATTTAGTCACAGACAGCCGTCTCGTTGTTTCACGTCTCATCAGTGTGGCTAGATATAGCAAGCATATCAACCCCAATATATATATATATATATATATATATATATATATATATATATATATGTGTGTGTGTGTGTGTGTGTGTGTGTGCGTGTGCGTGTGTGCGCGTGTGTATTTTTCTTATTCTCTCTTTTTTTATGCTTTTCCATACTCTCCCATCTCTCTGTCTCCGTCACCTGTTATCAGTTCGGTCATCTTCTCTCTTCGAGACAATCTCCAAACAAAGAAACTTACATGCCAATTCCTGACTGCCGTATCTGGAGATGTCCCCAAAATGTTGGCTCCTTTTCTCCCCAATCGACACTTCAAGGAGAAAAGACGATAAGAAGCAAAGAAGATTCTGTTCATCTTCTCCCCCCCCTCTCGGTCGGGGTGTCTACCTCGCTTGGCTGCCTTCCAAACCAGACCTCCTCCACCACGCCCTTCGGTGTGACACCAACACACACACTACCGCCAAATGCGACATCATGTGGCTTCTTTTTGGCGCCTACCGGCCGCGCTTCGTAAGCCCTGGGAAGCCACTACACCTTCGCCTTTGCCAAAGATTTTTGGGAGAAAATCAAAGTTTCCGTCTTTGACTGCCGACTTCGAGCCACTGCCGACCAGGTCAATTAGTTAGAATGAAACTGGCCTTATTTAAGAACCGGTTTAATTTGGTCGTTCAAACCTCAATTACTCGGTTTCAAACGAAGCGCCAGGCAGCTTGTATCTCGACAAAAAAGTAAAACAAGCAGCGTAGTTAACACAGGTTGCAGATAGACAAAGATGTTCAGAGACAGACCAAGTCTACCAATTATAAGTGTAATTTAATGCTATAATTTTTATTTACATTTTTATATATACAATGTGTGTTTCTAATATTTTAAATTTATTTCTGACAGTATATAGTATTTTATGCTTTAAGCTGCTTTTTATTGACACAGGTTCGAATCCTGTACGAGTCTTACCTTTCACATGGTTTTATTCTTTGTTTATATCCAGCCCCGCAAACTAAATCATTAGTTTGTTTAGTAATATCATCTACCTAGTTAAAAAAATCACCAACAAAAAAAGCAGCTTAATGCATAACGCGGTGTGTCTGACGTCACAAACTTATTAAATTTCAAACATAAAACTACATGATTGCCCTTCCCAAATACCCCAACACCCTAGAATCTAATGCACTTTCCGACACTTCTCTGACACACTCCTATGCATGATAGAAGGACTCCTTGAAACCCTTTACATCTTCAAAACGCACCCATCATTGTTCATCTCATTGACATTGAGGAAAATGTCATAGGGAACAAGATCAAGTGAACAAGAAGGTTGTTTCAGCACGGTGATGTTCCCTTTATTTGTTGCTATGTGTCTATATTTCATTCCTCAGTGCTCATTGTTGAACAACCTAAAAAGAGCTACACAAAATGTATCAGTAAAAATAAAGAGTACAATTATATACACCCAATATATCATTTCAGATGATAACGAAATTCGCTTAACTCCCTCCGACCATAGCTACATAGCAAACATTACCTTTTAGACAGACCTCTTATGTAGTGACGGTCAATATTCATATAGAAACATTGAGATATCATTTACAAACAGCGCCCGTCCCGTGGTCAAGTGGTTAGAACTATATGATTATAAGTTCGATTCCTGGCTTAAGGTGAGTGCTAGTCTACCGCAATGGCTGTAGATGACTATATCTCAATATTTATGCAAACACCATGAAAGTGCTCTATTCGCTTTTATGAAGATCTCTCTCTCCCTCTCTCTCTCTCTCTCTCTCTCTCTCTCACTCTCTTTATATATATATATATATATATATATATATATATATATATATATGAGAGAGAGAGAGAGAGAGGGAGAGAGAGAGAGAGAGAGAGTAGGGGGTAGGGCAGCATCAGTGAAGTTCCAACGAGAGAAAAATGTATATTTAAAGCAGTGAGGCTACCAACATTTGTAAAAAACTTTTTTCAACAATTGTTTGTTATTTTATTATTACATAATTTTATAATGTTTTGATAATATTACAACATTATAAAATGGTAAAATGATAAAATAGCAAACAATTGGTGAAAAAAGTTTTTTTTTTACAAATGTTGGTAGATTCACTATTTTATATATATATATATATATATATATATATATATATATATATATATATATATATATATATATATATATATATTAGTACTTCATGTATCCACATAAAATATTATAAGGAGATATAATTTTTTATGTGTCAGTTTTCAGTATTTACTTCAACAGTGCTCGATACGTAAGTAGAGCTAGGTAGTAAGCAATGAAAATATATATGGCAATCAAGCTACACAGAGGCTCCCGTGTTTCATTCCCGGGGGGAATCGTCAGGCTAAATGCCTGACGATTCCCCCCGGGGATGAAACACGGGAGCCTCTGTGTAGCTTGATTGCCATATATATTTTCATTGCTTACTATATATATACAGGGTGGGCAAAAATAAGGGTCCTATTTTTAAAAATTCATAACTTTTTTATTTATTGATTTTTTTTTTTTTTTAGAATAAGTAAAGGACCCCTTTCCGAAGCAAGCATGAGCCGTATTAGCCCTAAGGAATGTACCCTCATTTAGAAAACATTATTTTTGCTTAAAAAACTCAAAACAGTGTAAAAAACAATACTTTAGTTTTTGTAAGTTTTAAGAAGTGTTTTTCGGCTAAAATTTGTTTTGTTTATTTCAAAAAATCTCGGAAGGGTCAGTCTACACACACATAAAGTTTGGTGAGTAACTTTTATTTTGTGGAAGTTATTCAAATTCAAGTTATTCAAATTTAAAGATAGGACCCTTATTTTGGCCCACCCTGTATATATATATATATATATATATATATATATATATACCGACACTTTTTGTATTATACTTCGCTGTGATGTTCTTGGTGCTCTTTAAAGATTGTTAGCGTGGCACATATACATAAGATTTGATAGTTTTGGTAAGTTGTTTGACCATAAACGCTTCAGTGCCAAATTCAAAGTTGCGAATTCACTAATTAAAGAATTCTTGTACGCAGATTTTTTTTGATCGTTTTGCACATTCTCAAGCGGACATGCAACAGCGCATTGGATACTTTTGAACCGACATGCAGTGTATTATGGACTTACCATAATCTCGAAAAAAGACGGCTGTTTTACACCAGCCTGCACCAGGTAAAGCTCGAACTGAGCCATCTATATTTGTGTATGGCAAGAAATTGAATGGGGTTGACAAATTGGTGTATCTTGGTACTACGATCAGCTCCTCCTATCAACTTGATGAAGAAATTGGTTTTCGACTTAGCAAGTGAAACGTTTGATTAATTTGAGCGTCGACTGTAGAAACAGAGGAATGTCACCTAAAACAAAAATCAAGGTTTATAATGCTTTTGATTTTTTCGGTTTTGTTGTACGCATGTGAAACCTTGGTGGGATATAGAATACACATAACATGTTAGAACGCCTTCACCAGCAGTGCATTCGTAGGATCCTAGGTGTCAGATTACAGATGTATATTAGTGATGTGGGGGTACTTCAGCGGAGTGGTTGTTGTAGCATTGAAAATATATTAGACAAACATCGTTTAAGGGGGTGTGGGTATGTATGTAGGTTGAATGGGGATCGTATCTGAAAACAGATTTGTTTTAATGGAGAAATTTGCGAAGCGAAAGGGCCACCTCATAAACCGAAACTGATACACAAGGACTCTCTAAATACCCCTATAAAATGTCGAAGCCTGAACAGTAATTGTGATCAGACTGCACGGAATAGAGGCACATCAATATTGGTGTACGTAAATATAAGAGCAGACGCATTAAACATGAAAGATTTAAGATAGCAGTTAGGAAAGGGGCTTAGAAATCCTAAATGAAATGGTTGAGATTCCCCGTGATTGGGTCTGTTGTGACTGTGATACAGTATGTCTGAGCAAAGCAGGTTTTACAAGTCACAGTTGCAGTTATCTCCCCCACCCCCCATGAATTATCTCCTTCATTAAGTAGCAACTTGCAACATATCCGGTAACGAGTGCCGATCTGTGCTGGATTTTAAAGGACATGCGAGAGTCCACAAAGATAGTGGTCACAGCAACGACAAGAAGTGCAGGTTCTGTCACACAGAAGTGGGGAGTGTGAACCACCTGACATTCAGTTGTAAGGTTCTGTTGGGGATTGCTAATATACAATGCCACACAATGGAGTGTGTAAATATCTCTACTGGGCCATCTATATAAAAAAAAATGATCATCTGGTTTAACAGCAAGTCATGAGAACATATACTGGAATGAACTGATAGAAATAAATCATCTACCATCCACCATGACTATTCAATTCCTATAGCTAGACAATTAGAAAAAAGAGCTGGGACAAGAGGGAGAGAGTAGCAATCCTAGTTAAAGTCACTGTCACTGATGATGCTGCAGAGTTGAGAATGAAAATAGAACACAATACTTATGTGCAATATGAAAAGAAACTGGGACCGAAGGAATATTTCAATCATTCCAGTAATTATAAGAGCCACTGGGCTCATGAAAAATAACTCACAAAATCTACCTGCCAAATATACTCGGTTAACGCAGTGCAAGAGAGATCCAAACAATTGCACTTAAAGGAACGGTTAGAACCTTAAAACGATCTCTCGGTTGGAGTTTCTAAAATAGCGAGTGATGTCTGGCATCCGGTAGGATGCCCCAATCCCTAGCAAAAAAAAAGAAAAAATTGAAAGAAACATAGAACTCAACGACAACTTGTATCGGAAAATATGTCTACAATTACTGTGTCAGAGAGTGAAAGAGTCTGGTGGGCTTGAAAAGCTATATTCGATATGCGTGAGTTAAATGAACAAGCGATAACTATATTCTATATTGAGTTTGATGCATGTTACTATATCAAGGGA
>OY744537.1:29022550-29077550 GCA_963556195.1 Sepiola atlantica
GGTGTTGTTTTACATGCTCCTCTAATCCCGATCTTTGAATAGCGATGTGTCAAGAGTTACCTCCCTTAAATCAAGTTATATTCTGTTACAAATTATGTAGAGGTAATGTGCCTTTAGATTTAAGTTATGAATAAATTTGTCGAATGCATAAAAGGTTACTTAGGTATTAACAACTATGGTTGACCTTAGATTCAACTGTTCAAATTAATGAAAGTAGGTGGATCTCATTGGTTGAGTTTAATCATGTGGCATAGTGGGGATTTGAAGTTAGAACAATTGCGGTTCAGAACGTAATGAGGACAACATTTGATGTGTTTTTCAAATCTTTTTATATATAGGAACGCTTTCAACGCTCGTATCTCTCTGTAGATAACCAGAAGAAACTCATGGTAAAGGAAAATGGATCCATAGTCAAGTAAATAAGAAATATATTTCAAATTAAAATGATTCTTTTCGTCTTTGTTGTTCTGTCTGTGAGATAATTACCCAGTGTACATCGCCAACCATTTGCTCCAAACGGTGAATGATATAAATGCATAAATACCATTTATCATTGAAGGGAAATACGAATGTTGTTCTAAATCCGGTGCTTTTAAAGAAGCAAAAGAACGTTAACTCTAGACTCGAGAGTTTTTGAAGAACCCAAAGTTTTCCAGAAAATCGTGAGAAAAAAGGAACAGAAGATGGGTTGAAAGATGATGGGTTGAAAGATGATGGGGTGAAAGATGATGGGGTGAAAGATGATGGGTAAGTTTTTATTGTTATTTTGGCGTTTGTTTTCTTTCTATTTTTCTCCTTTTGGGAATGATTAAAAATGCTTGTAGCAGATGAAGAGAGAGAGAGAGAGAGAGAGAGAGAGAGAGAGAGTGAGGAATAGAAGAAATAAGACAGAAAGAGGAAGAGAGATAAAGAGAGAGAGAAAAATGAAAGAATAATAAAAAATATTGAGAGAGAGAGAGAGAGAGAGAGAGAGAGAGATTTTACGGGAAAGAGGTATAAAGGACGATAGTGAAAGAGAAAGAGATAGAGTGGGGAAAAGAGAGAGTGAAACAGACAGACATCAGAGAGATGAAGGGAGAGAGTGAGAGAAAAAGAAAAAAAGGTAGAGAGGGAGATAGAGCAAGAATGAGAAAGAAAGAGCGTAAGGGTAAAATCTGGAAAATGAGCGAGACAGAGAAAGAGAGAGAGATAGAGAGAGAGAGAGAGAGAGAGAGAGGGGGAGAGCGAGAGGTGGTAGAGAGGTTGGAGATGGCAGAGAAAGAGATAGAGAAAGGGAAAGTAGCGAGGGAGATAACACAAGAACAAGATAGAGCAAGTACGACGAAGACAGCGAGAGAAGGAAAGAGAGAATGTGAGAGAGAGAGAGAAGGAGAGAGAGAAATGAAGAGAAAGAAAGAAAAAGAGACAGAGAAAGAGAGAAACAAGGAATAGAAGGAGAGTAAAAAAAAAACAATATACATTTGGTAAAAAAAAAACATTACAAAAGGAAGAAAATGAACGAATATTAAAAAAATAGAAAACGAAGTTCGAATGGAGACGAGCAACGAGCAGACTTTAACAATACGAGGAAAAAATCAGAAAGAAAAACAAAACATGAAAAAAGTAAAAATGCCCCAAACGAGAAACGCGCCACGATAAATACTAAAATCCAAAAAAATAAAACTAAAAAAAAAACCTTCAAAAAACAAAACAACAAACAAAAAAACAAAACAAAAAAACATTAAATAAAAGTAAAGCTGAACGATGGTACTATTTTCCACCAAATATCTGTCTAAGCGATATGAGACGTTCACTAAATCAGTAAAAAACTTGGGTCTGTACTTCTGCAGATATGGATGTACAAAAGGACCACCTGTGGCGATAGACGATTTTTTTTATCAATATGCACCGTGTGTATTTATCTATGCTTGAAAATAGTCCCTCAAGATGGGGACCTCCTGCTCTATGTCCTTTACAAAAAGGTAAACACACGCACACATACGCATATATGAGTATGTAAAATAATAATATTGGAGCAAACACATACATGCAATATATATATACAACGGGTTTCCGGAATTAGGCGCAAACCGAGTTATAGAACGTCCAGCCATTCAGTAATATATAATATTAAAATAAACATATTACGCTCTTTTTTTTTAATTAATTAAGCACTCTGTCTTAATTCTTGTACATCATATATATATATATATATATATATATATATATATATATATATATATATATATATATATATATATATATATATATATATATATATTAGAGTATTTTAATTCGCCTTTTTCAAGAACTCTGTTCACACTTCATAGAAGGTTTGAAGAAGGGAATGGTTACCGAAAATTTCCTACGGACTATCATACACATAAAAAATAAAAATTCCCAAACAACTGAAAGTGGGATTTACTTTGCTTCTAAAATCGTCCCATAAACTCGACACGAAATTATGTTGCACGTTTATTTGTTTATTAATTCCTTCTCAGTTTTTATTTCTTCTTCTTCTTCTTCTTCTTCTTCTTCTTCTTCTTCTTCTTCTTCTTCTTCTTCTTCTTCTTCTTCTTCTTGTAGTGAGCTCATGATTTTCCGTTGACTGATTTCCGTTGACATATATATATATGTATGTATATATATATATATATATATATATATATATATATATATATATATATATATATATATATATATATATATATATATATAGTGTTTGTGTTCCCTACGTATGGGTTAACCTCTTTAGTAGGGGAAATAAGTATTTCCATTTAGCGTAATGCAACACTCTTCTTTAAAGTATACAGTTCTATAGGCTACCGGTAGCGTGGGAAATATGCAAACAAAGAAAATGCTGAATAGTAGAAAAGTAAATTCATTTTTAGTTTTCATTGCACAAACTGATTGTTTCAGCAGCTTTAACCCATTTTTAAAATTTTTGATTCTTTTTTTTAACCCATTTTTCCAGAGGAGAATTGTTTTACCGATTCTTTTTATTTCACATTTCGTCAGGTTAATGAGTTGAGTGGCTCATTTATTGGAGATATGATTATTTTCTTAGTTCTGCAAAAAGATTGTCTTAAAATATCTCCCACAGTTTACGAATTTTAGAATGACATCAAAGAAGAATAAACAGTGGTTGTGACCCAATAAGCCACGAGTACGTGTAGTATATATATATATATATATATATATATATATATATATATATATATATATATATATATATATATATATATATAGAGAGAGAGAGAGAGAGAGAGAGAGAGAGAGAATAAATATGAAACTAACAGTAAACTTTTAGCAGAAAGAACCTATAGTGAAATGGTAAAAGCTCAATATACGAGATAGAGCAATTATAAAGATAGATGGACGAAGAGTGATAAACATGCACGAATGTTCACATTTATATCAAACTTCGATTGTTCAATGCAAGGTATATTCTGTAATAAAATTATGTTTATTATTCTTTCCTTAAGCCAAGGCTTTTCAATTTTCCATTCCCATTGATAATGTCATTCGCTTACGAATCATTTCTTGGCCGATGGAAAGCATTGTTTTTAAATGGCCAGATTTCTTCGTTTTAATTCCGTTAAGTGCGCTCCATCTACGACTTGAACTCAATTTTCACCATTGGATTTACTTCATTTTGAACGCCTGTCTGTAATGCCTCCACGAAACTTTTTCTTCTCTATCGAAACTTTCTTCCATTGGACACCTTATCGGCGGACAATTACCACCTGGACAAACCCAATATCTTTTTACACGAACTTTTTTCACCCATCATTTAAAAAAATATTTTTTCAAATGTTGAATTTTGGCTTTTCTATTGCCAACTTATCTATCTGTATAATTTCTCTGATTATAAGATCTCCATCTTTGAAAAGCCTTGGGTTTAGGAAAGAATAATAAACATAATTTTATTACAGAATATACCTTGCATTGAACAATCGAAGTTTGATATAAATTTGGACATTCGTGCATGTTTATCACTCTTCGTCCATCTATCTTCATATATATATATATATATATATATATATATATATATATATATATATATATATATATATATATATATATTTATGTGTGTGTGTGTGTGTTTTAATTTCACATATAAAGTTTTGCAAATGTAGGATTTTATAACATAAATTACGTTATAGATCTATAGTGCGTGACTAGAGCTATTTTACAAAGTTTCATTTTTCCTGAAAAATGATGAAGGTAAAAACCGTTTTCAATCTCGGCAGACAATTGTTTCGGCTAAAAACCAAGGATATCGTTTTCAAGAATTTCAATGTATTTCGAAATATTTACAGATATACTTCTTAAAGCACGTTTCAAAATACGTTTAAATACGTACGTCTCAAAATACACCTAAAAATACGTTTAAAAATACGTTTAAAAACCCCTTAGTATGGTCATCCTCAGTGCCAAGTGCAGAAAAGTACAATCAACAAAAAACCATGACAATACACATCATTTCATATCAAAGTATCAATTTTTAAAGCCGCTTTTTTTGTTTACCTTAAATTGCATATAATTGTTCAAATTTGTGATGTAGCATGGAAAGACTTCAGGACCAAAATCAATACTCAAAAATAGCCATAATATGGTACTATTTATAGGTAAGTTTTGTTGCCAATAATTAATGTTAATATCATAAAATAAATATTAAATTACTGTTACCTACATGCGATGGCGTTTCAAGCTTTCGCTCTCATCAGTGTAGGAAGTGACAATTTAAGACGGTCACGAGGCGCAAATCCGGTTCACAGAGTATACTAAGACTCCGCACGCTTTCGATCTATCCCCAAGTCTATAGGGAATTATCACGTGATACAGGAGAAATTAAGTTCTATTTGTGCCTAAATACAGCGGGCAGTAAACAGCAGAGCATCTAGAGGGTTCAACGAATGTTATCGGAAGCTTGCTTATAGCTAAGTGACAATCTTTTTCTAATATCTTTGAACAGTACTCAACTTGAATTTTTCTAAGGGGGTTTATATCAATATTCATAAATAAATATGAAATTATTTTTTACCTACCTACGCCTCAAATGAACCCATATACACATGTGTTTCATGCCAGACCTGCAATCATCAGTATGGGAGGAGACAATCCCTGCCGGTCACACGGTTCGAACCCCAATACGAAAGTCATATTTAACTCACTTGTCGGAACGCGTACCGATGTGCCCACCACGCATTGTCTCGAAATGGAAGAGTAATTTTACAAATGCTTCGATTTCATATTACCAAAGGTTTCACGACTAAAACGCATTTTGGCAAAAAAAGAAATTCCTGGGTGTAATCCGTTCTATCGCTCGCCAGCCCTTTCTGATCCGTAGATGGGGGAAACACCGCAAGTGTGGAGGTTGATAACACCGTAATTTTTTTTGTCAGTTGCATGCCAGTTTTTACAAACATTCTTATTTTTATTATTTTCTGTTAAACAAATGTAGATGGAGGACAGAGTTATAAAAATAAAATAAAAATAAAAATAAAATATAATATATAAGACAAAAAAAATAATAAAATAAAAATAGGGAGGGAGGTGTGAGATTATAATAGACAAAGTAAAGGGTACATCTCGCTATATATATAGTCTCGGAAGTTTCTCAACCATTAAAACTATATTAAAAAAACAAAAAAAAAAAACAAAAAAACTTATAGTCCCAAGTCTTCCAGTGGAAAATCACTCATGTAAGTCAATTTATTTTTTACAGTTATTATATTAGTTTATTTCTAACACTATTTTAAGGGATCATCAGTTGTTTACCATGAAAAACTATATATATATATATAAAACTGAATGTCTGTATGTTTGTGCGTCTGTGTGTGTTACTTATAGAAAAAAGTTAGAGAATATAGATAAAATATAAAAGTGTATTCTCAGGTAAAATTCACAGAGTAAGATGATGGGAGTATTGCCGAATCTCTACACCCACCCCTTAAGGTTCTAGGGGCAGATTTTATCGGGGGGGGGGTCGTTTTCAGTTATTTTTATTCTATTTTATAGTAATTAGAAAATGCTGAGTCATATTTTGCTTTAATTACGTAATACTTTGCGATAACTTTTAATTTTATTCAACGTTTCTTAGCATCAATTCTATTTACATGGAGGAGGTAAGAAACTATGCGAAGGTCCGCCACTACCCGCCACTGCCCGCCACTCTGTACGTACACAACTACATGTACATGTACATTTTATAATATCTTACATAAGAAAAGTATTCGGCGTTGTCCGGCAAATTAAACCTCAAGTACATAAAACAATTAATGGTTTTTGATTAAATTTATTTGTTAGAGGATAGCTAAGGAAGAACGATAACTCACGTTTACAAAGACAATTTAGTTTAAAAAAAAGGTTAGAGAATATAGATAGTGCATTCTTATGTAAAATTCACAGAGTAAGATGATGGAAGTATTGTCGAATCTCTACACCCACCCCTTAGGGGTCCACGGGGCAGATTTCATCAGGGGCGTCGTTTTCAGTTATTTTTCATTATATTTTATAGTAATTTGAAAATCCTGAATCATATTCTGCTTTAATTACGTAATAATTTGAAATAACTTTTAAAAGGAAAACATGAATTCTTTGATGAATTTTTAAGTGAAGGGAGGGGTCAAAATGCCAATCTGTTCGACAGATCTCGTTTGTTACTTTATATCATGACGTCATTTTCCAGCACTCTGGTCTCCTTTATTACGATGGCCGTGGCTCCGCTCAGTTTTATTTATAGTATACGATTTACGATATTAACTATGACTGGTTTGGCTATTTGTAATTTACCGAACCAGTTGATCCGTAGACGGTAAAAGGGAGTAATATAACACGACGAGAATAAACAAATGTGACCCGTTGGGTCACCCATTGAGTTTAACTTAGATTTTTGGAATCAGAAACTATTCCGATCTTTTTATTCTTTCCTTTCTTTATTACCTTCGACGGTTCATTCATTCATTCATTCATTCATTTAGTATGAACGATATGATTCTCTTATTGACATTGGTTTCCCAGACATCTTTCTAGTTAGAATTCTTTCTAGAAAGATATGAAGGTTTCCCACATCCTAAGTGAAAGTGTTTTTTTGGAACGAACTGGATCTGAACCTGGCACACCTAGGTTGTTAGTCCGTGTCGTTAAGCACTTAGCCACCGTCACCTCTAGTTCCGACTGTTAATAAGCGGAGGGAGAGAGAGAGAGAGAGAGAGAGAGAGAGAGGGAGAGAGAGGGGTGTGGGGGGAGGTATAGAATAAGAACGGGGAATCAAACAATATACAGCAAGAGAGGGTGAAAGTGATTGATAAAAATGAGTAAGAGATGAATCACTTGATGAGATAATTGACAAATGCGGCTCATCAGAACTGTATGTTTTTTACAAACATAATCCCCAAACCGAGGAATATCTTAACATATATTTTGTGTGATTAAAATATATAGGAAAAGATCCGTAGGTAAACAAACGTTGGTCAAATCAGCTTTAGCATAATAGATGTATAGATAGATAGATAGATAAATAGAAATACGTAGATAGATTGATGGATGAATGGATAGATAGATAGATAGATAAGTATATAGATAGCTGTTTAATTCGATGTTACTTGATAGATGCTTAACCATGAGATGGTAAACGGTTTCAATGTTTACAATGTGTAGCAAAATTGCAAAATAGTCAAGAGGATGTGGAGCAATAAATATATTCGTTATTACATATTCTTAATATCCATCTTTCGTAGGAAAGAGCCGAGTGTAATGAGTAATGAGTAAGTAATAAGTAAGTAACAAGTAAGTAATAAGTAAGTAATGAGTAAGTAATAAGTAATAAGTAAGTAATAAGTAAGTAATAAGTAAGTAATAAGTAAGTAATAAGTAAGTAATAAGTAATAAGTAAGTAATGAGTAAGTAATGAGTAAGTAATAAGTAATAAGTAAGTAATAAGTAAGTAATGAGTAAGCAATACGTAAGTGATGAGTAAGTAATAAGTAAGTAATGAGTAAGTAATAAGTAAGTAATAAGTAAGTAATAAGTAAGTAATGAGTAAGTAATAAGTAAGTAATAAGTAAGTAATAAGTAATAAGTAAGTAATGAGTAAGTAATGAGTAAGTAATAAGTAATAAGTAAGTAATAAGTAAGTAATAAGTAAGCAATACGTAAGTGATGAGTAAGTAATAAGTAAGTAATAAGTAAGTAATAAGTAAGTAATGAGTAAGTAATAAGTAAGTAATAGGTAAGTGGAGTATTTAAAAAAAAGTAGAACTCGCTTCAGACAAGGTATGAAGCCACTTGATTTACGGAGCTAAAAAATACTACTTCAAGGTCAAAAACTAGCTGATGATAAGTGTTAGATGTATAGATTCCGCCCCAGAAAACAGTAATTCTTCCCCTTTGTCAGAAACATCGCTCATGGAATGTGAGGACTAAAAGACTAAAGAAGGGAAGCGAAAGTTGCTGCTGTCGTTACTGAAAGAATCAGATATGAACAGATCCCATTGAAATTGTGCTTCAGGATTATCTGGTCTGCATGAAGTCCCTCCTCGTTTGCCGTAGATATTCTCTACATCTAGAAGACTGCAAGTTTTTACCCCCGAAAACCATGACAGTAAAGCCCAATGGTTGCATACGAAGTCGGGGAAGGTTTGGCTCAGAACACAGTAAGTAATTTCGGTTGCATATGTGCAATGGATATGCAGTTCCATGTCTTGCCACACGCAAAGGTAGAGACGACCCGATGTTGGCTCCGTTAGCTGAGTAGTTGAGACACTATTACGTTGCCACCGCCTTTTCCACATTTATGAAATGATCGGACTTCAGGGGGATGGCGTTGCTGCAGAGGTTACTGTGGCTTCGGTGAACCGTGTACGAGTTTTGTCGTAGACCTTGCATTACTTTCACTAATATCATTGTAGGATGTATGAATCCATATTTACTCCCTCCAGCTATGGGTGAAACAGTAGAGAAAACAACCCGAAAGCCTCTTTTAAGTAGAAGAACTGGTCCAGAAGAAGGAAACCATCCCAAATAGCACCAAACGTGTGGATATCCTCCAAACATCGTCCAGGAATCTAGAAATCTGAATCTCAAATTGTTACTAGTCAAGTACAGTCAGCAATAGTATCTCAATGGAGCACTGTCCTTCAACAGGCAACATTGATAAAGGTAACTGTTGTTCATTGGTGGAGGTTTTCGCTCTCAGAGAGCTCTTTTTATTTTTTCTTAATTGTTTTAATCTACGTCTGCTAAAAATGTGTCTTTTACTTATCAGACTGCCAGACAGCAAAGTAATTCGAAAGCCGACACAGACTCGACTAATTATTGACTTGCCATAATTAGGAGGGTGGAGGGGAGAAAGGACAACGCTGAGAAAGTGTGTGTAAAGGTGGTAGGAGGTAAAGTAGGAGGGGGTAGGTTGACGTGGTCAGACAACCTCCGCCATTGTTGTTTCAGACTAATTTCGACGATGCCATTTAGGTCTCCGACTGACCATTTCTAAATTCACACGCGCTCTAGACTTGCAGAGAAATAATAACACATTTTTTTTACATTAAAAAAAAAAAAATTCAATTTACCGTTTTTTTCTCTGCTTCCCCCTCTCCTCCTTCTAACTCACTTTTTATTCGTTTTTTTTAAATTTATTTTATTTTTCTGTTTTTCTTCATTTTCTAAAAAATTAATCAGAATTAATTTATTGTCTTCGATTTGTTTTGTTTTCGATGTAGAATTACATTTTGACATTATTTAATATCAGTAAAACGTACTCGTCTAAGACCGATGAGATATTATCTGTTATTATACTGAAGCTGAGTTTATTTCCCTAATACTTTTTTCTCTTGTATATTTTAATACCACAAGAATATATATATATGAAGAGTTCAAATGCAAAACGCGATAAACGCCATTTTCAAAATTACGAAACAATCACTACAAAAGCGTTGCAGTTGAACACTCGACCACAACACCAAATCATGTTTTGCATAATATGATACCGGCATCATTTCGTTTTTTTTAAATTAAAATAAGCTTTTAGTCATGTGCTAGATTTTATATATTCGTCCTTTTATTGTTTCATGTCTCAATTTAAACGAATTGGATTTATCGCATTTTGCATTCGAACTCTTCATATATATATATATTATATATATATATATATATATATATATATATATATATATATATATATATATATATATATATATATATATATATACGAGGCCTGTCTAAAACGTATCCGACCGTAGGCCAGAATAATAGGAAAATATTTCAAATACGTGACGGGGTTGGGACCCTAATCCCCTTCAAATTAGGTCCCTTGTGCTTGCACACACTTAGCCCAGAGATTCATCCACTACCGGAAACACTTCTGGAAGTCTTCTTTTGGAATGATGTTTCGCATTATCTCTTTTTAGCACCCTCTCAACTACAGCTGGACTTCGAGCAGTTTGGGGCCTGTCAGAACGCTGGTCACTCTCCGCTGATGTGTGGCCATTTTTGAATCGGTTGAACCACTCCTTAATTTGTGTTACACCCATCGCATCTTCTCTAAACACCTGCTAAATCTAACGCGACGGTGCAGATAAACACCATTCCAAAAGAAGACTTCCAGAGGTGTTTCCGGCAGTGGATGGATCGGTGGGCTAAGTGTGTGCAAGCACAAGGAACCTACTTTGAAGGGGGTTAGGGTCCCAGCCCCGCTATGTATTTGAAATATTTTTTGGGCCTAAGGTCGGATACTTTTTAGACAGACCTCGTATATATATATATATATATATATATATATATATATATATATATATATATATATATATATATACTAGTAGTAGAACTCCCGACCCAGGACGGGTATAAGCAATAAATATAGCATTAGTTTTAAATTTTAATGTTTTTAATTAAGACAACATCGGTACCATCGGTTTCAAATTCAAACAAAAGGGGACCTATAGTTAGCCTCCTTTACAGAACTCTCTTCAGCCTCTGTTTATGTCCATCTCCTCGGAAAATGACCGAATTCAGCATTAAATAACCCGAAAAGGGTTGATATGCTGTAAAGCAAACCTAACCAAACCAAACACCATGAATAAATACTTGAATATATAAAGAACTTGAAGCATAAAACTTTTACCAAAATGACCGGATTCAGCATTAAATAACCCGAAAAGGGTTGGTATGCTGTAAAACAAAACAATCCATGACACATTTCTGACGATCGGATGTCCTGTGAAACTGCAATTAAGATGAGTCACAGTTATTATTGTTCTCTCTCTATATGTAAATCATATTTATTTCTCTCTTTCTTTCTTCTTTCTTTCTTTCTTTCTTTCTTTCTTCTAGCATCCCTTAAGCGTGGTTGTTGTCCAGGCATGCTTAAAAGGTCAACTAAAATACACCGACTGAAAGGATTCGAGAGTCATCTTTTTATTCGTCACTGCAAAAGGTGAACATTTTGAAGGACTAAAAAGAGGTACAAAAGAGCAAAGGAAGAAAACGAAAGATAAGAAACAAAAAAACTCGAAACAGACGACGAAGAATAAAAAAAAAAAATGACCCCGACAGAAGCAAAACAAAAACAAAAACATAAAGCAATAGGCAAACAAAGCATACCCAAACTTGTAGACATCATCGTCTTAAGTACGCCTACATTTATTTTTCCATGCAGTATTAGATAACAGTAAGCAAAAACAAAATGTCTCAAAACGTCGCAATATTAAAGAAAGTAAAAACGAAAAAGAAAAGCCGGATTAAGTAAATTTGTAGCCATAATTAGACGTGGGTGTGTTAAAATAATGTTAGAAACGGGATTTTCCATATGAAGTTAAACCAACTAGAAAAACGGAAACTTCCATTATAAAACTAAGGGTTGGAATTTAAGTTAACGTGTCACAGAGATACAGTCTCGAGTGACACGTAGCGGATAAGCTGATAAAATTTATCTCTTATTTCTGAACCGCAAAAAAAGCAGTGTTATTTGAAACAGCTGCTTTCCAATATGTTGGAGGTGTTGGGGAAGACCCACAGGATACTATGTATACTATAAAGACAAATAAATATGTTGTCATTATTAATAACTTTTAAAACAGCTGTTATCAAAAGGAAAACGGATCCAACAAACAAGAAAAAGAAAAAGATCAACATCACTGCGACGCCTACTACTGTCACATTCATCATTACGGCGAATTACTACTACTGCTATGTGTCAGCAACACAACAGACATAGCTGTATGCAAAAATTCTCTCGACGAGACGACGACCCGCAGTCTGTTGGAGTCGAAATAATTCTGCGGCCGTAATGTTACTTAATTTCAGCCCCTCTTTCGTGTTAGAATTTGAACGAAACGTGTTTAGTATGACACCATGGGCGATGTCACTAAAACATGAAACGTAAAAATAAATTGACAAATTGAATTGGTTGAAAAATAACATTTGGTTTCCATAAAATTCCGAAATAATTTATATTTTTATGCTGAATAGGTTCCTTAATACTGTTGGTGTAATTGTGGTGCTGAAAATACATTTGCCCCAAGACAGAATGATTCTTGGCTCTAAATAATGCATAGGCAACCATTTGTTCATGTGCGGTCTAGATTAAGTTTTCTCAGCCTGGACACAGGCCAGAGCCCTAATCATAGACCATGCATACATACTTACACAATCATATGTGCTATAAATATAGATATTATATTTAACTATTGATTTTTATTCATTAATAAATCTGTGGTTACCAATACAAGCCAGATTTAAATTCCCCGTAGTATATAAGCGATGCTTTAGATAATTATTTGGGAATTTTTTAAAAGTACTTTCCTAAAAAAAAATAATTCTTATCAAAGGTCTCTGCGGGCCACAGAAAAAAAAAATCGCGAGCCGTATGTTGCCCATGTGCGGTCTAAATATGTACTTGGACTGCCACTAACGTTTGATGGAATCATTTCTGAGCCAAGATTTTACCCTTCTTCATAAATTCGGCACAACCGTAAAGAGTACGAATCAGCATTTCACAACTTTTTCACCTGCTTGATTTTTGTTGTTGGGTGAATTAATTTTTCGGATCATTTCTTTCTTTATAACTCATCCATTCACAGGAGCGATCACGTGAAGATTTCCAACATCCCTGACGAAAATAATGCCATGAATCCGACAGCAAGTTCGGTCAATTAGTTTGGTGTATTTTTTATTTACAAATGGACATCATAGGTATAAGAATCTGACAGCGAAGATAATAACATATAAATGTAGCATGATCGGCAACAAGATAAATAAAAAAATAGATTAATGGCATGTTAAGCCACTGCCATTCCTTCTTTTTTCATTTTACCTCAATTTCCATTAGTTTTAGTTCCTCCTCTTTTCTTTGCGTTCTTAAAATATAAGCGGAAAATGGATATACTTATAATCATTGTTTACAACTACATCCGCAAACAAGGTCACATGACCAATTTTACATACATTCCTTTATAAGTACATTTCGTAGTATGTTTGTTCGAAGTCTTATTTCATACGGAGGTCATATTTCGGAGTGAATTCTTTGTAAGATCTTTTACACAACTGGGATACTTATGAACTAAGTATACTATAATGAATTATCTGGATATATTAGAATAACCATTCGTCTTGGGTATAACACACACACACACACACACACACACACACACACACACACACATATATATATATATATATATATATATATATATATATATATATATATATATATATATATATATATTTCGTATGTGTGAAAAAAGACAAACGGAAAACAGGTTAAAATGCAGAAGAAAAACAAAACAAGATATTTGACCGGTTCCGTTCGTGTTAATGAACGTCTTCAGAAAAAGTGAAGATTTGGAAACAATTTTATTTTGAAGGCACACACATGGGAGAAGGAAAAGATGATCCGATTGGACCATACGAGAAGACTTTTAGCGACATCTTTTTCCTTCTCCCATGTGTGTGCCTTCAAAATAAAATTGTTTATTTTGTTTGTAAAAAAATAAATATATCAAATAGATAATAGTAAAAAATAAAAAAATAATTTAATAACATTCTTACTTATTATCCCCCTCCACAAATATACTTACACACACACACACACACACACACACACACACACACACACACATATATATATATATATATATATATATATATATATATATATATATACTTAATTTAATTTAAACAATTATAACAAGAACCACTTCATCATTTAAATCAAATAAGAAATTTTGAAAAGAATCTAATTTTAGTTTTATTCTATTTGCTGCGGGCAACATTAATATTTACTGCGGTATAACCATATAACAATATTAACATTTCGCACGGATTTTAGAGATTTGTAACACGTACTATTTGATAAAGATGTCTTTCCTCGAAATATATTATGGAACACGATCACACACATTAGATCACTATGTAGAAGTCTTGTCTAATCAAGTAAGACTTACTATAAAAAACAAGCGAAAAACAGTTGTTTTTGTTTTACCTTGCAACGCCGATATATTACCATTTCTTGCATTGTGATAGCCTTCTAACACTCTTCTATATACGTATTACACACACTGCTTTAAACAAACTACTTTCTCTTCTTATATATATATATATATATATATATATATATATATATATAACTTTTATTTATCCAAAACAAGGCATAATGCCACTGAAACGTAAAGGTTTACTATGATTAGGGGCCAGATTTATATGGGGCAACCAAAGTGGGGATTTGTGCAGCAAGATGTAAGTTCGCAGTACATTAACATTTCCGCATGTTGGTACAGTCTGGGAACAGAGTGAAGGCAGGGAATTCCACAAGTTAGCGGTCCGAGGATGCTATTAGAGTAGAAAGTTTTCCGGCATCTGTAAACCTATCTATTTTAAGATATTAAGAATTTGAAGCATACAGAAATTTACCAAATTTACCAGATTTTAAAAATCATATATCAATACAAGATCTGATGAATATTTCAGCATGTATTTTCTGTTATTAAAATATATATGGGAAAACCTTAGAAAAACAAACGTTGCTTAACTAAGACTTAGCTATATCAAAATGCTGTATTAGAGTAAATCAAACAGGGATGCTAATATTTTTTATACGCTTGTGATAACACATTTCTTCAAGGAACTAAGGATGTGAAATCCTAGCTTTTTGTTTTGCTGTTGATGAAGTTGATGGCAAAGTGTCTTTTGCGAATCGTGATTGCCCACCATTTGTGACAGGAGGAAATGTCTTGGAACGAAACCTCGCCGGCTTCCTTGGACTCCTTCTGAGTGGCCATGCTATTTTGGGCGACAAGACAGCAAGTGATTGACGGAAGTGTGACCGGTGACACTTTTGTGGACCAACCGGAAGCGCAAGGAGCGACACCGGGTGGCAGAAAGGTCAAAAAACTATTCGACTCTGTTGAGATCTTGATGTGACGAACAATTACCAATTGTAGTGAGTAATGAAAAACAGAAAGACGGAGAAAAGGGAGAAAAATGCCGGCGGGTGAGGAGGAGGGTTAAGATAAAGAATGATAGAAAAGAAAGGAAGAAAGGGAATCATAGAAAATGAAAAGAAAATAAGAAAATGATAACGAAATAGGAGAAGAATATATAATAGAGTAATATGATAAAAGACGAAAAAAAAAGGAAAAAAAAAGAAATGCTATGAACGCATACAAGAATACAAAGGCAGGAATAAAAAGAGACAATAAAGAAGGAAGAAAATAACAGAAGAAAAAATACTTTTTTGAAGAAGGTAGAAAATAGCAAGAACGAAATAAAGAATGTGAGATAGGAGAAAATGAAAAACGAAATGAAGAATGAAAGAAAGACACAGGTAATAAAGAAAGGAAAGATAGGGAAGTTGTACAAGAAGAAGTAGGAAAGGAAGAAGTAAAGAAATAACACATGAAAAATGTAAGAAAAAACGGTAAAATGAAAAAAAAATGAAAATAAAAAAAGGAAAATAGTGGAATGTTGTAAAAGAAAAGAAGACAAGAAAGCAAGAACGTAAAATGAATGTAAGGGAGACGAAAAGGAAGAAATCAAGAAATAAAACAATAAAGAATTGAAAAAAGAAAGAAAAAGGGACGAAGAAAGAAATGTTGTAAAAGAAAGAAAATAAAAAAGCAAGAACGAGCCGGAGAAAGTCAGGAAGAAAAAAAATAAAATAAAATAAATAAATCAATCAATAAATGTAAAAAAAATAAAATTAAAAAAAAAATAAAAAAATAAATAAAAATTAAGAAGGAAAGACATGAATAAGGAAATATGAAGAAATGTCGTAAAACGAAAAAAAAACAAAAACAAAGAAAAGGAGAAAGAAAAAGTAAACGTTGATTTTCAGAGAAGAAAGCGAAGAAGGAAGAAAGAAAAGAAATCAGAGGAATCTCAGAAAAGACAAAAGAAAATAAAGTATTAAGAAAGAAAAGAAAAATAGTTTTATAGAGGATAAATGAATAATTAAATATGCAAAGAAAAAGAAAAGAGAAAGAAAAAAGATGTCGGAATGTCGCACAAAAAAGAAGAAAGAAAAAGAAAGAAAAAAAAGTTTCTTTGCAGGGAATAACGATTTGGAAAAGAACCTTAAACAGCTAGAACTAACAAAAGACAGAAAAAGAGTAAAAACAATGTGAAAAAAGCGAAAAGAAAGATCGAATAAGATGGAAAGAAAGAGTGAAAGCACCGCGTGAAAGAAATGGATAAAAGACAGAGAAGAAATGAGATGAGGGAAAGATGAGGGTCTTGGTGTGGGAGAGAAAAATGGGATGAGGGAGAGTAAGAGACATTTCTAACGAAAACAGACAATGAGTACAATAAAAATGGAAGACGGAAGAATAAAAAAGGAAAGAAAGAACGAACAAATAAAAAGTTGATAAATGCAAAGTAATCAAAGAAGAAGAAGAAGAGATGGAGAGAAAGAAAAAAGAAATAATGGAGATGAATGCAAAGTCATAGGAAAGTGTAACTTTAAGAAAAGGAAATAGAAAAGAAAGGGGAAAAACGGAAAAGAGAAGATGGAAAGGCTAAAGGGGAGAACATGAATGTCATTTGAGATCCGATCCATTAAAAGAATCAAAGAGAAAACCAGAAACGAGTCAATTAGAAGACGGAATCTCGGCGGGATTTTCTGCTCCCCTGCAATGCCCGGATGTTTTTTTTTAAAGGAACCCAACACGAACTTGGGCGGGAAAAAGGCTACTTGCATACAACGCACACGTGTACAACACGAACTTGGGCGGGAAAAAGGCTACTTGCATACAACGCACACATGTACAAAACGAAATTAAAAAAGACTTTCATAGTCGCAAAAAAACAGTAAAAAGTCATAATGTTTACACTTTTCATTATGTATATTTGTAAACATAATAACTCTCTCCCTCTCTCTCTTTCTATCTCTCTCTCCATCATGGACGGTGGCACCGGGGGGGGGGGGAGGGGGGCTCAAGCACCCCCACTTTTTAACTCCCCCCTTTACGGTCATCAATAATGAAGTTATATATGCATGTGTTTAACCGGCCCCCCACTTTTTAGGAGAGCCCCCCCCCCCCACTTTTATAACTGTCCCGCCGGTCATGCTCTCCATATATATATATATATATATATATATATATATATATATATATATATATATATATATATATATATGGTCAATAGGAGATAACATCAGCAGAGTGATCGATTAAAAAGAAAATTCACAATAAGAGCGTAATATGTATTTATATATGTATTACAGAAGATCAGAACAAATCGGTACCGTCGGTTTCAAATCCAAACAAAATGGACCTATAATTAGTCTCGTTTACAGAACTTTCTTCAACCTCTGTTTATGTTTTCGGGAAGACATAAACAGAGGTTGAAAAAAATCAGATAAAAGAGACCAATTGTAGGTCTCTTTTGTTTGGTTTTGAAACCTACGGTACCGATTTGTTTCGATCTTCAGTAATATATATATATATATATATATATATATATATATATATATATATATATATAGTAATCCAGGTAAAGTAAACATCCACAGGATAAAATCTAAAGAATTTCAACCTGGCTTATATATATATATATATATATATATATATATATATATATATATATATATATATATATGTAGCATTAGTTTAAATTTTTATGTTTTTCTTTCTTTAGAAAATACTGTAATCTTTCGGTGGACCCCCCCCCCCCTTGCTAACATCACTATTAAACGTGCTAATGAATCAAATATTTTCGTTAAATCCCCAAAGAACAATATCACTCAAAACCGCAAGATATCCTACCGGACACATCCAAATGAAAAACAAAAAAAAGCAATCTCACTAACCAACTTCAAACGCACATTAAAAACTTATTGACTGCGAGGAACGCACATTTTGATTCTATAAATCTCAACAAAATTATAGACAAATATAAACCAGGTTATGCATATGGAAATGTTAAAACACATTAACCATACTATCTCCCCCCCCCCACACATTATTTATCAAATCCCCACAAACATACACAAACTGGAAATATCCCTTAACAATTTAATCTCACCATATCTAACCTAAAGCCACAGGGTAGAATCCTCAGAACCATTGTCTGATATTCTTAACTTCGTACAACCTAATAACGAAATATTAGCTTCCCTGGACGCCGCTTATCTTTTACATATATGTTCCATTTTTAATTTGCACCAACATAATCACGTGTCCAAGGACTTATGCGCTTGCAAGTATAACGAGTTCCTGTATACTCTAGAAAATAGAATCACATCGCTGGTCAGCCGGTGGGAAAGAAGGTATCAGAAAATGAATTGACAGAAGTTTTCACTTCTACTCAATGAAAATTGCATTACCCCCCCATATATATATATATATATATATATATATATATATATATATATATATATATATATATATATATATATATATATATATATATATATATATATATATATATATAGTTTGGTTTATTTCCTGAAAGCCACGTATTTTCAAGATCTAAATAATTTTCGTACAAATGAGAATTATTAAAGCTAAATTAAAAATAAATGATATGAATAAAGACTAAAGTTTTGTGATCGGAGTTCGCGCCCGTCGGCCGTCGGGAATTAGCTTCCTGTACTGAAGATTGTGTAAGCATGAAACATCGATGTATGTAGGTAATAAATAATTAATATTTATAAATATTATATATATATATATATATATATATATATATATATATATATTATATATATATATATATATATATAGTAAGTAGTAATTTATGAAAATATATTATATATGCGGGGATGAAACGCGGAAGCCTCTGTGTAGCTTTATTGCCTTAAATATATTTTCATTAATTTATATCTAGCTATACTCACGTATTGAGCACTGTTGAAGTAAATACTGAAAATTGATACATAAAAGATTGTATCTCCTTATAACATTTTATGTCGATACATGAAATAATATATATATATATATATATATATATATATATATATATATATATACGTCCCTCCATAGGGCGCCGTAATGCAGACATTGAATGTAAGGGAAGTAACTCGTCATAATTTCATCAATACTTCTTTAAAGGTTTAAATATTGAATATTGAACTCCATTCTGCTTTTGAAATTCATTCGCATCAGTAAAGATCTGATGTTTTTAAAAGAATTGTTTTTTTTTATTATCACATATCATATATCTCGAATATGCTAAACTTCTTTGTGACTAATAATTTCGTTCTCCGCCGAATATCCTACCTGTCATCTCTGAATGCATATGCCGCACACATAGACATTTGTGTCGTCTGCATAGATGCCAGACATTGGATAATTGTTTGTTGTTTAATGAGCAAAACATTTCACCGCGCATGAATCGAGTTAACTGAAATCGAAATTAACTGAAATCGACATTAACTGAAATCGACATTAACTGAAATCGACATTAACCCAACGTTTATTTTGTCCGATGCAGAGTTTTTGTTTTTGGTTTGGCGGGCGTTTTTTATTTTCCACGCAAATAATCAGTCTTTTGCCTAAATCTGGACCATTGTGTAGGAAGTATATATTTGTTCACCTTCAGTTAACCCATTAGATCACGACATATGCAGAACACACACAGCCGCACGTCCACGATAGTATTCAAGAGTACTTACATTGACAACAGAATTTTGACGCCATTAGAATTTTTATTTATCGCTAACACACGCAGCAACTTTTTCATTGGATACTTATCGCAATAAAAAAGACCAGTGTAGACAGCAAAGTCTGTCTTACTAAACGAAATGTAGGGTCAGATATAATATGTAATTTATGATATAGATTGGATTTTCAAACTTTGTTTGCAAATTACACGGATTGATAAATTTACCTAAATGACTGGCTAGTCGGAATCAAATATCAATGCAGTATGTTAGATATGTATATAACATGAGAAACAAACTTCTTCGAATCGAAACAAATGCTATCCAAGACAGAAGATTGGCAAACACAAAAGATTGTGGCTAGTTTTAGCTCGCATTCAAATCTATACATACGAGTGGGATAAGAATACATTCTGATGATAGGACATACCGTGACACTGCAGTAAAGTTAAGCTTCTTTTAATTATTAATATATAACTTTACGTTTATTATATTTTAATAATAACCATTCTCATTAAAGCAGCTCAATAGTTTATTTCTTTATATTGTTTAAACACATTTCTAATATAAACTACCAATTTCTATTAATTTTTTTTTAACTAGAACAGGATATGGATTAATTTTAAACATTTCGTTTCGTATTTTTTACGATCGTTTCACCCTGCGAAAGTGGTTTAATAGATTATTTGCAATTATACAGGGTGGGCCTAAATAAGGGTCCTATCTTTAAATTTGAATAACTTGAATTTGAATAACTTCCACAAAATAAAAGTTAAACTCACCAAACTTTATGTGCGTGTAGACTGACCCTTCCGAGATTTTTTGAAATAAACAAAACAAATTTTAGCCGAAAAACACTTCTTAAAACTTACAAAATCTAAAGTATTGTTTTTTACACTGTTTTTAGTTTTTTAAGCAAAAATAATGTTTTCTAAATGAGGGTACGTTCCTTAGGGCTAATACGGCTCATGCTTGCTTCGGAAGGGGTCCTTTACTTATTCTAAAAAAAAAATTTTTTTTAAATCAATAAATAAAAAAGTTATGAATTTTAAAAAATAGGACCCTTATTTTTGCCCACCCTGTACCTTTCGGTAGGCAGGCTCTTCAGAGCGAATAAATTAATTTGTCGTTCAATAAAAAGACTCACTTACCGGGATCCTCATTTTCGCTCTTAGAACCATAATATTTAATTTTACTTCAGTCGAAGTTCTCAGAAATCAAGGGGCCCTTTCCTGGGGCTAACACTTGATCTCTATATGAGATACATAGATACCCGAGTATTCTATTAAAATTCTCCTTTATTTCTCAAGCATTGAGTTAGTAAAAAAGTTAAGAATAATTTCTTCTCTCCCCAACTGACCACTCAATATGTCATAGTATATCTTTCTTGTGGTCTGTTGGTCTTACCGGATTCCAGGACAAGAATTCATCTAGTCTGGTAGAGTATCCAGCACGTGGTGTTACTTGAGGTAACATCACTAGGAGTAGATGCACTATTCCTCGTACGAGGGGATCTTATTTGTGCTGCGGATACTATGTAATTTGAATATTTGGTCAGGGTTTTACTTGTAGGGGTAAGTATCCTCATGTCAGGTTGTCCTGACAAACCCTTGTACAGAGAGACCGAAGACACTCGAGGATAGTGTCTAGTAGGTAATTCAAATACGTGTGTGTACTTCTCTGTGTGTTTACTTTTGCTAGTCATATCCGGCTTTATCTTATTACAAAGTTACCCGCCCTTTTTTATTCAATGGCTCTAATTACAATTCATATTTAATATTTGGGTTGATTTTTAATATAACAAGTGAAGGAATTCTTGTTTTAATTATCTCCTTTAGATCTAAAAATGTAATTGTATTTTTTTCAAAATAAGCGACTACTCTGTTAATACTGATAGCAATTAGAGTGATACTCTGCATCCAATTCTTCCTGTCTGGGTTTTATTATTTAAATCTTAATTCTCGTTACGTAGTTAATCTTTTAAAACTCTGTAATGTCATACACATTTAAACAAGTTGATTTTTCTGAAATGTAGGATTACATTTCTTCAATCATGCCGCCTTCATAATGCTTTCTCCCGATTATATTATATTTTCAACTGAATATTTTAAATTAAATTCAGAAACGTGGTGGCAATTCAACGTGTGCTCTTAAGAACTGTTTATAGCAACAATAACACATTGAGGCGAACATGCTTTTCGTCGTGGAATAGGTCGATTTTTAATAAAAAAATGGACCCTTATTCTAAGACCAATCAAGAAGAAGGGAGTTAAGTCTCTTATTTAACCTGGACACAGGAATTAAATTTTGTTTTTCAGCAATTACTTGATTTTTCACTCCAAAATGCCACCATGGAATCGTTAATAAAATTCACAATCCTTTCTGCAATCCAACCATATTTAATACAAATAAATATCAGTCTATGCCCGACTTGTTCACCAAGTTTCACTCATGAATGCCCAACAGTATGTGTTTTTTTTTTATCGCCGGTCAATGATATGGGAGACATTTTGGTGATCATCTCAGAAGTAAGAGATGTAATACTGAATGGGCTTCACACTCACCGAACCATGATTCCCCACATTTTATCTGTAGGGTTATCTCAAACGTACAATATTCAAACTATTACTTGACTAAAGAGGACCATCACAGCAAAAAAATAAAGGCATGCTAGAGTTATTTACAATTGTGTACGTTGTATCCAGATGTGCTTATCATTGACAGTCGGTTAATAAAAAACTGTTGAACATTCATAACTGAACCTTGGTGGACAAGTCAGGCAAAGACGGAAGTTAATTTGTACCAAATATGGTTTACTTGCAGAAAGGATTGCGAACGATTCAATGGGTGACTTTTTTGGGGACACTTTGTATTACATTTAAATTTCATCGTGAAAAATATTTAAATAAAAAAGAAAATTACTAAATACACATACAGCACGGTTGTTACTGATATCTGCTGCATCTGTAGTGCATTTAAAATAACATCATTTTTTTAAAACAAAAACTTTAATTCACTGTTCGACAACCAACAAATTACCGAGTAGAAAAAGCCTGTTTCTATAGTATTTTTTTGCGCAGATTACCAAAATGACACTCATTTTTGCTTATAAGGTGTCAATTAAAAAAAACATCATTGAAATTTTTATAATATTAAATAAATTTGACACTTATACGCACGATTCAAAAGCACTTAATATATTATAAATATATGTTTTTTTAATTTTCAGGTAGATATATGACCTAAATAAATTAAAATGCTTAGAATGAACATGTATTAACAATCCGGATGATTTTTATTAAATTTGGGGATGTGTAACACCAAATACTTATTTGAAGTCTACATCGGGATGAGCCTGGTGAAACGCATAAAAAGTAATGCAAAACACGGCTCCCAGCTTATATGTTTTCGTTTATGCCTTTTTCTTGTAATTTAAGTTTTTATAACTTTTTGAAACATTTTGTCACGTGAAATCGTAAAAATAAATAGGTAAAATAGTATATTTTCGTTGCAAATCTAAATATAGTTGTATATATTTGAAAAACTATCGTTAAAAAATCATTAAAATTAAATCATTTTAATTAATTAAGGGAAACTATGGTATTTGGTAAAAAATGCATTAATTTACGAAAACTCCCGACTTTTAGTACGTGCTTTACTAAAAAATTGAGACCTGATGAAGACAAACGGGTTTCAGATTCGGAACCAGCGCACCAAAATTACTAAAAGTAATCCAATCTTGGTCTAGTAATATTTTGAAAGTTAAAAATTGTTGGACAGTGATCGATGACTGATATTTGTTTTAGAGACAATATATAATTAATGATTGTTTTAATTTTAATAAAACGTTTATTGATTAAACGATGTTATTTTTATTGTGTTTATTGTACTTTAAAGTGAAACATATTTTTTTCCAGTTGAGTTGAACATTTATGACACCCGACGTAAACGGGTTCCTCAACTTGTATATGATAAAGAAGAAAATGAAAGTTAAGTTTAAATAATTATGTGCAAATTTAAACATTGAACTTATAGAAATCGCCGAGGCGGCACCAGGACTAAATATAACTGTCCCCGCCCCCCACTTTTCCACCAATTCATCTGCCAACCGAAGTTTTAAATTAATCTGACCGAAGATGAAGACTTTGTCAAATTTAATTGGAACCAACTAACTGAACAACCGACCGGACACACTAAAAATAAAAAAGCAAAAACAACAACACTGAAGTTTTGAATTAATCCCAAACCTATGAATAACGAGATTGGGAGAGTTTGATCCGTCTCTCCCACTAAAATATAACACACAATTAAGTTACTTAAACAGATTATCACGATCTATTCACAGTACTTTGACATACGCTCATTGTAATATATATGTATTAATATAACGAAGAGGCTCTCTGTCACGATTTCTGTCTGTCCGTGTTCAGGAATTTTTGTATTAATAGGTATCACCGCAACGTTCTCCCATAATCTAATAAGCGTCACATAATTAATTTTTTTCTCTTTCTCTCCCCCTCTCTTTGACTCTCAGCCTGCCTTTCTGTAGCACTATGGGGACCGATTCTTCAACCTCAACAGATTATACACATGACAACTTATCACGTGGTCAGTTGGGGTCTTGTTGTGTAGATGACGCGTAGCAATAAATCGTACTCTCTTCCCTCTCTTTTTCGTTTTGTTTTCTTGCGATGCAGGTTGTTTAATGGCAGAGTTTGTAATAATTAACAGCACAAACTTATTTGGAGTGTAACAATGTTTTGGAGATTTTTTTCTATTAGTCATATATACTTACATAATACTCCAGCCCATTAAATAGGGGAAGAGAGCATCTGTCCATAAATCCTTGCTTTCTCTCGCAGGTCATTAGTCACGTATCACGAACGACTTCCTGTTTGTGACGTAATATTCTGCCACAATGTCCTAGTTGTAAAATTTAAACTGAATTTTACACTTTCTTACTCAATCTCTACAAATCTTCTATCATAACACGTATGGAGCACCGTGTCATATTTAGACTGGTAAATCTCTGTTCCATTTGAAGGTTCTTGATAAGGTGCAGAAACGTATTTGTAATTTGATTGGCCACCCCCTTTCTTCTTCTCTACACTCTTTCTATCACATACGTGATGTTGCTAGTCTCAGTCTTTTCTATAAGTATTATTATAGCATGTGTTCTTCGGAATTGTGTGATATATTCCCCGCTTCTTTTATTCCAGCTCGTTTGACTCGTTGATCTAGTGGTCTCCATCAATTTGCTGTTTTGATATCTCATTGTAATACAGCTTCCTATTCCAATAACTCTTTCTAAAAACTGCAGGCTTGTGGAACTTTTTTTTTCTGCTGACTGTTTTCCTTCTACCTATAGCCTTGGTCTTTTCAAGACTAAAGCCAATGGGCATTTCCTGTCTTTGCGATTATCATCTTTCGTTCTTGTTAGCTCCTTACATCAAATGGTTTCATGCCTTGTCTGGAGCGATTTCATAAAAAACTATCTTTATGGAAAATAGCGTTTTAAACATTAATTTAATGAACCAAAGTCAAATATCGCTGCATTTCCTTGTTTCATCACATTATTCTTGAAAAGGTTTGGCCTTTGTTCCTTTGAATCAAATCGTTATATATGAAAAGACGCTTTTGAAATAATAACTTCTTCTATTTAAAAAATGCTTACAAATAATTGAATATGTATTAAAAGTACTAGCAAATATATTCTCCCTACGGTCGCATATTTTTGCTAGGCTACCGCGTCAGAAATGAACGCTGACGTGTAAACCGATGGAGCCTCAGTCATATTTCTTCGGTGGTTAGACGTTGATATCCTTTGTTTATGACCAAGAATATTTTTAGATGAAAATAAAGAAATTTTTTTTGTATTACCTTTCCCCATGAATAAAAATATTTTTAGTTTAAAAAAATAAATTAAACATTTTTTTTGCCCCCCCCCTCAAATTTTTTATTTACCCCCCATACATAGAAACATTTTTAGTTAAGGAAAGAAAGAAAAAAATTTTTTTGACCCCCCCCCATTTTTTATCCTCCCCATACATATAAATATTTTTAATGAAAAAGGAAAAAACAAAAAGAAAAATAGTAAAAAAATCAAATACAGCGAACACGATTAGTTAGTTAAATGCTCTCGAGAAGAAGTTTACGTAAATTAAATTCATTACGCAGTGCGTGTTTTTTGAAGTAGTAATTTTGAAATCAATTTTATTTTAATTAAACAATTTGATTCAATAAAATTGTTAAAATCAACAATTTTAAAAACTACTTTAGGACCCATGCTGACTTTGATCATGACCCAAACCCTGACCCTAACCCTCACGTTGACCCTGACCCTGACCCTAACCCTAACTACGGAATTAAAGTTAGTGTGGGTCCTATAGTGTAAAAGCACCAAAAAATCAAATACAGTGAACACGATTAGTTATGTAGATGGTCTCGGAAAGAAAGTTTACCTAAATTAAATTCGTTAGAATGTGTGTGTGTGTGTTTGTTTAATGACCTTTTTTAATTAAACAATTTGATTCTAAAATCACTTATATTGATTTCCAGTACAATGTGTTAGTTTTTTTGTTGACAGAAAAGAAAAAAAATCACATCTTTTATTTTAATAAATAAAACATGGAATAATGAAAACAGTTTGTAAATAAAATCTTAACAGCGTAAGTTAAAGTAACACGGTAAATGCCAGCGTTTTGTTTACACGCTCGTCTTGCGTCTATACTGATTTGACGGAGGGAGGTAACAGTTTTTAAATAAAAGCTTAACAACGTAAAAGGTAAAAACTAAATCTTAAACACAGTTAAGGTTGTGAAAAGATGATAATATTGGATGTTTTTCAAATCGAAAAAGTAGGTTTACCTAAAATAAAACTATTGAAAAATCAAATGCAGTCAACGCGAATAGTTTTGGTAATGCTATCGAAAAAAACGTTTACCTAAACTAAATTCATTATAACGTGTGTGTGTTTTTTTAAATAGTAATTTTTAAATCAATTATTATTTTAATGAAAAAATTTGATTCAATAAATTTGTGTCTTAAAACATTATGGCTAATAAGATTAAGAAAATAAACAAACTCAGAACGTTTTAATAAAATAAATCAGAGATAAAGTAACACGGTTAAATGCCAGCGTTTTGTTTACATTTGAAATAACGCGCCCGTTCAGAAGGAGGTAACCGTTCCAATGGATTAATGCACGCTGTTCAATCAGTTGGACGTAGATAAAATAACTACGTAACTCATTTTATATATATATATATATATATATATATATATATATATATATATATATATATATATACATAATAAAATAAATAATTATAATTTATAAGATTATTAGCGAGCAAAATAGCGTAATACATGTGGAAATCTAAAGAAAACAATCATGAGTGTATATTTGCGAATACTAATTTATTAGAAGTTGAAAAGCAATTGATTATGTAAATTGAGAAATGCGCATAGTGTTTACGGCGGTTTTTGTAGTAGTATATAAAGAAGCTGGCGGACTTAGTAAATAGTCATACTACTCTGATGGATTTTCGGCTTCAGACAGACAGACAGACAGACAGACAGACAGACAGATACATAAACTTTATTATCAATAGATAAATAAAATAAGTAAAAACTGAAACGAATTTTTGAAAACTCTATTAAAAAACTTTGTAAATGTGACTCTATTTTAAATTATTTTTCTCTAAACCCTACACCAGCATCATTACTCCACCCGGACAACGCCGGGTAAATTTAACTATTGTTTCAATCACATGAAAATCAGGTAAAACGGGTGATGATTTTTCCTACACTATTTCAAGTTCGAAGATCTTAAAGGACTAAAAGACATACGTCCTAAGATGGAGTGCTGTTCTCACATCTGGAGTAGTGCTGCTCAGAGCACCATTTCCTGCCTTGACAGAGTACAAAACCTACTCCCCCTTTCTCACAAAAGAGACATTGTTAGTCTTTCTCTACTACATCGTTATTTTCATGACAGGTCATCGACTGAGTTTCAATCTATTGTTTTCCCTGTAAACAATTCACGATAAAAACTCGTCAAGCTACAACCACTGTCAATAATTTCTTTTTATCTCTCTGTATGTCTAAAACTAAACGAAACTTCCATTACCAAATTTTTCTTCCGAGAACTAACCGTCTATGGAACACAATATCGCGGGGTTGCTTCCCTGCTAACTACAAAATAGTCGTTTACAAGTCCAATGTAAACAAATTCTTGTTGAGTCGTCCTTTTTAAATGATCAACTTCTGCCCAGTTTCAGCAATCGTTACAAATCATCAAAGTGTTGTCTCACCGTCCACCTGACACTCGGTGACCTTTCGGCCTTTATAAGTGGTGACTTTTTTAGTAAAAACAAAGGCCGACATCTCTCATATTTATATAGTTATTTTAAATTGTTATTTTATATATTACTTACTGACCATTAAACTAATTGGGTTAAGCTTAATGACATTGGGTTGAGTATGGGTTAAGTTTAAAACAGTTAAAGATATTGTTGGTATGAAAGTAATACAGAAATGCTCTGCTGAACTGGCCCCTGACCTCGCCAAACTCTACAAGAACCTTGCTGAATCTTGCTTATCTGATAGCTGGAAATATGTCTCTGTGTTACCAGTCTTCAAGAATTCTAGAAATAGGACTGACCCTCATAATTATCGCCCCATTAGTCTACTCCTGCAGTTCGCTAAAATCTTTAGATCCTTAATCAATCTAGCGATTCTCCGGCACCTCGTTAATGCTAAACTTCTTCCTGAACATCAGTATGGATTTAGGAAAGGACGGTATACTGCGGATATTAAAAGGGCCATATCTAAACGCATATATCATACACTCAACAAGGCAGGTTAATCTAGGGTGGTAGCGCTTGATATATCCACAGCCTTTGACAGGGTCTGGCATAAAGGTCTTCTCGTAAAAATTCTATTCATATGGTAATATTTAATATAAGTAAATCCTTCCTATCCAAAAGAAAGATCCAGGTTATCCTCGATGGCCGTTCATCATAACAACATAACATAAATGCAGGTGTGCCCCAGGGATCGATCCTTAACGTTATTGTTCCTGATTTTCATAAACGACCTCTCTGATGACATTGTGTCTGAGATGGGTATACAGTTGCAGCTTGACTTGTTTGGGGTGAAATAAGTTAAAAAAAACGGATAAAAATAAATCAAAAGATTTATAACAGTTCCATGAATTCAAAGTCCACAATGGTCTGACGTACAATTCTTTCAGAGACGATTAGGAATCATGTTTAATTTTCTTTATATATATATATATATATATATATATATATATATATATATATATATATATATATATATATATATACAACATTATGATACATACTTTTTTTATTGATTATCCACATACACGCATGTTTCATCCTTTTCCGGGAATCATCAGTGTGGAGAATGATAGTTCTGCTAGTTACACGATTCGAACCTCAGCCATAATTCAACATTTTAACTTCTATCTGAACCCTCTAGAGCCATACGACAACCTCACAACCACGGTGAAAGGAAAAGAATTAATGTCTATTTATGTCTTTACAAGCGGGCACCCCAAGAAAGCTGTAATAAAGAGTGTTAAACAACGCGGTTGGATAGAGCTTCGCATTACGCTATCGATTTAATAGCCTAATTATAATTCTCTTAAAGAGTCTATCCTATCATAAGTGGGCTATAAACAATATTATACCCCCACACACACACACATATATATATATATATATATATATATATATATATATATATATATATATATATATATATATATAAACTTTGCGATAATCGTTTGATTTAAACATACGTGGTAATATTTAATTAATTTCTATAAAATTGTTAATTTTGGGCTTAATATATATTGTGATTCAATATATCGTTTCAGTTATTAAACTTGTCAAGAAAAGCTTTTTTGAACAGATGCAGATCAGATATAGAAGGGAGTAGTAGTGCCGTTACGCAAACATTAGCGAGTAAAATACGAGCCTTTTTATAAGACTGAGCGAACTTATTTCAATTGGCGAGGAGAAGCCATAAAGCAAATAGCAAGTCAGACTACCACCTCAGATTCACAGCACCGCCTGAAATAAATTCAGAAAGAAATCATCCACTCTATAGTAAAAAGTCAAAGGTGGGTGTTTTTTCTTTAGGTCATCAGAAATGATAATTTATACATAAAAAAATTAATTACTGACGTAATTCTATGATTTTATATGAATATTAGTGCGAACAGTAGCAGAGCATTATTTTTTCCGTTATTTTTTACGGAGAGTGTACACTTGTGTGTATATATATATATATATATATATATATATATATATATATATATATATATATATATATATATATATATATAATATGAATGAAAGAAGAGTTGAACAATCGAAGTTGAAATAGATTTGTCATTCGTACATCTTTATCTCTCTTCATTCATTTAACTTTTATAATTGCTCTATCACGTATATTGAGCATACACCATTGTACTATAGGTTCTATCCTCTAAAAGTACACTTTTAGTTTCATATTTTATTCTAAGCTCCTACAAAGTTGAGCATTTTCTCCTATTTGTGACATGTCCAGGAAGGAATTCCTTCCGCTCTCAGCAAAAAACATACCTATCCCTTCAAATGAACCTTACATTTGGAAGCTCATACAGTCCGTGAAAAAACCTATTACCAACGTAAGATGGAAAGCGTTCCATCATGACCTAAACCTCAAATCTAACGAATACCAAACTGACACAAATAATATTTCACCTCCAAAGCATCATGAATGTACACTCCCTATGAACTCTCCCAGAGAACTAAAAAGATTGGAAAAGTTAACTGCATCCAGGTACGGTCGTAAAACATCTTCTTATCCTAAACAAAATGAGCATCTCAACAACTTCGAAAACGATTTATTCGACCTCATTAGACGTATCAAATTAAAAAAAGGCAATAAACATTCCAACCCCTTTATCAAAAAAATAAATGAATTCACCAACAAGATTAAGAAACACTCTAATATAATAGTCCTTGCAGATAAAACAAAAACACTTTTACAAATTGGAATACAGCGACTACAAAAGTTTAATCTACAAAGAACCGAACAAATCCTATAAAACTACTTCTAGTAACATTCTTAATAGCATAATTAATGAAGCTAAATCCCTACTAACCTCTTTGAATATCCTTAATTACACAGAAATCTTTACCCCAGCCACACCCAGATACACCTTAAAAGACCACAAAATAAAATTTCAGGAAAACCCATCCATTAGACTAATCTGCCCATCCAAATCTGACCTAGGCATCATAAGTAAAAAAAATCTTAGATAGAACCATCCCTCACTTGAAAGAAAAAATCTCATATACCCTATGGCAATCCTCTGATGAGGTTACCAATTGGTTCCTAAACCTCAGTGACAAGTCTAATTTAAACCTGCATTTCATCACTTTCGACATAAACAATGAATCTTCGCTAAGAATAACTCAGACATCACAGATTTAGAGATCAGACTAATAATTTTGGCCAGACGACCCCTATTAGAATTTGACAATAAATTCTGAACTAGGAAAGATACCCACAATAATTTCGATATCGCTATGGGAGCATCGGACTCTGCCCAGGTTACTGACCTTGTAGGATTGTACTTATTAAGAGAATTAAAATCTGACTTCGGACATTTACAAAGTTGGCTATACAGGGACGATGCGCTTTTTGTATCTAGGGAGAGATCGAGGCAATACAACAACACCATTAAAAATCTACACAACTACTTTAAAAACTTCAGATTAATCATCACTATAGAACCTGAGAAAAGAAAATCTAACTTCCTTGACCTAACATTAGACCTTAACTCCGAATCCTTTAGCCCCAACCACAAACCAAATAAAAAAAAAGAATTAAAAGAAAGAATAGTATTTGGTTTAACCCACCTTATAACTATTTAAAATAAAAACTCTATTAAAATTTCCTACTCTGCAATGCCTAATATAGCACAAACCATCATCACATCTAATAACAAAAAAATAAATCTTCCTTGCAACCAGCACCTACTATACACCCGACTAATTATTGTAACTGTCAGAAATCCTGAGAATGCCCGTTAAATGGCAATTGCACACAAAGTAACGTCATATATGCTGGTACTGCTAAACAATTCCCCCCCCAAACACCATTATTCAAACAGAAACCGACATACTAATACTCTCCTTACCCTATAGCTCTCTACATCCCCAACCAAACGACACCCTAAATAACACCTCTTACACTAACCAACAACCCCCGTTAACTAACAATAACCTTGATCTCACCCCTCAAATTCTCTCATCTTCTCCACCTAACAATTCCAACTTAAGTTTGGCCCAGAACTTAAACATACAAACCGAAAACAGTCCCGATACTATAAATAACACAAATACTATAATAACAACACCATACAAAATACACACTTACATTGGGGAAAGTGCCTTCCCCATCAGGACCCGAATCTCAAACCATATCTACTTTTTCAAACATAATAATAACAATGTCACTGGCACCTCTCTATCCAATCTAATAAAAAGTTTTAACAGTAAAAACACTCCCTACTCCCTACATTTGGCAATATTAAAAAGGTCTAAATCCAACACTCACAGATCCGCTTTCCGACAACTATGTACATTAGAAATATTTATGATAGCTACAGCAGCTAAAAGCAAAAATATTATTAACTCTAAAAATGAACTTATCTCAAATTGCAGGTACAAGAAAAAATTTAAATACATAAATTTCATTACTCCATCTGACACCCCTCATCCCAGCCAACAACCCCCTCTCTAACATTAGACTAATTCTTAAATTCTATAATTTGTTAATTTTTTTAACATTTCCAACCTTACAAATAACCATCCCAATAAAATAGCGTATCCTTCCCTGTACATCTAATAACTCTATTAACCCATAACACTTAATGTAAACTGAAAACTAATATTATTCTCCTCCACTCCACTAATCCTCAACCGCTTCTACTTCAACACTCTAATTCCTATTCCCCTTTTCTCAATTATTGGCCAACCCTTGTACACACTCATCCATTGCTTTTTTTCATCTCCCTTGTATTCGATCCATCGACTCCGTATACGCTTCACTCTATAAACAATATTTTTCTCATAAATTCCATTACTCTTACCTTTAAACTACGCTCCCTGGTAACTCCTATAATTGTCCATTTGCCGCCTTAAAATCTATTTATAATTTCAACACACTAGTGCATCGCTTAGGTTACAAGATTCAACCAAATCCTACCCCATAATCCTTATACTAGAACTCAATTGCTGCAAGCAGACTAACGCTGTTCCCAATCCTAACTTCAGTTATGCATTAAAGTTTCTTATTTTGTCATGCATTTACTATTTAACTAACTAGGAATTCTTTAAAGTCTTTATACATCAAACTATGAAACACTAGTTTTTGCCAGAATTATTACATATTAAACACGTAAATTTTAGATTTCCATTCATCTGAACCCTAATTTCCCAATTGGAACACTTTAAAAATTTCTGAATTATATATAAGTTCGTATAAAAATCCGTTTTAATTACGGGACTCCCCTTTCAGAACTTCCTACCCACTGACCTGAATCACTTCTGTTTTAAGCTTATGATAACTCCACCCCAACTCGCTCCGGTTTATTGCTTACTAGAAATGAGCAGTAACAAAACAAACCCTTCCCCTTCTCTTCTCTCAAGCATCAGCCATTGTTCATTTAACTAACCCTATCAGCCACCTCTTTATCTTTTATCTTTACCCCTTCCCCAACTTCTTTTACTTGGCCTTATCTTTAACTAGAGCTGTCACTGTTCTTAGACTCGATCGAAGTCACTACTTAAATTTCCGACTGCCTGCGTTTAATATACACATTTCTAACTCAACTTCTGAAAAACTACTTTTATTCTCGGTCCACGGAAGTATTTTAAAATGGCCCTAATTCTCAAAATTACACACGAATAAGTGCGATCCATCTACGATTCAACTAAACACCTTTCTATTGGATTTACTTAATTTTTAACATATTTAACGCTGCCTTCACGAAAACCATTCTTTGCATCTTAAAATCTCCTTTCACCGGACACTTTATCAACGGACATTCACCAACTGGACATACTCCATATTTTTTTACACGCACACTCTTACTCTCCATTACTTTATATATTTTTAAATTTTGAATTTTGGTTTTTCCACTGCCAAAATATCCATTTATGTAATTCTTCTGATGATAAGATTTTAATCTTTGAAAAGCCTTGGCTTAAGGAAAGAAAAATAAACATGATTATACCGAGTAAACTTTGCATTGCACAATCGAAGCTGAAATAGATTTGTTATTCGTACATCTTTATCTCTCTTCTTTCATTTATCTTTATATATATATATATATATATATATAGAGAGAGAGAGAGAGAGAGAAAGATAGAGAGAGAGAGAGATAGAGAGAGAGAGAGAACAATACAAGTTCATTAAATATATATATATATATATATTAGAAAAGAAAAAAACATTCTTTACGTAAAAATATCCGAAGTAAGTCGTTCTTTTTCTGTAAAACTTGAAGATTTATTTGCTTGTGAGATTCAAATTTTGTTTGTATTGGCTGTGGAGAAACAGCTGTAATCTTTTAAATGAAGACCAATTTTGCTTGATATGTATTGGTGTGAATACATCTCAATGTTTACACAAACACACACATATATATATATATATATATATATATATTTATATACCAGTAATAATATACTAAAATGTCTATAATGCTAACTATAGTTTCGTACTTATTACATAATTCCCACCTAAACCATCTATAATACTAACACATGGTCTGTACCTTATTATCGTCATATCCACCTGAAAATGGACCCGGAGGGGTCTGAAAGTACTTAGGACACAAACCAAAACTTTGGCAGATTCATCGGCCAATTCACCCCCCCCACGAAACCAAGATTATTATTCGGACAATTGAAAGGATCTACCAAAGTATATCCAAACATAAGTCAAGAGAAGATGCTGCATATATATATATATATATATATATATATATATATATATATATATATATATATATATATATATATATATATATATATATATTGCATAGCAGCAACCATAATGCAAAAATCTTATGAGCCACTTTTTAAGAGGTTTTTTCTCTTTTCCTTTTTTCTTGTTTTCTTCTGAAATGACCTCAATTAGGGCAACACCACATTGGGTATTGTCAGTTGTTGAAATTCTTATTCCCCTGAAGATCTGCCAAGCAAGGATCTGCTTCGTAGAGAAACACGTATAGGAAAAAAACTCTTTAATTGTGATAGATCTGATAAATAAATAAATAAACTTTGAAAGGAAAAAAGTATTTTGTGATGATGAATGATTTCGTGAACGAAATGTTTTGGTAAACTTAAAAAAACACATATAAATGCTCTATACCCTGTAATCGAGTATCATCGAGCTTATTTTTATTGGCCTCGTCCCGGTCTTCACTGAATAAAATATCTTCTAAGTGAACTCTCTCTCTCTCTCTCTCTCTCTCTCTCTCTCTCTCTCTCTCTATATATATATATATATATATATATATATACATTTATTTACGTGATTATTTCCTCCCAACGCACAATTTTATCTCGTGGAACACGTTTTTGTCCCGTCTTTCCAACTGTGTTAACTGACCTTAACCAACCGTCTTCGCCGGTAGGGGGCATGGCTAAAAATGCAAAATTCTGATCAGTTCTCCGTCGAGCGTTACAATATAAAAACAAAAACGACGGGTTTTCTTTTCGTACCTTTTACTTTGGGGTTATATCTTTTTGTTTTTCTTCTTTTTGACAATTTTCAAAGCCTGAGCAGCAGATTCCATTTTTCCGCCCAAGAAATATTTTCCTGCGATTTTTGTAAAAAATTATTTTTTGCTTTGCATTTTTTTTTTGTTTGATGGGTTGGATTAAAAAAAAATATATATAAAATACAAACAAATAAAAGAGGTGGAAAATATAAGAGAATGCTGAAAACAAATGAATGGCCCCACATCCTCGTCGTCCCCATCGCCATCTTGGAGCTGCTGCTGATACTTCTATTTTCATAATAATAATAATAATAATAATAATAATAATAATAATAATAATAATAATAATAAAAATGATAATAATAAATTAACAACAACAACAAATGAAACAACAAAACAATGATAATAACATTTTATTTCAATTAAAAAATGTCTGTTTTTGACACGCAAGAACAAACCATAAAAGGTTGTTGTTGTTTAAATCTAATCTAATTAGCGGATTTGGAATCTTGAAAGGTTTTTTTTTTTTTAAAGTGTGTCAATATTTTTCGTATGAAGCATTATTTCGATTCCAAAACGCCCCCCCCCCTCCAACACACTTATTATAACCTAGTTTGTATTTCTTCCCATCAAATTCCTTATGAAAGGAAAGGATTCAGAGCGAGCCCCAAACCCCATCCAACCTGATGGTAAAATCAGTATTGAAGGCGGAGGGGGGGGGGGGGAGCGTAAGAAACAACCATAAAAAAACTAGACAAATAACTATTTAATAAAAACATGAATAATTTTTAAATGTTTAATTATTAATTATTAAATGTTTAATTATTAAATTAAATTAATTATTATATTTGAATTAATTATTATTATTAAATTAAATTTATTATTATTATTAAATTAAATTAATTATTATTATTAAATTAAATTAATTATTAAATGTTTAATTATTAATTATTAAATGTTTGATTATTAATTATTAAATGTTTAATTATTAAATTAAATTAATTATTATATTTAAATTAATTATTATTATTAAATTAAATTAATTATTATTATTAAATTAAATTAATTATTATTATTGAATTAAATTAATTATTAAATGTTTAATTATTAATTATTAAATGTTTGATTATTAAATGTTTAATTATTAATTATTAAATACATGCAACAGATTATTTTTATCCAGTAAATAATTTCTACTCTAATAGTTTCTTTTCTCGGACCGCTTTCCTTTAGAAGTCCCTCCCTGCTTTTTATTCACCGACTGTACCAATATGCAGAAATTTAAATATAATGTGAACAAGCATCTTGCTACCCAACTACCATCTATAAATCAGGCCCCTAATCACATTAGCCCCTTATGTCTCAGTGGCAATGTGCCTTGTTTGGGATGAATAATAGTTTGTTCAAAATAATTTTTAATAAAAATAGCATTAATAATTTATTTGATAGATCAATTGAAAAAAGATATTTACTTTAATTCCGTAGAATTTCTGTTTTCATAGCTTAAAACAATAGCTCAAGATGCTGTCCACTCTGCTAAGAAGAAAAATAGCAACAATCACATACTACTAGTATGATTTAGCGGGCGATGGATAGTACACATAAACTAGTAACGGTAAAGGACCAAACGCTGTAAGGTGAAGATCGTGAGAACGGAAGTGAAAAGATAACTCTCTAAAATTTCAGAATTCATTTATTTGCTTTAGGAGGGATAAAATCCAGCGTTTATATATACATATACCTTCTTTTAATCTGTGGTCTTGTATGCTGGTAGTTAATCCGTCTATCGATAAAGTTATTCACAGGTAGTTGTGAATTCGCTCAAGTGCATCCGTGCTGAGACAATCCCGCCAGGATATTCTCACACTTGTTACATCGTCACACACACACACACACACACACACACACACACACACACACACACACACACACACACACACACACACACACACACACACGCACGCACGCACACGCACACGCACACGCACATACAAACACGCACACTTTAACGCACAGACACATTCATCTGTACCCGCACCTTTACGCACACATAGATAAAATCTACACAGTGTGCTCGTATCTTTAATTTAATATCACATTAACCAAATGTGACCTCATTAAATCTAATAGTAACCGCATGTCTTTAAATCAAATACAGTAACAGTATTAATAATACTAACCAGAAATATCTATTAGTTATAATAATAACTGAAAATCTTCAAATCAAATATCGTATTAACGTCTGTCAACCAGATTCTCTGTAATTTAGACGTATTGTTCTATTATTTGTCGTTACTTGACTTCTTATTACTTGATTTCTTATTACTTGACTGGGATGTTGTGGTAAATGTTCTTATTAATCTTATAATTCAATAAGTTTAAGTACTTAAAAAAGAATTACGGCCATTTTTTCCATTGCTTCTCTTATTTTATTTTGTAGCTTAATCTTTGTAATTAAAAAGTAGACCCTCCCGCCTTCTTCTTATTTGCTGGTGTTCGAAGCATGTGACCATACAACAGTTTCCTCGCTTTTTTACGCTGTCTTTTTCATTATTGTTGTACTCTGCAAGATCTTTCAGGCTGCACCGGTTTGGCAGTAGAGGACAGACAAGGCAGTGTTGCATCGTATGGCCCTCATCTTCACATTCACAGATAGTTGGATCAGTTTTGTAGCCCCATCTACTCATAGCAACATTTGATCGCCCCATTCTTGTTCTCAGGCGGTTGAGTGTTTTTCACTGGAGCCAGGGTGCCCCTGAACCAGGAGGGAGTCCTCCAGAACGGGAGATTCCCATGCCAGTAGAAGGGGTTTATTCTCTAGCCGTCTGGTCCACAGCTGTAGTTTGGTCTCTTCCTGAGATGTTGTTAGGTGTCCTACATGGCGGAGGAAGCTTCTTCGTGAATAGTGCACTCTCCCCCAACGCGAGGAGAAGAGTATGCTGTCGTTTTTACCAGCATGGTTACGCTAGTAAATAAATAAAACAAGACTTTTTAGCGGTGAGATTCGAAAACAAAATGGCCGATATTATCAAGCTGAAAAAAACAAAAACAAAAAAAATGGAAGAGTATTTCGTTTGTTACATTTCCTCCTTTGACATTTCTGAAGCCGCGTTTAAAACTGTCCGATTTAATTTTCACAAAATAGATTAAAAAGGTAGAAACGAGGCAATTTCTTAAAAACCAAAGGTAGAGATTAATTTTGAAATGTCTCTTTAAACAAGAACAGATATTCTTAAGATGTGCCCATTCAGTCTGCGCGTTTAGCAATGAAAATAATATTTCAAAACTTAAGCTTGACAGAACAACAAAAATACTATTTAAAACCGACCAAACAACCTTTTATAGACATATCTGGACGCATCTAAACTGAGATGCGGCTATTGAATCTGCAGGCGATGGCTGTGGTTAAGTGGATACTGACCTGGAACTGCCGTGTTCTAATCATCTTGGATTTATGGCACCACATTAACCTAGGATGTTTGCAACCTTCACGTGTCTCTTTCTTTGCGTGTCTAATTCTAAAAGAGAACCGGAAAAACCAATGCCAACAACAGAATCAAGTCGGTGAAAAAGTCGTACAATTCACGCGAATCTACGTGTTTTCTTACACGTGACAGACCAACGAAAATACTATTTCAAACTTAAGCCTGACAGACCAACGTAATGCTATTCTAAAATCGAAGCATGACAAACCAACGAAATGCTATTACAAACTTTAAGCGTGACAGACAAACGGAACTGGTATTTCAAACTCTATCGTCAAACACCGGCGGACAGATCCTTTTATGGAGATGCTTGGACGCAACTAAAATAAGATGCGTCCATTGGATTTGCGCGTTTAGCAAGGAAAATGCTATTTCTAACTGAAACGTGACAGATCAACGGACTGACTGGTAGAATGGCAGATTCTATTATAAAGATATGTGGACATATCTAAAATGCTATTTCCAACAAGTGCGACAGACCAATAGAACATTTTATTTCAAACTTAAGCATGACAGATCAACCGAAGGACAAGCCGTATACTTGGACGCATCTTAATAGAAATAAAAATAAAGTCTTCGTATCTCAAACAAGAAGGATTTTCATCAGATTAAAGATGTAATAAAATCTGATTAAGATAATCAGTTAACGTAATTGATGCCGCGTATTTAAACTGGTTCCAGTTTTAATGGTACAGCCTTGCGGGTTTATCATTACAGAAGAGATGGCTTGTGCAAGCGTGACGTTCAAATGGTTCTGGCTTAAACCAGTTAAAACGAACCACATTCTTAAATTAACATAGTTCGTAGAACCAGTTCCTCTATCTATTATAACACATCACTCAATATGTCCCAGGTCTCATTAATAAAATTATTGGGCAAAATTCGACTTTATTCATCAACATAGTCTCCTTCTAGGATATGATACTGATTTAAACGCTTCTCTAACAGTTCGATGCATTTTTTCTGTAAAACGATTTGCCTTTGGCCTCAAAACACGCATCAGTTTCAGATATCACTTCTTCATTGGAGCAAAATATCTTTACCTGAAGCATTCTGTTGAAGTCTGTAAGCAGCCTGTAATTGCTAGAAATCAGATCTGAAACATAGGGTGAGTGCGGAAAGACTTCGAGAATGTAATTCACGTAGTTTTGCTATTGTTGCCACCGACTTGTGACACGGTGCATTGTCTTGGTGTAAGAGCACCTTTACTTTTGTCGACGTCGATTTCTTCCTTCAAACGCACCAAAAACGATTAAAAAGGTAGAAAAGAGGCAAGTGGACTTAAAAAAATATTTTTCGAGAAAACTGTCGAATTTGGACGACCTGAGCGTTCAGCATCATTTGTGTTTTTTCGATAACATTTAAAGTCAGAATACCACCTATTTACCGCTGTTTCCGACGGAGCAGAGTCCGAATAACACTTATCAAGTCATTGCTTTGCTTGTACAGTATTTTTCCCATCAGAAAGCAATACTTTATCAACACACGAAATTCAGACTTTTCAACTGTTTTGAACATTTGCACAAGTAGCTTCATTCAACTAACTGTAATTTGTAAACTAATAATCCGAATGGGCTCAAATTATGACACGTGCGATTTGAAGGTTAGTACTTTATAAAATTAATACTTTTTATTTATTAGTTGTGCAATATATATATAAACCCTGTGTATCGCTTTATTGCAGGTCAATATTTTTAAAATTTTGAAATTGCTATGAAACGCAGAGAAGTGAAATTTGGTACACTGGAAGAGCATAACAAGGTGCCTTATTTCCCTGATTTTTGTGGAATTTGAACAAATATTTTGAAAATTATGCTAATTTTTCTATTTTCTGTTAATTTAAAGTATGTATCACTTTATTGCAGGTCTCCCAAAATGCCTAGAAAGGGTCGATTGACAGCTAGTGAAAAGGTACCTGTTGTTGCAGGCCTTGCAGAAGGTTTATCTCTCGTAGATCTAGCCAAGGAGCTTGGAAGAGATCGAAGAACATTGTCTTCATTCGTTGAAAATCCAAACATCAAACCAAGGAAGGACAAAAACACAAGAAAGTCAGTTTCTGCTCGTGATGTTAGAAAGATTCGCCGTCAACTTATCAAGCAGCCGGGCAGCAACAGTGCTGCTATATTTGACAAGGCTGGAATATCTTCCTTGTCCAGAAAGACACGCTGCAATGTCTTAAACGAAATTGCAAGAAGCATTAAGCCCATAGCAAGACCGGTTTTAAACCAAACTCATAAGGAAAAACGTTTGGCTTGGGCTCAGAAATACATGAAAACCAGCTTTGAAAATGTTCTTTTCACCGATGAGGCCAGAGCAACCCTTGATGGACCAGATGGGTGGGCCAAAGTTTGGAGTCCTCTTGGATTCCCTACCCCTCATCGATTCCGTCGTCAACAGGGAGGTGGAGGTGTCATGTTTTGGGCTGGAATAATCTGCGATGAACTAATTGGACCATTTCGAGTGCCAGAAGGTGTCAAACTGACAAGCCAGTCTTATATTTTATTTTTAAATGAGCATTTGTCACCATGGCTTGATGACCTTCCATTGGCGCGTCACCGCAAATTGATTTTTATGCACGACAATGCGCCATCCCACTCAGCCAAGGCTACGGCATCCTACCTTAAGTCATTAGTCATTAGTGGAGAAAATTTGATGACATGGCCACCTTGTTCTCCAGATATAAATCCAATTGAGCAGCTCTGGTCAATAATAAAGATGAAAGTTTATGAAGGAGGTGTTCAATTTTCGTCGAAGGATGAACTTTGGAGGAAGATTTTGGAAGTTTCCTATAGCATCACATCATCTCAAATCCGCCGATTGACATCATCAGTTGACAAGAGGCTATTCAAAGTGATTTTGAAGCATGGGAGTTATGTTGATAAATAAATATTTCCTTAAACAAAATAATGTGAAATTCGTTCTTGTTTTTGGTTAATATTGTTACTGGATATGTTCTTTATTTCATATAAATAGAAATATGAAGTTAGAATATTGTTTTATTACCGAAAATATACATTTTTAGACACTTGCAATAAAGTGATACACACTTAAAATTACCAGAAAATAGAAAAATTAGCATAACTTTCAAAATATTTGTTCAAATTCCACAAAAATCAGGGAAATAAGGCACTTTGTTATGCTCTTCCATTGTACCAAATTTCACTTCTCTGCGTTTCATAGCAATTTCAAAATTAAAAAAAATATTGACCTGCAATAAAGCGATACACAGGGTTTATATATATATATATATATATATATATATATATATATATATATATATATATATATATATATATATATATATATATATATTAGGTTCGGGACCTATTGAGTGTTATGTTTAATACGCACAAGAAGAAATATATCCCGTATTTCCACCACCGTTTACTACAAAAACAAGACATTTTAAATTAGTTTTAAATAGCTCCTGAATGTTTTTCGTTCTCTTCAACTTTTTATATATACACTGATATTAGCGAGCATCTTTGAGGTTGATCGTAAACCTGAATCATCGGTGGCAAAAGAACAGAATCTACCCAGAGAAGCATCTCAGTGTCTACAACATATTCTAAAGGTAATTTTCATCAAGTTACTTTATTCGTAGAAAACGGTACAGTTTTATTTCGATACAAATAGTAGTCATTTTTTTTTTATAGAAAATATCAAAGTTTTTATACCTACACAAATCGTACATAACATCGGCCATTTGTGTCGCCTGTTCAGCAATGTAGAATTCTTATGCTAAGCTTATTCTAATTCTTACTGCATTCAAATATTAAGCTTACGATAGATTCATTTAATTGGTGTTTTGGATAGGAGCAAAGTGTGGTATCTGTTTGTCATCGCTCAGTGAAGGAGAAATCCTTCTAGACAGACAATTTTTATTTTCATCCCAATCCAGAGTGCCCCGTTTCTTGGGGGGGGGGGGGCTGGATTATCCTCACATTAAAAACCGACCGGAGACAAGTAAATAGGGATTCAGTTACTTGGCCTTTTTGGTGAGGAGCAAAGTGTGGTATCTGTTCTGTCCTTGGTCATAAAGGAGACATCCTTCTAAACTGAGCTATTAATTTTTTTCAAACTCAGAGTTCCCCTTTTGGGGGAGCTGAATTTGTCCCATATTAAAAACCGACCTTGTGTCTAACTCTGTCCTTAAAATTAAGCGTCCTTACAAATTCATACTTGAAGTTTCCTGGTTCTCTTTACTTGCTTCAAAAAGAAAATGGCCGACTTTTTCACTCGTGTTATTTATGGAAACTTTAAATTTTTAACTTTTCAAAAAATTATGACGCGTTATTTATATCGGAGTGCGTTTTGTTTCTTATTAAAATAATTCTCAGAAAACAAATTGTCTCTGTAAAACGCGTTCTGAAATGTAATTTTACTTACTTAAGAAGAATAGAAAAAGTATTTTTTTTACCCAAAACACTCACATATAGTGTTTTTACAGACAAAACAAATTTTCTGACTATTAAATTAGTTTTAATTAAAGTTTGGAGCATTTTCTTTCAATCGCATGACGTCATTTCAACCATTTCATAAATTAATGGAAGCTTATATATAGTAACAAAACATGCTCTGGTCGTATATTTTTGTTAGCCTAGGAGTATGGTCTCATGAAGAACACACATGAACTACACTACCCCACCCCCAAGGAGGAGGTAATACCTGGGGAAAAAAGATACTACATTACTCTCCAAAAGTGGATGTAATGCCTGGGAGAATAGTCTCATGGCAACAGCACAGATATTACACTACTCCCTTAATTAAGCATTGAAAAATAGTGCACTAGTATATTAACAGGAAGTAATATTATTTTTTAGCCTTCAGGCAGACGTATATCAAATCTCCATTTGTAATAGAAGTGAAATAATACAATAGTCTTAATAGTATAGTTTCAGCTTTAGACAGACATATATCAAATCTTAATTATTAATATATATATATATATATATATATATATATATATATATATATATATATATATATACAATTATTAATGCACATACACATATCATAAAGTGATATAATATATTGTGTATAGATTTTTTTAAAGATAGTTCACCCCAAACAAGGCAGGCCACCACTGTAGACGTAAGGGGCTAATGAGAAAAAAAAGGGTGAAGGTTTTTGGGGGTTCAACCTAATTTAATTTAGGAGCTGCGCAGCGAGATGTCAATTTACATTAGTTTTAAATTTCTGCATGTCAGTAACGTCAGGAAAGCAGGGAGCAGGGAGCAGGGAGCAGGGAGGGAGTTCCAGAGTCCAGGAGCACGAGGAAATAAGTTTTTGGAGTAGAAAGCTCTTCCGTATCTGGGGACCTCCACAGTGTATGGATGGGATTTGGCAGATTGTCGGGTTGGTCTAGTGAATGTACGTCTTGGGGGTACCAGAGCAGCAAGTTCATCAGAGCACAATCCATTGAAGTACTTGTAAAACAGGCTCAAGGAAGCAACATTGCGGCGATGGGACAAGGGCTAGAGCTTGGTGGATAGTGAAGGACCTATCAAGTGGGCGACTCTTTTTTGGACCTTGTCTAAGAGGGAGGGACTAGCGGATGATGCACCAACCCATATGTGGCAACACTACTCTATGCATGGGCAGATGATGGCTTTGTAGCGATATAGGATAGTGTAAGGTGTGAGAAGTTTACTGGCACGGTAGAGGGATCCCACCTTCTTTGCAGCAGCCCTGGTAATGTGTTCAATGTATTTGTTCCAATTCATGTTATCTGTGAAAGTTAGACCGAGGAGTTTGAATGATGAACTCTCAGGCAGGATGCTATTTGCCATGACAATCGGTGGTCGAAGAGGTTTCTTGTAGTTATTGAAGGAAAAGAGCTTTGTTTTTGCCGCATTAAAAGTTACCATCCATTTTGACCCAATTTCACGACAGACTGGAGGTAATTTTCTAAGGATTCATCCATTGCTTTTCTAAGGGGTTAGGCATTGCCTCAGATATGTGCGCGTCGGTTTTGCCCACATGACGAGAGTAGAGCGTGGTGTCGTCAGCAAATATTCCTATCTTAGTCGCAATGGCATCAGGGAGGTCATTTATGAAAATCAGGAACAATAGTGGTCCAAGAATAGATCCTTGAGGTACACCAGAATTTATGCCATGTTGCTTAGAAGAACGGCCATCGAGTACAACCTGCATCTTTCGTTTGGTTAGAAAGGATTTAATTATATTAAATATTTGTCCAGTAATACCATATGAGTGCAGTTTTATGAGAAGCCCTTCATGCCAGACCCTGTCAAAGGCCTTGAATATATCGAGCGCTACCGCCCTAACTTCATCTGCCTTGTTCAGTGTATGGTATATGCGTTCAGAGATGACCGTTAGGATATCTGTAGTAGATCGTGCTTGTCTGAATCCGTATTGATGATCAGAAAGAAGTTTAGCATTAACTAGGTGCCTGACTATCGCTAGATTGATTAATGATTCAAAGATTTTAGCAAAAATCGGGAGTAGACTGATTGGGCGGTAGGTTAGAGGATCAGTTCTATCTCCAGACTTCTTGGAGACTGGTACCACAGAGGCAATTTTTTAACTCTCAGGGAAACAAGATTCAGTAAGGCATTTGTTGTATAGGGGCCAGCTCAGCAGAGCATTTCTTTATTAGTATTACTGGTATAAGATCAGTCCCACAGGCTTCGGAGGTGTCAAGGTTTTTATGATGTGTCTCACTTGAGACGAGTGGTGATGACCAGGTTCTCAAGTGTGGCTTCAGCCCGCAATGGAAATTTAGGGAGGAGGTTGTTTGCCGAGTTCAGAATGGAGTTTAAGGCGAAACGCTGGACAAGTAGTTCATCCTTATCTGTTGCCGTGCAAACAACATCGTTGTGATTTAGTAGCGGGGAAATTATCGATTGTCCATTGTTCATCACACTTTTGTAAATTTTCCAGAAATTACGAGTACCTAGTTTCTGTGACTGAATGCGTTTTTTTGTTATCTCTGTATACCTCCTCTTTGCTTCATCTATCACTACTTTGCAATCATTTCTTGCCTCTACAATTTTTTGTCTGTTCGCAGTTGACTTATGGCGGTCACATTTTCGGAATGCCTTCTGCCTCTCAGCAATAGCAGCTGCACATTCTGAGGTGAACCATTGAGGAGAGTGGGGTTTGCTGAAGAATTTCGCGTGGGGACATAAGCATCAATGCCTACTTTGACCCATTCGATAAACTTATTTGCACACTGATCAGCAGGGAGTGAGAAGGTTACACCCCATCAGTAGCGCTGGAGAATCCCAGCCAGTCACGGTGGTGTGCATTAAAATCCCCAAATACATGTATTTGGGCATTCGGTTGAGAGTGCTCTATCTTTCAGAGACAGAGTCAAGTAGTTAACACTCCTGGGTCGAAAGAGAACGATATAAGAAATATAAGTAACTAACTCTGTGATGTAAAGTCAATCTAAATCACATGTAGACTTGGTCATCTGATTCTAACCTATGTTCTCTAGTCAAGGGGAGGGTGTTCCGAACATAAACTCCTAGCCCATGCATATGTTTTTCAGAATCCTTACAGTAGAGTGGAAGGTAATCAGTCATGTCAAAGTGGTGAGAGGAGATTGAGGATTGAAGGTTCGTTTCACTTAGAGATAGGATATTCGGGAGTTTGTCAAGAGAAAAGTTTCTACGTCGTTAATGTTAGTTCTAAGTCCCGGGATATTTGTGAATGCGCGCCTCAAGGGCGGAGGCGAAGATGTTTTTTGTTGGGTGTCTGGTTTGGGTTTTTTATTTTTTTATTTTGTAAATTCATGTTTGTTTTGAGTGGAGAAGTCAAAGTGAGTGCTTGTTAGGTGCCAATAAGCTCACACAACCAGTCCATTAGTCGTAACTTGGTCCATGGGGGTTGTGGCCTCGGGAAAGCCCACCAGGGATAACTGTAGGGTCTCTTTCCATGCGCGGCATGGCACGTACAGTTACCCACGATATTATGCAACTGTTGACGGAGCAGCCGTTCTTAGCGCTACCAGTCGGAAACAGCAGCCAGACAAGCTGTCAACCTGTACCCTCAACCTGTCGGAGCAAGAGCGACCTAGACTAGCCATGTAAAACTTGGTGACAAAAACTTTCCCCAAGTTGCCCGAATAGAGAGAAAGAGAGACGGCGTTCATTGCCCTAGTCAGGAAACAAGGCCAAGTACCAAGCGTCTTCAGACACGTCCCAGTGCTTCTACCTCTACGGCTGGCTAATAGACAAAGAAGGAGTGCGAAGGCCGAGCGATAGGCACAGCCCATTTACTCCTTAAGAAATTATAGGTTTACAAACCGGATACTTTGTTCGAGATTCCAGCTCTAAGAGGTTGTTGATCAAGACTAAGGAGGCCTTCCTCCCTAACGGTTTGCTACCAAGACGTAAATGGTTAGTAGCAAATTTTATTGTCAGAGTTTTCCTTTTCTTAAATGGATGACATGACAAGGTCTACGAGTCAAACACTCCGAGAAAGGATAAATTGCGCCCGTCTACTAGTCGGCTATTTCCGTACTCCCGCAGGTCCGTGAGTAAAGTTTAGTAGTAAAGTATGAAATATATTCATGGCAATTAAGCTACACGCCTCTGTGTAGCTTAATTATCATAAATATATTTCATGCTAATATATATATATATATATATATATATATATATATATATATATATATATATATATATATACATATAGTAAGTTATGAAGATATATGCATGGCAATTAAGCTACACCCAGACTTCCGCATTTCATCCCTGTAGTGAATCGTCAGGCTAAAAGGCATGCAATTCGTGTTACCGAATGTTTTTATATATACATGTGATGTTTAGTCTAGCTAGCTAACCAATCAGATTCTTTGTTATCCCCCCCCCCGCCAACGGGTTGATTTTTAAATTATCCAATGGCAGGGCTTCTCACAAACAAAAGTTCGGTTGACTTTACTTTCTTATAATTTTGTTCTGTTTTGTAGAGAAGTGACTCACCCTTTTTTCATGAATGTGTCGAATTAATAGGTGACCTTATTTTAACACCTTGCGTGCTTGAAGTACTTCTATTTCTATTTTTAGGTGTTGGTTTAGTTTAGTTTTTATTTTATTATTTTATTTCATATTTTTATGTATTGTTATCCTAAAGTAAAGCTTATTTTCTCTCTCTCTCTCTCTATGTATATATATATATATATATATATATATATATATATATATATATATATATATATATATATATATATATATATATACATATACGATGCCTGTCATAAAAGTATCAAACCGTAAGCTAGAAAAAATATTTCAAATACGTGACACGGTTGGAACCCTAATCCCCTTCAAAGTAGGCCCTTTGTGCTTGCACACGCTTAGCCCACTGATCCACCCACTTCTGGAAACAGCTCTAGAAGTCTTCTTTTCGAAATGGTGTTCATATTCGCCGTCGCGTTAGATTCAGCAGGTGTTTAGAGAAGATGCAATGGGTGTAACACAAATTAAGGAGTTGTTCAACCGATTCAAAAATGACTGCACATCAGCGGAGAGTAACCAGCGTTCTGGGAGGCCTCAAACTTCTCGGAGTGCAGCTGTTGTTGAGAGGGTGCGAAAAAAAGATAATGCGGAACGCGACGGCGAAGATGAACACCATTCCAAAAGTGGTGGGCTAAGTGTGTACAAGCACAAGGGGTCTACTTTGAAGAGGGTTAGGGTTCCAACCCCGTCACGTAGTTGAAATATTTTTTCGGGCCTAAGGTCGGATACGTTTTCGACAGGCTTTGTATATATATATATATATATATATATATATATATATATATATATATATGTCGCAATTAGTTTAAATTTACTCCTCTTCTAAATAATACCACGGACTCTAGTATCATACAATTAAACAAGAAATTCAACTGTAAAGACATTTGAAAAGTAAATTAAACAAGCCAATATTTTACTTTTACTGTTTTGAAACTATTAGGAATAAATGAGAATACGGTCGAAATAAATTTTTGTATATTATTTAAATGATTTTAAATGTATTATCTTCTCTTTTTACATATCAGTTTTAGGTCATTATATTTTAAAAAAAATCTACATTTTACTCAAATTATTTAAATGCCCATGATAATTTTGCGACAATTTTTTGTGCAATACCTATCTTAAAAAATGGTGTTTTCACGGTGCTAATAAAGTTCCGTTTTACAAAGAACTTAACATCTTAAACAATATTTGATTGGATTAAAAATTCAATTAAATCAAAACAGCGGTAAATCTTATCAACAAGGATTTTTAAAGTCTTGTTTGCTGTTAAAATCGCTCTCCTGTTTATGTTTTTCCGAGCCTCTTGTTTTTCTACTTCCGGTTTTATTGAGTTAATTTCTAAATTTAGTTTCATCAAGGGGCCCTTTGACCGGATGACATTTTTCTTGTGTACCAACGCACTTCAGCAAATCTCCTTGAAGAATTTCGAAGCAAAAGGGGCTTTGAAAATTGGCATGATTTAATTTGATAGGAATTCACCATAAAGATGGGTTGAATAATTGAAATTTAATACGAGTTTTTGTGGGTTGTGTGGACTTTTAGTTAATAAATGTTCGACACGAATTAAATGAATATGTTATTGCAAAAATATTTTGATTTTATGATTGATGTACATCTATCTATCTATCTATCTATCTATCTATCTATCTATCTATCTATCTATCTCTCTCTCTATATATATATATACATACATATAGATATAGTCTTAGTAGAATTCAACCTTTTAAACTATACAATAGAACCCCACACCACGCACAAAAAACACTTTCAGTTGCAAGAGTTTCGTTGGAATCTTCCCTTGCTTGTAAGTCAATTAATCTTCCGTAATCACTGTATTAGTTTGGTTCCAAAAACAATTATATGCGCAATGTCTGGAAAACATGAAATAAGAACTTCCAGAAAATTAAGAAGGAACAGAAACATAAATTAATGAAGAAACGCTCAAGACACCCCAAGGAAAATGACAAATCGGAAAGCGTCAGGCCACGACAGAATACATGCATACTTGTTTAAACAATTTACGACCCTATATGAAAGACTAACGCAAAAACGGAGAGGATGTGTCCGCAAAACAGATGTACCAGAATAGATGACCAAAAGGAAGAACTACGTTAATACAGAATGACGCTAAAAGGAATGACCCCAAACAACTAAAGACCAATAACCTGTTTACTAGCCATGTGGAAAATCCCAACAGCACAACCGAGAGAACAGATCTGCCATTCCCTACACAATCGTGAACTACTGCTCAAGGAACAAAAATGATACCGGAAAGGAAAAGAGGGACGCATGACCTGTTATATATAGATAACAAATATAAAAAAGGATGGTAAAAAGCAGGAAAAAGAACATAGCCATGGCATAGATTGACCACAAAAAACGCGTACAACAGGATCCCTCAAGCATGGATAATTGAATGCTTAAGAATGTACAGGATTATTATATTATTAAGAAAGCAATTCGACCATGGAGACTAGAACTGACAGCTGGAGGACAACACCCGACTAAGATAAGAATACAGAGAGGTATCGTCCAAGGATACTCTTTATCGCCACTACTGGTTATAATAGCCATGATGTCACTCAACAACATACTTAGAAAGTGTTATGCCGCATACAAGTTTTCAGATACAGAACAAAGAATAAACCATTTCACGTATACGGAAAACCTGAAGCTATTTGCAAAAATAAAAAAGGAACTAGAAAAGATGATAAACATCACCAGAATTTTCAGTCGAGACATTCAAATAAACTTCGGAATGGGAAAGTGTGCGCAGCTTGAGATTAAACGGGAAAACCTGAAGACAGCGGAGTGCATGGAACTGCCCAACCAACATGTAATAAGGGCGCTTGGCGGACACGATAGCTATAATTATTCGGGAATTTTGGAAGCAGACACCATTAAAGTTACAGAAATGAAAGAGAAGATTTGAAAAGAATACCCCAGAAGAACATGAAACTCTTAGTAACGAAACTATATACTAGACATCTAATTAAAGGAATAAACATTTGTGCAGTATCGCTAAGATACTCTGGACCATTCATAGGCTGGACCAAAGAAGAACTTAAGCATCTTGGCCATGCAAAATGCACTACACCTGAAGGTTGATATCGATAGACTCTACCTTAAAAGGAACGAAGGGGCAAGAGAACTGGTAAGTATAGAAGACTGTGTGGAAGACACAAAACAGACTCGGAAAAATACATAATCCAGAACACAGAAAGACTGATCACTGCAGCAAGAGACACCGACAAAATGTACAATACAGAAAACAGTAAAACCAAAACCAAAACAAAAAACAAGAACAAAAAAGTGAGAAGAGAAACAGCTACATGGACTATTTATAAGAATGACAAAAAAGAAGAGAATTACGAAAACACCTGGACATGACTAAGAAAATTAACACATGAAGAGAGAAACGAAATCGCTACTGACATTTACATAGAACAATGCGATTAGAACTACCTAAATTAAAGCTAAAATAGATAACCCAGGAAAACAGTAAATGTAGACTCTGTGGACAAAGAAACGATACGGTAAACCACATAATAAGTGAATTCAGGAAACTAACATCACAAGAATACAAGAACAGGCACGAATGCCTGGGGAAATCAGTACACTGGGAACTATGCCAACGACTACATTTTTAACATACAGAAAAATGGTATAAACACATGTAGGCACAAGCAGATAAACTCATCCAAGCAAGGGCACCGGACGTCATAATAGTTAAAAAGAAGAAAATAAACAGCCAAATTGTAGAATTTCCCGTCCCAGCAGACCACAGACAGACAAAAGCAAAGGCACAAAACTTGCCAGAGAAGTGAAAAGTATATTGAACATAAAGAAAGTCAATATAATATCAATAATTTCAGGAGCACTAGGAACAATCCCGAAAAACCTAGAAAAAAGACTACTAGAAATTAGAATCAAAGGGAAGACTGATACAATGTAACGGACAGTCATGATGAAAACAGCTGAACTCTTAAGAAAAATTCTCGAATGCGGAAACCAACCGACATAAATGACGAACACTAACCAGCCACATGGAAATTGCAACAGATGTAAAATAAAAACACGGAAGGAACACCACATGAAACCAAGGGAACTGAAACTGCTGGGAATGTTATAAGCTGGTCCCCCTTGAAGAGTACGGAGGGTACTGAGACCATAGGGAAGCTTATTGCCACCCAAATTCCAAAGAAGAATAATGGTCGTTGCTAGCGAGAAATCAATGGTTTGCAATACTTATTGAAAAAGGTTGAGATTACTGGAAATCTGGGGAGACCTTTTGTCACTTAAATAAAGATGAATTTTTCGATAGAAATATGTAGATATTGACTAGTATATTTATTATATTGTACAAATGGGTCAATATAAAGTTGCAGGTTTTATTTGGTAACATAATTCTCGGGTAACGTACTTATGTGATGTGAATAAATGCGGTTTGTATTCGTATTTAGGTTTGATTATTGTGTTAACAGAGAGAGGTGTGTTTACATGGGAATATATATATATATATATATATATATATATATTTATATATATATATATATGTTTATGCATATATGTATATGTTTATGTATATATGTATATATGTGAGTGCTGTGTATGTATGTATATATATGTGTGTATATGTACGTATAGTCATGTGTATGTGTGTGGAAATATGTGTGCATATGTATATGTGTGCATGTAAGCCTATGTATATATGTGTATATATATGTATGTATATGCGTGTATACAGGTTTGTATATATGTGAACGTAGAAATAAAGTTTATATATATATATATATATATATATATATATATATATATATATATATATATATATATATCAGTTTTGGAAAGAACTAATTCGCCGACCGTTAGAATATTCAATAGAAATATGTAGATATTGACCATTATATATATGATATTGTACAAATGGGTGTGTATAAGGTTGCATGTTTTATTTAGTAACATAATTCTAGTCTTATGTACTTATGTGATTGTCTGTTTATATACGTATGAATGTGAATAAAAGCGGTTTGTATTCGTTAGGTTCGATTATTGTGTTTTCGGAGATAGGTGTGTTTAGATTTGAATATGTATATGAATATATATATATATATATATATATATATATATATATGTATATACACACACACATATATATATATATATATATATATATATATGTGTATATTTTTATATGTATATATATATATATGTATGTCTCCGTGTATGTATGTACGTTTATATATATATATATATATATATATATATATATATATATATATATATATATATATATATATATGGGTATATGCACGTATAGTTATGTGTATGTATGCGGGAATATGTGTGTATATGGATATGTGGGTGTATATATGCATATGCATATGCGTATATATATATGTATGTATAGACGTGTATTCGGGTTTGTATATATGTGAGCATATAAATAAAGTTTATATATAGGTCAGTTTTTGAAAAAAACTAATTCGCTGACCGTTAAAATATGTAGCCTCACACAAGTATAAGTATAATGAGGCGACGTTGAGGATTATCGCAAGTGGCTAATAAAATGTACAAGAGAATTTTAAAGCGGTCAGGTCAAACGTACTCGATAAATCAAATGATAAAAAGTAAAAGAAAGTACGAAGCGCGAATGTGTTATTGGATATGAATCTTTCCCATTTAATTCTGCACCCATCTCCTCCCAACCGATGTAAAACACAAAATAAGGAAGTTTGTTATTTCTCATTTCATTTTCTCTAAAGGTCTGAGGAAGTTGGCTCTCGAAAAAGAGCGCAGCTGAAACATGTATGCACATTGGTAACTAAAAATGTTTATTAAATAAAATTTTATATATATATATATATATATATATATATTACTATTTCATGTATTCACATAAAATTTTGTAAGGGGATATAATTTTTTATGTATCAATTTTCAGTATTTACGTCAATAGTGCTCGATACGTAAGTAGAGCTAGGTAGTAAGTTATGAAAATATATTTATGGCAATTAAGCTGCAGAGAGGCTCCAGCGTTTTACCCGTGGGAATCTTCAGGCTAAGAAAGCATTTTAGTCTGAAGATTCCCCCGGGGATATAACGCGCCCCTGTGTAGCTTAATTGTCATAAATATATTTTCACAACTTACTACTACACACACACACACACACACACACATACATATATATATATATATATATATATATATATATATATATATATATATATATATATATATATATATATATATATAAATGCATAACTGCTGACGCTGTTTTGACAGAAACTTATATTGTTGTCGATTACAGCTGTGTTGACAATAACATTTTCAGCTGAAATGATCAGAAACGATGCATTATTGATGTAACATCATTCTCGTGTCGATTATTTCTTTCTCTTTTATTTGATTGATTCCTTATTCCCTTTGAGTCTTCCTTTTGTTGTGCGAATCCATAAAATAAAAGTGATTAATGAACAAACCAGGTGCAGAGAGGAAGACGAACGGGCTCAAGCTCGTTTCTCAGGTGCAATAGATAAACGCCGTGGAGTCCGAGTGACAACAATTCCACATTTTCAAATGTCAAAGCGTCACCGTGTCGTTCGAAATGTCTTTTCACTT
>OY744537.1:29082550-29102550 GCA_963556195.1 Sepiola atlantica
AACGAAAAACTCAATCTCATAGTTCGTGTTAACATAAATATATACTAGTAACTTAGTCAATCGAAAATTTTCGCAGGGCCCCGCCACTCTGTTATGGTATATCTTTATTGTTCGTTTTCTTAGGAGTGGGAATCGTTGAAGGGTGTAAGGTGAAAAGTATCGCTTGCCAGCCACTTTCTGTCGACCCAAAATCGACCCAGTTAATATAACATTTTTGGATACTAAAGCATTCTAAGCTGCTACGCATATTCCGGGATGTAACCTGCGTACTCAATGTTGTCAAACAATTATCTAACATGCCAACTGTATTGTTTATTTAGCGAACGGATTTATTTCTTGAGTTCATCTGTAGGTCTCTCTGTGTCCATATGCGAATGTGATTATTTCGGCCAGATGTTATCTATCAACCACCTGCTAACTCTATACGAACATTGATGATAATCAAAAAATGAAGCTACATTTAATGATTTTATGAATATTTCATCAAGTTCTGTCCGCTCTGCTTCATCTTATATAATAATAGTGTAATTATATACTGAATTAAAGCTTCGAATTAAAAAAATAACTAAAGGTACCGTGCACCGAGCTGATTGAACTTTTCCTTTTTATCTATATTCGTAAAATTAATCTAACCGAGAGATTACAATTTTAATATACTTGTATTCATTAAAAAAAAAAACGATTATTCTAATTAAAAAATTCTAACTAAAAAAAATCGGTTGGCACACATTATTATATAATGAACTAGAAGAATATGCGCACCAGAACGGGTAAAATTACTGACCAGAATAAAAAGATTTAACACCATTTTTATATATCCCCAATATATAACATATACCCTACGCAGCAAATATTACATTGTATGATTATGAAGCAAAATAGTTTTAAAAACTGATTCCACGTTCGAACAACGACAAATGTTAACATGCGTTTCTCGACTGATTACGAAAATTTATTATCTCTATATAAAGTTAGGCATGTGTATATGCTTATATATTTTTGTTATAGGATTCACTTCTTAACGAATATACCGATAATTATGACATTTAAAACGCAGCAGCTACGCGTAAGGGTGGATGATGTGGGCTATATTTAGTTTTATTTAGCAAAGAGGGTGTGGAAGCCATTTGACAAAATTCTGATACTTTCGATTTTTAATGAAACTTCAGCAATAGGTTTTAGACATCGATTAATAAATATTCCCCAAATCTCAGTTTAGCTGTAGTGTTTTGAAGGGTTTTTTTTTAGGAAGGGGGCGTTATATGAGCACAACCTCTCATTTGTAAAATTCAAATATTTTAGATTTGCATAGAATTTGATCCATAATCATTAGACAGCAATTAAGCAATATTCCACGAAGTTCATCCTTTTTTCTTAAGAGCCCTTAAGCTTAAGCCTTAAATTTTTAGATATTTTCCAGAATCAAGATCGTGTAATAGATTTTGATCAAAATTGAAATACGGATTTAATAGCATTATATCTTTATTCTAATCTGCTCATATAACGCCCCCTTCCTAAAAAACCCTCCAAAACACTACAGCTAAACTGAGATTTGGGGACTATTTATTAATCGATGTCTAAAACCTATTGCTGAAGTTTCATTAAAAATCGAAAGTATCAGAATTTTGTCAAATGGCTTCCACACCCTCTTTGCTAAATAAAACTAAATATAGCCCACATCATCCACCCTTACGCGTAGCTGCGGCGTTTTAAATTTCATAATTATCGGTATATTCGTTAAGAAGTGAATCCTATAACAAAAATATATAAGCATATACACATGCCTAACTTTATATAGAGATAATACATTTTTGTAACCAGTCGAGAAACGCATGTTAACATTTGTCGTTGTTCGAACGTGAAATCAGTTTTGTAACTATTTTGCTTCATAATCATACAATGTAATATTTGCTGCGTAGGGTATATGTTATATTTTATCAACATTAAAGCATTATTAATTTGTTAATAAACTAAAAGTATGTCTTTTCAAATATTTATTTAGAAATAAAAAGATCACCATTTTCTTTTAGCGTTATCGTTATATTTTTATACTGATATGTCACTGCTTATCAAGGCCCGAAAGCCACACGAGGATAAGGGGTAATGAGATTGTCAGTTAGCGAGGAACAACATCATGAGAGGATTAGAAACGATTGGTTTAATGTTCACAATCTTATTTAAGTAGGCGGCTCGACAAGAATGTGTTAACATTGGACTTAAAACTGACCATGTTGTACTCAGATGGGAAGCAGCTCCGCGGTATTATATTCCACACATCGGAAGTTCTTGGAATAAAAACTTGGTTCATGATAGGTCCGTTCAGTTTTAAGTACACATAGGGAGAAAGGGAAATTGTTTAAAAAGGCAAGGTAGATATTTATGTATTAAAATGTTCCTTATAATAAAATAAATTATTTTATGAATATAAATAAATTGACTTTTAATTGTAATTTCATGTTTTTTTCTTTTTTTTCCTTTGCAGTTTTTATTTGTTTTTCCTTTGCAGTTTTTCTTCGTTTTTTCTTTGCAGTTTTTATTCGTTTTTCCATTGCAGTTTTTATTCGTTTTTCCATTGCAGTTTTTATTCGTTTTCCATTTGCAGTTTTTATTCGTTTTTCATTTGCAGTTTTTATTCGTTTTTCCTTTGCAGTTTTTATTCGTTTTTCCGTTGCAGTTTTTATTCGTTTTTCCGTTGCAGTTTTTATTCGTTTTTCCTTTGCAGTTTTTATTCGTTTTTCCTTTGCAGTTTTTATTTGTTTTTCCTTTGCAGTTTTTATTCGTTTTTCCTTTGCAGTTTTTATTCGTTTTTCTTTGCAGTTTTTATTTGTTTTTCCTTTGCAGTTTTTATTCGTTTTTCCATTGCAGTTTTTATTCGTTTTTCCGTTGCAGTTTTTATTCGTTTGTCCTTTGCAGTTTTGATTCGTTTTTCATTTGTATTTAGTTCCTTTTTTTGTCTTCTTTCTTTGTCAATTTTTTTAAAAATTTTTCGTTCATCAATTTCTTGTTTCTTTATGTTCCTTTTGTAGATCCACAATTTCTTTTTTTCTTCTTTCTTCCCCTTTCACCATTTCGCTCTTTCTTTGTGTCTTTCCTGTCTCTTTCTTTCTCTTTCGTTCTCTTTCTATTTCATTATGCCCCCTTCACATTCCCTTCACATTCTTTCTGTTTTTTTATTCCTCTTCATCGATATGGACTTTCCAGTCTTTCACGTTATCTCTCTCACTTGATCTCTCTATTAGTCTCATCTTCCCCCCTCCCCATGAATCTATTATTCTCTCTCGATCATTTCCTCTCTCTCTCTCTGTCTCTTAGGCTTTCCTCTTCTTCAGTCTAATATTCTTCTTTTATTACGTTCTTTTTATTTGTACATCTCGTTCTCTGTCGATGATTATCTTTTAATTACTCTCTCTCACTCTCTCTCTCTTTCTCTCACTCTATCCCTTTTTCTCCCCCTCTCGTTCAGCCTTTCTAAGGAAGAAGAATGAAAGAGAGACAGAGAGACATAGAGAGTAAGAGAGACATGTAGGGAATTGATTTTAAATAACATCTGTCAGTTCATTAAATGATCTTTTGTTTCCGGTTCATCAGTTCACCTTCTTCTTCTTCTTCTTCTTCTTCTTCTTCTTCTAAATGTTCTCTTTTATTTCTTATCATTTCATATATATATATATATATATATATATATATATATATATATATATATATATATATATATATATATATGATTTACTAAACCATTCGCTTCATTAGATCGACCGTTGACCCTGGTGAATATTCAGGAAATAATTTTGAATGCTCCACTAGATGACCTGTGGTCATCGGAGGGGGGTATTCTTTGTGCATTGTAGTTATACCTCGGCTTCATGACTGGGTCAGCTTGACTGTTTGATGTTAGAGTTCGATTCTAAGATCAATCTATCACGTCTCTCTACTTGAATGTTACAATTGGAGATATATAGAATGAGAGATAGAAAGAGAGAGAAAGAAATAAAGAGAGAAGGAGGAAGAGTAAGAGTATTGATTTACTCCTCTCCAGGAGTTAGGCACAAGGCCAGTTTTTATCTTACTCCCACAAGTAAGATGTGACCCAAGGTCGGGTCGGGAAAGTGGGGTTTAAAAATTGCCTGGGCAGCCCCGTCGGCATCCCCGGTAGGGGCGCCTCAGACAGTAAGCAATAAACTTACTCCTTCCCAAAGAGGGGAGGCAAAGCCTGGGAGGGTGGCCCTCCTAGAACTGCACAGGACAGACCCATAGACCGGCGTAAGTCAAGCCCCGAAGGACAAGACAATACCAGTATAGGGTGCAGTATCCATCGGAACAGATACTACACTTTGATCTTAGCCAAAAGGCCAAGGAAGAGTAAGAGTAGCAGCGGAAGTACGAGAGGGTGAAGTAAAGATAAGGTTTAAGAGAGACAGAGATTGGCTAAGATATATATATATATATATATATATATATATATATATATATATATATATATATATATATATATAGATATATATATAGAGAGAGAGAGAGAGAGAGAGAGGGAGAGAGAGAGAGAGAGAGAGAGAGAGAGAGAGAGAGAGAGAGAGAGAGAGAGAGAGAGAGAGAGAAGGATAATCAAAGTGCCGGAGGAGGTGAGATAGATAGATATGTATTGCAAGTGATAGAAAATTAGTGATGTCTATCTATCTATCTATCTATCTATCTATCTATCTATCTATCTATCTATCTATCTATCTATCTATCTATCTGTCTGTCTGTCTGTCTGCCTGTCTGTCTATCTATCTGTCTGTCTGTCTGTCTGTTTATCTATCTATCTATCTATCTATCTATCTATCTATCTATCTATCTATCTATCTATCTATGCCCCTGTATATCTATCTATCTATCTATCTATCTATCTATCTATCTATCTATCTATCTATCTATCTATCTATCTATCTATCTATCTATCTAGCTGGCTATCTATCTAGCTGGCCATCTATCTAGCTGGCCATCTATCTATCTATCTATCTATCTATCTATCTATCTATCTATCTATCCATCCATCTATCTATCTATCTATCTATCTATCTATCTATCTATCTATCTATCTCGTTCTCTCTCTCACTCTCTCTCTCTCTCTCTATATATATATATATGTGTGTGTGTGTGTGTGTGTATGCGTAAAGACCCCGACAGAGATTGATAGATAGAGTGATCGAGTGATATAGATAGCGAGTGTGAGATAAAAATAGAGAAAGTGACAGAGAGACGAAGAGAAAGAGAGAGAGAGAGAGAAGAAACAGACAGACACCGATACAGATATGATTAGATAGGTAGATGTTGATGATAATATAGATGATAAACAATAAGAGAGAAAGTGACAGACAGATAAAGAAATAGATAGACAGACAGAGATAGATTGATAGATAGATAAAGAGATAGATATATAGAGAGAGATAAGGAGAGAGAGAGAGAGAGAAAGAGAGAGATGATGACAGTTAATTCGTTTTAAATAACATCTGCCAGATGATTAAAAGATCTTCTGTTCCCAGTTCACCAGATGAAGATTAATTTCAACATCCTATCGTTTATTTCTTTCCGATCGTCACAATTTATCTTGAATTTCTTTCATTTCTCTCTCTATTCTTTTTTCTAATTCTTTTTTCTTTCCTTCCTCTTCTCTTCACTTATTTTGCTATTTTCTTTTTTCTTTCCTTCATTTCTCTTGTAAAAAAGTAAATTTCTTTACTTTCCTCTTCTCTTTGTTTATTTTGTTATTTTGTTATTTTCTTTTTTCTTTCTTTCATTTCTCTTGTAAAAAAGTAAATTTCTTTTCTTTCCTCTTCTCTTTGTTTATTTTGTTATTTTGTTATTTTCTTTTTTTTTCCTTCATTTCTCTTGTAAAAAAGTAAATTTCTTTTCTTTCCTCTTTTCTTTGTTTATTTTGTTATTTTCTTTTTCTTTTTTCTTTCCTTCATTTCTCTTGTAAAAAAGTAAATTTCTTTTCTTTCCTCTTCTCTTTGTTTATTTTGTTATTCTCTTTTTCTTTTTCTTTCCTTCATTTATCTTGTGAAAAACGTAAATTTCTTTTTTTCCTCTTCTCTTTGTTTATTTTGTTATTCTCTTTTTCTTTTTCTTTCCTTCATTTCTCGTGTGAAAAACGTAAATTTCTTTTAAGCTTTTGATAAAAATAATTTGTATCCAATAAACTACCGTGTTCCGTGAATGTTGTATTTCAGCATTAAGAGACGCAACGGTTTGATATACGGTAAGAAAGAAAGAAAAACACACACAAATTCTCTCAAAGCATCATGCAATATGCACTTCAGACAATAAGTGTGGCGATGTCCCGGATGAAAGCTCTGGGATTTTTTAAGACCAATTGTCAACGCATATGTTTTGTTTTACAAGACATGCTAACCAATTTGTGGGGTAAGAAATAAAAGAAAATGTATACAGATAAAAACTCAGATGTGGAGAAAGTATATTTGAACGGCGAAGCTATTGACTAAGATTGTTCAGAAGTTTTGTTACCTTGGTCATAACATTGGAACACATGGAGAAACATATGCTTGATTGATTGCAAAAGTTAGGAGTGGATGGAGTATGTTCAGAGAACTTTTGCCATCACTAACTAGCAGAGCGTTACTACTGTCGACCAAAGGAAGAGACTATGAGGCATGTGTACGCGGTGCTATGGTGTATGGAAGGTAAACTTGGCCAGTGAGGGTTGAGGACTTGCGTTGCATGGAAAGAAATGACACAATGGATGTGTAATGTGAATCTTAAAGACATGCTTAGATCTGATAACCTTCGAGGAAGATTTAATCTGGACATAATAAGGAAATGTGTGCAGAGCAGGATATTTCGTTGGTATGATCACCTTGAGAGAATGGACGATATTTCTTGGATTAGTAGATGTACAAAAAGTTAAGAAAGCAGGGTCAGTTTGCGGAGAGAATACAAGGAAAACATGAGAGGAAGTGTTAAGGATGGACTTGAGAGAAAGAGGAATAAATAGAGACATGGCCAGAGATAGGTTAGTTTTGAAGTCAATTTCTAAAAGCTGTCCAACACATGCCATCATGTAAAACGGAGGTTTAACCTAATGATGATGATGATGATGATGATGATGATGATGATGATGATGATGATGATTGTTTTTAATAGCCTGAATTTCCCAAAATAAAATATTTTAAATAAACATACTATCAGACGACTATAAATGGGCTTTTGGAATTTAAATTAATACTAGACAATCCATGACCCGTTGGGTCAGCGTTGGTACATCATGCTAAAACATTCAATGTGGAAACAAGCAAGCAAACTTATGAAAGTCTAGACTGTCCGTTGAGTAGACAACATGTGACGTGAAGTGTTGTCGAGTTAAAACCTCATAAAGTATTTCTTCACGTCTCTCACTCTGACTTGATGGATGACGTCATCATTTTGTGCAGTCATCCACTGCACGCGGTTATACCCCATCCCTTTGTTTAAATGTATGGCGTCATCTTTTAGCGACGTCATCAATAATGCACGGTGATATCCACCTTTGCTTTAATGGATAAGTCACAAAACGATGACGCTATACACTATGCACGGGGACAAACAAATAAACAAACAAACAAGATCAACATAGTTTTAGTAGTGTATAGATAGATATGGATATAACATCAATATATCCATATAAGCATATCAAGATGTATCTGCTTTTTTTTGTATCTATATTTATCTCCCCATTCACTTAAAAATAATTAAATTGTTTCAGGTTTAGTGGTTACTAGACGATCCCTGACCCGCTGCATCGTCTAGTCTATCTATAAGGTTGCCAAAAAAGTATCGTAGGACGTCAACCATTTTCAAGAACTTTTATTTCTTTCTTGATAAGAATCATTCGTTTTTATGCGCTCTTCCCCTCTCTTCCCCTCTATCTCCTCCTCTCTTCCCCTCTCTCTTTCCTTTCTCTCTCCCCTTTTTATTTATTCTCTCTTCCACCTCTCTACTTTTAACACCTTCTTTCTTTTACCCTCTCCCCCCTCTTTGTCTCTATCTTCCCCACTCTTTTATTCTCCATCTGCTTTCTCCTCCCCCACCAGTTCTCTTATCAAACACCCTTTAATTACGTTATTCGCCTGGTGTCACGTCATCGTATGTGCACGTTGAGGAACAACGTGACGTCATTGTTTAGTGACGTCATTCACTGGCGCGCGGATACAAACAAGCAACATAAGCAAATCCATATAGTTTCCACATATAGATAGATAGATAATTAAATCCTGTAAATTCCATGGATCTCGGCGAGTGGTCGAAACGATCAAGAACCGCTTGTCTAAATAACCGATGGGACTGTAGATAAGTCCGTTAGTTTAGAGAAACAGACATTGACGAGTTAATTACAATAAAGGTTCCTTATTTTAAATGTTCTTCTGACAAACACGAAGTCATTTGGTTTTTGTCATGATTTGTGGCATCCCTCTAGATTATAACGGTCTCTTGATCTTTACGACTGTCGTCAGAGTAAAGCTTCGGGTATTTAACTTCATTGTAATTTGAAAAACGAATTGCTTTTGCCAGGCAATAAAAAGTAAAAGGTGATCTTCGTTTAACACTTTTACTGAAATGGGGAAACATCGTTTCGCGTAGAGGATTATCAATATTTGCACGAGGACAAGAGTGAGATCAGTGGAAATATGTGATTAGATTGTGGAGGGGTTGGGGTGTAGATTATAATGACTTGTAGAGAAAAGGCTGAGTGATGAAACGAAGTGGCAGTAGGAGGGGGAATGGCAGAAGTGGGAGTAGACGGGAGAAGGTGTGATGACGGTGATTGAATAGACAGAGATCGAATGATAGGTTTAGGAAAAAAAAAAGATGTCGGACCGTTAACGAAGAAAACTTCCTCGTTTGTTTGGAAACGTCTCTACTAATTGATTACGACCCTCTCCCTTCTCCTTCCACGAAAACCTTGTTTAAAAGAAAATACATTATCAGTAATTATCTGTAATTTTGGAAGAGGTTTTCCATCAATTTGATTATTGATCTTCGTGGGAATTCAGAGAAAGAGAGAGAGAGAGAGAGAGAAACAATATAGAGTGAGAAATAGATAGGAGAGAGAGAGAAAGAGAGAGAGAGAATATAGAGTGAGAAAGAGATAGGAGAGAGAGAGAGAGAGAGAAAGAGAGAGAGAGAGGGGGAGAAAGAGAGAAAGAGAGAGAATATAGAGTGAGAAAGAAATAGGAGAGAGAGAAAGAGAGAGAGAGAAAGAGGGAGAGAAAGCGAGAGAGAATATAGAGTGAGAAATAGATAGAAAGGAGAGAAAGAGAGAGAGAGAGAGAGGGGGAGAAAGAGAGAAAGAGAGAAAGAGAGAAAGAGAGAGAGAATATAGAATGAGAAAGAGATAGGAGAGAGAGAAAGAGAGAGAAAAGAAGGAGAGAAAGAGAGAGAGAGGGAGAGGGAGAGAGATAATTTATGCATCTACAGTGTTTATATATATACCATTGCGCCCGTCGGTAATGATTGTGTTTCCAAATAGAAGTTATTAGAAACATACTTATTATGAAAGGAAAGGGCCTTTCGACCCACTCAAATATCACTAACACATTACTCAATAAGTTTCAGGGGTATTTAGGTAACATTCGACGTTATCCATCATGTTACGACTGGGTGCCACCCGTCGCTTTATCACACCGGAAATAAATTATTTGATGTGAATGGAAGCCATAATAATTCCGTTTTAAAAAAATATGGTTTTCTCAAGTTCGAGTATTTACGGAAATGACAATCAAGGGTGGGTGCGAATAAGAAACACAACGAATTTGTAAATACATGTAACATTTATTGAAATAACAAATTAATTTTTATTTTTACTGATGATAATTAAGTTACTATTATTTGAATTTGTAGCAGTCATGAATTAGATTTACTTTGTAATTCGTATCAGTGTCCCTATGAGCTGGTTTGGCCAATCAGCTCGCAGGCCGCATTGATATCAGTAGTTCCCTAAGGGACTACTTCAGCTCCCTTAGAATATTGCAGACGATGAGCAGACGGTACCCTGGTTCCAGCCAAGAAGGATCGCCTCAGAGAGACGCCAGCGAATAACGAGGAAACCCTAACCTCTCTCCGGCCACTTTGTCCACTGGACGCTCACACCACCTACTATCTTCGACTGAAGCACTTATTTTCTTCTTCTTCCTTCGGACACTGTCCAAATTTCTTCCACCTATACCAAACGGTATAGGTAACCTTTTATCTTTCGTTGTTATTGTAAAAAGGTTTCTTTATTTCATTTCGTGAGTTGAATATAAGATAGGGGATAACATATCCTCTTTCTTACAAATTAAACTAAAATTTAAACTTAAATAATAGATTTAACCAGCTTTTTAAAAAAAAAACAAGAGCGCAATTTTGACTACAGCTAGTAATTAACCAATTCAATTTCTCTTTTTTACTTATTTAAATAATTTAACGAAATCTAATATCTTTATTTGAGTTCTGTAAAGATTGTGTTTTTATTTAGACCAGCCGAATAATTCGTAGTAAAAAAGAATAAAGCTACTATCTGGATATAAACAAATGGTTGCTAATGATACCTAGCTTAAACATGAATTCAATGGAAATTTTTATAAAAAAAGATTATTATTTATTTACTTAATAAATAAAACAGAGCACATTCTCCTGAATCAACATGGAAATATCTCTTCTCACAATAAGCCGCTCATGTCTAAAATAGATTTAAAACTACATTTTGCAAGAAACTATAATGTGAAATTAAAAGCGCGTGTGCGGTCTTGGAAACACCGGCTCGTATAATAAAAGAGATTTTTATTATCACACATGAGAACTTTAATCAGAGTTTTTAGGGATAAACGAGGAATGTTAAAGTCAAATCCATATCGATATAAAGATTCGTTTGTCGTTTTAACGGCATATCAACTCTTTTTGTGCTATTTTATGTTGAAGCACAATAGCTATAACGACTCACTGTATACGCTTAATTGAACACAAGTTGCTATTTTACTCATAGCTTGTGATGAGTAAATATCTGTCTGAATTTGAACTCAGCTTAGCTAATTCCATAGTCTGAGTCAGTATCCATTGTATTACTCATACCACCTGGAATGTAATAAATCCCCATAACTCTGCCATATTGATGTTTTACTTGAAGATAATGCCGAAGCACAATAACTGATAACTAAATGACTAATTGTATACGTTTAATAGAACACAAGTTGCTGTTTTTATTGATATGCGGGTGTAAATGTCGTTTCCATACTATTCCGAATGGTTTTATTACGTAAATAGCCACAATAGACGCAAAAGCATTTGAACTCACCATAGCTGATTCCGGTATCGATTTGAACACTCACCCAACCGTCACGACATAAATAAATCTAAAAAGCATCCTTTTCAACATGCCAATCAGGGAAGCGTGCAAAGTGTTTCAGCCAACACGAGTGAAAATATTTGCTGCTTAATACAAATGTCGTTCAATATCAGCGACTGAAACGTTCCTAACCTCACCATAAACATTGAAAGCATAAGATATGGAAGGTAGAAATCCGACCCCCCGCGTGTGACCCAGTCTGGCCTGAAGAGAGAAAGAGCAAGTTTACGGACGGGGTGGTGGCTAACCACTGCTTAAGAGTGTTTTCATGTGAGGTGTCCATGTTTTTACGGCACGTCTAAGTTTCCGGCCCGTGTGTATGGCACAGAGCCAGAGAAAAGAAGCGCGCGTGACATGGGAGACGGCAGAGGAAATTTCTTGGTGGTCCGTTCAAAGCCTTTCAGAGAGAGTAAACGAAGAAGAAGAAGAAAAAAGAAAGAAAAAAAGAAGAAAAAGTTGGTAAAGAAGACGAAGAACAACGACAGCAAACAGAAGAAAAGAAGAAAACGAAGAAAGAAATATGAAGAAAAAAAATAAGAAGGAGGAGGAGGAGGAAAAGAATGAGAATAAGAAAAAGAAGAAAACAAACAAAAAGAAAGAAAGAAAAAGACAAAGAAAAAATAAGGAAAGACAGAAAAAATATGAAAAAAAAAGACAGAAGAACAAAATGAAGAAGGAGGAGAGAGAAAAAAAAGAAGAAAACGGAGAAAGGAAATAAGATGAAGTAGAAAGAAAATATGAGGAAGAGGAAGGAAAAAAATGAAAAGAAAAAAGAAGATGAAAAAGAAAGAAAAAAAGAAACGAAAAAGAGAAATAAAAGAAGAGATAGAAAAAAGAAGAGAAAGAAACCAAAAACAAGAACAAAAAAAACGCGGCTATATACCGGAACTCATCCGTTTGTCTGGGACGTCTTTTCATGCAATTATCTCAAACTCTATGCGCATGCGTGGATAGGACACCTTGGCAACCTGCAGGTACAAATTGATCAAATCAACAAGACATGGTCAAAATTAAGTGGTCATCTGATAGCCGTCCAGGCAAGAAATTGGTAGCATACAACTGGCCAGTCGGCGCGTGACCATGAGCGAAGCCAACTGTTACATGAAATTATCCGGCAAGATAAGATCTGAGCCCACCCATCGTCTACAATTTGACAAAAACTTCACGTAAACTTTTCCATGAACAATACTCATGGCAGCCTATTTTCTATACGATGCAATGCGAATACAGTTTTAGACATAAAATGCTTGGAAGTAAAGGTGTTACGACGACGCTGGCTTAAAACGGTCCGTTGTATTATGCACAGGTGTGCATCCTGTTACTGTCCGAGTGTCATTTTTCTTTTCGTTGAACAAAAAATATAAAAACTGACAGAAATATATATATATATATATATATATATATATATATATATATATATATATATATATATATATATATATATAGTGTGTAGATTTCAATTTTGTGTTGAGAATCTGAATAACAGAGCTCAATGTAATTTAAACAGAGCAAAACAGAATTATAAAAAGAAAAACTATACACACATTAAGGTTGTACACATAATAACTTATTTCGACCCCTTTAATTAGGTCTCCTCAGATGTATCAACAACCACGTTAAAAAACCCCTTTTTTTTGACGTGGTTGTTGATACATCTGAGGAGACCTAATTAAAGGGGCCGAAATAAGTTATTATGTGTACAACCTTAATGTGTGTATAGTTTTTCTTTTTATAATTATATATATATATATATATATATATATATATATATATATATATATATATATATATATATTTAGACTCTCCGTCATAATTGATAAGAAAAGTAGCGGTATCTAAATACATGTTTTATATTTCAAAATACATGCAGACATTTATATATCGAAAAAAGAAATAATACAAATGAAAAAAATCCTGCATATCGATTTTAATCTTTTGTAACGTTTTACGTTACTTACAAATTCTTTTTATACGTGACTATTTCTGATCACTTCTCCTCTTAAGCGACTTTCGCATGCATTAGTTCCTTTGTTCTTTACTTCTTTTTTTAATTGTCAAGTAACAACCTCAAATGTTCTGTTAACTATAGTGTATGAAATATACGTTAATTCGCCGTCTTTCCTCTTCTTGTTCTTCATCTGTCGTCTAGTGAGTGCTGCATTAATTCCCTCGTCTTCCTCTTCTGTATGGCCGTGATAAGTCTTGTCGTTGTTCGTGTTCTATTCAGTGTAGCTAGCTGAAATGAACTTTTCCTCGCACAGAAAGGTAGACAAAAGACGTTCGCTGAGAGTAATAGTTTGTCAATTCTGGAGAGATATAACTCAGACATGGGAAAAAGACTAGTATTCTCTTAAAAAATTAGTTAACTATCTTATTAAGGATAAATGAGTGGGCACGACGAACAAACTTTAAGGGAGGCACATATTCGTTATCTGGCGATTTTAACTTTCTTAATGTATTACAAGATTATCGTAACACGCCCGCCTCGCTTCGGCTTCCACACGGAACTAGCTCGAAACCTTAATTTCTTTGTAAACGCTATCCCTGACATCATGCGTCAGGTCGACTGACTTCCCTTTGTTTTCACTCTATCGTACCCATTTGATTCCAACGATATGTCATATTTCACTTCTTCCTTTGAATCGTGTCCTCTCTCTCCCTCTTTCCCTCTCTCTCGTAATTCTACCCCCACTCTTCCTTTTCATTCTCTTTTTTTTCTTTTAATCTCTTCTCGTATTTGCTAGATGAGGAGAGAATCAATCAAGTATGTGGCGAGTAAGAACCGATACGACCGACGTAAAACTCATTTTGACTTATAAAAGAAAATCAGAATACTATCAAGTAAACATGGAATTTTTAGATTATAAAAAGAAGATGCTTTCAAAAAATGACTTATTCAATTTATAGATGGGTGTTCATTTGGCTATGTTAAGTTTAACGTAAAACGATCTCCGTGGAGTTAATACGTTTGTTCTTTAATTTCCGTGAAAATTGTTTTCGAATTTATCGGTTGAACGCCAATTCTCAGATTATTAAATATTTTTTTTACCTTAAGGTTTAATTTTTCGAGAGGTATTCAAATTTGTATGTAACTTTCTCCTGTTTTCCTCCCTGGATACTGATTTATTTCCAAAAACCTTGTGTCATTTCGACCTGCTTTTATTTCCCATATGTCAAAAATAACACTAGCCGATGTAATCGCTATCCAACACAGGGTCTCCATAATGTAACACTTTGAGCTCGTTTGACAACCAACTATTTTCGCCCTTTCGAAGCAATTTAATTTATAACATGAGATTATATCGAAATAGTGTACTTTTTAGTTGTTTTTTTTAATCTTTTGAGATAAGACGAAAGTAATTGGTTGTCAAACGTGCTCAAAGATTAAAATTGATATCCACAGGAATATCATAAGCGGAAGACGGAAGTAGGTAGACAACGTGACGATCAGTAACTGAAAACATTTGGAACAGTATCCGTTTAGAAGCGAAGCGGGAAACGCTTATAAAATGTAATACTTAAAATATTAGCCAGTTTAAGGCTAGCGGTCTCTCTATCTTTAAGCTCGGTCATGTAAAAGTGAATGAAATAACGAGATGTCTCAATCATAATCGTCTGAATTGATCAATTATACGTAAGTAACAACGCCCTGGTTAGTTCTGTTTAGCGACCATCAGTCGATTAGACTAAGGGGGGTATTAGACGAGTATTCCTTACGTCAATTTAAATAATTAAACCTCAAGCCTTACAGAAAACAAAATAATATATCACCACGTATTAATACATATTCTAAATCTCTCTAACAACTTTCAAACAGATCGCTACCCGTTTCTGGAACACCATACCACAGGGCTACTTCCCAGCTGACTATAACATGGTCATTTTGAAGTCCAAAGTTAACAAATATTGTTGAGCTGTCCTATTAAATAATCAAATCCTGCCCAGTTTCAAACATAGGTACCAATCCTGAAAGTGTAGTCTGACCATCCATTTGATAAACCCATTGACACTTATCCACAAATGGCCGTTGAAACTTGATAAGCGGTGACTCATTAGTACATTAACAACTTCAATAGGCTTTGGAAAATCTACAAATGCCACTAATATGAAGAGATTTAATCACAAACCGAAATAATTTGAAATAATCTTTAACCAGCAGATATTATGATAAACGAACATGGACAAAATAGGGAAAGAATATAAATGGGTTTGATGTACTTTTTAATAGCGAAGTAAAAACAGAGATTGGCAAAATATTATAGGGTAAATACCACATTTGTCTAATAATAGTAAGCTATCTTAAATTATCAATATGGATGATATCAAAATTAGTTATTGCTGTATGGAAACATGCAAACTGTAATAAACTCAATAAAAATAAGTAATAATAATACCAACATTAATAATAGTAGTGATAGTAATAATAATGACAGTCATAATAATAATAATCATAACAAAAACATTACTAATAATAATATCGATAATCCTCTTCATCCTACTACAGAATCTGCTAATAATCCTTCCTAACAAAACGAAAGATCCAGGTTGTACTCGATGGCAGTTCTTCTAAGCAATATGGCATAAATGCTGGTGTACCCCAGGGATCTATTCTTGGACCTCTACTGTTCCGGATTTTCATAAATGACATCCCCGATGCCATTGCGGCTGAGATAGGAATATTTGCTGACGACACCACGCTCTACTCTCGTCATGTGGGCAAAACCGACGCGCACATATCTGAGGTAATGGATGAATCCTTAGAAAATTACCTCCAGTCTGTAGTGAAATGGGGTCAAAATGGATGGTAACTTTTAATGCCGCAAAGACAAAGCTACTTTCCTTCAATAACTACAAGAAACCTCTTCAACCATCGATTGTCATGCCAAATAACACCCTACCTGAGAGTTTATCATTCAAACTCCTCGGCCTTACTTTCACAGGTAGCATGAATTGGAATAAATACATCGAAAACATTGCCAGGGCTGCTTCAAAAAAGGTGGGCTCTCTATACTGTGCCAGTAAACTTTTCACACCTGACATTATCCTATATCTCTACAAAGCCACCATCCGCCCATGCATGGGGTATTGTTGCCACATCTGGGCTGGTGCATCATCCGCTAGTCTCTCCCTCTTAGACAAGGTCCAAAAAAGAGTTGCTAACTTGATAGATCCTTCACTATCCACCAAGCTCCAGCCTCTGTCCCATCGCCGCAATGTTGCACCCTTGTGCCTGTTTTACAAGTACTTCAATGGATTCTGCTCTGATGAGCTTGCTGCTCTGGTACCCCCACGACGTAAATTCACTAGACCAACCCGACAATCTGCCAAATCCCATCCATACACTGTGGATGCCCCCAGATGCCGTAGAGCTTTCTACTCCAAAAGCTTCTGTCTTCGTGCTGCTGGACTCTGGAACTCCCTCCCTGCTCCCTGCTTTCCTGACTTTACTGACATGCAGAAATTTAAAACTAATGTAAACAGACATCTCGCTGCGCAGCTCCTAATTTAGGTGAACCCCCTTTTTTTCTCTCAGTAGCCCCTTACATCTACAGTGGCGGCCTGCCTTGTTTAGGGTGAACTATGATAAAAAATACCAATTTATGTAATTATAGAATTAAGAACAATTGCCCACTAATCAATAGATTTTTAACAACTAATGTTATACACAAAGCTTATAACATTATTGATAAAAGATGATTCACAGACTGTTGGAATCATATAGTTCAGCACCAGCTAGTAGCAGATAGCAGCTACGACTGCCGCTGCTTTCAAACAAACATGCACGTTTTGGCTGCTGCTGCTGCTTTCAAACAAAAACACACAAATATAAATCGAAACTCCTGTTATCCCACAATAACACTGTCGATCTTCCCTATCTCTCTCCCCTCTCTCTATTCCCTTATCTCTCTTTATCATCTCTTCCATCCCGCTCACTTCGTCCCTCTCTTAACTTTTCTCCTCCCTTATTAATTATTTACACGTTTCGCCCCCTCTCACTACTTCTCTTATCGTTCGCTCTTTACTTATGCTTTTCTGCCCTTCCTCCTACTATCTAAAACATTCACGTACAGATGGAAAGTGTGCACGGTGAAAAGATAACAACAGTATAGATAGATAGCACAAATATTACCAAAAAAACAAATAAATAGATAACAGAAATAGTAACAAAGGGACAACCCGTGATCCATTGGGTCAGTATTTGTTATATCTATATCTATATACTACTAAAACTATCAAAAAAAAAAAAAAATATATATATATATATATATATATATATATATATATTAAAGCAAGAGATATAGATGTTTGTGACATTTTTTTTTTGGGGGGGGGGGGGGTGGAATGAAATTTAAAAGTGTAAAAAAAAGTTTTTTTCCTCTCGTTTTTACACTTTCCAATTTCATTCCACCCCCCAAAAGTGTAACAAACGTCTATATTTTTGTCTTTAATTAAATTTTGTACCACTAGAATATATATATATATATATATATATATATATATATATATATATATATATATATATATATATATATATTGTATATAAATATATCTATGGTAAGTATTCTACACATAGACGTCTATGTTTCATTTCCGCAGGGAATCATTAGGTTAAATGCGCGGATTTTGTTAGTGATTGCTATTCTATCTAAGTAGTGTTTACTCTAGCTAACTAAACAATCAATCAATATATATATATATATATATATATATATATATATATATATATATATATATATGATTTATACTCATCAAGTGGAGACTCCAGTTAGTGTTTGATTTCTTGTAAATAAAACCGCATTTTTATCTATTACAATTACTATTGTATTATATGCAATTTTGCGAGTGTGCGTGCTATATTATATTTATTTGTATGATTGTTTATGTGATATTTATTTTTAAATCGATGTATTCAAACATGGGCTAAAATTACAAAGAGTGACAGATCAATAAACCAACGGGCCTCTTATAGATACTCGTGGACGCATCTAAAAATGTTATTTCAAACTTAGGCGTAACACATCGGACAAAGCTTTTTCTACACATGCTTAGATGCATTTAAAATTAGATGCGTCAATTTGAAGCCGTGGTTCGATAGAGTCTATGATAGCAATTCATGGACACAGATCAGGCTGTCTGCTACCAGATTAGGCTGTCTGAAAATACTAGCTTTCTGACCTAAAATGCACCAAACATTGATGTTATTGTTTTTTTTCTTCTTTTTCCTTGGCAAAACTCGATCATGTTCTTTCGAGAGCCAAAAACAAAAACAACAATTTTCCTCTACAAAACAGCCAAACTAAACACCATGAATAAATATTTAAAGATATAAAAAACTGGTAGCATAAAAACGTTTACCAAAATGTCCGGATTCGGCATTAAATTACCCGAAAAGGGTTGATATACCGTAAAACAAAAAACAAAAAAAAACCCAAAAAACATCATAAATAAATATTTAAAGATATAAAGAACTTGAAGTATAAAAACTTTCACCACAATGATCGCATTTGGCATAAAATAACCGGAAAAGGGTCGATATGCCGTAAAACAAAACAACCAAACCAAACAACACATTTGAAAATACTATTTGAAATAGAATTTACATGACTAAAAGAATTGGCTTATGGCAGGTGACTGTGGTCAAGTGGATACTGACGTGAGCTGACGACTTGAGCGTTCCAAGTTCGAATCCTGTCGGTTCTGTAGTACTACTTTGACTATGGACGTGATCAATGTTCATGAAAGTACTCGATTCTAGACAGAATGGGCAAACACATGCTAACAACAGAATCGAACGGTTGAAAAGCAGATTCACTCAACAAGAAGAAGAATCCGCTGATAAAATTTTAATTTTGTTGTTTGAAGGGGGTCGAAATCTGCTCAAGTTCACGCAATATATACAATTGTCACCTTAATCATAATCCAATCATAATTCTATCCATAGAATTGTTTGCAATTAAATCCTATTTTCATTGAAACAAGAGAATAAGAATTTTTCAGAGATCAACTACTAATTTTTGAAATGAGGATGAACAATTTGTAATAATAAAAATATTCGGACTACTATTCTCATATAGTAATAAGTAGTAACACCGCACATCTAAAACACAAACAAGTTCAAAGCTTCTCACATTTATACTAGTATTGCTCACATGAATAAGTAGCGCCATGGATGAAGTGACAAGTTTTCTAGAGGTTGAAGGTTCAATCCTCATTGAAGGCGATACTAAGAATAACTATAATAAAAAATTACTTAATATTCCTACCCAGTGACAGAACGTGCAGTAAATAAAGGTCTCAGTTCGAAATTTCCTACATATTACCGAGTTCCTGAAGAAGGTCGGGGTTTACATCGGCCGAAACGTTGTGAAAATCTCCATCGGATCAGTCGAAATATGCAGCTGATCTAGAAGTTGACCTGGGTTCAGTTGTGGATTGGAGTACGAAATGACTTGTTTCATTTAATCCAGTGAAGACTTAGCTCGTGTCTTTCAATCGTAAGCGTGTCCCTTTTCTTCCCGAGATTCTCATGGATGGCTCTGCTCTTGAGGAGAAGTCGACTTTGAAACTTCTTGGTCTTTCTCTCTCATCAAATCTTTCTTGGAGTTCATACATTAGACCCATTGCCCTTTTTGCTTCTCGTAAA
>OY744537.1:29107550-29122550 GCA_963556195.1 Sepiola atlantica
AAAGTGGGCTTTTAATATCAATGCCAGTGCGACAAATAACTCAACTTTATATATATACATAAGAAAAAAATCAAGTTTGTTTTCTTCTCGCCATCAAATACCCCCAGGTCGTTTGGTTGACGTAAATAAAGCCTTTCAGCTTTAAAATCGCCAAAGGTCCAGTAAGGGGAGATCACTCTAACAGAGGTGCATGACAAGAAGCTCGAGAGATAACAAAACCAAAACAAACACCACAAAACAAACAACAAAAAGCCAAATAATATCCTGATATTATTAACTTGTCTACCTTTACCGAAAATATTCTGAGAATAACAAATCAACCTAAACATCCTTACATTTTTTTTGTCTTCTATTTTCGCGTTGCGTATTTTATTTTATCCATTTTTTTATATATATATAAAAGGTCCAAAAGGTGTCGTTTGGAGGAATCGGAAAGTTTTTATTGTGTTAGAGATTATAGATTTGTCTCGAATATCAAATCATTTCGATATTCGCTTCGTACAATCGGATGATTTCACGTAGTTTTATTAGGGAGTGGGGCGTGCGGGTGAGGGTTGGGGTAGGGGTAGGGGTGAGAATGTCGTTCATATAATTTTTTTTCTTTTTCACCCGTCGGAGTTCGGGAAAATTTTTTAGAACACGTCTGAAATTTAATTATTGTCCCATGTAGTTATTGTATACATCGGTATATATATATTGTTGACAAGCAAAAACCTAAACAGGCCAATATATATATATATATATATATATATATATATATATATATATATATATATATATATATATATATATATATATATATACCTTGTAACTGGGAGAGAAGCTCAACAGAGTGCTCTATTATTAAGAAAAAATTAAAGATAAAAGCGTAATATTTATTTATATATGAATTACTAAAGATCAAGAAAAACATTAGTACCATCGGTTTCAAACCAACAAGTGATTAACAAATGAATGCTGACTCTCTTCTCTTGAAAAACGGCTGAAGGCGCGATCATTTGTTGATCACTTGTTTATTTGAAACCGACGATACCAATGTTGTTCTGGTCTTCTATAACACACACACACACCCACATCCACACACACACACACACACACACACATATATATATATATATATATATATATATATATATATATATATATATATATATATATATATATAGCTAGCTATTTATCTCTTTTCATCCCTATATATATATATATATATATATATATATATATATATATATATATATATATATATATATATATATATATATATATATATCTTCCTCTATATATACAGTACCGTCCAAAATTAAGGAACAAAAATAAAATCTTTCTAATCTCAAATAAATTATATTTTAATATTTGTGTAAATTTCACTACATATGTAAATTATGTAGTTGGACTATTACCGAGATTTTAAGATGAATTAACATATTATTATTAAAATTATCCACCATTTTACATACTTACAAGTGTCCAAAATTAAGGAACATCAAAGAACAATAATTGTTTAAAGTTTAAAACATTTGGGATTTTGTTGTATAAAAGGATGAAAATAAATATTCGAAACTTTAATTATCATCACTGCTGCAAGTCACGCAATAATCGGAAAACGTGTGAAACGTTCAAAAAGTGTTGTAAGCCGAGTTCTCAAACTCTATAAAAAAAACTGGAAGGTTAAGTAACACAAAGAAACCTGGTAGACCAAGAAAGACAACGGCAAAATGGGACAGAGTTATACAACGCCTAGTGTGAAAAGACCGTTTCTTTACAGCTGGCAAAATTTCTAAACAAATGGAAGGTGTCACGAATGTTTCACGACAAACTGTGTCCAGAAGGTGACACGAAATAGGTCTTTTTTGCTAGATCTCCTCGAAAAAAGCCGCTAATAAGTAAAAAAACAAAGTAGCTAGATTGGTGTTCGCAAAAAACATGTTATATGGTCAGAAGAAAATTGGAAAAAAGTTTATTTCAGTGACGAATCGAAATTTAATGTATTTGGCAGTGATGGAAAACAATTTGTCAGAAGAAGAAAAGGCGAAAGTTTGGATCCTAGCTGCATAAAAAAAAACCTGTTAAATTTGGTGGAGGTAGCGTGATGGTTTTCGACATGATATCATGGCAGGGTACATCACCAGTTGTACACTTAAATACTAGAGTAAATCCCACTGTATACAAGAATGTGTTAGAACAGTATGTTTTGCCAGTGTTGCACAATTCTGGTATCGAAAAGCCTGTTTTTATGCAGGATGATGCTCCCTGCCATAAGGCAAAGGTGGTCATGAATTATCTGGCTGATCAAGAAGTAGAGGTAATGGACTGGCCTGCTCAGAGTCCTGACATAAACCCTATAGAAAACTTATGGAAGACTCTACGACAGAATGTTATGGCAAAAAAATCCGGAAAACATCAAAGACTTGTGGCTGAAACAAAAAGATGAATGGGCCACGATAACTGTGGCCCAATGTCAAGATTTAGTGAAATCCTGCAGTCGTAGATGAATAGCAGTTATTGAAAACAAAGGTGGAAGTACCAAATATTAAATATCTTTTGCCTTTTTAATGTGATTTAGTTAAAAATTATATTTTGTTCCTTAATTTTGGACACTTGAAATCTGTAAAATGGTTGATGACTTTAAAAATATTATTTTAATTCATCTGAAAATCTCGGTGAAAGCCCAACTACATAATGCGTATATTCAGTGAAATTTTCACAAAAAATGAATATATAATTTTGTTTAAATTCAGAAGATTTAATTTTTGTTCCTTAATTTTGGACTGTACTATATATATATATATTAGGTATAAACATTTCATTAAAAAATTTTGGCTACACATTTGCAGACATTTTTCAGTCTAAGCTCTAAATCAGCGCGACCTCTTCAGGCCTCAGTTTAAAGCGGATGCGAAAATTGATCTTTTTTTTAATGAATAAAGCGTTTTATACAGCTCTATTATTGAGCACCTTATTTACACAGTAAAGATTCATTATATTTTACCCTGTGGACATAAACAGCTGGATTAGGTTTATATATATATATATATATATATATATATATATATATATATATATATATATATACACTTATGACAAGTTATCTACACAGAAACGCTTGTGCTTCATTCCATCGAAGGAAATCGTAAGGCTAAATGCATGGATTTACATTCTACAATCCTTTTTATAGTTCAGAAGTATGCACTCTAGCCCCAACTAGTTAGGGGAATTGATTTATCGACCATATTTACACCAGTCTATCCCTATTCATCTTTTCGATTCAATAACATTTCCCGTTTTTGTTTTAAAAAGGGGCTTGTTATTATTTATTTTTAAATAGGTCAAACAAAAAAAAACCGACCCTGGTTACAATAAATTTAGCTGTGATGACGCCTAAGCGCAGCCAAGTGAAATATTTTCAAACTATAGCCTTATCTTACATTTAGTGCTATATCACGCATGAATATATGAGATTACACATCTGTATTATTTCCGATATATATATATATATATATATATATATATATATATATATATATATATATATATATATATCTATATGTGTGTGTGTGTGTGTGTGTATGAAAATATGTATTGTAACAAAATATATACATATACATATATATATAATGAACAAAACAAATATTTATTATTTATAGCTCCTAGAAAACCCATCTAGCAGGGTACTGTAAGTGCAGTATTAAAAGGCCTGACGTCGCTAACTATATATGAATCGTTCCTTTCATTAAGTCGAACGCTCTTATGACGTCAAGCCGCCGGATAAAGTGTTAAAATTATCACTGTTTATTCGCTGTTCAGCACTGACCGAATGGTTCAGGGCGTCGGGATTTGAGTTGCAAAAATACTCGGAATCCGGGGTTTCGAATCGCATGACCGGTAGTGCATAGTCATATCTCTATGCTGATAAGTTCCGATTATAAAGGACGAAACGTGTACGTACATAGATAATAAACAAAACAAATATTATATATATATATATATATAGCAAAACATTTATATGGAACAAAACGTAGATTTAGTATAAGGAACGTTTATGTTTTTGTCTTTTAAGGAAAGTGGGGTCTGATCAACTCTGCTGGGAAGCCATGAAATTAAATACTGTCTTGTTTTTAAATTCCCGAAACAGTTTTTCATGGTAAACAACTGATGATCCCTTAAAATAGTGTTAGAAACTAACTAATATAATAACTGTAAAAAATAAATTGACTTACATGAGTGATTTTCCACTGGAAGACTTGAGACTATAATTTTAAAAAAAAATTTTTTTTTTTATATATATATATATATATTTTTTTATATAGTTTTAATGGTTGAGAAACTTCCGAGACTATATATATGTATATATACTTTTTTACAATATATATTTTCATATCCACCTACATATATGCTTCATCTACGGCAAGAACCACCAGTGTGGCTATATATCTCTATATAACTGTTCCGCCGGTTGTGTACGATGCAAACCTCGGATTGAAATCACGTTTGACACTCATCCAACGCTTTAATCGCCAGCAATATTAAATAGAAGGGAAGTACATTCTATTATTGTTTTCAGCGAATATATAATAAACAGTCTTCGCTAACCAAAGGGAGGGAACTTTCACAATATTGTCTAATTGAAAGTTTTAAATAATTATATTGTTGTTAGACGGATTTTAAAAAATTGTTTCATAAAATATGATAGGCATTTTGTGTCTATTTAATCTCGTTATCGAAATCTTAATCAACTTACGAAAGTCGAATTGTAGATGTAAATTAATCTAATGAAAGACATCTCTTTCACTTGACCTGTTTTTATCTTCTATTTATTGTTCGGGTATTCAACTAACCGTAGTAATTTTCATTTGCCGCTTGGAAATTATATTTTAATAACTAAGAATAAACGCAAAAACGTGATATATAATCATGCTATCCGATAGACTATCCTTTCATCTATCAGACTAAAGTGCTATGAGCCAGAAAATTGGTTATTTTCATAAGAATTATGTTAGACAATTTCTAATAGACAATATTAATATTCTTAGAATAATTTCTATTTTACGTAATGAAAGGCATGAATATATATATATATATATATATATATATATATATATATATATATATATATATATATATATATTATGCAAAAATTGTTAAAAATAACAGAACTCGTCTGTTTGATTAAACCGTTTTTTATTTTATCAATTTTTCTGATGGTCTTTTTGGTATTAAAATCATAACATTAATAAATGTTCCATAAAGTAAATTAAATAAATTAAATAAATTAAACAGACTAATTTTGTTATTTATAACAATGTTTGCATAAATGAGAAAATGCTGCCTAAATACACACACAATATATATATATATATATATATATATATATATATATATATATATATATATATATATATATATATATATATATAAATGAAGAAGAATGGAAAGGAATTAGAGAAAGCAAAAGCCAAATCAAAATTCAATTCAAAAGTTCAAAGCAAGGTATATTCCGCAAAAAGGCAATTTATTCAAGTTAAATTTTCCGTAAGCCAGGCTTTTCAAAGATCAAAATCTTATCATCAGAGGAAGTCGCTGGGATAGATAAGTTGGCAATGGCCAAGATTTAAAATTTGAAAAAATGAAATAAAAGTTGCAGGGAAAGAAACGCAGGGCAAAACTGTGCCCGGGTGCAAGCAAATGTCCGATTGCTAAAAAGTCCGGTGTTGAAGAGTCCAGCGGAGTGAATAAGATGTAGATAGGTAGGTCGTTAAAGGCACGAGAAGTAATGAGAGAGGTTTCAAAGTTAAATTCCAAGAAGCCACAACTTCAGGTACGGCGAAAATAGAAAATCCAAAAGGGTAAAAAGTCCAATAAGAGGTACGTTCGATGATGCAGGCCGGCTCAATGAAGATTAAGGTGGAAAACATTCGCCATTAAAAATACTTCCCGGGCAGAGATGACAAATGAAAGTATATATATATAATCTACAGACCGCCAACTGTTTTGTCATCTACGACTCATCAGTGTAGTTAGACGTAACAATTGTATTCACGCAGAGATTTGAAACCCGAAAGATCAAATGCAGCACACACGCATACACACGCACACACACACACACACACATACACATGTGTATGTCTTTGTGTGTGTGTTTTGCTTATATGCGTGTTATGTGTGTCTTTTTTTATCTGTTCATTTATGTGTGTGCTTGTGCTCATGCGAAAAAAGCTGGATATTTTCAGATTAAAATATATTAGGATATATTAGCCATTCGCCCTCTATAACACTTTAAAATCCTTATATAAATTAAAGTATCATGTTCCACACACACCCACACACACAGACAGACACACACACACACACACACACACACATATATATATATGTATATATATATATATATATATATATATATATATATATATATATATATATATATAAATTATTTATTTATCTAAAAACTATACATTACATATTCCAGTGAGTACCATAGTTTCATTGATAGAGGTAGACTTTTACTGTTTAAAAAAAGGCCTTATAAATGCACAATCGGCTTTTATTATAGAGTTTAAGAGTTCACTATTCTTCACTGACATTTGAATCTCATCAGCTTATTTATAACACAATGATTCGGTTGCCGTCTTTTTGCTACGAAATTACCTGTTTCTAGGTTTAATAAGCTAAACGTAGCTAACAGACAAGCATACAAACCGACGAACAGAAATGGGTCTCTTATTTTGGTATAAACTGTTTCAGTTTTTATTTTTACAATTAAATTGCTTTCGATATTGTCTCTTGCACATTTTTTGTTTTATTTTTGTTCGCGCCCCAACGCGCGTCTCTTGTCGTCAGTCACGCTGTACCCCTTCCTCCTAACACCCCACCAGAAACGATTCTAATACAATAAGACCTTCTGATAGACCATTTTTTTAATCAATGAAAGAAAAAACAAAAAAAACAAAAATTAGAAATATTAACGGCTTAGTTTTTTCACACGCAATTTATTCTCGCTTTTAAAATTTAATTTATTTACTTTTTATCTATATTATTTAGTAATAAGGAAGATTGAATTCCATTATCTACAAAAATACCTAATCTTACTCTCTCTTGATCGCATTTCATCCCGACGATAACTTCGATCGGGAACGACCTCAAATTTATCGCCAATATCACTTAAAAATATCAAGACATGACATCTTTTCATTACTATTTTTATCTCGTCCATTTTATTTAACACTTCGAAATACACTTCTTGAAACTTAGGTATGCAGGTATGCTGAACGCCCCTGCCTTGTACAATTCTACTTCGCCTTTAGGCAAAATATAGTATCTGTATATAGACGCATGACATCTCCAAGGAGTTACTCTATATTCATCAACGATGAGGCTAGCAAAAGAGGAACTCACTTATAGTTTCCAACGGCTGCAGAAATGGATAAAGAAGATACTAGACGTCCTAAACAACACTTTTAATTAGAATCTGCGCCGTAGTCGAGGTAACTAACTAAGCTGTTAATTATTCTCAGATTTTTTGTGTCTGATATAAACAATTTTTGACGACGGATTTTGTCGACAGTAGAAGGATGACTGCCAATTATGTCGTAAATACGTTACTCTAATAATTAAATCTACGGAAGCCAAAAGCAGTCGTTTATTTCTGGATCTGCACATGTCATTCATGTGTGCCACAGTGGTGGAATTATGGATTAAGAGGTTGGGGCCACGACCTGGCGCATTGTTTCTACGCAACAATATTTAACGTGAGATAAATAGGTTACGCAAAATATAGGTTAGCGATTGGAATGTGTCGGGTGAGAGTTGCTCATCTCTAGAATTCAAGGCTGTGGTGTTTTGACAGTTTGTGATTTAGCAAAGTCAATTAGTAAATTTTTAAAATAAAGATTTATTTGTTGATGTTTAGGAAGAAATGTGTAATCACATTTTGATAAATATTACAAGCTGATCGGAAAACGAGGGAGTGTAATCTTCATTTCGAGACACGAGGACATGGTGTGCTTTGTTGCTCCGGTAAGGGGTTCGGTAAGGATACTGCTGTACATATAAAAATGGGTGTAACTTTCTGGAGAAAAATGTTACCCTAAATAACAAGACGAGAAACTGCCGGAAGATACCAAGTAAGTTTAGATTTCCAGCTTTCTTTTGATACATCGAATCTTAACAAGTTACAATGTAGCACGGTAGAGGGAGCCCACCTTCTTTTCTGACGACTTGGTAATGTCTTCAATGTATTTGTTCCAATTAATGTTAACTGTTAAGGTTAGGCCGAGGAGTTTGAATGTTGAACTCTCAGGTAGGGTGTTATTTACCATGACAATCGGTGGTTGGAGAGGTTTCTTGTAGTTATTGAAGGAAAGGAGCTTTGTCTTAGCGGCATTAAAAATTACTAACCATTTATGATCCCAATCGACTACAGCCTGGAGGTCATTTTTTAAAGATTCAGCCAATGCCTCCAATATGATCGCGTCTGTTTTTTTGCCAACATGACGAGAGTAAAGCGTGGTGTCATCAGCAAATAAACCAATCTCAGACTATATGTCATCAGGGAGATCGTTTATGAAGATCGGGAACAATAAAGGTCCAAGGATAGATCCCTGGTGTACACCAGCATTTATGTCATGTTGCTTAGATGAACGGCCAGGTAATAGCTGCGTGACACATAACAAGCAGAAACAACGTCACGCATAACGATTTGAAGTACATTACAAACATTCGCATTTGGAATCCCCTTAAAGGGGAAACAAGTAGAATTATGTTACATATGCTGTTTTATGCCATAACTTTACATCTTCATCTTAATTAATTTCTTCGAAACAGCCCCTTTCTCTACTTTTCAACTTCACGTTAAAAAGATATAACCCATAAGTGAAACATATTTCCATCCATAGAACACGATGGCGACGCATGATATCCAGAGGAGCCGCTTGTTTTAAGGGATTGAGAATGTCTGACACCGAGGGAATGCGCCAAGCAAAAAGCATCAGAAATACAGACTATTTTTTTTTACCAAAATTCTAAAAATAATTCCTTTATGACATTAAATAAAGTAACTTAAGAAAATATATTTACAAACTTCTGAGAAATGTCTGTATTTGACACACACCAGAATAGAATAAGTTCAAAAATCAGTTACATTTGAAAAAGAAACTACTTAAATACATAGCAATGAAGAATTACTAAAAATCAGTGCAACTGTTTTGTGTTAACAACACGGCACGTAGTAGCAGTAGCTGTAGAAATCTCAGTAAAGTTAATATCTTTCTATTTATTTAGTCTGCAGCTGTTGTCGTAATAGTTGTTACAGTACCAACAAAACATCTACTGGAAGATTGTGAGAGTACCGAAATCTTAAGGTGACTTACTGCCACTCATATTCCAGAGAAGATCAATAGTAAACCGCTGTTGCGATAAAGCGAAATGATTTATAACGATTATCGAAAAAGCGGAGAATGCTGGAAATCTGGGAAGATTTGTTGTCACTCAGAATACAAGGAACACTGCTGGTTATTGTTAGTGATAAATCAATAACTTGTGTAAATACTCTAATGTGTAAACATTATCGTGGTTATCAACATTCGCCATGCAATTTTTACCTTTTTTATTCCAGGTACACGAATATCGCAAACCAAACAAAGGTAAGTAAAACTGATCCAATACTGTAAACCAAAGGCATCGTGAAAGAAGATAGATTGTAATTGAATGCTATTATGAAGACCATCCCACACAACAAGGTTACTTGACTCGCATGATAAGCACATGGAACATCTTCTGAATTCAAGTAAGGCAACACAGAATTTGAGTCCAAGCAGAACATATCATAAATTGAGAATGATTCTCAGAATTAGAACTGATGGAAGTGAGTGTAAAGTTTAATACAGAAAGAGAAAACCAGTTAAAAACCCTATCTATAATACGGATATAGAAATGGGAAAACTGACCAGAAAACAACGATACTCGTAAAGAAAGAAACAAAAGAAATTGAACGCATCACGGAGACACTGAATGAAGATAAAGATACAAAATCATCAGTAAGAAAAAAAAAAAGACTGGATGAATATAACAATAGAAACGGAATAGACATATAACACTCACCAAACATAGAATATTACAGATCTGAAGATCTGAAATAATAAAAAAAAAAATTATACTGATGGTGATTACAAGACTAAATATAGCCCCATTTCCGACCCTCAAGGAGTGGATCAACAATGCCCGAATGGCAGACTAAATTGGAATCACAAAGACAAAAAAATCTAATAAAAAAGGTTGAAGCCGTGAAATGGAAACCAAAAACCATAGAAAAATTAGACGATGGCAAATAATACAGGAAAACGAACCCAACAGAAACTCGACACTTCTGAGGCAAGGTATGACACTGATACCACAGAAAATGGTCGTGAAATGTCAAGGAGGATGGAAAGACCGAGGATGGAATCACCAACCAAACCTCCACTGGAGGGATACGGTAATACGTGACCTGGGGGAAGTTACTGTTACTGACATTCTAGAGAAGACCAACAGTCATTGCTAGCGAAAAATCGATAGTAAACGGCTGTTGCGATCACGCAAAATAATTTTCAAATGTATAGTGCTGGAAATCTTTACAGAGACTTATTGTCACTCGGACTCCAGGGGAAGTCAGTGAGAAATCACTGATAATGATATGTATGAAAACTCCTAGTGGGTAAAAAATAAAATAATAATACCTGCACTCCGATATATATATATATATATATATATATATATATATATATATATATATATATATATATATATATATATATATATATGTGTGTGTGTGTGCGTATGTGTGCGTATGTGTGCGCACGTGTGTGCATGTGTATGATTGCATCTCTTGACAATGTACCATATTTTACCAGTTTGGATGGAACGTAAGTTTTATAAACAGACTTATTAAATGCTGCGATGATCCTTTAAGTCACACGTGATAAGGATTTAATATGTTTCACCGGTAAAAAAACAACAAAAAAAGAAACGATCTACCAAATATAAATCAATAAAAAAAAAATTAAAAAGTTGTCGATCCATCTTCGTTTCCGTCCACAGTTTATATTGACATTCCAACGATGAAGCCTATTCCTTTTTACCGCTAATTTTTTTTATTCCATGTCGATACATAATCGACAAACAAATGCTCGGATTTTATTGTCAATATTTATGTTAGAAATTGATTCAAGCATTTAAAACAGAGCCTTAACGTAACAGTGTGAACTATCTTGTTCGTCGATAATAAAGGAAAAAAGAAACGCAACACAGTATTATGATACAATGAAAGTGTTTCTTTATTAGCTGTTGTTACACAGTTAAGAAATTCATTTATTTCGTATACCATTAAAGAGACTGTCATCAGCTGTTTTCTAAGTTAAGTCTGTTAAAAAAAAATACAGCTGGTAAAGAGTGATTTGTGAATCATTCTGAAGTCGTTCTCTCACATGTGCCTTGCGCGGGCTGATATCACCCTTACCGAGAGCCCTATGCTGAAACCCTGCGGCCTAACATTCACAGACAACATGAATTGAAATAAATACAAAGAAGGTACTGCCAGGTCTGCCGCAAAGAAGACGGTCTCCTTATACCCAGCTAGAAACTTCTCACAATTGCCAGTACCTATAGCTCTATAAAGCCACCATTCGTCCATGCCTAGGGTATTGTTGCCACATCTGGGTATGTGCATAACCATTAGTCTCTCCCCTTTGGACAGGTTGCAAAACGAAGTCTCTAATTTAATAGGTTCTGCACTGTCGACCCAACTCGATCCCCTGTCCCATCGCCGCAATATTAAATCTTTGTGCTTGTTTTACCAATACTTCCACGGAATTTGATTCGACGAACTTACTGCACCAACTCTCTCAACGTAAATACCCCCGCCTACCCGACTAACAACAAAATAGCACCCCTTCACTGCAGGGGTCCCTAGGTGCTGGAAAATGTTCTAACCTAGCAGCTTCTTCCTTCAGCCTGTTTGCCGTTGGAATTCACTCCCTGCTCTCTGTTTCCCCGACTGTACCAACATCAGAAATTTAAATATAATGTGAACAACCATAACACCCTCTTAGTTTACTATCTATAGATCTGTCCCCTTATCAAAGTAGCCCCTTACGTCTCAGTGGTAATGTGTATTGTTTAGCGGTGAATAAAAGTTTTAAAAAAGTTCTTATATATATACATATATATATATATATATATATATATATATATGTAGATTATAACTAAAAGGTAAACTTTTAGAGAGTTGGACCTATTGTGAAATAAGGAAAGCTCATTGACGTACCATATATATATATATATATATATACATATATATACATATACATATACATATACATATACACATATATATATACATACATATATATACACATATATATATATATACATATATATAACCATATATATATATACATATATATACATATATCAACGTGTTGATAAACACAAGCATTTATACTAATATATATATATATATATATATATATATATATATATATATATGCGTGCAGAGCAAAGCTGACCCCGTGAACCGAGTTCAGAGTGCTCCTTCTTTATTCCTATGGTTGGAAGCAATAAAATACCTGGTAATATGATGTGGGCGTGAGGATAAAGTGAAAGCGTGCAGATCCAAAGGTGGCTCTGTGAACCGGGTTCGCGCATCGTGACCGTCTGAAATTTTCACGTCCCTACGCTGAAGAGAGCAATTAGCTTGAAACGACCTCGTCTGCACGGAACATATATTTTAATATTTATTTATAAATTTATTTATATATATATATATATATATATTAGTAAATATTAAATTACCTACAATATAGTAGTAGTATATATCTAAATGAATAAATGCGAAAGTTTTTTTTTCATTTATCACTGCTATCTAATAATCAAAACGGGTTTTTGTTATTTCAATCAAGCATACAATATAAAGACTTGATATTCTGTATTGCAGATTAACGATTAAGAAAGTACCTCTTGACTGCTTACTTAGCATAACTATCTTTTAAATCGTTCATAATTACTTTACATTAGGTATTATTAATTCGGAATTTGATTATGTTTGTTATCAATATGCAATAGTTTTGTCCATATTAACAGTACTTACTTAAAGTTATTTAAGAAATAAACCGGAAAAAAATAAGTAAAACACTTTTGAGTTTAAGTCACGACCTTACCGAAGGTCGAGCGAGGCATGAGCGAGAATAAAAGGGGGAGGGGAGAGAGAGAGAGTGCGGCTGTCTCGCTCGCTTTCTCTCTGATCCCTTTCTGTTGCCCTCTTGTTTCAGTTTTTACTTTTTTCCTGAAAGATAAATACATAACTTTTTTTTATTAGTTAAGTTAATGCCCTTATTGTAAAGTTTAACAGCACACGTATTGTTTAATGTTTACAAAGACCTTATCACCATTCTGATTAGCATTGTGATGTGTCCTAATTACGAATAAAATATTGATTCGCATTTTGGTATGATTGTAGATTAACATCGCCCGCAACACGCCCCCCCCCCATCCACCCCAAAAGTATTCTACCTGTTTTAGGCGATCACGTGTGAACACCCTGAAAATCTTGAGAGAAAGATTAAAAGAAAAAAAAAGTATTATTTTGGAATTTAAAGTGGGGGGAATTTTTGTATGTAAATTTAATGTAAAATGATCCCTATTTTGGGGGCCAGTTTTAGGGCAGTTAACTAACTTCTTTTTTTATATGGGAGTTAAATCCGTTGCGTTCTTTTTTGGGGGATGTCTACTTTTTTAGACGATTACATGTCGTTTTATGACCTTGCCACACGAACTTAGGGTTAGTAGTAACAACTTTTGGTAAGTTCCCTAAAAAGATAGAATAGCCCGAAAATTGGAAACATAGTACGTTATATATATATATATATATATATATATATATATATATATATATATATATATACACAACTGATCCTCCACTAAATTCTAAAATTTTTGTTTTTCTTTATCTCCGTTTTCCACGGTGTTAACACGCAATCGCCTAAAAAAGCAGAATGACATGTTTAGACGGGGGAGATATCAGAGGGTGTTAATCTACAAATTTACCCATACTTAATTAATAAAAAATCTTTTACATTTTTTAAAAACTATGCGCCTCTTTTTTATTTTAATTTTAAGCAATTGAATTTAGTTGTGTTTACTTTTCCCGTGAAAATTGAATATAAAACTTTAAAATTATGTAACTAATTAAATACCTTATTTTATAGTATGAATAAAAATAGCCTGAAGATTACCCCCCCCCCCAGGGAAGAAACGCGGGAGCCTCTGTGTAGCTTAATTGCCATAAATATATTTTCATAGCTTACTACCAAGCTCTATCGAGCACTGTTGAAGTAAATACTGAAAATTAATACGTAAAAAATTATATCTCCTTATAAAATTTTATGTGGATACATGAAATAGTAATATATATATATATATATATATATATATATATATATATATATATATATATATATATTTACTAGTAGAATACCGTCCTAGAACCAGTATAAGCAATACATATAAAAATAGTTTTAAATTTTAATGTGTTTTTCTTTCTTTGGTAGGTATGATATGGTTTCGGTAGCATCCCCTAAATGTTATAATTTAAAAAAAAAACTAATAATGTGCCCACGTTACATACCCTGTAGTATAAAATACATATTATATCATTTATAATGATAAGTTTAATAGTTTAGGATTTTACTAAGCACATGCATATAATTGACGCTCACGCGCGTGCTCCCATCCTTTTAATAATTTAGTACTATAAATTTTGTGTAGAGCAATTCTTCTCTCTTAAATCTTTTGTAGCAAACTTATTTTACAAGTTTTTTTTAAGGGTGGATGCTAGTTAATCACCCACACACCTTCTCTTCTCTTACATTCGCCCGTTAACGATACCTATAAAACATTAACTCTAGCATTCTTATTTTAAAAAACCTAATCCTGAAGCCGACTAAGAAAGTCGAAAGCGCTTAAAAAATGGCC
>OY744537.1:29127550-29142550 GCA_963556195.1 Sepiola atlantica
ACCACTATTACTACCACAATTAGCTGTTAAACTTTTATTCATCAATGGGCAATTGTTTTTGATTCTACAATTACACCAATTGCTATTATCATCACTATTCGTAATATTGTAACTGTTACCACTATTACTACCGCCATCAGCTGTTAAACTTTTATTCATCAATAGGCAATTGTTTTCGATTCTACAATTACACCAATTACTATTATCATCACTATTCGTAATATTGTAACTGTTACCACTATTACTACCACAATTAACTGTTAAACTTTTATTCATAAATGGCCAATTGTTTTTGATTCTACAATTACACAAATTACTGTTATCATCACTATTCGTAATATTGTAACTGTTACCACTATTACTACCACAATTAGCTATTAAACTTTCATTCATCAATGGGCAATTGTTTTTGATTCTACAATTACACCAATTGCTATTATCATCACTATTCGTAATATTGTACCGGTTACCACTATTACTACCACAATTAACTGTTAAACTTTTATTCATCAATGGCCAATTGTTTTTGATTCTACAATTACACCAATTACTGTTATCATCACTATTCGTAATATTGTAACTGTTACCACTATTACTACCACAATTAGCTATTAAACTTTTATTCATCAATGGGCAATTGTTTTTGATTCTACAATTACACCAGTTACTATTATCATCACTATTCGTAATATTGTAACTGTTACCACTATTACTACCACAATTAACTGTTGAACTTTTATTCATCAGTGGGCAATTGTTTTTGAATTTACAATTACACAAATTACTGTTATCATCACTATTCGTAATATTGTAACTGTTACCACTATTACTACCACAATCACCTGTTAAACTTTTATTCATCAATGGGCAATTGTTTTTTATTCTACAATTACACCAATTACTGTTATCATCACTATTCGTAATATTGTAACTGTTACCACTATTACTACCACAATTAGCTATTAAACTTTTATTCATCAATGGGCAATTGTTTTTGATTCTACAATTACACCAATTACTATTATCATCACTATTCGTAATATTGTAACTGTTACCACTATTACTACCACCATCAGCTATTAAACTTTTATTCATCAATGGGCAATTGTTTTTGATTCTACAATGACACCAATTACTGTTATCATCACTATTCGTAATATTGTAACTGTTACCACTATTACTACCACAATTAGCTATTAAACTTTTATTCATCAATGGGCAATTGTTTTTGATTCTACAATTACACCAATTACTATTATCATCACTATTCGTAATATTGTAACTGTTACCACTATTACTACCACAATTAGCTATTAAATTTTATTCATCAATGGGCAATTGTTTTTGATTCTACAATTACACCAATTACTGTTATCATCACTATTCGTAATATTGTAACTGTTACCACTATTACTACCACAATTAGCTGTTAAACTTTTATTCATCAATGGGCAATTGTTTTTGATTCTACAATTACACCAATTACTGTTATCATCACTATTCGTAATATTGTAACTGTTTCCACTATTACTACCACAATTAGCTATTAAACTTTTATTCATCAATGGCCAATTGTTTTTGATTCTACAATTACACCAATTACTGTTATCATCACTATTCGTAATATTGTAACTGTTACCACTATTACTACCACAATTAGCTATTAAACTTTTATTCATCAATGGGCAATTGTTTTTGATTCTACAATTACACCAATTACTTTTATCACCACTATTCGTAATATTGTAACTGTTACCACTATTACTACCACAATTAGCTGTTAAACTTTTATCCATCAATGGGCAATTGTTTTTGATTCTACAATTACACCAATTACTGTTATCATCACTATTCGTAATATTGTAACTGTTACCACTATTACTACCACAATTAGCTATTAAACTTTTATTCATAAATGGCCAATTGTTTTTGATTCTACAATTACACAAATTACTGTTATCATCACTATTCGTAATATTGTAACTGTTACCACTATTACTGCCACAATCACCTGTTAAACTTTTATTCATCAGTGGGCAATTGTTTTTGATTCTACAATTACACCAATTACTATTATCATCACTATTCGTAATATTGTAACTGTTACCACTATTACTACCACAATTAACTGTTAAACTTTTATTCATAAATGGCCAATTGTTTTTGATTCTAAAGTTACACAAATTACTGTTATCATCACTATTCGTAATATTGTAACTGTTACCACTATTACTACCACAATTAGCTGTTAAACTTTTATTCATCAATGGGCAATTGTTTTTGATTCTACAATTACACCAATTACTGTTATCATCACTATTCGTAATATTGTAACTGTTACCACTATTACTACCACAATTAGCTGTTAAACTTTTATTCATTAATGGGCAATTGTTTTTGATTCTACAATTACACCAATTGCTATTATCATCACTATTCGTAATATTGTAACTGTTACCACTATTACTACCGCCATCAGCTGTTAAACTTTTATTCACAAATAGGCAAATGTTTTTGATTCTACAATTACACCAATTACTATTATCATCACTATTCGTAATATTGTAACTGTTACCACTATTACTACCACAATTAACTGTTAAACTTTTATTCATAAATGGCCAATTGTTTTTGATTCTACAATTACACCAATTACTGTTATCATCACTATTCGTAATATTGTAACTGTTACCACTATTACTACCACAATCACCTGTTAAACTTTTATTCATCAATGGGCAATTGTTTTTGATTCTACAATTACACCAATTACTGTTATCATCACTATTCGTAATATTGTAACTGTTACCACTATTACTACCACAATTAGCTATTAAACTTTTATTCATCAATGAGCAATTGTTTTTGATTCTACAATTACACAAATTGCTATTATCATCACTATTCGTAATATTGTAACTGTTACCACTATTACTACCGCCATCAGCTGTTAAACTTTTATTCATCAGTGGGCAATTGTTTGTGATTCTACAATTACACCAATTACTATTATCATCACTATTCGTAATATTGTAACTGTTACCACTATTACTACCACAATTAACTGTTAAACTTTTATTCATAAATGGCCAATTGTTTTTGATTCTAAAGTTACACAAATTACTGTTATCATCACTATTCGTAATATTGTAACTGTTACCACTATTACTACCACAATCAGCTGTTAAACTTTTATTCATCAATGGGCAATTGTTTTTGATTCTACAATTACACCAATTACTGTTATCATCACTATTCGTAATATTATAACTGTTACCACTATTACTACCACAATTAGCTATTAAACTTTTATTCATCAATGGGCAATTGTTTTTGATTCTACAATTACACCAATTACTATTATCATCACTATTCGTAATATTGTAACTGTTACCACTATTACTACCACCATCAGCTATTAAACTTTTATTCATCAATGGGCAATTGTTTTTGATTCTACAATGACACCAATTACTGTTATCATCACTATTCGTAATATTGTAACTGTTACCACTATTACTACCACAATTAGCTATTAAACTTTTATTCATCAATGGGCAATTGTTTTTGATTCTACAATTACACCAATTACTATTATCATCACTATTCGTAATATTGTAACTGTTACCACTATTACTACCACAATTAGCTATTAAACTTTTATTCATCAATGGGCAATTGTTTTTGATTCTACAATTACACCAATTACTGTTATCATCACTATTCGTAATATTGTAACTGTTACCACTATTACTACCACAATTAGCTGTTAAACTTTTATTCATCAATGGGCAATTGTTTTTGATTCTACAATTACACCAATTACTGTTATCATCACTATTCGTAATATTGTAACTGTTACCACTATTACTACCACAATTAGCTATTAAACTTTTATTCATCAATGGCCAATTGTTTTTGATTCTACAATTACACCAATTACTGTTATCATCACTATTCGTAATATTGTAACTGTTACCACTATTACTACCACAATTAGCTGTTAAACTTTTATTCATCAATGGGCAATTGTTTTTGATTCTACAATTACACCAATTACTTTTATCACCACTATTCGTAATATTGTAACTGTTACCACTATTACTACCACAATTAGCTGTTAAACTTTTATCCATCAATGGGCAATTGTTTTTGATTCTACAATTACACCAATTACTGTTATCATCACTATTCGTAATATTGTAACTGTTACCACTATTACTACCACAATTAGCTATTAAACTTTTATTCATCAATGGGCAATTGTTTTTGATTCTACAATTACACCAATTACTATTATCATCACTATTCGTAATATTGTAACTGTTACCACTATTACTACCACAATTAGCTGTTAAACTTTTATTCATAAATGGGCAATTGTTTTTGATTCTACAATTACACCAATTACTGTTATCATCACTATTCGTAATATTGTAACTGTTACCACTATTACTACCACAATAAGCTGTTAAACTTTTATTCATCAATGGGCAATTGTTTTTGATTCTACAATTACACCAATTGCTATTATCATCACTATTCGTAATATTGTAACTGTTACCACTATTACTACCACAATTAGCTGTTAAACTTTTATTCATTAATGGGCAATTGTTTTTGATTCTACAATTACACCAATTGCTATTATCATCACTATTCGTAATATTGTAACTGTTACCACTATTACTACCGCCATCAGCTGTTAAACTTTTATTCACAAATAGGCAAATGTTTTTGATTCTACAATTACACCAATTACTATTATCATCACTATTCGTAATATTGTAACTGTTACCACTATTACTACCACAATTAACTGTTAAACTTTTATTCATAAATGGCCAATTGTTTTTGATTCTACAATTACACAAATTACTGTTATCATCACTATTCGTAATATTGTAACTGTTACCACTATTACTACCACAATCACCTGTTAAACTTTTATTCATCAATGGGCAATTGTTTTTGATTCTACAATTACACCAATTGCTGTTATCATCACTATTCGTAATATTGTAACTGTTACCACTATTACTACCACAATTAGCTATTAAACTTTTATTCATCAATGAGCAATTGTTTTTGATTCTACAATTACACAAATTGCTATTATCATCACTATTCGTAATATTGTAACTGTTACCACTATTACTACCGCCATCAGCTGTTAAACTTTTATTCATCAGTGGGCAATTGTTTGTGATTCTACAATTACACCAATTACTATTATCATCACTATTCGTAATATTGTAACTGTTACCACTATTACTACCACAATTAACTGTTAAACTTTTATTCATAAATGGCCAATTGTTTTTGATTCTAAAGTTACACAAATTACTGTTATCATCACTATTCGTAATATTGTAACTGTTACCACTATTACTACCACAATCAGCTGTTAAACTTTTATTCATCAATGGGCAATTGTTTTTGATTCTACAATTACACCAATTACTGTTATCATCACTATTCGTAATATTATAACTGTTACCACTATTACTACCACAATTAGCTATTAAACTTTTATTCATCAATGGGCAATTGTTTTTGATTCTACAATTACACCAATTACTATTATCATCACTATTCGTAATATTGTAACTGTTACCACTATTACTACCACCATCAGCTATTAAACTTTTATTCATCAATGGGCAATTGTTTTTGATTCTACAATGACACCAATTACTGTTATCATCACTATTCGTAATATTGTAACTGTTACCACTATTACTACCACAATTAGCTATTAAACTTTTATTCATCAATGGGCAATTGTTTTTGATTCTACAATTACACCAATTACTATTATCATCACTATTCGTAATATTGTAACTGTTACCACTATTACTACCACAATTAGCTATTAAACTTTTATTCATCAATGGGCAATTGTTTTTGATTCTACAATTACACCAATTACTGTTATCATCACTATTCGTAATATTGTAACTGTTACCACTATTACTACCACAATTAGCTGTTAAACTTTTATTCATCAATGGGCAATTGTTTTTGATTCTACAATTACACCAATTACTGTTATCATCACTATTCGTAATATTGTAACTGTTACCACTATTACTACCACAATTAGCTATTAAACTTTTATTCATCAATGGCCAATTGTTTTTGATTCTACAATTACACCAATTACTGTTATCATCACTATTCGTAATATTGTAACTGTTACCACTATTACTACCACAATTAGCTATTAAACTTTTATTCATCAATGGGCAATTGTTTTTGATTCTACAATTACACCAATTACTTTTATCACCACTATTCGTAATATTGTAACTGTTACCACTATTACTACCACAATTAGCTGTTAAACTTTTATCCATCAATGGGCAATTGTTTTTGATTCTACAATTACACCAATTACTGTTATCATCACTATTCGTAATATTGTAACTGTTACCACTATTACTACCACAATTAGCTATTAAACTTTTATTCATCAATGGGCAATTGTTTTTGATTCTACAATTACACCAATTACTATTATCATCACTATTCGTAATATTGTAACTGTTACCACTATTACTACCACAATTAGCTGTTAAACTTTTATTCATCAATGGGCAATTGTTTTTGATTCTACAATTACACCAATTACTGTTATCATCACTATTCGTAATATTGTAACTGTTACCACTATTACTACCACAATTAGCTGTTAAACTTTTATTCATCAATGGGCAATTGTTTTTGATTCTACAATTACACCAATTGCTATTATCATCACTATTCGTAATATTGTAACTGTTACCACTATTACTACCACAATTAGCTGTTAAACTTTTATTCATCAATGGGCAATTGTTTTTGATTCTACAATTACACCAATTGCTATTATCATCACTATTCGTAATATTGTAACTGTTACCACTATTACTTCCACCATCAGCTCTTAAACTTTTATTCATCAATGGACAATTTTTTTTGATTCTACAATTACACCAATTGCTATTATCATCACTATTCGTAATATTGTATCTGGTACCACTATTACTACCACCATAACTACCACTATTACTACCACTATTATTATTATTATTATTATTATTATTATTATTATTATTATTATTATTATTATTTATATATATATATATATATATATATATATATATATATATATATATATATATATATATATTATTAAACGTTAAAAGTTTTTAACCAAGTCATCGTCAGTTATCGCTTACTGATAATAACAATTAGAGTTTGCTTGGAGTCTAAGTGAAACACGTGTCCTCAGATTTCCTCCGTTTCCACATCTTTTGATAATGTTTTCAATACATTTTGCGTTATAGCAATAGCCGTTTACAATTGCTTTCGTGCTAGCAACGACCGTTTGTCTGTTTGGAACTTGAGTAACAACAGCCCCTCCACAAATGTTAATACCGTAACACCCTTCCAGTTAAGATCTAGTTGGTTCTCTTCTCCCTCAGTCTTTCCTCCTTGACCCTCACGATTATTTTGTGTTGTATCAGCTGAGGCTGATGCCATTTTTCTGTAAGGGGTGTGTGTGTCATGTTATGGTATTTCACGTTGTTTCAGTTTCTTTGGGCTCGCGTGTACTTTCTAGGTGTTTGCTTTATTTCGATGTTTACTTTTGTGTTGCTAATTAGCGTTCGTAGTTTATGTTGGTGGTTTTCGCATTCGAGGATTTTCTTTAATATTTCGGCTTTTCTTATCACTGCTGTTCAGGGTATGGTCTCAATCTTTCCTTTGATTCCAATATCTCTTACTTTTTTTATTTTAAAAGTTGTTCCTAGTGCTACTATAATTATTGGTATTATAACACTTCCTCCATGTTCCATATTCGATTATTATTTGGTATATTCGGACTACTGTTCTCATTTTGGGTGTTTTTATCACAACGTTTCAGCCGATGTAACCTCTGAACTTCTTCAGGTGTACTTTGTCGAACTCGGGAATCTCGACAAAGTACACCTGAAAAAGGTGGGAGGTTTCATCGGCCGATACGTTGAGATGAGAACAGTAGTTCGAATATGCCAAATTCTACGAATTATCAACCCTCATCTAAAAAATTCCGAAGCTCGATTATTATCATTATTATTATTATTATTATTATTATTATTATTATTATTATAATTATCATTATTATAATGATAATAATAATAATAATAATAATAATAATTATTATTATTATTATTATTATTATTATTATTATTATTATTATTATTATTATTATTATTATTATTATTATTATTGTTTTTGTTGTTGTTGTTGTTGTTGTTGTGGTGGTGGTGGTGGTAGTAGTGGTGGTGGTGGTGGTGGTGGTGGTGGTGGTGTTGTTTATTATTGTTTGCATATTTTCTATACAGCAATAAGTAAGTGCTATATTAATTCTTTTAATAGTTAGCTTAAAAAATAGAAAAACAAATATATTTAAGAATACTAGTTTGGGTCATCACTGTTCTAAATTAGCTATAGCAAGAAGCACCCGTGTCAAACCAATATATATAGAAGGCACAGAGAAAGATCCACGTTTTAGAGATCAATCTGAGAAACAGCCGATGCGAGCAAATTCGACAAGACTGCAACATAAAGGATGAAACCGTAGTATCTGTTCTGACCGTATCCAGAAATGGAGATACCTTCTGAACTGGAGCAATTTTTATTTCTCTCATACTGAGTAGCCTATTTTCGATGATTGATATCTCCTACATTAAAAACCGATTTGGTGTCTAAGTTTGATCTCGTAAGGAGGAAAGTATATAAGTACTGCAAGACAAGTAATCCTCAGGTCAAAAACGGGATTAAATAGGATTTGTTAGCTAGAAATATTGTGGTGAATGGTCGTTGAACATAAAATAGGGTTAATCCACTCTAATACAGGTCTTGTTTTCGGTCCTGCTGGAGATAACTTTATACTGGTAAAAAAGCAAAATGGAACCACAATTTTAGGATCTTAACGCGTTTCCCTTCAAGACCTTTTGTTGTAAAAGACCACCCTTGTTAAAATTTCTTATCATTTTACTTTCTACAGTGTAGTAAATAAAACCAAACGCGTTAGGCCCCTAAAATTATTTTCCAATTTTGTCTTTTTACAAAATATGTTTTTTTGTTCAGAGATGGATATACTGAACCCTACAGTTATTGTTTGATCGTACTCAATAACAAGTAGAGTCGTATAATCTTTCATACATACATCGCTACAGAAATGCACTCGTCTTCAACTCAAGAAATATTTGGCTATCGTAATGCGAGGATATAAACAAAATATAATAAAACAGAACAAAAATGAAAAGAGCTCTTCAATTTTGAAGATACAAAATACAGAAAGAGAATATCTGATCTCATGGATGAAGGCATTGACACCAAGCACTCCCCTCCCTTATGCCTTAAAAGTGTAATAAGATTTTGCTTTCAAATATTTGAACTCTTGGAAAGAAAAATGACAGAAAAATGAAATATCAAACAATGACTCCGATAAGACTTCTTCATTGCTCTTTTGTCAATAAAAAAATATATTTCGATCGGTGAAACAGACGAGAAAGAAAAAGGGGGAGAAAGAGAAAAAGAAAATAACAAAAGGGAGAAAAAAAGAAATAAAACACAACATAGAATATAATATCGCAGATTTAGAATCTAGAATATATGAATACTTTGAAGCTAGGATATATAAAAAAAATGATATATAAAAAAGCGAGATTTAAAAAAAACCCATACTTCTATTAATAGAATTAGGAGTTTGGTTGGGTAAGTAAAAGTATTGGAAGTGCAAAATGTGATTTTTCTATTGTCATCTTGTTCGGGGGAGGGATCAACTAACATCCTCCACTCTATAATAAAGATCAATTTTATTTATTAGTATATTTTTATATAACTAAATATGATATATCCGTTTCGTCACACAAAAGTTAACGAGTAAAAGACGTGCACTTTTCTAGCTTCCAGAGGAAACCATTTCAAATGCTGAGAGGAAGCTAACAAGCAAATAGCAAGTCAGACAACCCTCGCTGTTTGAAACGAATTCAGAAAGAAAGACTTCACTTTAAATAAAACGTCCAAGATAGGCGTTTTTTTTCTTTAGGTCATCATGTATGCCCTGCAATATGGTCGTCTTCAAGTCCAATGTAAACAAGTTCTTGTTGAACCGTTCTCGTAAATAATCAATTTCTGCCCTGCTACAAACATCGTGCCGGTGAACGCGATGCTGTCTCACCATCCACTAGTCACAGTCTTTAACCCCTATCCTCGAGTCAAACTATTTTACCCTTATCCTCGAGTGGCCTTTGGGCCTTGATAAATGGTGACCTTTAATGTAAAAAAAAATGATAAAACTAATTAATGTATGAAAAATTAAATTACTGGCGTAATTCTATGATTTTATATGAATATCAGTGCGAATATTGGTGGAGCATACTTTTTTCTCTGTCACTTTTGCCGGAGAGTCTACACTAATTGAATAAATCCTACAAATTTGTTTCAAAAACATCTTTATTTATATAATTGCTTCTGTCTATTTCAATTTTGAAGTTAACAGTTTTTTCTGTTTTCCTTTTATGGGAAATCCAAGTTCATTAACGAAACCTTTTGAAAACATATCCTGAATTTATTATTAATAAACAAAATGCGTGTTTTGAAATGGATAGAAACAATTGTATGAATAAAAGTTTTTTCTTTTAAAACATATTCGGAACATTTATTGAATTTCTAGTAATATATACACTATTATGCTACTTACCCATTTTTTGCATTTAATAAAAGTAATTTAAATATTATTCTGTTGTATATATATATATATATATATATATATATATATATATATATATATATATATATACATATTATGTAATTGTTTTTATTGGTGATTGCAGTGTTTGTTGTTTTTTTTGCTTACTACTATTTCGATTCTTTTACTTCCTAAGTAAGCCATGCTGATGACGGCTGTGAGCCAGAAACACGTGTCCATGGATTACCTTTATGTACGTATAAAATTAATAATAAATATAATATATATATATATATATATATATATATATATATATATATATATATATATATATAAAATTGAAATATAAGCCAAATTAGCAATACAAGATTAATTTTTTTTTTTCTTACATTAATCCTATCGATTACGGAATAAAATTCGTTCTTCAGGGGTGACCAGTATTGAGTCATTTATTTTTCATCAAAAAACAAAGAATAAAGAAACTTATTTCTTTGTAAATTTGATAAACGTCAATGATGGTACGACGTCATCGCCGTGCTGTTATGAATGGCGGGTAGAATTAAAAAAACCGGTGTCGAACGAGAACTGCGTTGGCACGCTCTCAAGTAATGTGTGTGTTTATCGTTCAAGTTTCAAAGTATTGCATGGAAAGTTTATAAATTGAAATATAAGCCAAATTAGCAATACAAGATTAATTAATTTTTTTTTCTTACATTAATCCTATCGATTACGGAATAAAATTCCTTCTTCAGGGGTGACCAGTATTGAGTCATTTTTTTTTCATCAAAAAACAAGAATAAAGAAACTTATTTCTTTGTTAATTTGATAAACGTCAATGATGGTACGACGTCAATTAACAAAGAAATAAGTTTCTTTATTCTTGTTCTTTGATGAAAAAAAAAATGACTCAATACTGGTCACCCCTGAAGAAGGAATTTTATTCCGTAATCGATAGGATTAATGTAAGAAAAAAAAAAAAATCTTGTATTGCTAATTTGGCTTATATTTCAATTTTATTAACTTCTATGCAATACTTTGAAACTTGAACGATAAACACACACACACACACACACACACACACACACACACATACATATATATATATATATATATATATATATATATATATATATATATATATATATATATATATATATATATATAAGATAGATGAAAGAAGAGGGATAAACATGTACGAATCACAAATTTATTTCAACTTCGATTGTTCAATGCAAGGTGTACTCGGTAAAAACATGTTTATTATTCTTTCCTTAAACCAAGGCTTTTAAAAGATTTAACCTTATCATCAGAGGAATTACATAGATAGATAAGTTGGCAGTGGAAAAGACAAAATTTAAAATTTGAAAAAAAATATTAAGTAATGGAGAGTGAGAATGTGCGTGTAAAAAGATATGGGGTCTGTCCAGTTGGTAAATGTTCGTTGATAAGGTGTCCAGAGAAAAGAGATTTAATGGCATCGCTATATATATATATATATATATATATATATATATATATATATATATATATATATATATATATATATATATATATATATATATATATATATATATATATATATATATATATATATATATATATATAATGGGTCAAATACAACAATAGATGAATCTTTGTATACATACTTACATACATGCATATAATATATACATATGGATAAGCTAGAATTGATAGATCTGCCCATCCATATGTACAGGAGTATATTCTACAGTCTGTATTTCCTAAGAAAACATTTATTAGCATTTTCGATCGAAAATACTTTTCAATAAATGTTGTTTTTTTATCATGTTTATTTAGCGTTTGTTCTTTTGTAAATCCGAAAATTAAAGCAAATTTCCCAAATAGATAAACGGAATGAAATAAGTAAATCGAGCGAAATATTGGTAGAAGAGGCGAAAGTGTCAAGACGCCATCAAAAACACCATCGACATCCGTGTGACCTTATCCATAATCGATCTTTAATCATTTTTCAAATGATCGACAACTTAAATCTTTCAAATCGACATAATAGACCAGAAGTGGGGCGGTGTAGGAGGGGCTGTGGAGGTGGCGATTGGGTGTGAGAGTGGGGTTGAGGGGGTATATTACTGTGTAGGTCATCATAGGATCGATTGTCTAGGTGTGCGAAATTGGGTTTATAAACACACGCACACATATACATGGGGAGTTTGGATTACCTACTGGGGAGTTTGAATTACCTACCGGGGAGAGTGAATCACCTACTATACACTACCCTCGAATGTCTTCAATATCTCTGTACAAAGGGTTTGTCAGGACAACCTGGCATGAAAATACTTCCCCCTACAAACAACCCCTGACCAAATATTCAAAATAACATAGTATTCGAAGCACATATAAGATCTTTTCGGTATAGCTATACACTGCCTTACACGAGAAATAGTGCACCTTCTCCTAGTGATGTTACCTGAAGCAACAACAGTTGATACTTAACCAGACTAGATTAATTCTTGTACTGGAATCCGGTAAGACCAATATATCACAAGAAAGATATATCATAACATAGTTAATACTTTCTTCTAGTAATGTTACCTCAAGTAACAACACTTAGCTGAATACTCCACCAGACTAGATGAATTCTTGTCCTGAAATTTGTTACGACTAAGAGATTACAAGAAAGAAATACTATAACACACTAAACTGGTCAATTCTGGAGAGAAACATTAATGTTCTTAACTTCTTTATTAACTCAACGCTTAACAGGTAAAGGAGAACTTTAATGGAATATCTATGTATCTTATATAGATATCAAGTGTTAGTCCCTTGATTTCTGAGAACTTTGACTGAAGTAAAATGAAACAAAAAAGTGAGATATATATATATCATATTTGTAGGGTTGTTAGTCCGAAAATAACTACGGTGTTATAAGATAGGGCTCAATAACAAGTAGAGCTCTATTTTTGTTAAAATTTTATTCATACAAAAATGTTTGGCTACATATGTGTATACATATTACAACCCCGACTTTATTCAAGGTTTAGCGTCATTTGTCAGTTGCTTGATGATGTTAGACTTTAGAATACGGGCATAGCTGAAACATATATGCACATACGTAGCCAAAACGTATTGATAAAAACAAACATTTATACTAATATATATATATATATATATATATATATATATATATATATATATATATATATATATATATATATATAATTCTGTATGTTTAGAGAAATAATACATAGTGTCCAATAACGTTTGTAAGAATTAACTATATTTATTACATATGATACTATATAGTGGTATTTCAATTATCTATTTATACCCGCTCGGCTAAAGAATACCACATGTGCCACATTCGTCAGCCAGTCGTCTAATGATGAAATTCGGGACCGTGGAACACTTTATAGACTTGAAATAGAAAATGGTTGGAATTAGAAACATGAAACAGATAGAATAAAATACAAAAACAAATAAAAGTACAAATTAAAAGAAACAAAAGAAACTAAAGCGAATATATATTAAGATATTCAAACGACATATATTCAAAGTATAATTCACAATGAAAAGTGATTTAATCACATTTAATTCAATTTATTATTTATTTATTACTCTTTTGGAGTTCAAGTTTGTGAAGAGACCCGATTTTTCACCATTTCTATCCAGACAACAATACCATCCTGTTGCTTTCCAGCAAAGCCGTTTTCAAGTCCAATGTTAACAAATTCTTGTCGAGTCGTTTACTTAAATAATAATTTTTAGCAACAGTTTCCAATCCTTCCAAGGTGTTCATCGCCAGCCGACATTCCCATTAACCATCATCCTCGAGTGGCATTTGGGCCTTGATAAGTGGTGATATGCTAGTAAAAAACAACAACAAAAGAACAACTGACTGACTGACAAACGGAACACATGTGGTATCCTTTTGCTCTACGAGCAAGATTTCCTATAGCTATCAAAACCGCCGGTATCAACGGCTAATCGAAATAATAACATAACATGAAAAATCAACGTCTCAGAATCTGAACAGAGCCGAATCAAGACAGCATATCTTGGACAAACAAGAAGCTCGATATCCTTTCAGATATATCGTTATATCAATAATAAATAATTCAGAAGGTTTATCTTAACACTTTACTGCAGTTTCATGGTAGACCCCAGAAGCGTAGGATATGTACTTATACACCTGAATGCAGATCGTAAAGCGAATTGCTATTTTTCAAATGTATTTGTTATGACGTCAGCGTGTATATACCAGTTAGAATACCTGACCCAGAACGGGTTCATCATTCCGA
>OY744537.1:29150050-29207550 GCA_963556195.1 Sepiola atlantica
ACAACAAAAGTACAAATTTCTCAAGCAAAACTGTAATTAAACCAAATAGAAATAAACAACTAAAAACAAACTTTATATTCGTTGCAGAATTTATTTGAACTAATACATTAATTGAAACGTAGCGAAACAATCGAAGTTCATTCAAGTTTTGTAGTCAGGTTTGAACTTTGGTCACTCCAAGTGTTTACCTTTCACTAGATATGCAAATCTAATTATCACTAGCAACAATTTATCCACCACTTTGTAATAAATACTAATGTTTATTCAGTTGTACATAAATAAATAAATATAAATCTATCCCGTCACACAAAAGTTAGTGAGTAAAAACATGTCGGATGAAACCATTTCAGTTGTTTAGGGGAATGTAAGAAAAAAATAGCAAGTCAAACAAACTATTTCCATGCTGAGATCTTTTCTTTCGTTTTTACCTTTATTCTGTCTATATCGATTGATACCTTTTTCTTTTTTTAACTTCCCAGTTTGAGACGTTTTTATTTGTTTCTTATTTCTTTTTTAAAACTTCACCGATTGAGACGTAATTTTATATGACTATGAACACTGGCGAAGCATAATAAGCACGAACACTGGTGAAATATTTTTTTTGACAGAGGGTGTACACTCATTTTTGATAATGATAGTTACGTAAAATAAAATTGCCCACTTTCGGAAAAAATAAAATAAATATATAAACAATTCCTGGAGCATCACCCTTTATACGAGCGCACATCATATTTCAATTGGGGTTTCTGTGTCTCAAGTGTGACTTTTTCACCAAATTCTGGGAACATCAGTTTATTTGTTTTGATCGTAATGCTACAAATAAAAATTAAAAAACAAATATCAACGAATATTCTTAAGATTCGTCCATTCAATCTACGCGTTTAGTGATGAAAATGCTATTTCAAACATATGTGTGATAAACCGACTGACAGAGCCTCTAATAGAGATGTATGGGCGCATCTGAAACGTGAACTGATTTCTGTCACGCTTCTCAGATTTATAGAAGCGATTTAGAAGCATCTCTACGAGATGCGTTGTCGGTCGGTCGGTCGGTCTGTCCGTCCGTCCGTCCGTTTGTCTGTCCGTCGGGCATTATATCGTTACACGCGCACATTGAATAGGTACATTTTATTTTAGATAATAATCTTTATAAGAGACTCTGTCAGTTGATTTGCCACACTTCTGTTTAAAATATCATTTTCAGATGAATCCACGCATCTTTATAAGACGCTCTCTACGTTTATCTACCGGTCAGTCTATCGATCTGTCACGCTTAAGTTTTAAATAGCGTTTTTATCACTAAACGCACCGATCGAATGAAGACATCTAAAAAAAGCCGTTCTTCTCAATTTAATAAAATAAACATTTAAATATCAATGTTATATTTTCATTTACCGATGCGTGTATAAACAATGTCGTCGTTGTCGCGAACTCAGGTTCGTTTCTGCTGATGAACCCACTCGGACGCCGATGTTTATAAAAAAGTTTATTTTAAAAAAAGATAGACAGTCACAGAAAAAAAACAACACATTAGAGAGACAAGTTAGTTGTATACGCGCTAGCGCGCGCGTGTGTGTATGATAGCGAGAGAGAGAGAGAGAGAGAGAGAGAGAGAGAGAGAGAGAGAGAGAGAGAGAGAGAGAGAGACGGATAACTCGTCTCGTTACACCCGGGCACTACGCCCTGTGGGGGACACCACCCAGACACATCTTTTCTGCTTGAAATCTCGCCAGACAAAGAGACCGAAAGTTCCCGGTCGGAAGTCACGTAGTTTCATCGACTTCCGATCTTTTGGGATGTCACTCAAAGTTTTCAGTTCAAATACGGCCCTCTTGATATAACACTTATTTGTCTAAAGAAAAACATTTGCTGCACCAAAACTTTCTGAAGTATTTTACTAGATATGTTTCTACATAATAACAATGCGAGGTAAAAAGGTTAACATATAAACGAACGACTGATAAAACAGGAGGTTGAGGCGTGAAAATGTATATTTTCCAGTCATTGATAACATTACTCATTGCTTTTATCATCTTTCGGACACGTCGAAGAACCGAACGTTGCACTGTCCGAGTTTTCAGCCGTTGGTCACAGATAAACTTAGGAGTCTATTTTTTTTTAAAAGCAAGAAACGAAAGAAGCCGTTTATATGATCTTTCTTCGCCGGCAAGGATGGACTATTAACGGTTCTATTATCAAGTTAGATTAGATAAATAATGTTATATGAGAAGGTAACAAGAAGAAGAAGAAGGTTTTTTAGCCCCAGAAAATAAAAGGTGCGACTTGCCGTGAGATAAGAGTCTTTCAATCCTAAATTCATTTTCTGTGATATGAACGAAAATATAACAAAGGAGTCAAATTAGCCGGATTTATATTTGCATTGTATAATAATCTCGATAACAGCCACGAGCGCGCGCTATGTTCCCGCCAAAAAAGGTGACAGAGCATGGCCTTAGACTTTAGAAGATATAAACGAAAGGTGTCAATCTCTCTTTCTCTCTCTCTCTCTCTCTTTCTCTCTCTCTCTCTCTCTCTCTCTCTCTCTCTCTATATATATATATATATATATATATATATATATATATACATATATATATATATTCCATGATAAATGCCAGTATACTGAAATCATATGCCCTTAATAGGGTTAAGATGAAAATTCATATACACTAAATGTACAAAAGCAAGGAAATTCCCAAATTTGTACACTTTTATTGTCATTAATTAAGGGTATGACTACATATCAACCAAACCATTTCATTATCACATCGCTACAGTATAAATCTCTATGCATGAGTGGATGAAGTGTGTGAGGTGCGCTGAAGAAAAATTCCTACCAGTAAAATACATAGCCCTGTTGTGCTCGCATATCCTTAATCACAATAAAAGTGTAAAAATTTGGGAATTTCCTTGCTTTTGTACATTTAGTGTATATGAATTTTGATCTTAACCCTATTAAGGGCATATGATTACAGTATACTGGCATTTATCATGGAATGTCACTACTTTTGTGAAGGCTATGCCTCAATACAATGGTCATTTTAAAGTTTTTTTTTTAATTCTCTGGAAAACTAAATTATATGGTAAACTGAAATTAAAATGCCATCAACTAGACCCTAGAACCTCTATCTCTGCCAAAAAATCAGCTGAATCCATCAAATAGTTGATGCGATACAGGGTGGCACATACGTACGTACACACGGATTACACAAAATCATGCTTGACCTTTCTGGGTCTCTGGGTTGCCTTGACTAATGATGCTGAAATTCTACACACTTATAGAACCTAAAAGAAAAATTTGTGCAAAGTTTTAACTAATTTGGTTTATTGGTTTTTGAGTTATGATTGATCAAAGAAATGAGATTTCTAGCATAGGTCGTTTTTGGAGTCTATTAAGGGATAGAGCGCTCTCGCGCCTCCCTTGATATATATATTTGAATATAAAATGCACGATATATCGTGAAAATAAAATGCTGTGAAAGACAAGATGTGTGAAAAAAGACCAACGGAAATCAATTAAACGAAGGATTTTACCGGTTTCGTTTGGATCAACGAACGTCTTCAGAAAAAGTAAAGATTTCTAGTGTTAAAGTTAATCATGTTAATGGTTAACTTTAACACTAGTGATATTATTCTTAAATGTTTATAATTCTAACTTTAGCTCCGTATTAGTATTATAATTCCCGCCAAAACTACATATTAATATTAGCACTAACACAATGGTATTTACCCGATTCCCTTGAAGATGGACCCGGATGGGCTTGAAAGTACTTGGGACACCTACAGTTATGGCAGATTTATCGGTCAATTCTCAACCGAAACATTACCCTGATTCGGCAAATGGAAGGGATCCACGCAAGGATATCCAGACATAAGTTGCCTGTCATATTCAACAACATATATATATATATATATATATATATATATATATATATATATATATATATATATATATGTGTGTGTGTGTGTGTGTGTAGATGTAAATCCGTTGAAACTAAAGTGTTTATAAAAAGTGCTCAATAACAAGTAGAGCTGTTCTTAAGTATAAATTTATATTTATACAAACATTATTGGTTACATATGTGCATATATGTTTCGGTTGTACTCTTCACAGAGAGCCAATCTCTTCAGACCAAAGAAGACATAGACTATATATGTATGTGCGTGTGTGTGTGTGTGTGTGTGAAAGTGGCATGGGTTATAAATAAGTTTGTGGCTTTGTGAAGCGTATCCAGCATCCCCATCCCACTGAGCAAAATGAGAATAATAATCTCTCGTATTTCTTGCGGATTACAGCGACGCTTATTTTCGAGAGCCATTTAAAAACATCAACAGCAAAGCAATCGTTAAGACTTCTAGATAGTGGTCTTACTTATATTGGGTTAGTCAAAAAGTCCGTTCGTGTTTTGAATGTCATCTTTCGGCCTACTGAAGATCGTTTTATATTCTTATTATTGAAATTCTGTATTTGGTGTGTCGAGTATGTTGACGTCAGTCTGTAATAAGCTCCCGGCCAGAGGAGTTCTTACATATTTGCTTGTATTTCAGTTATTGTAATGGGAAATAAAGCAGAGTACTACAGAAAAGAGGAAAAAAGCTACAGAAACCGGCACAAAGATACGCCATGTGCATGGGGAGAATGCTGTTACAGAACGGGTGTGCCAGAAATTGTTAGCTCGATTGCGAAAAGGAAAACAACCATGGAGAGATGCTCTTCGATCTGGCTGGCCAAAGATAATGGACAGTGATCAAGTTAAAGCCGTAGTTGAAGAAAATTGCTGTTTGAAAACAAGATAAATCGCAGACATTATCAAGATTTCGAAATCGAGTGTGGAAAATGAATTGCATAAACTGTGGTTTAATATCGACTTAAAAAAACGAACACACTTTTTGGCCAACCCAATACATATATACAACCGCCAATGGCATAGGGGGTTAGGCGCCCGTCTACGGATTCAAGGTGTTCGAGCCCCGTGACTATCTGAGATTGTAATTTCTCTACACTGAGGAGTGCCGAAAGCACGAAACGATGTCGTTTGTAGGTACAATATTAAAATATAATTTAATATCATATATTAGTTGCCTAGCCACACTGACGAGTCTTAGAAGACGAAACAAGCGCTTGTTTCTGGATATAAATATTTAATCTTTAAAATCTATGATATATATATATTTAAACATTTAAAATTGCATCATTTTATGATAATTTATGCCCAAAGCAAGACATCTGATTTACAATTATTCAAAGAAAAATGTCTATAATATACAGATAATCCAGGTAGTTTTCTATAAAACAGATCCTTATAATCAGAAGCATGAAACAAAAATATAAACAGAGAAAATTGAAATTCGTCAACCGGGAAGAACAAGGTGCGAAAAACGGAGCCAATTTAAAAACCTATCCACAATGCAACCCAAAAGAAGATATGGTAATAGTCTCGACAGCATTTTTGAAGGTAAAAAAAAACTCCAGGATGTAATTAGAAAGACAAAACAAATTATATATATATATATATATATATATATATATATATATATATATATATATATATATATATATATATATATGATTATTTTTATTTACACAGACATGTATAAAATGTGCGACACTGGCATGTCGATGTTATCGATCAACAGCTATTATGAACTGAGATCTTATCATGCAAAGTTAGAATCCGATCTTAACCTTAGATCATATTTGGAAAGAACCTCAGTTTATAAGAGATCTTAGTTTATAATAGCTGTTGATCGATAACATCGACATGCCAGTGTCGCAGATTTTCTACATGTCTGTGTAAATAAAAATTATCATATATAAAAGCTCTATTTGATATTGAACACTATTTATAAACCCGGCTAGAATTCTTTGGATTACTTTCCTGTGGAAGTTTTACCTGGATTATTATATATATATATACACCCCCCACACACACACATACATACACAGACACACACACACACACACACACACATATATATATATATATAGTGTGTAGATTTCAATTTTGTGTAGAGAATCTGAATAACAGAGCTCAATGTAATTTAAACAGAGCAAAATAGAATTATAAAAAGAAAAACTATACACACATTAAGGTTGTACACATAATAACTTATTTCGACCCCTTTAATTAGGTCTCCTCAGATGTATAGACAACCACGTGGTTGTCTATACATCTGAGGAGACCTAATTAAAGGGGTCGAAATAAGTTATTATGTGTACAACCTTAATGTGTGTATAGTTTTTCTTTTTATAATTCTATATATATATATATATACATATATATATATATATATATATATATATATATATATATATATATATATATATATAGTGAATGTTTTTATTCAAACATGTACAAAGTCTGCTACACTGGCATGCCGATGTTATCGATCTACAGCTATCAAGAACTGAGGTCTCATCAGGCAGAAGGGTTTTTTTGTGATCCAACCCAGTCGATGAAATCCAGGAAGAATGGAGCTAAGCAAAAAGAAGGAGGAATAATAGTCACGTGACCAATTATTTAAAAAGATTGGCCGTTAGAAAAGTTTAATTTTACAATAATTCATATTTTTATTTTTATTCAACGCTAGCTATGGCAGGGGGGAGGGGGGAGGGAAAAGAAAAGAAGGGAAAGGAGAAGAGAAAGAAAGAGAGGTAAAAGGGGTGTTAGGGTGGGTGTCTATAGCTATTTAAAAGCTGTTGGTGGCGGGAGGGGATTATGTGTCTAGCCCGACGCCATGACACGCGACAGATATTTTGCAAGTGTTATTTTGTCGCGTGTCAAGGGAATGGGGATATTTCGACCGATTTAATATGGACGGCTAAATTAAACGATAAAAACTTAAAGAAATATTTAGTTTAAATTATTATTGGTGGTAAATAAATGTATTTTAATTCTAGATAATATTTAATAAAATATAGTGGTGATTATTTTTAGTCAAAGTCGTATATAGATTTATAACAACAGTATTAATACATTATATTTCGACCTATTAACATTTAGTTTTAATTATTTTAGGTGATAAATAGATGCATTTTAATTCTAAGTAATATTTAGTAATTAATTAATAAAACATGGTGGTAATTACTTTTATTTTTAGTAAAAGTCATATATGAATTAATAGCAGTGGTATTAATAAATTGTATTATTAGTTGTAATTGTATTAATACTTGTCAGAAGATTAAAGATAATATTGGCGATAAGGTGTTTTAGTTAAAATTGTTAAAAAGAAATTATGGTCCATGGATGGGGGGAGGGGACTAGAAATGGTGGGAGCAGTAATTTTGAGTAATGTAAGCAATACATAATTTTAAAGATGATTTTGGTTATATGTAGTTGACTTTTGTGGGGTTTTGTAAATTAAATATTAAATATTTTTGGCCAAGATATAAGGAATATCTATACACACATACACACGCATACACGCACACACACACACACATATATATATATATATATATATATATATATATATATATATATATATGCATACATAGATATTCACACATGCACCCATATGCATATACATATACATGAACATACAGATACATATACATACATACACATACATACATACACATATATACATACATATACTTACAAATTTCATATTTTCACACACATACATACACATATATCCACAAAACATACCTACACATACATGTCTAGATGTTCCACCTGAGGGTGTTATAATATTTATTCCAAAAAAGGGGGTAATTATATTATACTTGTAATTAAGGGTTAAAGCTATCTGATTTGGAGATGTTAATACGTGTTAATTTTAGGGGGTTGGTGGATATTGAGGGTTTTTGGTTTTAATGGTATTGGTTAGGGGGTATTGTACAAATTACAAAGGAGATGTGATCTATTATGCCTACAATTTATCGATGTTTCTTGTTTTTTGCTTAAAAGTTTTCCTCTATCGGTAAATTTAATTATTTCAAGTTTTTCGCCAAGGCATAAATAACATGGCGAGTTTAGGAAGCTACAGGTGCTAGTTTTTCTGATAGTGTTCCAGATTACAGTTGGTGATTTATTTTTTAAACAATTGGCCACATTACTATTATTCCTCCTTCCTTTTGCTTAGCTCCATTCTTCCTGGATTTCATCGACCGGGTTGGATCACAAAAAAACCTTCTGCCTGATGAGACCTCAGTTCTTGATAGCTGTAGATCGATAACATCGATATGCCAGTGTAGCAGACATTGTACATGTTTGAATAAAAAACATTCACAATAATAATAATAATAATAATGATAACAACAATAATAACAATAATGAGTATGATAATAATAACAATAATAATAATAATAATAATAATAATAATAATAATAATAATAATGATGATGATGATGATGATATCGCTTCCAAAATATTGAGAAAGATTGCACAATATTTTGCACAACGAGCACTTGCTCTACCGGATGTAAGAAAACTAATTACGATGCGTAAATAAAATCTAAAAAACTCTCTACCGGAACTAGACGGATTTCTGGCTCGTACAGAATAAAAGTAATAACTAAACGGACGACAAAGAAGCAGACCCAGAAGAAGAAACAAGTTCCGGAGAAACAGCATCAAGAGAAGAGGACAGATGTCTAAGTGTTTCCGACCACACTTCACTCCGCCCGATATTACTTTTCGTTCGAACTGGACTGGGTAGGGTCGTTAGGCAGGGCACAATATTAACACCTGCTGATTTATTTGTTGACCCTTATCAACTCGGACATTAGTTTGACTTTTTGTTCAAGGCGACCAAATTTGTGAAATCAGTGACAGCGAACCTTTTTTTCTAAGAGTAAAAGCCTGAAGGCATCATTATCAAGAAAGCGGGCGTAGATTTCATGAAGGTGAAGAGATCAGACACGATAAGATAGTTGACGAAGTTTTATTTATATTCATAAAAAATTATATTTATATATACTAACATAAGTATATATATATATATATATATATATATATATATATATATATATATATATATATATATATATATATATATATATGATCGCTCTGTCTCTCTCTATATATATACATATATATATAACTAAGAAATAAATACATATATGTATATATATATATAAAATTTTATATGGATACATTAAATAGTACTATATATATATATATATATATATATATATATATATATATATATATATATTAATATAACAATGATCGCTCTGTCTATCTCTATATATATACATATATATATAACTAAGAAAAGAATATATATATATATACATATATATATATATAAAATTTTATATGGATACATGAAATAGTACTATATATATATATATATATATATATATATATATATATATATAGTACTATTTAATGTATCCATATAACATTTTATAAGGGGATATAATGTTTATGTATCAATTTTCAGTATTTACTTCAACAGTGCTCGATACGTAAGTAGCCTGAAGATCCTCCCCCTGTGATGAAACGCAGGAGACTCTGTGTAGCTTAATTGCCATAAATATATTTTCATAACTTACTATATATATACACACACAAATATACTAGTATATATATATATATATATATATATATATATATATATATATATATATATATATCGTACATGTATTGTATTAGTTTCTGTAAATGTAAATCCGTAGAAACTCAAGTGTTTATAAAAAGTGCTCAATACCAAGTAGAGCTGTTTATATATATAAATTTTTATTTATACAAATATTATTGGTTACATATGTGCATACATGTTTCGGTTGCACTTTTCCAAGAAAGTCAACTTCATCAGACCAAGAATTTTTCAGGAATGGATGGATTTGAAGAATTTTCTATCTTAAATAACTCTTTTTGGGGATCTAGCATCTTCTATTTCTAGCATCTACTATTTCTTATGAATTAGTATCGGATTACCTATTTCACTAGCGTGACCTTTTTTTGCCAGTGGTTGCCCCTCCCTTTTTTATTACTCTTTATGGCGTCTCCATTGCCTTTTCTTGTCCTCATTTTATTGCTCTCGCTTGCCAGCTTAACAGATTCACTCAAGTGTAAATATCCTATCTACACATCAAGAATCATACATATATAAACAAACCCAAACACACCTAAATAAACACACAGATAAATAAACGGACATTGATATACATACACATCTAAACATGGACACCTACACAGATCCACTATCAATCAAGCATATATTCAGAATACATACTTAAAGGAAATGATACGAATACGAACAGCGATATTGGGGGGAATCCTACCACTAACAATTGTAACTGCCAGAGACAGGATGAATGTCCCTTGCAAAAAAATTGCGTCACCGCATCAGTAATATACCGTGCGGTAATCTACACTACTGAAAATCCGAGCGACAGTAAGTTCTATATAGGAAGCACGTCAAGAGGCTTTAAGGATAAGTATTACACGCATAAATTATCATTTAGAAATAAAAAATACAGTAACACTTCGCTGTCCCGACACTTCTGGAAATTGATAGATGAGAAAAAGCACCCTAAAATTAGATGGAGTATAATAAGGAAAGCAAAAACATGTAGATCACTCACCTCACCATGTTTCTTATGCCTGGGTGAGAAAATTGAAATTGTAAAATTCAAAGATAGGGAAAAATTACTCAACGTTAGAAACGAAACGAGTTTAAACTGCAAACATTTAAAGATTTTAGATCATAAAAAACTCTACTGACTGTTACTTCGTTGTTAGCGGAACACATATTCAATTTTTAATTCCAATTTTATTTTTATTTTTATTTTTATTTTTATTTGAGTTTTATTTTATTTTATTTTATTTTTATTTTTATTTTTTATTTCTCATTGTTTTATTTTATTGTTTTATTGTTTAATGTTTTATTTTTTATTTTTTTATTATTTTATTTTTTATTTTTTATTTTTTATTTTTTATTTTGTATTTTTATTTTTTATTTTTTATTTTTTATTTTTTATTTTTTATTATTTTTTTCATTTTTTATTTTTTATATTTTTTTATTTTTATTTTTATTTTATGTTTTATATTTTATTTTTTATTTTTTATTTTATTTTTTATTTTTTATTTTTTATTTTTTATTTTTTATTTTATTTTATTTTTTATTTTTTATTTGTTATTATTTTTTACCTTATTTATTTATTTATTTTTTATTTTTCTACCTTTTTATTCCTTATTCTGTTTTTTTATCAATTTTGGTTTTGTTTATTTCTTGTTCTTTGATAACTCTGGCGATGTCTTGATAATACAATCTGGATTATGTTCTCAGCGCACACACACAGTAATCGCATGAGTGGGTATGTGTGTGTGTATGCATACATGTGTGTATGTGTACATGTGTATATGTAATTTGAACTGAAATATATTGAAGCATAAATGAATGGTTTTGATCGCTAAAATATGGATGTTTGCATACATTTTAATCTATTTTGATTGCATGCATGTCGGTATTTGTGTGCACATGCGCATATGTGTATACGTGGTCTGTGTGCGTATATATAATAGCATTATATATTACAGTATACTTGTATCTGTAATGGTATATACATTTGAAATCGTATGGTTTAGGTATGTATGGATATATATTGGTGAGCATAAGTGTGTGTATATGTGTGCATACGTGAGTATGTATGATTGGAACGAAATATATAGGTATGCATGGGTAAAGGTATTTCGACTGATATTCTATATTGTGGCAAAGGGTATATTTTCATGTCATTTTATTTTTACTTTTATTTTTATTTCGATTTTGATATTCATTTCTTGTGTACGTATACGTTGATGAATGCACATATTTATGTGCACAGGTGTACTTTATATTTGCGTATGTATCTGTGTGTATATACATATATATATATACATGTATATATATATATGTGTGTGTGTGTGTGTAGGTATATATGCATGTATGTGCACTTGTGCGTGTGTATACGTGGTGTGTGTGTGGTATGTATATCTGACTATAAATATACATGTATACATTTGTCGGTATATTTGCATAGTCTGGTTCTTTTATGTATATTCTATTTATGTGCTTGTATATATTAATTTGTGTGTACTTTGCATTAGTATAGATGTACATGTATGGATTTGTATTCGTATATATGTATAGGTGTGAACTGTCGGCGCCTGTATATATATGTGTGTGTATGCGTGTGTACGTATGTATGTGTATATGTGTATGTATGTTTGTGTATGTATATATATGTATATACACGTGTATGTGTACATATTAGTATATATATATATGTATGTCAGCGTGTGTGTATGTATATATGTGCATATGTGTACGTATTTTTAAGAACTATTTTTAGGAACTATTTATACTAAAAGTGTATGGGTGGGTGTATGCGTGTATATCTATGTTACGAATATACTCATGTACGGTTTGTGTATGTGTATGTATATATATATATATATATATATATATATATATATATATATATATATATATATATAGAATTATAAAAAGAAAAACTATACACACATTAAGGTTGTACACATAATAACTTATTTCGACCCCTTTAATTAGGTCTCCTCAGATGTATAGACAACCACGTCAAAAAAACCCTAGTTGCCGAACTTGTGGCCGATCTCCTCACATGACTGCAACCTCTTAACTATTTCTTCTCGTGCGTGATCAAGACCGAGACAAACAAGCACGCCTCAAACACGGTCGACTTTCTGAAGGCTTCCATCCCCGCTATAGATAAGGACGTTGTCACCAAAGCATGTGACTCATTTCGCGACCGCCTCGTCATGGTCGTCTCCGCTGGTGGCGTTTATATTGAAAAATAATGTATGTAACTAACTGTTCCTAAATAAACTGTTGTGTCTCTGCTCGTACAATTTTAAAAAATGAGCTATTTCGTTTTTTTTTTTAATTATGGAGTTTTGCTGCCACACACACACACACACACACACACCCACTCTCTCTCTCTCTCTCTATATATATATATATATATATATATATAGAGAGAGAGAGAGTTAAATTATTCTTGAAAATTCAATAAATATTCCTACAATGTGATAATGTAGGTATTTAACAATCAACTTTTTAGTGTAATAAGCTTTTTGTCACATGTAAAAGAGCCTTAATATTTATTTCCTTTTGATTACATTAGGCTTGCTTACGATCATTTCAGAGATATTAATGGTCTAGCTATAACTAAAACGATATGACAAAGCAAAACAATGTAAACAGTTGAATGTTACATTTACAAACGGTTTTAGGCTAATTATTTCTCTTGTTCAGAGGCGGTTAAAACAAAGAATCTGTCATCACCCAGTAAGGTTGAAAATGGAAATGTTTTTCTGAAACATATACTCTGTACAATTAAAACATATGGAAATCTTTAGGGTGCCAAACATTAATTAACTCGCCGCTAATATATATATATATATATATATATATATATATATATATATATATATATATATATATATATATATATATATATATATATATACGTGTGTGTCATTGAAGACCACGGAGTTATCTTTCTTTACGATCTTTCTGGTTAACTTCTCGACTCGGCGAGCGATTCGTCGGGTTTCCGGTGTCAATTGGTGGATTATGGCGCCTAGTGTTGTATCTTGGGCCATTTCTCTAGCGCTTTCGGTCTTCGCGACCGTCTTCAGGAGGCAATGCGCTATTAGTAAAGAACCGTATTTATGGTTTTATTTTTGGTTATGTCTATTAATTTGCATATGTGTATATATATATATATATATATATATATATATATATATATATATATATATATATCTTTATTCTTTATTTACTTACTTATTAATTTATTTATTTATTTGTTTTTATTTATTTATTTTTTATTTTTATTTTTAAAAATCTAATTGACAATCAATTGACACCCGACGAATCGCTCACCGAGTCGAGAAGTTAACCAGAAAGATAGCAAAGAAAGAAAACTCCGTGGTCTTCAATGACACATGTATAATAAACGACTTGCTGCCGAAATATATATATATATATATATATATATATATATATATATATACATATATATATATACATATATATACATATATATATATATACACATATATATATATATATAATTAGTTAATAATACATATTAATTATCTACAGACGTATACGTTTAATCGTTTCGGAATCATCAGTGTAGAGATAACTATTCAAACCAGTAGCACTATTAAAATACCAGAACAGGAATCACCTTTAACGCCGAAGCCCGACGCCCAAACCAACAAGGCTAATCTGAATAACTACACGAAGTGATGAGAAATAAATCCTATCAAGCCGAGTAGGCGGGCAACGACAGTCAACCGTCATAACTGTGTTCCCCAGGAAGGAACTTGAGTTTAAAGCTCAGATTTGTATTACCTCTTATTAGAGCGCCCGACTGAAAAGGGGCTACAAATAATATATATATATATATATATATATATATATATATATATATATATATATATATATATATATAAATGACTACTAGGAATGTTGATGGACTAACAAGTTTGAATATGTTTGAAAGCTTAAACAACGTGTTTGTTATTTTAAAATAAATAATCATTTATTTATTTTAAGGTCTTGAGAACTTTCGACGTAAAATGCCTTTGTCAAAAGTTTATAGGCATTTCATTCCTTCGTTTTTGTTCTCTTTTTAATACTTCTTGACATAGGCATTTTTTCGCTGTCAAGATAGAAGTCCGTTTTGGTGTTTAGACGGTTGGTGTTTGAACGCCTGTGTGTTTCACGTGGCGACGTGTTGTTGAATAATGAAGACAGTCACGGTTAAGGCTGAAATAGAATTTACACCGTGTAGATTAGATAGACGCATTTTATTTTCGATGCGTTACCATATCTTTATAGGCATATTTGTTGGCCAGTCACGTTTAAATATAAAATAGCATTTTAAATAGTATGTGACACTTAAGTACGAACTATGATGTTTAGATGCGTCTATACATTTCTATAGTAGGCTCTGCCGTCGGCCGGAATGTCACGCTTAACTTTGAAATAGCATTAAAGAAGACACAGTACGAATGGACGCATCTTAAAAATATATGTCCCCCTTTCCTTTTAATCTACTTTACATCTCTACGAGTGGTTGTGTCAGTCCGTCGGTCTGTCACTTTAATTTTAAATAGCATTTTCGTCGGTCTGTCAACTGTACATTTGAAGTAGCATTTTCATTGATGAACGTGCTGGTTATATGGACGCACTTTATTCTAAATGCGTCAAAGAATATTTATAAGAGGCTTTCTCTGTCAGTCGGTCGGTCACGTTTCAGTTTAAAATAGCATTTCTATCAATGAAAGCGCAAATGAAATGGATATCTCTTATTTTCCTTTTGATGATCATGTGACATGGCCGTACCACTTCATTTTTCGTCCTTTTCACAGTCGTCAGTAGATCCTCATATGGCCCGACTGCTTATATCAGTCTTCTTCACTTACTCGTTTGTAATGTAGATAATAAAGAAGGGCAGACAAAAAAAAAGAGGTGGAAGAATAACATCCGAGAGTGGACAGGTATGGCGCTGAGTATTGATTTACTCCTCTCCAGGAGTTAGGCACAAGGCCAGTTTTTATCTTACTCCCACAAGTAAGATGTGACACAAGGTCGGGTCGGGAAAGTGGGGTTTAAAAATTGCCTGGGCAGCCCCGTCGGCATTCCTGGTAGGGGCGCCTCAGACAGTAAGCAGTAAACTTACTCCTCCCCAAAGAGGGGAGGCGAAGCCTGGATGGGTGGACCTCCCAGAACTGCACAGGACAGACCCATGAACCGGCGTAAATCAAGCCCGAAGACCAAGACTATACCAGTCTATGGGGTGCAGTATCCATCGGAACAGATACTACACTTTAATCTTAGCCAAAAGGCCAAGAATGCACAATTTATTTATCTACCTCCCACAAGGTAAGATGTTACACAATGTCGGGAAAGTGGGATTAGATAAGCCAGCGCTAGAGAGGTGAGCACTCTGGCCATTTAAAAATTGCCTGGGAAGCCCCGTCGGTATTCCCCGGTAGTAGCGCCTCAGACAGTAATCAATAAACTTACTCCTCCCCAAAGAGGGGAGGGAAAGCCTGGGAGGGTGCACCTCCTAGAACTGCACAGGACCGGCAACCCCCAATAGACCGGCGTAAATCCAGACCTAAAGGCCCGAACGATACCGGTTTATTAGGCGGGGTATGAGAGATTGAGAAAGCTGGTTGCCAGGTGACCTTTTGCGCTCGAACGATCATCCAGACCACAGGACAGATGAGACGAGTCTTCGTTGGTCAATCCGTCACGCTTACATTTTAAAAAAGTATTTTAATCACTAAACGCGCAGATTGAGTGGACATAACTTAAGAATGGATTCGTTGTTATTCTTAAAAATAAAGACTAAAAAAAAAAGAAGGTATGTGTTCATAAATAAGGAAAACCCTTCAATGGAAATCCGGGCTGATTGAAAGCAAATCAGATAGGCCTTCCTTTTGAAAGTCGAGGTGAAATAGAAAATGTATATTATCTTCAGTTGGGATTATCTATGACAAAAGAAAAGCCGAGGTAGATTTTAAACAGAATTTGAAGCATTAGGACGTTTAACATTTTTTTTAACATATTTTTTTTTATTGAGAAATCTCTATTTTAATTCTTTAACTCAATATGTTGGAAACCTTTTAAAATGCTTGTGAATAGTAAATTGGCCCCGACACACGTATGAGAGTCACACTCTCCTGATTATTGGATCGTTTCAAACAGGTCAACCTAAGGAAGATAAATAACATTGTACAATGATATATAATCATATTTATAATCCATGGCTGAAGGTGTTAAGAGGAATATATATTCAAAGAACACAATAATTGAACAGTGCTCTCTAGAACAATGTTCAATTATTGTTGTTTGAATATATATTTCTTCTTAACACCTTCAGTCACCAGAGAAATCGTTCAAATGTTAAAAATGCCTTCAATTTTTTAAATGAATAAAGGGATCCCAAATTATGAATAATGTTTACTTTACGTATATAATTTGTTCATTACTGGTGTTATTTGCTTATATGATTAATAGTTCTGCTATGATAAAGATTGTAATAATGACACCAATGACAAAAATGAAAGCACTAAGACAAGGAGAATAACATATTTCAAAATTGGATGTCTTTTTCAGACATTGACAGTCACGATTGTATGCTGAAAACCGCCACCTCTACCATTCATAGAAATAAATACTTTTTATTTAACTATACTGCGATAAGTAACCAAAACCCTAAAATTAAAACCGGGAAACATTGAAAGAAACTCTTGTAATAATAGGAGCTCATTTTGGTCAGTGGCCTTCGTTGTGGAAGTCAAGGTAATAGAGATTGTTTGAAAATGTATACTATCTTTATTTGGGACTGCCTCTGATAAAAGAAAAGCCATGACAGATTTTAAATAGGATGCTTTTATTTTTATTGAAATCGCTCTAGAAAAAGCATTAATTAACTTGAATGTGAGGAGCTAAACATAACGAAAAGATGATTATCGCAAAGACAAAAGATGCCGATTGACCGTAGTCTTGCAAAGACCAAGGTGATATTTTAAGAATTAGAACGTATATTCGTTCTTTTTTTTTTACATGCGTTCATATTGAGAAAACACATACAGAAAATCCCTTTTTCAAATGAGAATTTATTCGAACACTAATAATAATGGAAGACACATGAAGCCACTTGATGTAAGGAGCTAAAAAGAACGAAAGACGATTATCGCAAAAACAAGAGATGCCGATTGACTTTAGTCTTGCAAAGACCAAGGTGATATTTTAAGAATTAGAACGTATATTCGTTTTTATTTACATGCGTTCATATTGAGAAAACACTTCCAAAACTTCTTTTTACAAATGAGAATTTATTCGAATACTAATAATCGAATATTATTTTTTGAAGGATAAGTTATTTCAATATAAGAAAAAAAACAACATTGCTCCAATAACTGGAATAAATAACGCTATTTCTACGTCACGAGAACAACAAGGCGACGCAAGTCTAGTTTTATTTTGCACAACAAACCATAGGTTAACAGCCATTCGTTATTTTGTGTGTTTTTTTAATTTAAATATTGTCTTTAGTAAACTCTGTTAAAAAGCAGTTGAAAACGGCGGTTTTGTCATATCTTTTGCGGGGGACTGTTACAAGTTCATTTATTTATTTTTAATCTTTTTTTACTAACGAGTTACCACTTATCAAGGCTAAAACGCCAGTTGAAGATAAGAGTTAATCAGCTGGATAGATTGAAAGTTAAATGATGATGAATATTATGAGAGGACTGAAAATAACTAATGGAAATTTGAATATTATGAGGACAGTTTATGACAAGTTATTATTGATATTAGATTTGAATCAGAGCATTTTGTAGCTCCCAAAGATGCAATCTTGTGGCGAACACACCGATTCAAAATTCTTGGAAAGAAACTCTGTTCATGGAAATTCTGTTTTATGTGCGGCATACGGAAGCATCGTAATTAATATTCTTAATTTTATTACATACGGCACCCCAAGGACTCTCCATGCCATCTTTTGTGAACTGCCCTTTGATGGTTTGAAAGTCATAACTATAAATATTGCTATTAATATTAGTAATAGTAGTAGTTGTAGTAGTCGTAGTAATAGGAGTAGTAGCAACAGCAGTATTATAACTTCAACTTCTTCTGTCAAGAGTCCTTCATAATTATCCAACTCTTAAGTATTTACTACTACTACTACTACTACTACTACTACTACTACTAGAGTAGTAGTAGTAGTTGTATAAAAAAGTTCATCCCTTATGACACATATCCGGTTTGGCAATAATGTTGCATACCAAAGTTGGTGCAATTATCTCCAATAGATGTCTATTAATAAGTGATATACAACTGAGACCTGTGTTCCAGCGTTCCATGTTTTATGTTTTCCCTATATTTACTTGTCTCCCCACAAGGGCAGAGTTATACACAAGGTCGGCTTTTAATGAGAAGATAATCCATCTCCCCTTTTCTCCAGGGCCTGTGGACGAGTGGTTATAGCACTTGTCTTTGGGCTGGACGACCCGGGTTCGATCCCATGCGAATTTCCGGGTCTGCAAACTCCCTCTGTCCACCCAGCAGTAAATGGGTACCTGACTAAAACTCAGGGAAGGTTCAAGGCAGCGGAAGGAGAGGGATGGGCTCCGCCTTCCATATGCTGTGCCCTAGACACGGTGATTCTTAACAAATCACCGCCGCTACGGCCATGGGCAGTGTGCGATGTCGGCAACGACACTCGTGCGCGTCCAGGCTATGCGACCTTTACCTTTGCCTTAATCCATCTCTTCCAAATGGGAACTCTCGATTTGAACAAAAAAAGTAAAAATTGTCACAATCTAGAAGGACCTTTCCCTCAAATGGCTGAGGACAGAAAAAGATGAAGTGGAGTATCAGAGCAGATACTACACATTGCTCCTAGCCAACTCTTATCCATATCAGTCTGTGTCAATGAAAATATGACTTTTTGACTTACCCTGCATGGTCAGACCAATACTTGTTATGTACCAGCCCGTTTTCATAATGAGAAACCAGCAGTGACAATGGGAGTGTAAGCGTAGAATATAACATATAGATTTAAAACAGTGACGTTACGACAGGCGTTCGTAAATGCGTTAAATAGAAAAAAAGAAGAAAAACAGCTGACCCCCCCCCCCCTGAAAGTGAATGTGAGACGGTTAGAATCATTTCAACTTAACAACTACAAGTGAAGAAAAAGGAATAGTTTTTATGTTCGCGTCTGGTGAGATGTCGCTCACAGCACCCGAACCTGCCTCAACAGAGTACAAAACAGACTTCGAAATCTAGTGGGGGGGGATGCCATCTTCTCTTCGCTACAGTCACTTTCTCACAGAAGAGATGCATGTAGTCTTTCTTTGCTCTATCGTTATTATCATGGAAGATGCCCGACTGAGCCCCAATCTATAACCCCCCCCCCCTGTAAAACATTCACAACAAAACTCGTTACGCTAAAACCACAGTCAATAATTTCCCTTTCTCATTCCCCCCGTGTGCCTAAAACTAAAGTTTCTTTCCTAGAACCACCCGTCCGTGGAATATAATACTGTGGGGCTGCTGCCCAGCAATCTACAACATCGTCGTTTTCAAGTCCAATGTAAACAAATTCTTGTTGAGTCGTCTTCTTAAATAGTCAAATTCTGCCCAGTCTCAATCATCATACCAGTAATCATGGTGTTGTCTCACAGTCAACCTAACAAACTCTTAAACCCTTATCCTCGAATGGCCTTTGGGCCTTCATAAGTGGTGAATGATTAGTGAAAAAAAATATTGTTATGTGTCCTTACATCTTCGGGAGATACCATCTGTCACGCCTGTTTCATCTTAGTAAAAACATTTTCATTGCTAAACGCGCACATGGTATGAACGTCTCTTTAGAGGCGTCGGGTTTCTAAGAGTCGCTGTACGTTGGGCTGTTTATCGCCCTTTACTTTAAAAAAGCATGTTCGTCGGTCTGTCACGCTAAAAGTTAAAATAGCATTTTGGTTTGTCTCTGACGCTAAAGTTTGAAATAGCAATTTCGTTCGTCTGTTATGTTTAAGTTCGAATTAATATTTTCGTCCGTCTGTTACACTTCATTTTGAAATAGCATATTTATGTGTCTGTTAGGCTTTATTTTGAAATAGCATATTCATGTGTCTGTTACGCTTAAGTTTGAAATAGCATATTTATCCACCTTTTACACTTAATTTTTAAATCGCATCTTCGTATGTCTGTTACGCTTCAGTTTGAAATAGCATTTTCATCCGCCTATTACGGTTAAGTTTGAAATAACATTATATTCTGTCTCTTACGCTTTATTTTGAACTAGCATCTTTATCTGTCTGTTACACTTAAGTTTGAAATAGCATTTTCCTCTGTCTGTTACACTTAAGTTTGAAATAACACTTTGCCCGTCTCTTACGCTTTATTTTGAAATAGCGTATTTATCTGTTTGTTACGCTTATGTTTGAAATAGCATTTTCGTCCGTCTTTTACGCTTTATTTTGAAATAACATCTTCGTCTGTCTGTTACGCTTATGTTTGAAATAGCATTTTCGTCCATCTGTTACGCTTTATTTTGAAATAACATCTTCGTCTGTCTGTTACGCTTAAGTTTGAAATAGCATTTTCGTGCGTCTGTTACGCTTTATTTTGAAATAACATCTTCGTCTGTCTGTTACGCTTATGTTTGAAATAGCATTTTCGTCCGTCTGTTACGCTTTATTTTGAAATAACATCTTCGTCTGTCTGTTACGCTTATGTTTGAAATAGCATTTTCGTCCGTCTGTTACGCTTTATTTTGAAATAACATCTTCGTCTGTCTGTTACGCTTATGTTTGAAATAGCATTTTCGTCCGTCTTTTACGCTTTATTTTGAAATAACATCTTCGTCTGTCTGTTACGCTTAAGTTTGAAATAGCATTTTCGTGCGTCTGTTACGCTTTATTTTGAAATAACATCTTCGTCTGTCTGTTACGCTTATGTTTGAAATAGCATTTTCGTCCGTCTGTTACGCTTTATTTTGAAATAACATCTTCGTCTGTCTGTTACGCTTAAGTTTGAAATAGCATTTTCGTGCGTCTTTTACGCTTTATTTTGAAATAACATCTTCGTCTGTCTGTTACGCTTATGTTTGAAATAGCATTTTCGTCCGTCTGTTACGCTTTATTTTGAAATAACATCTTCGTCTGTCTGTTACGCTTAAGTTTGAAATAGCATTTTCGTGCGTCTGTTACGCTTTATTTTGAAATAGCATCTTCCCTTGTCTGTTACGCTCAAGTTTTAAATAGCATTTTCGTCCGTCTGTTACGTATTATTTTGAAATAGCACCTTCCTCTGTCTGTTGCGCTTAAGTTTTAAATAGCATTTTCGTCCGTCTGTTACGTATTATTTTGAAATAACATCTTCGTCTGTCTGTTACGGTTAAGTTTGAAATAGCATGTTCGTCTGTCTGTTACGTATTATTTTGAAATAGCATCTTCCTCTGTATTATTTTGATTATTCGGACTACTATTCCCATCTTTGGTGTTATTTTACAACGTGTTGACCGATGTAACCTCTGCCCTTTTCTGAGTGCAGCTTACTGAATTCGGAATCTATACGGAACTTTGAACTTCCCCTTTTATTTAATCTACGATGATAGATTGTTCTCATTCCATCAGCCATTGTCGGATAGAAGTCTTAATTCAGTAATTGCTATTTTATTCTTTAGTCCGTACCGCCTGTAGTTAGGTTTGAACCTTTAACCCCCAAAAGACTGTCACTTAGAACTGATTTTTACTTTACAGCTTTAAAGTGTCCATTTTTTTCAGTTCGAAATTTCGTATGGATTCCCGCGTTCGGCATAAAGATTCCCGAGTTCGAAAGATGCACCTGAAGAAGATCGGAGGTTACATCTGCCGAAACATTGTGAGAAAAACCTCCAAGATGAGAATAGTAGTCCGAAAAAAATCCAAATAATACTAATTATCAAACCATCATCTAAGGAAAACCGAAACATAGCGTTTTCCTCGTTAAACGCGCAGATTAATTGAACGCATCTTGAGAATAGCCGTTCTCAGTGTTTTTCTTCATCTCAATTCTGCTCATTGAAGATATTGGACGCATTTCTGAAAAGAAAATCAATTTAGTCGACTCGCAATTTCCTAGACATGCTACCGCCATTGATACCACGGCCATTTTGCTGTTAAATGTATAGAAGAGAAAGACAAACGTAAGCCCACGTATATCTCAGTTGTTAAAGGGAAACAGTAAAATAGATAAGAATCTCCTGTACAGCAAATGAACACATCAATATATCCTCGATACCAAACACCGATTCGCTCTTACAATTATTGTCAGTTTACCTTGAATAATCAGCATGGCTTCTTTGATTTCGTTCGTCTGTTATTTCGTCCGATCTCAGAAAATGTCAGCCGACTTTTAATGCAACGTTAGTCAAACCTTAAACAAAAGCGAAACAGACGATCGGTCAGTCGCTTTTACAGACCAAAATGACCATTGTTTCGCCTCTTAGCTTTTCTTTCAAAAGCGTTGAGTAGCGGACCGCCATAACTGACGCCCCCTACCGGTGACATTTGTAAAAACAGACATCTGTCATTTAAGACTACCCTTGGTGGTGTTCAGCCGCTATGAATGCTCCTTGAGAATTTCGTTGTGTCAAAGATTTGGGCCGCAAAATCCAGCAAATGGCATTGGCTTTGTCTGCTGTTTCTGCGACGATGCCAGGCATTGTTCGGATCTGTGGCTGGGGAGAGAAAAGCTGGATGGGGTATGGCTCGCCATTCGCGAACGATCCCGCCGAGCAACACGGAACATCTTTTACCTTTCGGCCGATAATGTTTCCGTTTAAGATTTGACTGACAGGGGTCAAAGAAAATTGATGACTCGACAGTTCTCGGGGATCCCCCTCCTGTAGGGGAGATACATTAGTCTTCTTTAACCTTTGCGATCAGAATTTATTTCTCTTTTTCTTTTTGCCTTGCCTTTTCTTTTTTTTTTTCGTATTTGGTTCTGGACCTAAGAAAGCAAACGAGTCGGTGTTTTAGATATTAGCTTTGATGTAGTTTATGTAAGTAAAAAGCAACAGAAACTAAAGATATGACAAGGACAACTGTAAATGTTCTGTCAAACACCAGTGGCGCGTAATGAAGTTTATATTTTTTATTTCGGTTTCAGAAATCAAATCTATTACTAATAAAGATTTGGTACATGTCTCCCTGAAGCCGAAACTATACTATTACTTCTATTAATTGTACTATTGTACAACCTTTCAATGCTCAATTCAGTTTATTATATTATTTCAGGGCAATATATTATCTTTCAATGCTCAATTCGGGAGGTAATATACTATCTGTTCTATTGTATTGAGACCATCATCCCAAGCATTAACTCCTCCTTTAGAGGGGTAATATACTATCTGTTCTGTTGACATGAGAATAATCCTAGACATTACCCATTCTTTTCTGAGGGTAGTGTAGTATATATTCATTCGTCATAGTACCATTCTCCCAGGCGTTACCTTTTCCTTTAGGGGAGCAATGTAGTATATATTTTTTGTCATTATACCATCCTTCCAGGCATTACCTACTCTTTTTTTGGGGATAGTGTAGTATCTGTTCCGTGGTCATGATATCATCCTTCAAGAGATTACTTTCTTATTTTCTTTAGGGTGTTAGAGTTAATGATATACTAGTATAATAATAATAATAATAATAATAATAATAATAATAATAATAATAATAATAATAATAATAATAATAATATTAACTGACAAAATTATTAACTTAATGGAGAAAAAAAAGTTGGAAACACGGAGACTGGTACTGCCACTTAGAGTTCAGCACCGTATAGAAATAAGAATACAAAGAGGCACTTTTCAGGGAGACTCAATATCACGAGTACTGTTCATCATAGCTAAAATGGCACTTAGGAAAATATTAAGGAGGTATAATGGCGGATACTAATTCACAAACAAATAAACAACCTCATGTGTACGGAATTCCTGAAAATATTTGCAAAACGCAAAAACTAACCAGAAAATCTAATAAATAAAACCATAATTTCTAGCCTGGAAATTCAGATGGAATTCGGAACGTATAATGTGCACTACTAGATACGAAAAAAGGGGGAAACTACAAACAGCAGAGAGCATTAAACCGATCGAATAAGAAACGATGAGGTGAAATAAAACCTATTAATATCTGGGAGTTCTAGAAGCAATCACCATCAAACCAACAGAAATGAAAGAGAAAACCAGAAAAAAACCCTAAGAGTAACAAAAAACCCATTGAAACCAAATCATAATGGAAAAAATTAGTAAAAGGATACCTGGGAAGTATCCACAGTAAGATAATCTGAACACGTCATCGGCTAGATGAAAACACCCCTCAGGAATCTAAACCAAATAACAAGGAGACTAACGACCATGCAAGATAAATTGTACTCAAAGGATGTCACTGAATATGTCTATGTAAAAAGGAAACAAGGTAAGTATAAAAGACCGCGTGAATAATCCAATAGCAAATCTAGAAAAATACGTAATAAAAATACATAAAGACTGATTACCGCTGCGAAAGCACTGGCCAAATGAACAAAACGGAGCAGCAAAATTATATATATATATATATATATATATATATATATATATATATATATATATATATATATATATATATATATATATATATATTTATATATGCAGTAAGTTGAGATCAACAAAATTTGAACATTGTTCCAAGAATTCAAAACCAATGAATTATATGGCGTACTATCGTTTCCAAGAAAATTTGGAAATATTTTATTCAGTCTGTTCTGAAGTCTCCAAATCGCGTCTTCGTAAGCGCCCTTTATAACATCACACACAGAAGACCCCTAATAAAACGTCAGGTCCCAGTACTATCTGAAAAAAACAAAACAACAATAACATATATCCAGGCAATACTGGCGACTGAACATGGAACCACATATTTTCCCTCAGACAGCTAAATATATATATATATATATATATATATATATATATATATATATATATATATATATATATATATATATATATATATATATATACTAGAAGACTAGCCGTCCCATACGGGTAAAATTAATTCCCCAAACAGTTGTGCACCAGTTTTATGTCTCCTTGAGAAAAATTTAGATATAATGATGATAAACCTAATTACTAGAACCATTATTCCAATTTTGATCAAAATCCATTTTATGATTTTGAATCTAGAAACTGTCTAAAATGTAAGGCTTAAGCTTAATAGGTATTAAGAAAAAAATGAAGTTCAGGTAATCCTGCTTAATTGGTGTCTAATGACTATGGATCAAATTTAATGCAAATCTGAACTATTCTAATAATTATAATAATAATAAGCGATTGTGCTCATATTATACACTCTAAAACCCTTTAAATACCCCAAAGAAATTTAAATTTGGGGAATATTTATTAATTGATTTCTAATAGCTATTGTTAAAATCTCACACGGGCTATGTTTATTTTTACATAGAGCTCCACCCTTTTTAACCCATTTTGCATAAAACTAAATCAAACTAAATATAGCCCATGTATTTTCGGTTGGTCAATTGGTTGCTCTATCAATGTTTTCTTTGTTATTTACTACCTAAACACACTTTCTGTTTGTTGGCCTTTTGGCCAAGATCAAAGTGTAGTATCTGTTCCGATGGATACTGCACGCTGTCCTGTGCAGTTCTAAGAGGTCCACCCTCCCAGGATTTGCCTTCTCACCCTTCGAGAAGGGGTTAGTTTATTGCTAATCGCCTGAGGCACCTCTACAGGGGAATGCCGACGGGGCTGCCCAGGCAATTTTTAAATGGCCAGAGTGATCACCTCTCGAGCGCTGGCTTATCTAATCCCACTTTCCCGACCTTGTGTCACATCTTACCTTGTGGGATGTAGATAAATCAATACTACCTAGACACAATTATCATTGTAAACGAATAATTGAAGAGTCCGAATGTAAAAACGCCATTTTGAAAATTACGAAGTTATCACTACAAGAAGTCTTGCATTTCAACGCTAGAGACCCCCTCAAATCATGTTTATATAATACTAGCGGGACCCGTGTAAATTACACGAAATGATGTTTTCAATACTAATGATCTTGTTCCTAACTTATACCTTACTTTGTAAATGTTTTAGATTAAATTAAATTTGGCTCTAATTCATGAGTAGCATGCAACAATTCAGCTTTTTATGTAAGCGTGACACACAAAATAGCACACACGCTATCGTATTAATATGTGTCTTCCCGGTCGTCCCCTCCCTACCTCCCCCAACCCCTTCGATGAAGAAAAAACAATCTTAGAGGTTGGTTGGGATCGAACTATAAACCAGTCGGGCCGACGTCAAAATCCTACGTCGCTAACCGTTGCGCCAAAGGGAACTACTTTAAAATACTACGAAAATTAGGTGACTTGAATGCTTTTCCAAATCTAGGTGCGGCACGCATGCGCAGAGCTTTTGTATGTAAGCGTGACACACGAACACACACGCTATCGTATTAATATATAGATGATACAGGCATAATTTCGTTTTGCTTTCAATTAAAATATGCTTTTCTTTGAAGTCTAAGTTTAATATATTCGTCCTTTAATTGTTTAATTTCTCAATTTAAATAAATTGGATTCATCGCGTTTTGCATCGGAACTCTTCAATTGTATGCATTTCTGAGGACAAGTAGATCTTTTCGGATTGTGGTTCATGATTTTATGCTTTTTCCGACTGTAATAACGTGCAATTGAACCAGTAGATCCGAAAGGATTTGAACGCGGTATCGCCGCTCCCAATGTCCGCGACTTTATCTATTAGGCTAATCATGTACTACAATTCGCGTCTGCAAGGGACACATACTTTCTCCAGCGTTATTAAATAATACATTTTTTTGTTGTAAATTAGCATTTAAACTGATCCGTAACTTAAAAATAACTAAATTATCGATGATAAAAATACTTACCAAGGTCATCATTGACCTTTGTATATTAAAGTGATAATTAGATTCGTATGTAGATAGGGATGGGGGTGGGGGTAGAGGGATGGGGTGATATAGAGATGGGGCGAGGAAATCGAGAGAAAGAGAGAGAGCATTTGTGTGCGGATATGTGTGTTTGTGTAAGTGTGTGTCAACGATAGAGGGAGAGAGATTAAAGAGAAAGAGCCAGAGAAGGTGTGCGCATGTATATATGTAGGAAAGCTAGACAATAGGGATACAGGACAGAAAGTGTGTGCGTGAGAGAGAGAGAGAGAGAGAGAGAGAGGGAGAGAGTGGAAGAGGGGGAGAACAAGAGAGAGGGGAGAGAGAAAGAGAAGGGAGTACAAATGACTGTCAGTGTGTAATTGCATGTGTGTATGTGAGATATAGAGAAAAGAGGGAAGGGCGAGAAAAAGGGGTAAGGTAGAGAGAGTATACGCGTGTGTGTTACACAAATACTGAGAAAAAGAGTAAGAGAGAGAGAGCGTATTAGAGAGAGGGAGAGAGAGATAGAGAGATATAGAGATAGAAAGATAGAAAGAGAGAGAGAGAGAGAGTGTGTGTGTTTACAGAGAGAATATAGAATTCATCAGATGACATTTCGTGCCTTCTGTGGTAGATGTTTCCCCAGAGTCATTTGCTAACGACCCGATAGATAACGCAAGTTGTACAGAAACGAAAAAGGGCAGTCAGCGCCCCCGAGTGAAGTAACACATGCTAGCAAATCGTAATGGCGGCAGAGAGGACCTGTGAAAGTTATTGGCCTTCGGAGAATACAACAAGTATTGTCGATGGTCAATGCGCCTTTGGCCACCCCGCCGGGGGGGGGGGGGGAACCGAGTGAGTTATGAGCACTATTAGACGATTGCCGAGCAAATGTCGAAATTGATTAGCAGTGATTAAATCTAATTAGACGGGGAAATTTAATAAGGTCAGACATCGACGAAGTGGACGGTGGTGGATATTCAGCGAGATATACAAGGGTTTCCCCTGTAGGATATCAAGTTTACAAGATGACGAGAATAGAGATCGTTAATCACTATATATATATATATATATATATATATATATATATATATATATATATATATATATAGATAATTTATTTAGATACTGTATATTACATATTTCAGTAATGTAACGCGGTTTCATCCAAAAGGGCAGATTTAGACATCTTTTGGATGAAACCGCGGTACATTGCTGAAATATGTAATATACAGTATCTAAATAAATTATATTAGCTCTCTTATATGATCGAGCACTTTATTTGATTTCTTTTCATATACAACCTGACACACACACACTATATATATATATATATATATATATATATATATATATATATATATATATATATAGAGAGAGAGAGAGAGAGAGATAGGTAGTAGTAGTATGAAAATATACTTATGACAAATAAGCTATGCAGAGCCGTTTGCGTGTCATTCGGGATGGATAACACTAGTGCTCAGTACATGTGTAGAGCGTAGTAGTAGTATAAAATATACTCAAGACAAATAAGTTTAGACCGAAAATTTTCCTCAGGAATGAAACACAAACGTTTCTGTATAGCTTACTTGCCATAGATATATTTACATTCTACTATATATATATATATATATATATATATATATATATATATATATATATATATGAAATATATACGTATTTATATGCGATAAAAAACATCCATTATTCTCACGAACACCTCGTGGCCTGAACGATAAGGGTACCGCTTTGCAGCCTCTGTGATCCGGTTTCGAGTCTAACCATATAGATAAGCCGTAGGGATTGCGAAACCCACGCGCGTGCGTCCGTGGATAATTATTTTCATAATATATATATATATATATATATATATATATATATATATATTTAGTCGTACCTATATATGAGGTACGAAAAAGTGTAAGGGAGGTAATTTAACCCCTTCTACAAAACAGTTTTTCAGTAATGAATTCCGATACTGAGCAAGACAGCAAATATACATAAAAGGCTCCTCAGTATATTTTCAGGGAGAGCTTTATAACAATAATAGATACTATTAGACGTGGCCTGTCTGAAAATTAAAGTATGAAGTCTGCTAGCATTGGAAAGTAAATTCTCTTAACCTAAATGTTCAGACAGGTCAAATATTTTATTGTTGTACGAGGGGCGTTCAATAAGTAATGCCCCTGGCCCATTTTCCATGACAGTAGATTAATGAAACTTGGCACAGTTATTAGCCTTCTTCTACATAGGAACCACTTAGAGTTATGCATCTCTCCCGTCGTTCGATGCAGCTCTGAACATCGTTTTTGTAGAACCACGCAGGTTGGTCATCCACCCACGTCGTAACTTCAGAAATCAAGGCTGCATCATCTGGGAAACGCTTTCCTTTCAAAAACAACTTCAAAGTTTAAATGCATTGGAACATAAACTTAAACATAAACCTACCAGTGATGTTTGCATTTGTAGACTTCATTCGTTTCGGTTATCAAATATCTTTAATAGAATAAATATTTATTCCATTTATGATTACTTAAATGAATTTCTTTCATTTCGTTTTGTTGACTAAATTACATTTAAGAAATTTTATAAAAGAAATGAATAATTAAATTTCATTTGATAAAAGAAATGAATAATTACATTTTATTTCATGAAAGAAATGAATAATTACATTTTATTTCATAAAAGAAATGAATAATTACATTTCATTTCATAAAAGAAATGAATAATTACATTTTATTTCATAAAAGAAATGAATAATTACATTTCATTTCATAAAAGAAATGAATAATTACATTTCATTTCATAAAAGAAATGAATAATTACATTTTATTTCATAAAAGAAATGAATTATTACATTTCATTTCATAAAAGAAATTAATTATTACATTTCATAAAAGAAATGAATAATTACATTTATTTCATAAAAGAAATGAATTATTAAATTGCATTTCATAAAAGAAATGAATAATTACATTTCATTTCATAAGAGAAATGAATAATTACATTTCATTTCATAAAAGAAATGAATAATTACATTTTATTTCATAAAAGAAATGAATAATTACATTTCATTTCATAAAAGAAATGAACAATTAATATTTTTTTATTTTAATATTTATATTCTAATGTTTTTTCACAAAGAAATTAATATCATAGTATTGTTGCGAATTTTTCCGAAAAGAGATTTCAGTGCTTTGCTAGTTTTTACTTCTGTGATAATTTGGATCACGTTTTAGTCAATTTAAACTTTAAAACGCAATATTTTCGATCAGATAATTTAATCTTGATAAAAAGTCATTTTAAGTTAGCAAATTGGATACTAATTATGTACTATTAAAGTATCAGTGGAATGTTTCAACGTCTTTTCTGTTTGATGGACTTGGAATACCAACTACTTCATGAACGATTTTAAAACGTAGACCGGTGTAATTATGGTCAGTTAAAGTAAGACTTATTAAGATAAATACAATTACTTTCGACAGCCTTGTAACTCTCGCTTCCCTTATTTTGTCCTTTAGTCCTCACATTCAATGAGCGATGTTTCTGATAAAGGGGGAATAATTGCTAGTTTTGTTTTTACCTTGAAGTAGTATTTTTAAGCTCCTTGCATCAAGTGGCTTCATGCCTTGTCGGGAGCGACTTCCATATCTATCTATCTATCTATCTATCTATCTATCTATCTATCTATCTATCTATCTATCTATCTATCTCTCTCTCTCTCTCTCTCTCTCTCTCTATCTATCTATCTATCTATCTATCTATCTCTCTCTCTCTCTCTCTCTCTCTCTATATATATATATATATGAATGTTCAATCCTCAGTACAGGTGGTACTAAGAATACAATCCGCACACTCTATGGCAATGTTTCTGACAAAGGGGGAAGAACTGCTGTTTTCTGGGTTATAATCTATCCATCTAACACTTATCGTTTGCTAGTTTTCGACCGTAAAGTAAACATTTTTAGCTCCTTACATCAAGTGGGTTCATGCTTGATCTGGAACGATTTCCATAAAAAAGCAATGAATCTTTTTATACTGAAAATTTTATTAAAACTAATTGAAAATCAATAAAGATAAACACAGCTTGACTTTTCAATGAACATTCAGTTTAATCTGTGCACTTTTTGCAATAAAAATCATCTCCATCGTAATTATCTTTTGGTGCACACTTTGAACAAACGTACTCATCACATATATCACAAAGCAACCATTTGCCCTTCTTTGTATATGTCTTCAAAGGCCACTCACAACAACACAATCTGTCTCATCTTCCTTTTTATCACTTTCATTGCCTTCCTCATCATTGTCATTGTCATTGTCACCGTCTATTTCTTTTATAAAATCTGTATTCGTCTTTTCTTTTTTGCTTTCAGCTTGGAAACTCTATGAGTTCCTTCATCTTTCAACCTTTGCAACACAATGCGAGTTGCTAACACTTCTCCCTCTTTGGATTAAACTCGCCTTCGCTGATTTCTGGCATTCTTAACTGCTAGGATTGTGTCCCCTTAGAGTGGTTGTACAATAACATTTATAATTGCTTGTTTTAGACCCTTTCTTTGGGTATTTGGGGCTGTCTCCGGTATATCATTATCGTCAACTCCAGTAACGCATTTCTCAAGACTGCCAGCAGCTTGATTTAAAGTCGAAAGGCCTGCCTTTCTGAAACCATTGACCAAGTGGTCAAATGATATTCGTTACCACAGCTGTTTAAGGAAAGAACCATTTTCAACTGCTTCCACTCGATTTTCACGATAAAATCGCAGTAAGATTTTCTGCCAATGTCCTTACATTGGAAAAAGATACACCTACATCAAGAGGCTGCCATGCATCGCTGGTACTTGGTGGAATACAGATAATGATGATTTAATTATACATGCCACATTTAACAATGTTGTATGTTAAATGTGAGCCATCACAATCAAACAGCAAAATATTTGACTTTTTCAAACTAGCTACAAACGGAACAAAAGAGTCATTTAACCGGTTTTTAAAAAATGTCTTACATCCACCGCTTTGGAAATGACTGTATTGTGCCCCTTCTGGACCATTTTCACACCAGGACCGATAGAAGTTAGGTCCTTTGTAAATCGTGAATCGACAATGAGCAAAAGAAAAAAATTAACGATGTCTGATTTTCATTTAAAAAGATCTGTGTTGATCGAAATATCTCATTTATTGTATATAAAAAAGAAATAAACCTTGGCATTGATTTGGTTAAAAAAATTTTTTTTTCACTTTACGATGTCTACTGAAGTAGAACTTGGATTTTATATTTGCACACGCCACCGGACGCCTTTTTACTACTACTACTACTACTACTACTACTACTACTACTACTACTACTACTACTACTACTACTCAAATCTTGACACAAAAAGGTCACTATATAACAGCAGGAGATGTCGAGCCACCTTGGCTTTCGCTGTCGTGAATCAACAATAGGGAAAAGAATTATATATATATATATATATATATATATATATATATATATATATATATATATATATATATATATATATAATTCGGTATATTATACGTATGCGGATAATAATGAAAAAATATTTATTATTAAATTATATATATATATATATATATATATATATATATATATATATATATATATATATATATATATACGAGTCATGTATATACAGACTGTTACATTGTATCAAAGTTCTTCAGTGTAGGTAGACAGGCCAGTGTTTAAAGCTGAGCTCGAAACGATTGTTTTATTTTTCTAACAGTCAGAAATTCTAACCGTCATGCAAGGGAATTCGTACTATTTATATAAACAATATTAGCCGCCGAAGAGATCTCTATTCTTTTCACGAAGCGTTTTGAATTACCGCTAATGGTAGCTGGCGGTTTTAGTAACTGCAGTGCTCAACCCATGAAGGGCTGGGCTGTATTTTGTTATCTACAATAATTGAGAAAAAAACTGTTAGATCCTTGTAAAAGTATTTAAGGACAACATGAAAAGGTACAGCCTTTACAGTGATTGAATTCAGTCTTTTCATTATTTTTCTCTGTTTAATATATCTCCTCCTTCCACCACTTCTCGTCTCATAGTGCAAACAATGAGAACATCACTCAAGCAAACAAGATTGATAGAGTTTTGGTATCATGTAATTGTGTAAAGGAGAGATGTTATTATATACGCAAATTTGGAGGTTCAAACTCAGGCTGATGTTGTATTAGAATTGACAGTGTTGATGATCCGAATTTTATGTATGTGCTTGTCTTTTATTGATATTTTAAGATCTACCATTTTTATTATTAAGATATGATATTATTCGTTTAGAATTGCTCTTAGTCCAGTTGAAGCTGCTTGTACGATTGACTAAATAGCTTTATGTTTTCATCGTTTCTTTTAGATACAGTTCTACTTGTTAGGTTAACTAAAGTCGCTTTAACGACAGCATTGTAACAAGGAACCTCTAGACTAATGTTACAGTTAACTAAAGTAATTGAGTCATAGTGTTACTGTGATAACCTATTGCTTGTTCAGATAACTAAATTATCTCATTAAGCCTCAGTGATGGCAGGACTCTCCATAGTACCCCAGCAGTGTTAGCAAACCTCGGATAGAAATTGGGGCCGTGCAAACAAACTACTAAAAAACGAACAATTCCAGGTCTTTCACGTCCCCTATAGTCGGACAATTAATAAAACATACACGATGCATGATTATAATAGATTCTTTCAGACCTGTTTCTTTATTATTTAATATCTTTAACACAAAATATAAACTATATACTATACATATTGAAGATGTAGTTAATGGACAGTAGGAATAGCGTCCAAATTAAACACTGATGGTGCTAGGCGAAAAAATTAAACCTATTAAGACTAGTTTCCGGTGAAATGCGTTGCCGTTGGAGTAGATGATTTTCTGAGAGGGAAAATGCCTGCGACCTCCTCTGCAAATGACTGTGTTAGGAGAAGCTGCTTAGCCGGGAAAATGTCAGAATTTTTTAAAGGAAACGGAAAGAATACATATTCTTGGAACACATATAGGAATTGCCATAAGTGGCTGGCGGAACAGATTAGCATATAAAGGTTTTGCGTCGAAAGCTATAATGGTCAATGAAATACTATATATATATAGTATAAAATACACTGACTTTACTTTATTTTATCGATTCTGATTTCTTTATTATTTGATGTCGAAAATTCAAACTGATTAGATGCCTCTTTCATGTTACTTTTCTGATTCGCTTATTCGCACGATATGGCTGCCACTAGTAATCCGCTTTCTTTGTTACATCATAGATTAATCCGGTAGAGGGCATCATTTCAAATTGGGTTTAATGACTTCTTTGTCTTGAAAACATTGGAATTTAATTGTACAAAAGGATTTTCTCTTTTTAGAAAAGAGCTGATTATTTGGAAAGGGAGATAATTACGTTTAATTAAATCCTCTTTTCGACATTCGTTTCGTGTATTGCGAAAATACTTAAACAGAACTAATCTCTGCGTTTAATCGGATTTATAAGAACGGTAAATTTTATTAGACTTTGTGGGTAAGGATACAGGTGCAATTTCATCTTAAAATGTATTGACATGTTATGTTATAATATATATAGTATTTAAGTTGGTTATTAAAATATGATAAATACTAGTATACACGCTCCGTCAAAATCGATAGAAAAAAAATATGCTTCGCCAGTGGTCGCACTAATATTCATATCAAATCATGAAATTACATGGGTATTTTAATTATATGTGTATAAATTATTTAAAAAAAAATATTTCTGATGATCTAAAGAAATATAAAACATCTCACATTGACATATTATTTGAGAGGTGGATTTCTTAGCAAATTCATTCCGGACGGCGACGGTTGTCTGATTTGCTATTTGCTTTCTCGCTTCCTTTCATCACTAAAATGATTTCGTCCTGAGGCTATAAAATAGCATTTTTATTTTGTTCGCTAACTTATTTAAAATTTAAATTTATATACAGATAACTACACCTTATTATAGAATAGAGGATTTTTTTGATGATCAGTAAATTTGAGCCATGATATTTCCTACAAACTGAGCTCCCCCGTACGAAGAAGCCCCCATTGGTTTTAATAATTAGAAATCAAGGCATATTTCATTGATATTAAAAAAGAATATCATGTCAATATGTTATATACTAGTTGCGAAGTAGGGATTTATTCGCTTCCCCTTTTCGTCTTTCCGGGATTAACGAGGGATTAAAAGCGCTCATATCTAGCAGAATCTTAAAGTATTTCCTTAAAAGAAATGTTAATGATCATACTTCAATTCTTTCTATATCACATGATGAAAACCAACCAATCAGACATCTATCCTCGTATGTATTTCCATAGGTGAATCTCTCTCTCTCTCTCTACATATATATATATATATATATATATATATATATATATATATATATATATATATATATATATATACACACGAATTATTTAATTAAAAACTATATATTTCATATTCCAAATACGTACCATGGCCTCATTTACATGGGTAGATTTTACTGTTTCGAAAAGGCACTTAAAACCCATCTCAAATTTTCAGCGACTCACGAAATGAAGGCAGTTCAGAAATGGAATACTGTCTTCATTTCGTGAGTGGTCGAAGATTCAAGATGGTTTGTTAGGACTTTTTCTAAACAGTAAATATCTACCTATGTCAATGAAACCATTGCCTCTGGAATATGTAATGTATAGGTTTTAAATAAATCATTTTCTATTTTAGCTTTCGCATTCTGTCGATCGAGCACTTTATTGATTCCTTTTCAACATACACCGACGCACTACACCCCCCACACACACACATATATATATATAAATATATATGTATATATATAATTTAAATTATCTTAGAAGATACGATATATATATACACACCTGTAAAACACACACACATATATATATATATATATATAAATATATATATATATAACATCTTCAATGATATAACTATGAAGATCAAGCAGAACCTTGCAAATATCAGCAGCTCAATGTCTAATATATATATATATATATATATATATATATATATGGTAAAATGAAAAAGGAAAACCAAAAACTGGATGTTTTTTTATGTGTACATCAACGTTTCGTCTTTATTTATAAGACTTCATCAGGATGATGATATAGGGAAAAGATATCATGCAAGCACGGATACATGTAGGGTAGACATGTTGGGAAGAAAAATAAAATAAAATGAAAAATAAAAAATAATGGCAGCGTCTAGCTGGACGTCCGTACTTGTTAGAGAATGAAAAATGAGTGGGAGAAAAAAGGGGAAGGGTGGAGGGAGCAAGGACTACTGTGGCTGGCGATGAGAGAAAGAGGTGGGGGATGAGCAGGGGTAAAATGGATGGCAGAGAGAGATTGGAGGAAGAGGGGGAGGGGGTGTTTGACCAGATGGCTGTGGTCGAGATTGAAGGGGAAGAGTGAGTTGGAATGTTTGTGTGTGTGGGGTGTATGCAGGGAAATGGGGATGGGTAGAGAGGGAGGGGGGGGCTGTGATTTTGGTTAAAGAAACCATTTCGCTGCTTGATAGTAGTGGAGGATGTGATGAGTGCAGTTTCCAATAATCTTCGCCGAGATTTGTTGTGGATGTGTTTAGTGATTTTGGCTTGTTCAAATTTGAATGCATGACCATATTCTAGAGCATGGGAGAAAAGTGCACTAAGAGGGTTGTTGTTTTTTATATCCCTTTTATGTTCATTTAATCGTTTCTTTAATTCACGTTGTGTTTCTCCCACGTAGAATTGATGGCAATCATTGCAAGGGACAGTGTATAAGCCGGCATGGGATCACATCCTCCACTACTATCAAGCAGCGAAATGGTTTCTTTAACCTATCACCCTTAATAAGCAAGATCATCCTCACAGAACAAAGTCTTTTGCCTGATCATGGCTAACTTTTATTTTCATCTCTAACCTTATGACACTCTTCCATTCACCCACACCCTTCCCTTTTCTCCCTGAATCTTCTCTTATTTTTCCTCATTTTTTTCCCTCACATTTTTAATACTACAGTCCAAATAAACTTTCTCATGTTCCAAATATTTAAATATATTCCTCACCCACCCTTTCAATCACCCCCCTCCCCCACCCACTCCAATCCCTCACTCATTGCTATCATTTTCCAAATATTTCAAATATTTCACACCCTATCACGACAAATCCTCCCTCTTCCCCCTCTCATCCATTTTCTCCCATACCTCTTCTTAAATTCCCTCATTTTCTTCAAACGCTCTCTAAGACTATAACTTTCGCCCATCCACCAAAATCACAGCCCCCCTCCCTCTCTACCCATTCCCATTTCCCTGCATACACCCCACACACACAAACATTCCAACTCACTCTTCCCCTTCAATCTCGACCACAGCCATCTGGTCAAACACCCCCTCCCCCTCTTCCTCCAATCTCTCTCTGCCATCCATTTTACCCCTGCTCATCCCCCACCTCTTTCTCTCATCGCCAGCCACAGTAGTCCTTGCTCCCTCCACCCTTCCCCTTTTTTCTCCCACTCATTTTTCATTCTCTAACAAGTACGGACGTCCAGCTAGACGCTGCCATTATTTTTTATTTTTCATTTTATTTTATTTTTCTTCCCAACATGTCTACCCTACATGTATCCGTGCTTGCATGATATCTTTTCCCTATATCATCATCCTGATGAAGTCTTATAAATAAAGACGAAACGTTGATGTACACATAAAAAAACATCCAGTTTTTGGTTTTCCTTTTTCATTTTACCATCACGTCGGATTACCTTCATCCTTCTCTTCCCATATATATATATATATATATACATTTTGAAAATCAACAATCGTGCAATTTAAATGAAAAATTCATTTATTTAATTTTATTTGCAAGCTTTCGTTGTAGAACAACTTTGTCAGGTGAAACTGTCTTATAGTTTTTTTTTACTTCTTTTCTTCCCCCTCTTTTTGATGATATTAATCCCGAGGGGTCGAATCACGATATGAGCAGAAAGAGACGTCAAGTTCTAAAAGACGTTAAGATAAGTGTAGTCCTGTCGATGTTATGCGCAGATTGGCGCTTTTTAAGTAAGGAAATTGACATCTTTGAGGCACGCATGAGAATGTATTTAAGTGAAATATTTTGAAAATCAACAATCATGCAATATACATGGCAAGTAAACTACACCACAATGTTTCATTCCCTATGGATATTAGCAGGTTGATATATATATATATATATATATATATATATATATATATATATATATATATATATATATATATATATAGTCTAAAGAAGCTTTGAGTCATTTTAAACAAAGAAAGTAAACGCAGTTTAAATTCCCAAAAATACTAACTAAGTCCAACATATTGCAGACTTAGCACTCGCATAAGCCGACTTACTGCTAGTAAAATTTACAAATACAAAAGGGGATTCACGTATATAACAGTAGAGACAAAAACAGGGGACCTTAACTTAAATTTTTTAAATATTAAACAGGGGTCATCAGCTGTTTACCATGTAACTGTTTCAGAGATTTTACTTTACTGATAACATTATCACTTCCCTAATAACCAAATGTAGAAACAATTCAGTTATTATTTCACTAATATATATATATAAGTAAATAATAATAATAATCCTAATAATAATAATAATAATAATAATAATAAAACATAACCCTTATGACTACAATATGATATGGTAATTTGCATTTCAAATATTACTACTGCTACTACTACTACTACTACTACTACAACTACTACAACTACTACTACAACTACTACAACTACTACTACAACTACTACAACTACTACTATTACTACTACTACTGCTAACTATAATACTATTAAAACACTACACTTAAGAACCATTCTGCGAAATGGTAGTGAGCATATAAAATTATATAGGAATAAAATATATATACATACATACATATATATATATATATATATATATATATATATATATATATATATATATATGTAGATATTTTATGTTTATTCGTAATCTAAATATCTTAAAATTGTAAGATATTGTGATTCAATTTAATTTAGTATTGATTGAATTCCGTAAAGCGCATTACATTCTTTCTGTGGCATTGAAACGAACATAATCAGTTTCGAATTAAAAAAAAAACGCGAACCAAGTCCAATTTCTTTTTAATTTTCTCAGCTCTTGACATTTATCTAAAAGATGCGTTTAAATTAATCCGATGATATCTAACGAACCGTGCAATCCCACCGGGTTTGCTTTCGAAATTACAAGAAATTTATATTCACAAGTAAGTACTAAGTTAATAAAAAGGAAGGAAATGTTTAACAAGTACAATGACTTTTGTATCAATTCTATTGCGAAAAAGTAAATTAGATGTTTTTTTTTTATTTAAATGTTTTTTTTAAAAGTCGGTCCAGACAAGGCATGAAGCCACTTGATGTAAAGAGCGTACAAAAGAAGAAAAATAATTAAGTTGCATTATAACAAAAGGAAGAGGTCGGTAGAATCACTTCAAAATAATCACTGAATGAAATAAATTGGCGGTGATAAATTCAGAGGCGAAATAATCAAGCCTAAAGCCGAAACATTAGCACGGCAGTGACGGACTCAGTCATCCATGACACTCATTGGACACTTATCCGTGTGCAACAAGGCACTCAAGAATACGAGTGCAGATGGAAAAGCTAACCATGAGTTTGGTTTCCTGTACTATCTTCCCCGGAACAGTGTGACCAGAAAAGCACCATAGCCTTGCCTTCTACCAAGGATGCTTAACTAACGCCCGTATCTGTCAGTTATCAGACAAACCAAGCCCGAAAGAGACTCTACGACCAGCGTTCAATAACCTGGACTCCAGAAAGCGGTATTATCTACCTCCCACAGAGTAAAATGCGACACAAGGTCGGAAAGTGGGATTTGATAAGTCAGCACTCTAGAGGAAGATCACTTATGACCGTCAAAAAATGCCTGGGCTGCCCCGTAAGCATTCCCCGGTAGGGGCGCCTCAGGCGATTAGCAATAAACTAACCCCCTTCTCAAAGGGTGAGAAAGCAAAGCCTGGGAGGGTGGACCTCCTAGAACTGCACAGGACAGACCTATAGACCGGCGTAAATCAAGCCCCGAAGCCCAAGACAATACCGGTCTATGGAGTGCAGTATCCATCGGAACAGATACTACACTTTCATCCCGGCCAAAAGGCCTAGAAAGCTAGCACAAAGTTTAGCTCTTCAAGAGCTTAATAAGTAAGAAAAGGGTTACAAGACTGGCTGACAAAAATGTCCACCCGCTGTTTTAATTATTTGGGATTATCCCAACAAGGAATAATTTAAAATCAATATTCAAAGATCTAAATATTCTAAATGCATATTAATGTTAAAATTGGTATAAAAAGGGTATTGTTCCCGGCTGCACTGAAGTTAGATATACACCCATAAAATTCCCGAGGACATTATGAAACGAACGGGTGATAATTTCACGGATCTTTTTTTACATTCTCTCAGTGATTAATGAAATGGCAACCAACAGGATTACACAGAAGGTTATCAAACATGTTATGATGAACCACCCATATATCCGGAAGATTCGTTGTACAATTAAGGAAAGAAATATCGGAAAGGCATCTGTCCTTGATAGAATCTCTACTGGAGTTCTCCGCTATAGGGTGACAAAATCATCGCAGAAGTCTACCGTTTGATATCTGATGTATGAATGGGTGACCCTGTACCCAAGGACTCGAGAGACGTGATTTTATCTTCTCTATATAAATAGAAAAGGAGCATGGCATACCTGTGACAATTATCGAGGTCTTAGCCTTCCTGGAGCGGTAAGATTTATTAAAAGCTGTTACTTAATTGACTATCGAATCTGGAGTACCCCTCAGTGATCCAGAAATACGAGAGCGGTTTAAGGAGAACTCTGGATTGGGACAAAAAAAAAATTCCTCAGTCTAGAAGGATTTCTCATTCACTGACCGAAGACAGAAAAGATGAAGTGTAGTATCAGAACAGATACTACACTTTTCACCGAGCCAAAAAAGACAAGGAAAGTCATTTCGGTTAAACTATCTCAAAGCTAAAAAACTATTTGAAGCACAAATGCGGCCAATGTAGTTAAAGAGAATATATTTGTTGCAAACAAAATTATCATCCTTTAAAATACCACAGCCATTGCGACAATCCTCGAAAGGTGCTCGGATCATACAAAGTAAAATATCCAGCAGTATTGATAGTGTTTGCCGCTATTGCCAGCGATGGGAGAGTGATGTCATGTCACTTCATTTTAGCCAGTTTTTACATGACTATTCTGAAGATTCTCAGTAATTCTTTGATGTCGTGTTTACCGGTCATTATTATCCCACCAAAGTGATCTTTCTCCCAGATTAAGCGTCAACTTCTGGATCAAAGCACGCTCAATATATCAGAAAAAAATCCCTTGTGTGTGTCCATTGATGTCTGGTGTTCCAGATTGGGCAATTTCATCTATGCGATTTCTGGCTATTCGGCGTAATCAATGCGAAGACCAATGCAATTAGCTACAATTGTATCGGACACCTCTAGAGTGTAATAAGAACCCTTTTATCGATGCAGATGAAGTCAAAATCGCTAACCCAACATTTCGAAGTTGAACATAGACAGCGAAGGCATATATTTAATATTATGATGTAAACACACTACAGCAATAAATTAGTCAAACAACATTTCTCGTCGTAGTTTACTATAGTTTGTACCTGGAAAGTCATGCTTGCGTAGTCTCAATTTACTTGATCATCACTGTATATTTAATATTCAATATTTTATTTATACAGATATTTTGTACATATATATATATATATATATATATATATATATATATGTTTTAATATATATATATATATTTTTTTTTTAACATAGTTCACCCCAAACAAGGCAGGCCGCCACTGTAGACGTAAGGGGCTACTGAGAAAAAGAAAAAGGGAGAAGGTAGGGGGGGGGTCAACCTAGATTGGGATCAGCGCAGCGAGGTGTCTGTTTACATTAGTTTTACATTTCTGCATGTCTGTACTGTTGGGGAAACAGGGGCCAGGGAGGAAGTTCCAGAAGCCAGCAGTACGAAGAAAGAAGCTATTTGAGTAGAAGGTTCTCCGACATCTGGGGACCTCCACAGTGAATGAATGAGATTTAGTTGATTGTCGAGTTAGTCTAGTGAATTTACGTCGAGGGGGCACCAGAGTAGCCAATTCATCGGAGCATAATCCATTGAAGTATTTGTAAAACAAGCACAAGGATGCTACATTGCGGCGATGGGACAAAGGCTGGAGCTTGGTTGACAGTGTGGGACCTATTAAGTTGGCGATTCTTTTTTGGACCTTGTCAAGGAGGGAGGTACTAGTAGATGATGCACCAGCCCAGATGTGACAACAATACTCCAAGCATGGGCGGATGGTGGCTTTGTAGAGATACAGGATAATGTCAGGTGTGAGGAGTTTACTAGCACGGTAGAGGGAGCCAACCTTCTTTGCGGCAGCCTTGGCAATGTTTTCAATGTATTTGTTCCAATTCATGTTACCTGTGAAGGTTAGGCCGAGGAGTTTGAATGGTGAACTCTTAGGTAGGGTGTTATTTGCCATGACAATCGGTGGTTGAAAAGGTTCCTTGTAGTTATTGAAGGAAAGGAGTTTTGTCTTTGCGGCATTAAAAGTTACCAACCATTTATGACTCCAATACACATATATCAGGTTGGAAAGAAAGTAATGCCGTTTTTGTCCAACACATTTATTTCATCTGAAACATTTACATTCGGGCATTTTTACTCTTTACGATAATTTCCCTCATTTTCTATGACTTCTGTCCAACGATCAACTAGCTTCTTGATGCCTTCTTCAAAAACATTCTGATTTTTTAGAGAAAAACAAATTTAGGTCATTTTTGAGTTGGTCGTCATTTTCATAAATTTTATTGTTTAAGTTATCCTGAAACGACCGAAAAAGATGGTAGTCGGATGGAGCAATATCAGGTGAATAAGGCGGATGAGGCAAAACTTCCCAATTAAAACTCATGACCTTTTCCCGAGTGAGTTTTGCTGTGTGAGATTTCGCGTTATCATGCTGAAGAACTACACTCGTCCTATTGAGTAATGCTGGTCGTTTTTTTTGATAGAGCAATTCTTAGATCATCCAGCTGCGAACAATATTTTACTGCTGTGATTGTTTGATTAGGCTCTAGTAACTCATAATGAATCAGTCTTCTCATGCCCCATCATAAAGAGAGCATAACCTTCTTTGGGTGTAGTCCTTGTTTTGGAACAGGCTGTAGATTTTCGTTTCGGTCTAACCATTGTCTTTTGCGTTGGGTATTCTTGTAAAGAACCCATTTTTCATCTCCAGTCACAATTCTTTGCAAAAATGGTTCTCAATAAGTCCTGGAAAACAAAGATGTGCCAACAGTCAATCTTTGATTTGGTTAAGCGTCGGTCAAATCATGGGGAACCCGGAGTCCAAGTTTTGAAACTTTTCCTAACTCGTGATGGCATAAAATAATTTTGGTATGGGTTGTATTGAATTGTTGAGCTGATTCTCTGCTGGTTAACTTTGGATTGCCCCCCCATAGCGCCTGTAATGGCGTCTTATCAATTGATTTTGGCCTTCCCGAACGTCGCCGATCTGACAGGTTAAAGTCTCCAGAAGAAAATTTTTCAAATCACCGTTGACATTTTCAGTCATTCAGAACAGACAGTTCCAATATTCCATGTAGCTTCTGCAGCTGAGTTTCCTTTTTTGAATTCATAGAGCATGCAATATCGCAGATGCTCCTCACTAATATCCATTATTTTTACGGCTGAGACCGTTAACCATAATATTTTTCAACTAATTACTATAACTGAAAGGCAAAGCAAGATATTAAGATACCAATTCACCAAAAAATCTAAAACTGTGTACAACTTAGGAGCCGGCAAAGTTATGAAGTAAAAATACGACATTACTTTCTTTGCAACATGATATATACAAATATATATATATATATATATATATATATATATATATATATATATATATATATATATATATATATATATATATATATGTGTGTGTGTGTGTGATAATATAAAAAGCAATTCTTTTATATAGTTCAAATCGATTCTTATGAGAATCAAATTCCAAAGCAAAATGAAGCTCAATGTAAATCGTTATTTAAAGTTATTCCAAAATTGGTAAAAAAAACAAACTATAAATACAAAACAATGATAAAAAGGTCAATTATTAAACAAAACTACACCAGATAAACCTGGTTCAAGTTATTGACACGTCTGTGAAACTGAATCTGAACAATTCTTAATTCGTATTTCACACTTTTAAATCGCCGTTTAAATTTTCTTTCTTCATGTTCACATAAGATAACGTTTGAATTTGACCAAAATTGACCATTTCTAGTATTATTAGCTATGAATTGAGTCTCTATCTAATCCTAATTCCTTTATTTATAATTACAATGTTCTTATCATCTTCGTGCTCTGTTTTCTATTTTACTTACATTTATATATCAGATGTAGTTTTATACATTCAATGATATGTGTGCCGATGCAGTTTAGTTAACACATAATCTTGCCCCCCCCCCGTAACTATCCTCACATTAACCTAAGTCTAATAATCAATGTTTTAAGGTTAAAAAAACATCATTTATTTAAACAACGAGCATTATAATATAGTCCATCATTGCAATTAATAAATATAATATTCCATACTATTTAACCGTTATATCCTTTGGGTTCATCAATTTTTCTCTCCATGTAATTTATAATTTTCGCCCTTGTATACAATGTGCATGCATATATGAGGGTATGTATATGTATGCTTACTATTTCTATTGGATATATTTTGAACTTTTTCAACGCTGCCTTCACGAAAACCCTTCCTATTCCATCTTTAAATCTAAAACTGTGTACAACTTAGGAGGACACCTTATCAACGGATATTTACCAACTGGACAGACCCCATAAGTTTTTACACGCACATTATCACTCTAAATTACTTAATATTTTTCCAAATTTTGAATTTTGGCTTTTCTACTGAAAACATATCTATATATGTAATTCCTCTGATGATAAGATTTTAATCTTTGAAAAGCCTTGGCTTAAGGAAAAAATAATAAACATGTTTTTACCGAGTACACCTTGCATTGAACAATCGAAGTTGAAATATATTTGTCATTCGCACATGTTTATCCCTCTTCTTTCATCTATCTATCTATCTATCTATCTATCTATCTATCTATCTATCTATATATATATATATATATATATATATATATATATATATATATATATATATATATAGTCTCGGAAATTCTTTTAACCTTCAAAACTGAAAAAAAAAAAAAAAATTTGTTGAAAGATTTTAGTCTAGTAAGTCAATCAATCTACTGCAATCACTATTTTAGTTTACTTCCAAGAATATACTCTAATATAAATATATTTTTATATATGTTTTTATATATAAGGGATCGTCAGTTGTTTACCATGAAAACTGTTTCGGGATTTAAAAAAAAATCTATATATATATATATGAATAGGTACTTTCACTTGTTTGGTTTTGTGTATATAGATGTATTTTTATATGTATGTTTAATTGGGGGTGTACATGTATGTGTGTTTGTTTGTATATACATTTATATACATGTGTATATGTGTATATATATATGTGGGTGTGTGTATACATACATGTACGTATGTGTTTCTATATCTTTTGTTTAATTTTATTTCAGTCGAAGTTCTCAGAAATAAAGGGGGCCCTACCTGAGGCTAACACTTAATCTCTATATGAGATACATAGATATTCGAATATTAAAATATTTTTTTTATCTCTCAAACGTTGAATAAAGAAGTTAAGAACATTAATTTTCCTCTCCCGAATTGACCAGTTGATTATGTTATAGTATATCTTTCTTTTGATCTTTTGTTCTTACCGGATTCCAGGACACGAATTCATCTGGTCTGGTGAAGTATCCAGCTAAGTGTTGTTATTTGAGGTAACATCACATATATGTATGTACGTTTATGTGTGTGTTAATGCACGTTGTCTCTTCCCCTTTTAGTATCTCTGTCTGTCTGTCTGTCTGTCTGTCTGTCTCACTCTCTCTCTCTCTCTCTCTCTCTCTCTCTATATATATATATATATATATATGTATATATATATATATATGTGTATATATATATACATATACATATACATATATATGTGAGTAGATGCAATAGAACGAAAGATCGGTGATGGGTGCTAAATGTAAGAAGTTTGTTATGTATTTTCTCACTTACTCTGCCCGACTTTTGTATTGAGAGTTCGGTCAGTTGACCCTTTTTTTTATTGCATCCGTTTTTTTCTGGACAACCGACTCTAAGTTTCCTAAGATTTAAAATCTTAACTGAGAAAAGTTTTACGTCCCCTTATCAAGATTAAAATGAAGATATAATATTATCATGTATAGAATCTTTATTCTAATTTTGATCAAAATCCAATACATGATTTTGATTTTAGAAACTGTTTAAAATTAATGGCTTAAGGGAGCTTAAGAACAAATTGAAATTCAAGGAATCTTGCTTAATTGATGTCATATGGCTATCGATCACATTTAATGCAAATCTGAAATATTTGAATTTTCCTATCATGCAATCTAAAAACACTTTAGGAATTACAAGAAAATGAAATTTGATGGATATTTATCGATTGATGTCTAATACATATTGTTAACATGTAAAAAAATCAGAGGTATCTGAATTTCCACGAAGGGCTTCCAACCCTTTTTATCGCCTTTGTATGAAACTAAATTAAACAAAATTAAGCCCACATCTCAACCCCTTACCCCTAGAAGTTGTGTTCCAAAATTCATAACGATCGCTAAGAGTGACTCCTGTCCAGTGCAAATATCTAAACATAAATTTCTAATACATATTGTACAAATTTCACAAAAATTAGAGAACTTTGACAAACTTTAAAAAAAGGGCTCCCACCTCCTTTTAACTCACTTTGTATAAAACTATATCAAACTAAATATTGCCAACATTACGACACCTTCCGCCTAGCAGCTGTGTTCTAAAATTATGATGTTCGGGATATTATTTTAGGAGTGAATCCTGTACGAAGAAATATATAAACATACACATACTTAACTTTATATAAATAGTGATAGATTACAATATTTGAATAAATGTGATATCTTTTTTTTTTTATTATAGATGTCTACCGGTGACGTAAGTTTCATTTTTGTTCTCGCAATCCTCTTATAACAAGACCTTTTGTGGGGGGGGGGGGGAGGTGTTCTTACATTTTCTTGAGTTTGTTATTCAAACACTTGTATTTTAATTAATATTCATGTTTTTTAATATTTGGATAATAGGATTTACACAACTTTTGTTCGAGCAATCAAAATTCATGAAATTTATTTCGAACATAAAAACATAAAAGTCAATTTTTGGTAAATTCTACTATTCAAATACTTAGATTCAATTAACATTCATACACTATATTTCATTAAAAATTACATATGTGTATTATATAAAACCCAATATATATTGAAAAAGATGCTGACTATATATATATATATATATATATATATATATATAGGCATCATCTTTTCTTGAAGGCAAGTATTGTTAAATATAACAGCCAACTGATGTCTGGATATCCTTTCGTAGATCCTTTCCATTGTCCGAATCAGAATTTAGTTTCGGGAGGAGTGATTAGCCGATGAATCTGCCATAGTTTTTATTTGTGTCCCAAGTACTTTCAGAGGGATCCGGGTCCATCTTCAGGGAAATAAGGGTAATCAGGTAAAGACCATGTGTTTGTATCATAGATGTTTTTTGGCGGGAATTATATAAGTACGAAACTATGGTTTGCATCATAGACATTTTAGTATATTATTGCTGGTATTAAACCCATAAACACCATCTATAATACGAACACATGGTCTTTACCTGATAATCCTCATTCCCCAGAAGATGGACCCGGATGGGTCTGAAAGTACTTCGGACACAAATGAAAACGATGGCAGCTATATATGTATATCTAGGCAGAATTTTTACTTTTAAACATATTTCGTTAAATAGAACAAACAACTTACATCTGCATTATTTTGAACTTGCTCCGTTTCAATTTTCTTATGTATTTTCTTTGTTTCAAGCGGGAACTGGCCGATGTATTCGCTCTACTCAAATAATTCCTTCTTGGCCTTTTGGCTAAGATCAAAGTGTAGTATCTGTTCCGATGGATACTGCACCCCATAGACTGGTATTGTCTTGACCTTCGGGGCTTGATTTACGCCGGTCTATGGGTCTGTTCTGTGCAGTTCTAGGAGGTCCACCCTCCCAGGCTTCGCCCCCCCTCTTTGGGGAGGAGTAAGTTTACTGCTTACTGCCTGAGGCGCCCCTACCGGGGAATGCCGACGGAGCTGCCCAGGCAATTTTTAAACCCCACTTTCCCGACCCGACCTTAGGTCACATCTTACTTGTGGGAGTAAGATAAAAACTGGCCTTGTGCCTAACTCCTGGAGAGGAGTAAATCAATACTCACATATAACCTTAGTATTTTCGAATCCATCTTGATCCATCTTCAGTAAAGCACATTGTGCTTAGATATTTATAGGTCAAGGAAAGACATCAGAAAATTGGAACGGATCAAGACAAAAATATGCAGACATAAGTTGTCCGTCGTATTTTATATATATATATATATATATATATATATATATATATATATATATATATATATACACGCACACACAGACACAGACACAGACACACACCTACACACGCATATATATATATATATATATATATATATATATACACACGCACACACAGACACAGACACACAGACATATATATATATATATATATATATATATATATATATATATATATATATATATATATACACGTACACACAGACACACACACGCACACACATATATATATATATATACACGCACGCACAGACACAGACACAGACACAGACACACACACACACATATATATATATATATATATATATATATATATATATATATATATATATATATATATATATATATACACGTGCTGGTCAAAAAAATAGAACATATGTATAAAACTGTAAAAATCATTCCGTTTGAGATAATTCTCGGCTTTTAAATTGTGTAGGCGAAATATTCTATATGTAAATAACAATTACAACTATTGTTAATCATTTGTAATATTTGCATATGTCAGACTTTATTGTCACAGAGTAGTTTATTGTCACATTGGGAAATTCAGCGTGTCAATTTAATAGAACATTATTCGTTGAGTAATCTTAAACTCAAAAAAATTATGTGTTTAAAAAGATTTTGCAAGTAATTTAATCATAATCTCTCATTATGGGTCGCTCTAAAGACATATCTTTGTTTGAGAAGCAGCGAATGTTCGATTTGCGGGAAGTAGGAAAGGCGCACATGGAAATCGCAACCAAGGTCGGATGTTCAAAATCGGTAGTGACCAAAGTGCTCCAGAAAGATGTTAAGGGTGTTTCCAACAGCAATTGCAAGAAATGCGGACGAAAGAAAAGCACCACTGAAAGACAAGACCGGGCACTGGACAAGGTGGCAAAGAAAAGTCGATTCCAGTCAACAAGCCACATTACTAAAAGTGGAAACAGGCTTCTGGTGCCGACGTTTCACGAAGCACTACCTACCGAAGGCTCCGGCAACTGGGATACCAAAATCGTATAGCTGCCACCAAACCGCTCCTTAACAAAAATCAGATGTTGAACAGGCTACGATGGGCAACTGCTCATCAAACCTGGACTACAGACGAATGGCGGCGTGTGATCTTTTCAGATGAGTCTCGATTTTGTATTTCCTTCGGCGACCAAGGGCCACGTGTTTGGCGAAGATCCACGGAACGGTATAACCAAGAATGCGTCAAGAGGTCTGTGAAGTTCCCGCAGTCTTGCATGGTTTTGGGCTGGATGAGTGCTAAGGGTGTTGGTAATTTCTGCTTCATCAAAGGAAATGTAAACGCAACAGTGTACCAAGATATCATGGAAGCTAATTTACTGTAAGTGCTGGATAATCAGTTTGACAGTGACGCCACATACATCATTTTTCAACATGACTTGGCACCGACACACTCTGCCAAGTCCACAACTTCCTGGCTCCGAGAACAATCGATCCCTGTTCTTGAATGGCCGGCGAACTCGCCAGATTTTAACGTTATTGAAGCCTTGTGGGATCAGATGAAGAGAAAGCTTCGCAAAGAAAAACCTACTACCTTTGTAGCCATGAAGATTGCAATACAGAACACATGGGATTCGGTGTGTACACAGATTTGCGAGAAGCTTGTTGATTCCATGCTCGGCGAATTGATTCTGTTATCAAGGCAAAAGGTGCTGCTACTAAATATTGATTAATTTTTATCTGTATTTAAGTTAATAAAAAAAAACTATTTTGTTTTCTTAGCTGTCTTGTTCTATTATTTTGAAACGCGAAATATTGAAAAACTGACATTGCAATTGATATGAAAAAAAGTTTCTATCGTAAACCAACTATTTCAGTTAGTTTAGCATTATAGGAATATTTTAGCACCAATTACATCTCACAGATTGTCCTCAATAAGAATGAGAGATTATGATTAAATTACTTGCAAAATCTTTTTAAACACATAAACTTGTTGAGTTTGAGATTACTCAACGAATAATGTTCTATTAAATTGAAACGTTGAATTTCCTAATGTGACAATAAACTACTCTGTGACAATCAAGTCTGATATATGCAAATATGACAAATGATTAACAATAGTTGTAATTGTTATTTACATATAGAATATTTCGCCTACACAATTTAAAAGCCGAAAATTATCTCAAACGGAATGATTTTTACAGTTTTGTACATATGTTCTATTTTTTTGACCAGCACGAGTATATATATATATACGTTTTAATGAAGTATATTATCCTTTGATATAATCTAATTAGCTTTGTATCACAGTTTTTTTGTTATGCAAAATATAATAATTTTTCCAATTAGGTAACTTTTCTTTCACGTGTTTTCTTTCAACTAAATATACAATTTTTCGTTCAAATATAAACGCGCAAACATCTTTTGAATCCCTTTAAATACAGAAAAGATTACACTTCATTTTTCAAAAGAAGTTCTTTCTTTTTATCTTGACTTTCACTTTGGTGAACGTTTTTAAATACCAATCATTAGAATTATATTCGATTTTTGTCAATATTAAAATACAAAACAATCAAATAAAATAGGATTGCAATTATATACGGCAAAGCAAAAACATGAGTCAATGTACATAAAAGATAAAGTTTACCGATAATCAAGTATTTTCTGGCAGGAAGAATACGAATTTTAATGTCGTGCCGACCTCGATGATAACTCGGCACTCCTAATATAATTGGATGGTTAATCTTTGAACACTGTACTCCGTGTGACAGAAACCAACACAACTACTTTCTTTCGTCGCATATCGTCAACCGTGACGACCAATTATATCTTCGTATCAGCATTAGCTAGCAATACAGTACATAAAGGACGCGTTTCTCATTCGAGGATGTGGGTGGTGGATAACCGACGTACCTAAACGTCCGTCAAAACGCAGACTCCTCCGTCTTTGCAGACCGCACCTGCTCCACGAACCCTTGCGAGACCTAACAACGCCATTTTACCACTACAACGACCACAGTCAGCTGCGAAAGCATCGACCCGTTATTCTACAGCCACAATCATCATCATCATCATCATCATCATCATCATCATCATCATCATCATCATCATCATCATCATCATCATCATCATCATTGGGACAACCAAAGTTCTACAGCAACAACATAAAAAACAACAGCTCTCAAAGGACACTTCAGCCAGGATAACAATCACCACCATCCATCTTCTGTTCTTGTCGACTCACTGACTTAACGGTCACATATCTATTACCTTTTCTTGTTTACCTTTGCCGTACTTTTTATCTGTGTGTACTTACGCCACTAACAATCATGAATTAACTCCGATCAGCAGTAACAAATGGTTATACCTTCATAAAAACTTCCGGTAAACGCCGGTAAGTATATCTTTGACGCATATAGCAGTTACAGAAAAAAAGCGCAGTTTTAATTATTTCGAGGGATTTCTATTACATGACATTTGGTACGAAAGTTTTCAGACATTCATGCAAAAGTAAGAAAATCTTACAATTCACAATTGGTTATATATATATATATATATATATATATATATATATATATATAGTATTAATTGATTACAACTTATCGAGCCAAAAAGCAATTGGAGGGCAAAGGGTAATGAGATGGAATGTCTTCCAGTTGAGAGATGGAGAACTTTATGAGAGGGCTGAGAATTGTTAATGGAGTTCAGTTGAACACCTTCTATGAAAGTAACGATAGAATCGAGAGAGACTAACAAGCGGCACCTCCCCAGGTGTGGCAGCAATACTCTATCTTAGAACGTAGCTGACTCTTGTATAGGTAGAGCATAGTATCAGTGGTCAAATACTTTCTGAAGCGATAGAGTGATGCAATCATTTTTCCAGAGTTGGACAACAGGATTTATACAACTTTTGTTCAGGCAATAAAACATTATTAAGTTTTTTGGTAAATAAAACATATGGAATTTAATTTATAACATGCACAGTATATGTGTAATACATACAATAAAGTATGTGCCTTTATGTACGTCTATACTGGCAATATTTCAATGTTAAATTTTACATTAATATAGCTCATGATTAATTGCGTATCAAAAGCATAACGCTTGATTATTGAGAGTACACAAAGAGAGAGAGAGAGAGAGAGAGAGAGAGAGAGAAAAACAGGTCGAGAAGTGTAGAGAGAGAAGTTTAGAGAAAAAAGAGAGAGAAAAATACATACAGACAGACGTGTATATATATATATATATATATATATATATATATATATATATATATATGAAATTAAAAATGAAACAGTGGAAGACCCATAAGCTCAACGTTTCGCCCGATGTAATGTGGGCTTTTTCAAGAGCAATTTAAAAGTGTGCTGTTAATGATTTATCTTTTTTAGCATACTTTTCATCCCCTCTTGAAAAAGCTCACATCACATCTGGCGAAACGTTGAGCTTATGGGTCTTCCACTGTTCCATTTTTAATTTCATCCCGTCAGATTGTTTTATCCTTTTATCTACCAATATCAAGGGAGGTGCGAGAGCGCTCTATCCCTTAATAGACATAAAAACGGCCTATGCTAGACATCTCACTCCTTTGATCAATCATAACTCAAAAACCAATAAACCAAATTAGTTAAAACTTTACACAACATTTTTATTTGATAAGTTCTATAAGTGTGTAGAATTTCAGCATCATTAGTCAAGGCAACCCAGAGATCCAGAAAGGTCAGGCATGATTTTGTGTTATGCGTGTGTACGTATGTACGTACGTACGTACGTATGTGCCACCCTGTATCTCATAAACTATTTGATGGATTCAGCTGATTTTTGGCAAAGATAGAGGTTCTAGGGTCTAGTTGATGGCCTTTTAATTTCAGTTTATATATACCTTAGTTTTCCAGAAAATTCCAAAAAACCTTAAAAATGACCTTGTATTGTGGCATAGCCTTTACAAAAGTAGTGACATTCCATGATAAATGCCATTAAATGCCATTATTGTCATTAAAGGTATGCGAGCACAACAGGGTTATGTATTTTACTGGTAGGAATTTTTCTTCAGCGCACCTCACACACTTCATCCACTCATGTATAGAGAGTTATACTTTAGTGATGTGATAATGAAATGGTTTGGTTGATATGTAGTCATACCCTTAATGACAATAAAAGTGTAAAAATTTGGAAATTTCCTTGCTTTTGTACATTTAGTGTATATGAATTTTCATCTTAACCCTATTAAGGGCATATGATTTCAGTATACTGGCATTTATTATGGAATATATATATATATATATATATATATAGTCATCCACATACAGACTGTTTCGCTGTTTCACAGCTCATCAGTGCGGCTAGACCAGTTAGTGCCTCAAGCCGGCATCTATATATATATATATATATATATATATATATATATATATATATATATATATATATATATATATATACAATCACGAATAAAAAATCATTACATAAAAAATAGATGAAATATTTAAGTGATAAAAATCGTGCAAATTTCCAGGGGTAAAACGCTAGACTACTGACAACAATATCGAAGGTTCGATCCTGGTCCAAGTTAGTCATCCTGATGAATATTTTGAGCCAGAAACGTGTGTCCATGGTTACTTTTATGTATTTATAAAATTAATAAAAAAATTTATTTCTCTCTCTCTCTCTCTCTCTCTCTCTCTCTCTATATATATATATATATATATATATATATATATATATAAAGAGAGAGAGAGATGAAGATAGAGAGAAATAAATCTTTAAAAATGAAGAAGTAGGTTCCTGTTTTGTCATGAATTGATATCAATATTGTAAAGCCTTGTTGACGGCAGTCAGAGTTGACTTTAGAGGCACCCACTGTTACGGTTTACAGGCAATTTATTAAATCACTATTTTCATGTTAGTAATAAAGTGCGTAACGACCGTTTTATCATTTGTTTAATTTTCGAAAAAGAATGGATTTTAAAAACATCTTTGTTGGTAAAGATGTAAAAGAAATCCATCCCTGTTCGAAAATGCTCTGTTCAGGTTAATTACATCGCGGTGACATAATTTTATGTAAGTTTCAGGTGCGATGCGTTCATTCGCTAGGCATGATGCCGTTTTCTGCTCATTTATTGGAACTTAGCAGACGTAACTAATTGAATAGTGTGTTTTTTTTTCACTTTGGTCCGAACCGAACTCTTTTCGTCTTCCCGCCTTGCTTGTTATGATGGCGGCCAATTCTCCCGCGGTGTCAGTTTATATTTGATGATCAGTGTCGATGGGTGAGTTCATTCGGCAGCAAGTGGGATGGGTCATATTCGAAATAAATTCCGCTGCTTTTTCTTTGGGAAACATTTTGTTGGGGATCTTAATTATAGACGGACTTAAGGGCTTAAGAAACGAACCAACTTTTGGATTAGAGATGGAGTCGATCAGAAATAAGTGATAAGTGTATTAAGGGCAGTCGAGTGTTAAAACTACTGAACAACTGGGCAGTGCCAACAAAACACGGGAGTGGCGGCAGATAAGGGAGTGAAATGGAAGAGAAGCGAGGGAGTGTGTGGGGTAGATGGAGATATAGAAAGAGGAAGGGAGGCATAAGATGAAAGAGGAGGTAGAGATTGAGAAAAGTAGTGTGGAGTAAATAGATGTTTAGAAAAACGAAAGTTGGAATGTGAAAGAAAATGGGGAAAGCCCAAACAGTGGAACATGTTATATTCCAAGAAAAGGATGAAGAAAAAAGAAATGAAGGGATGCAGAACGAAAGGAATGAAACGTAAAAGAAATAAAAGAAATGATAAATAAAGGAAGGAAGGAAGAGAGAAAAATGAAAGAAATGAATGAATGGCGGGCAGGGACAAAGAAGGAATGAAAGTCGGAAGGAATACAAAATGAAAAAGGAAAAAGAAAAATGAATACGTTAAGAAGAGAGCAAATAAAGAAAGAAATGAAAAAGGGAGAAAGGAAAGTTAGAAGGGGAAGAAAAAATGAGGGAATGAAAGAAGAAAGGAAGGAAGGACGGGAGAAAGAAAAGAATTGAGGAAGGAGGAAAAGGATAAAGAAAAGAAAAAAGAAAGGATTTAATGAATAAATGAATGAATGGAGAAATGAAGGAAGCGAAAAAAAGATGGAAAAGAATAGAGGAACAAAAAAAATAAATAAATGAAGAAATGAAAGGAGGAAGGAGAAAGAAAGAAAGGGAGGAGGTCGGAAAGACGGAAGAAATGATAGAGGAAAAGTCGAAAGCGACAAATGAAGGAATGAAAAAAGAATGCGATGAATGAAGGAAGGGATGGGGATAGGGTAAAGAAAAGAAGGAACGAAGAAAGGAAGAAAAAAGAAAATAAGGAATAAAGGGAGTGATTAAGTGATGAAATAAAAATGTACATTAATTTACTCCATTTTTCACACCAAACCCAAATGTATTTATTGGTTAAGATAATCAAATTCTGATTGCGTTTATACTGTGATGATTTTCTTTCTATTTTCTGTGCGCTACGTTTTTCTTTTGATGCTTCGAAACTGACCATGAGATTTAAATAATACCAATTGGGCTCCGTCGAAATTCCAAGGTGTTTTCTGCATCAATCTGTATAATTTACTGTTAAAAATAATATTCTGTTTAAAATAATAAATGTTAGCCAGTTTCAATACCCTAAAGAAAAAATACTCTTTCTTCTTCCGTAAAAATAATTGTCATTTCAGCTAAACTTCACAGTTGTAGAACACAGTACCGCGGGAATATTTCCTGACAGGCTACAACATGGTCGTTTTAAAGTCCACTGTCTGCAAATATATGTCGAGTCGTCCTGTGAATTAATCATAGTTTTCAATCTTTTCATAGTACTGAAAATATTACTAACCCTTATGCTCGAGTGGCTTTTGGCCTTGGTTAGTGGTGAACCATTACTATAAAAAAGTATATAAGTCATTAAGTGTTATTAATAATATTTCGACTTTTCTATATTTTGCAGTTTAAAAAATTCTCAATTTATATCATGTCGTTTCATATATCAATTAGACTTGAAAGTTATTTATCCATTTTCATTGCATGAAGTGCAAACATTACATCAGTTTAATTTGGGTGAAATCCAGTTGCCTCAAATAGAGAGCACTCTTGACGGGTGCAACATTTACCATGATCGAACCCGCTATCATTCACCTACAAGGCACTTCAATCGACAATCGACAAATCAATCCTTATCCAAAAGGAGGTGGTAATGCATGGAATTATTCCCCCCCCCCCCGAGACTGGACAAAACTATTATTCTGATCCGAGGGTCTGACTCGCAGCAAGCCAGACCTCTGCGTCAAAATGCGATGTCGTTATTTCCATAAAAGATGCTCAACTCAGATCTAATCTCTTGTCCCCCCCCCCTGTAAGACACACACGGCAAGAACTTCTTCAACAGTTGCAAAT
>OY744537.1:29212550-29237550 GCA_963556195.1 Sepiola atlantica
AAAACAAAAATATTTATGTATTCATCAACGTTTCGTCTTTATTTAAAGACTTCTTCAGGATGATTGATTTATAGAAAAATAAAATAAAACACTAGTACAATACTGTGGAATACTTAGTGCGTATGTAACGTGAAAAAAAGTGTTAGTTTTTTTCACAAACACTCTTTTCACATCACATACACACAAGGTATTTCCAAGTATTGTGCTTGTATTTTTTTTTTCAAATCAATCATCCTGAGGAAGTCTTTAAATAATAACGGAACATTGATGAAGCATAACTATTTTTGTTTTTCCTTTTCATTTTTTCATTATATATATATATGTATATATATATATATATATATATATATATATATATATATAGTGGGAGAGAGAGAAATAGCATAAAGTAACTAAATTTAAATTTTGACTTTTATTGAAGAAATTCAACTAGCTTAGTAAACTTATTTTTTCCTAATTCAAACAATCTCCATCTCAAATGTTAACTCAACGGATCACAAATTTTATAGCACTTACACAAACACACACACACACACATACACATATATATATGTATTATATATATATATATATATATATATATATATATATATATATATATATATATATATATATATATTAAATATGAAAAGAAACTGGAATCTTAGGAAAATCTCCATCATACCAGTAATCATAGGAGCAGCAGGACTAATGAAAAAGAATTTCAAAAGCTATCTGGCGAGTATACCCGGTGAACCGAGCGCAAGAGAAATACAAACAACTGCACTTAAAGGGACGGTTAGAATCTTAAAACGATCTCTAGGATAGAGTGTCTGAAATAGCCGGTGAATGTCTGGCATGCCCCATCTCCAGCAAAAACAGAAAGGTAAGGAAAGAAATATATAAATAACAAAGACATGTTATTTTAATGATAGATTGAAGAACATTCTAAGATAGAGTTTAAGATTATTAAAATAATGGTTAAAACATTCGAAATTTAGAGATTGCTATTAAAAAAATCTTTGGAGATATAATATATTAAAAAATATATTTTCTTTATTATTTCAGGCATTAATCTTATTGATATTCTGCCAAAACATTTGCAGGATGATAATCGATCGAAAGACATGCTATTTATTTTACTCATTTTTTTTCTCCATTTATTAATGGATTGAAGTTCAAAAATAAAAAAAGCGATTTTAAGCATCGGTTTTACTCAGTCCAAACGATCACCGCGAAAATGCACACGACCAACAATTTCGCTTTGTCATCCCCAGCCACTTTTAATATGTCATTTCTCGGAGTCAAATTTAATCAAGTTAAGAGAAATTTGAAAATTCTACAAATTTTCTTCAAAAATTGAATAGACGGACTTAAGCGACTTCTATTTCCGGTTTATTCTTCTCGGATGTCGGAGAATGAAAACAAATTTCAATGATAACCAATTTAACAAATAAATTATTTGCCCATTTATTATTTTTCCGATTAAAATTACCTTCCGCCTATTTCCCTTTTCCGCACAAATTCTCCACGAGTTCTTGATGAATTTCCATAATATTTCAGAGACGAAGGGACTAAAAACCAAAGAGATGACTAAATGTGTTTGTAAATACCAGGCACAGCTTGAATATGTATTGTTCGTACAGGTTGACGATACGTCATCGACAGTGGTTTTGTAGCTCTCGTTCTGAGGTAACGGTTCGGTCCACCTTCATAGGTTTTACCTTATCTCCGAAGAAAAAATTAGTTTATTACTAATCGCCTGAGGTGTCCCTACCATGTTATGCCGAAGAGGCTGCCCAGGCATTTTATGTAGGCCAGAGATCACTTCACCCAATTTCAGCTAATGTGTCAGATGAAAAAAAATCACCTGGCCTTGTGTCTAACCTCCTGCAGAGGAGAGAAATAGACATACTGGGTGTTTTCCTGGGTTCATATATACATTATTTGTAAAATATTTTAGAACAATAGTCTTAATATATTATATCTCAGTACTTTATTTATAAAGCTTCATAAAGGTTAGGGTTAGGGTTAGAGTTAGTGTTAAAATAATGATATCGTTCTTTAAAGACACGGTTTTAAAAGTTATGCATAAAATGAGTGTATATTATTTGGGGTTTCGGGACATTTTTGGCGTGACTAATAAGACAATTCCAGCCGATGTGACGCTTTATCGAAAGACCATATAAAATAATGATTTGCATTTTATTTATTTATATTTTAAACAAAACGTGAGCCAAAATGAGTGGATGTACATATGTGTTTTTTTTTATTCATCTGTGAGTATGTGTGCACATATTCTTGTGTGTAGGTACGCCTGCGAATCTATGGATTTATCTCGGACCTGATACTTCACCCGCTTTAACCTGAAAGATATCTCGCCGTAGTTGCTTGATTTTCCTGTCTAGCTAATGCCACATAGCCAGACAATAGTCCCACCCAAATCTGCTTCTATATCCTTCCGGCCCGTTTCCCTCAATGTATTCTTGTCTGTTTTTTTTCTCTTTCTCTCAATTTATTTACCATTAACTTTCTATCTTTCTTTAATATGCCTACATTACAACCCTACACCCTTCTTCTTTTGACCCTGTCATACATTTTATATCCCCCCCTCATTTCTCTTCGTATTTTGTCATTTCCCCGAACCTCCCTTACCTAAAATACAGTTAAGTTTTCGTTTAAATTGGCTCCTGCTGATTTTAAATTGAAGCCGAACATTAAATATTATATTTTTCATTTTCCAATCCGTATCTTATTAATCATTGTTTTTGATTGGATCTTACTCATTATTATTTCTACTCCAACATATTGTTTCTATATATATACGTCAGACCAGGAAATTATCGTTTGCAACACTCCTACTATCAGCTCCTAAGAACTCTTAATTGCACATTATAATATTCAACACCGAGTGAGTCTTCTAAACATTTTGTATGATTTTACTTTTTCCATGGTTTTATTATTAATTTGCATACACCCTGAATACACTCTTCACTGTCATCTACTGCATCGATAGCAAGCACTTTCCCACCTGGATAACTTTTTTGTTTTTGAACGACCATTCATCACCTGGATTGTTTTTTAATCAACTTCTTTGACATCTTTCTTGAAACTGTTTTAAACTTTATGACTTGGATAAACTGTGTAAGTTTAACAAAATCGTGTGTTTTTGGCCAATATATTTTATGTTTTATATGTTTTATATCTATTTTTATATATTTTTATATATTTTCAAAGCTTGATTTTATTATCTGACGTAAGGTCATTGCGGTAATGGTCCTCTGAGGAGAAGATTTTCTTTGAAAACTCATGAATTAAGGACACAGTATCACTCCTTGTTTTTGAACTTTAATAAAACCTGATTAATTTCTCATTTTATTATGTCATTCAATTAATAATTAATATCATTGCTCTATACACTATATTGAGCTTTGTTTTTATCCTGATACTCTACTGGTTAAAGATATTATTTATATCTTTAAAGTATTATCTTACTCTCTCTCTCTTTCTCTCTCTCTCTCTCTCTTCTATATATATATATATATATATATATATATATATATATATATATATATATATATATATATATATATATATATATATATATATCCTGACGATTCCTTACGAAGATGAAAGGCGGAAACCCCTGTGTAGTTTAATTGTCATGAATATATTTTCATAACTTACTATCTAGCTCTACACACGTATTGAGCACTGTTGAAGTAAATACTGAAAATCTACACATAAAAGATTATATCTCATTATAACACTTTATGTGGATACATGAAATAATTATATATATATATATATATATATATATATAAGTATTTGCAGACCCGCATAAACCAGCACGTTCTATCTAAAATACGTCAGGGGGAAGGGTAGGATCCTTGTGTTACCCCTCCTCTAATTCTTTGGCCTCTGCTATTGGCCAGCATTTGGTTGAACACCCAAGTTGTGCCAGTAGCTAGACAATAGACCGTTTTGAGGTCTTGCATAGAACAGATTCCAAGAACCATTTGAAAATATTGGAATCTGTCTCTATCGCTATTCGCAGACCTTCCTTGTGCCGGCAGAAGAAATTTGTCAGATCGCTAAATCTCTTTAGGGGACTTTGAACACCCTCCCTTCTTTTTTTCCCCTAACGTAGTGCTTTTGAATCGTTTTTTTTTAACGAAATCATTAACTTCACTTCTTTTAATCGCTCCATCGTTAATTTTGGCACATTCAATTCCCTGTTGCTCTTTCTTTCGACGATATTATTGATTAAACACTATCAATTTTCTCCTGACGAGATGATAGTCGAAAGGCCTTTTGAGAGATATCCGCACATCCTTTTTAAATGCATTTATAAGTATATATATATATTCATATTTACTATATTACTTACCATTATACGTTTTAAGAGCGTGCAAGATTCAAAAGTCTGCTTGCTTAACCGCTAAAAATTTAGTTACGTTTTGATATATATATATTATTAAAAAGCGCTTATCATTAATTATTTAATTAGTTTCCGTGTAAAGTTTCATTGTGTTTGAAAGATAAAAGCCTAAACTTAATCTCTAAAAGGAAAATCTGTATATTTACGTGTGAAAAAGAAATTATAATGAAATATATCATCACGAGGGATGAAAAACCTAAAAATTCAGTGAATTTTGAGATTTGAAAAAATTACTTGTACAATCCCTTGAAAGATAAATATAAGTTTTTAAGAACTATTTCAAAGATAATTATTAAATTAAAGTCCATAAGTTACTGAATTAAAAAAAATCCTACGTTTTACTAAAAATTAGCCAAATTATCTCTCCCAAAAGTCAGTTTAGTAAAACCCGGCATTCAGTAAATCGGTAAAAAACTTTGTTTACCGATTGACTATCGCTATGGAAAATATATGGAAGACAAAAATGTAATAATATTTCTGTTTATAAGTTTTAACTTTATATATGAAAATGGTTTTGTAATAGTTTATAGAAGTTGAAAAATGATTGACCATTAATTTCTTTATTCTTTTTGAGGTTATAAAGAAATGTTATTAATTTAAGTACCCTTATTTTTGTTGTAATAAAAAAGGAAATGCTTATTTAATTACAATATTTGTGATTGTACGCAATTAAGATTTTATTTATTTTTAACTAAAGATTCATATTTAACTTGGTATTAGTTTTTAATTCAGTAATATTCTGAAATTATTGCTGACGTCTGTTTACCAATTTTTTCCTTAGAATTTGAAATAAACTTTAAAATGTTAAAAATTATTTTTACGTTACGAACTGCGTCAATTTTTTTACATGATGTTTAATCATCATGTAAACAAATTTAGTTATTCGATTTATTCTTAACGTGTCGTAACGATAAATCACATAAATTATTTTTAAAATAAAGTGCATTTTTTATTTTAAGTGTGAAAAAGTAGATTAAAGTCAATAACTACACTGACAATTTATTAATTGAAAAAATTTAAACGTTAACAATTATTTATAATGAAATAAATAGAATTTAATTTTAAAAAAATGTGATATTTGAACTATTTATTTATTAATAAATAATTTTAAACTTTTAAAATAATAATTATTAATGATAAAAACAAAGACAAATTTACGTTTTATCTTTCTAAGTAATTGATAATGAATTGTGAAATTAGAGAAATCGATGAATCTCTGAAAATAAAATTTTGAGGAGAGAGTGGTGGAAGGTCCATCGCGCTTTCCATAGCGCTCCAAGTGAATCGTTAGTAGAAATTATTTTATTTTTAAAATTCTTTTTTTCATTATGTCTCTGAGTCTCACATTTTTCAGTTTTTAGTATATTTTCAAGATTATAAAAACAATTTCTTGCGCTGATGATGACACGTTTATGTATGAAAGGGAAACATAATTATGTCGCATTTTTTATTTTCCCAGAAATTCTCATCATTAAAATCACAAGAAATATTTTTTGCAATTATATTATTTTTTGGTGAAAATATTGATCAAACAATGCTTTATTCAATAATAACATCGCTAATTCAAAAAATTAATTTTTCTTCGAGTTATAGTGATTTTATTAACACGGTATTTAGGTGCTTTTTTCGTAACATATACGAAATATTTTAAACAAAATTTAATTGTCAATATCTACAATGCTTTATTTTCATAAAAAACATAAAAAGTCATGCATTTCCTTTATTAATATATAAAAATATAACTTTAGTAAAGGTGTATTTTGTTTTAAAAAATAGTACATTTTCACTGAGATTTTACAAAACAATAATGGTTTCATCATATTCCGTGATTGTTGATTAATAAATATTGAAAATTTCATTAATATTGGTTGATTTCCTGAATGTTAGTGAATTTTTAAGTGAAGGGATGGTCAAAAAGTTTTTTACATTTTTGAGATCGGCCATTGATTTTGCACGTACCTAATATTGACTATATTACTTACCATTATATCTTTTACAAATATTTTTAATTGAGTGTCCATAGAAAAAGTTAAAGGACACTTTCCATTTGTTTAGTAACATTAAATATAAGATTTTACTTATTATGTAGATGATTTCGGTAAAATAATGTGATGCCTTTTTTGAGTGAGGGATTAGTTTTATTAAAGTTTCGGTAGCAATTTTATTAAAATGTCGAATTTGTTCGTCTATAATGTAGTTTTGAAAGCCATTTTTGATTAGAGTCTGTTTAATAATGAAGCAAACCTCCAACCCTATAAAAAGATAACATTATTTTACTCAAATAAACTGAAAAAAATTTACACTTCTGATTTTTTTTCTAAATTTAATGTACGGATGTAATGGCCCTTGATTACAAAAACCATCATGCAAACTTTCAGCCTGCATTAGATAAATAGTTTTTTGAGTTATCAACGTTTCATTGCATAGGGATACTTCAAAAAATTTTGCCCATCCTTACGTTGTCAGACGATGGTATGCAGTCTAATAAGTAACATTTTCTTGTTTATTATTGTTATAACGCCTTATTTCAAATAATATTTAAACCTTTGTGTATGCAAGATTTTAATTCGGCTCGATTCCGTTTTAAGTAGTTGTCATAGACATCTTCACCTTAAAAATGTATGTGTTAGTTTTTATCATCATCATTCATACATCTATAGACAAAAAAGAGAAGCAGAGCCTTAAATGGAGATGCGAACACATGTCTATTTCACAGGAATTTAATTCAGATGACAAATCGATAGACTGCCTGTTGGACGACCAGAGCATTTTAAAGAGGTACTTGGACATATTGAGAAAGTGAGTAATTCATTCAAATCCGGCAAGGCGAATGTTTCCAGTTGGATCTCATAGCTGGCAAATTCTTCCCGAGATACTAACACGGAAGATGGAAAGGTTAAGTTCATTCTAATATCAGATTTTTGCATTACGTCCCTTCCTCCAAACGTACACCCCACGGACTTACAACCAGCATCAAACGCCAGGGAAGCAGAAGGTTTCTCTCTTTCTCCTAACGTCCGGTATCCATAACATCGGACGAGAAGGGTTTTTTTTTTTTAAACTGAGATCTTGAATTCTCATAAGTTTTTGGGATATTTTCTTCCTTCTTTATTTTAAAGAGTTAGACATTTTTAGAGAGAGAGAGAGAGAGAGTTAGAGAGAGAGAGAGAGAGAGAGAGAGAGAAGAGAAAGAGAGAGAGAGAAAGGCGGAGAAAGGGGGATAGAAAACGTAAATGTGTGGGTGAGAGAGAGAGGGGAAGAGTAGGAGAGAGAAAGAGAGAAGAAGATATATAAAGAAAAAGAGAGAGAAAAAGTTAGAAAGAGAGTAGAATGAAATAGAGAGAGAGAGAGAGAGAGAGAGAGAGAGAGAGAGAGAGAGAGAGAGAGAGAGAGAGCAAGTGAACAAGATAGAGAAAGAGGGTAAGAGAGAGATAGAAAGAAAAAGATAGAAAGTAAAAAATGTTGAAAAGCGCATGAACGACTATTCTGTTTAATCTGTCGATCGATATCAACTCAATCATGACAGATCGATGAAAATACCATTTCAACCTTAAGCGTGACAGAGAGACAGAGTATTTTATAGAGATGCGTGGGCCGACTGACAGACAAAATCTCTCATATAAATACCAGGACGCAATTTTAAAGAAAAAATACAAAAATGGAAAAGAAAGAAAACGAAAAAAAAAAAAGCATCTCCGAGGAGTCCGGGAAGAGATTGTAAAGCTATTTTCCTGTTGGGATTGACCGTCTACAAAAAAGGTGTTTTCATCCGGATAAGTGTTTGCCATTGTAGGAGAGAGAAGGGAGGGCATAGATTTAGGAACTGACCCCCTACGACCCTGACTTCCGCTGGAAATAAGTTAGCGTCTCGGATTTGATTTTAAGTCATGGCGGCGTGAAATGTTATAGTTTGTTGTAATTGGCCGATTTGCTGAAATCTTCCATCACTCAGTTTTGGCCAAAAGCCAATAAGAAAAAGAAAAAGAAAAAAAGAGGCGAAACAAAAGGTTTTAAGAATTCACAGGGCATTTTAGCAGCCTCTCCCCCATAATTAGGGTGCAGTTTACCTATATGATTGTACCTACATCTTCACCTGTTTTTGTTTTTATACGGAACTAGCGATATGATGAACTTTGGCATAAAGTCAGCTTTTTACTCATATAACCAAACATCGTACAAAACAACACATGGATGGACGTATAACCAGTAAAAATACTTATGGATATATATATATATATATATATATATATATATATATATATATATATATATATATATATATATTTCTTTCTTCCTTCCTTATCGTGCTTCACTTCTAAATATAGAATCTCTTAACGGCTTTTTCTGACCTAAGCGTTCTCGTCGGCCCTCCATTTCAAAATTCTGTGTACATAGCGTTTCATAACGGTTATAAGTGTTTTTTGAAGAAATTCCATCATTTACTATTTCAGACTATGCTGAAGAAGACGGAATCGGGAATTCAACCCGTTTCTTGTCAGAAACCACTGGTCCATGTCTGATTAAAATCTGTATTTAAAAATAAAAATATTACGCTCTTAATTTAATTTAATTGAGCACTCTACTGGTATTTCCCTTTTTATTCTTTTTTTAGTATACCTTTATACTTTATATATATATATATATATATATATATATATATATATATATATATATACATATATATATATATGTAATAAATATTTGTTTTCTTTATTATCTATGCACGTATACGTTTCGTCCTTTATAATCGGGACTCATCAGCATAGAGATATGACTATTCACTACTGGTCATGCAATTCGAAACCCCGAATTCCGAGTATTTTAAAACTCATATCCCGACATCTAGAACCCCTGGGCCAACGCTGAATAGCGAATAAGCAGTGATAATTTTAACACTTTATCCGGCGGCTAGACGTCATAAGAGCGTACAACTTAATGAAAGAACCGATGCATTTATAGCTAGCGACGTCATGTTATGTTAATACTACACTTACAGTGCCCATCTAGACGGGTTTTCTAGGAGCTACAAATAATAAATATTTGTTTTGTTTATTATCTATGTACGTTTACGTTTCGTCCTTTATAATCGGGACTCATCAGCATAGAGATATGACTATTCACTACTGGTCATGCGATATATATATTTATATATATATATATATATATATATATATATATATATATATATATATATATATATATATATATTGTGGCACCATCTCTAGGTTTGGAACTGTATTAAAACAAACGTAAAAATCATAGCTTTAATGCATGTTCCTTCATAAGTTAAACACTGTTAACATCGGCTGCCTACAATAGGTATAACGCCATAACCGTTTATGTAGTTGTTTATGATGCCAGTAAGGATTGAGACGTCGGAATTTTAGTCATCAGCATGACTTGTTCCAGGGTCCGAATCCTGCGACCGGCCTGGATAATTATCTCTGCACTGACGATCACGGAAGGATAAAACGTATACGTATGTAGATAAACAAATATATATATATATATATATATATATATATATATATATATATATATATATATATATATATATATATATATATATATATGAATAGATGAAAGGATAAAATAATCCGACGGTATGAAATTAAAATGGAATAAACGGAAGACCTAAAAAGCTCAACGTTTCGCCCAAATATTATATGGGTTTTGTCCAGAACGAACGAAAAAAATGCGTATTTTGTAATTTTTTGGATTTTTTTCGTTCACTTTTGACAAAGCCCATATAACATTTGGGCGAAACGTTGAGCTTTTTAGGTCTTCCGTTTATTCTATTTTAATTTCATATATATATATATATATATATATATATATATATATATATATATATATATATATATATATATATATATATATATATATATTAAAGGATAATCTCCTAAACTAATCATTATAAATTTTGGAATATATGTTCTAAGCAACATAGTGACTAACATTGGCATATTCTTTTTGTAGATTTAAACAATTTAGAGTGAATATATATATGTGTGTATTTTTTAAAATTTATATTTAGAATTTTTTATATGAAGTCAAATATACATTTTTAAAATAAATTAATTATAATAGCTCAATAGTGTAAGACCAGAGCTATGCTATATTCAATATTTTTTATGCAATTTTATACCATTTTAATGTTATAAAAGACAGATTCACGTCATTTCGTAAAACTTATTTTTTATTCAGCATACAATTATTTCGGCAAATACGAATATATTTGTAAAATGTTCATTTATTTTTTGGTGTCGGTATCTTCAGTGCTAATCGTAAAAAACAAAGCAAAGCACGCAAAAAATATGAAAAGCGATAAGAGCCTAAATTACGATCAGTACTTATTATCAACATTATGTGTATATATATATATATATATATATATATATATATATATATTACGAAAATACTCGTTCCAGGACACGTATAAGCAATAAATATGGAATTAGTTTTAACTTTCACAGATTTTTCGTTCTTTAAGTGTCATAATACAGTTTGTAATGTTTACAATCAGTACTTATTATTACGATAAGTACTTATCAACATTATATATATATATATATATATATATATATATATATATATATATATATATATATATATATATTACGAAAATACTTGTTCCAGGACACGTATAAGCAATAAATATAGAATTAGTTTTAACTGTCATAGTTTTTTCGTTCTTTACGTATTATAATACAGTTTATAAAGTTTACACAAAAAGTAAATGATGTAACCACATTACTCACCTTGTTACCTGGAATACATATTCCATAATTGATAATGATAAGTTCAATTGTTTAGGGCTTTACCAATCACACACATATTATAGACGTTAAAGCGCGCATCGATTCTTGTAAAAATGTATTTCTTCATATAGCGCAGACTTTGATGTAAAGCAATTCTTTTCTCTAAATTTTTTGTATGTAGCTTATTTTAAAAGTCATCTTGGGAGCGGTGCTAATTCGGGTAAGCGCACCTCCTAAATGGTAAAGTTAACAAACAAATGTTGTTCCCACGTTACTAACTGTGGGACCGAGAATATATATTTCAAAATGGATAATGATCGGCTTATAAAAAAGTTTAAATAATAAAAGAAATAACTAGATCTCAACATTTACAAAAAAAAAAAAAAAAATTACTCACCATATTTTTTTAGCAAACGTATTCTTAAATTTATAATAATCCGTTCATTAGTTTAGGAGATTTAAACTTTGAGAGAGCAGGTGCTGGCTTAGGTGAGCGCACTCCCTGAATGGTAAATTTTACAAAGAAAGAATGTGGTAATGTTATCAACCGGGTTACTGAAAATATATATTCCAAAACGATTGTTTGATAAAAAATAAATAATATATATATTTTTTTATTTATATGCATCACATATATATGTTAATGTTGTACAAGGATAGGCGCCTCTTTTTATTTAAGACTAGCAGGGCTACCTGGCGTTGCTCGGGGTAATAAAAACATAAAATAGAAGACAAATCGCGTGTGTAACATCTTTATATTACAAACTTCTATTTCTCTTCTTCTCTCTATAGCCTTCTCTTTATCTTTCTACTTTTCTTTTTCCTGGTCGCCCCATTTCACCGCTATGTTCTAATTTTGCCTTTTGTGAAAGCTGTGTCTTCCCCACCATCCATCTTCTGTTGCCCAGGACAAAAGTATGACATATTTCTATAAAAAGCACCACCTCTATCTGCGCCTTCTATTTAAGTACTTATCTCGGCCCGGTGCGCATACTATATACGTACCTATCGCCACCCCAGTGCGCATACTATATATGTACCTATCTACGCCCCGGTGCGCATACTATATACGTACCTATCGCCGCCCCGGTACGCATACAATATACATACCTATCACCGCCCTGGTGCGCACACTATATACGTACTTATTGCCGCCCCGTTGCACATACTATATACGTACGTATCACCGCCACGGTGCGCATACTATATACATAGAAATCGCTGCCTTGGTGCGCATACTATATACGTACGTATCGCCGCCCCGGTGCACATACTATATACGTACCTATCGCCGCCCGGTGCAGATACTACATAAGTACCTATCGTCGCCCCAGTACGCATATTACATAAGTACCTATCGCTGCCTCGGTGCAAATACTATATATGTACCTATCTGCGCCCCAGTGTGCATACTCTATACGTACCTATCGCCGCCCGGTGCGCATACTCTATACGTATCTATCTCCGTCCTGGTGCGCATACTATATAAGTACCTATCGCCGCCCCGGTGCGCATACTCTATACGTACCTATCTCCGTCCTGGTGCGCATACTCTTACGTACCTATCTCCGTTCTGGTGCGCATACTATATAAGTACCTATCGCCGCCCCACAGCGCACACTACATAAGTACCTATCGCTGCTCCGGTGCGAATACTAAATACGTACTAAACTCCGCCCTGGGGCGAATGCTAAATACGTACCTATCGCCGCCCCGGTGCACATGCTATATACGTACCTATCGTAGGCCCGTGCGTATACTATATACCCGGTGCGTATACTATCGCCACCACGGTGGGTATACAATATATGTACCTATCGCCGCCCTGGTGTGCATGCTATATAGTACCTATCGCCGCCTCGGTGCACATGCTATATATGTACCTATCATCGTCCCGGTGTGCATGCTACAGAGTAGCTATTGCCGCCGCTGTGCACATGCTATATACGTACTTATCGTCGCCCTAATGCACATACTATATCCCCCCAAATATTTTTATTTAAAAAAAAATTTTTTTTCTGACACCCCCAAAATTTTTAAATCTCCACTCCCCCAAATTTCTTTTCTCTCCCCTACCCTAAGAAATATTTTAAGTTCAAGAAAATCCCCCCCCCCAATTTTTTACCCTCCACCCCCATCCATCCCCAATTTGTTTTTATTTCCCCAACCCTGAGAAATATTTTAAGTTAAAAATAGAAAATAAAATTCCCCCCAACATTTTTTTACCCATTCACCCCCCATTTTTTTTTACCTCCCACCCTCGATAAAAATTTTTTACTCTCCCCCTTATCTAAGAAATATTTTAAGTTAATAAATAAAAAAATCCCCCCTCCCTCCAAAAAAATGTGTACTCTCCCATACCCAAAGCAATATTTTTAGTTAAAAGAAAAATATATATCGTGCAGTTGTGTCCAATAGTTTTGGAGCCTATACGTTTCTAATATTTGTAGTAACATCACCACACGTAGTAGCACTATTCGTAAAAGTTTTACCACACTCTCTGTTACAGATTCCACATACTAATGGTGATTATTGTTAAATCTGATCTATTTTTGTCAAATAGTTTTGGAGCCTATAAGTCTTTACTATTTGTAGTAATAGCAGCACAATTAGTAGCACTATTCGTAAATGTTCTACCACACTCTCTGTTACAGATTCCACATGTTATTGGTTAAAGATTTGACATGTTGATGGTGATTAATGTCAAATATGGTGTAATTGTGTCAAATAGTTTTGTAGCCTTTAACTTTATTGATTGAGACGTTTTTTTTGTAAGAATTATAATATGGTGCAAACAATGGCGGAGCATATTTATTCCTTCTTTTAATTTTACCGATTGAAACGTTATTTTATATAAATGCAAATATTAGTGAAAACAATGGCAGAGCATATTTATTTCTTCCTTTAACTTTACTGAGTGAGATGTTGTTTTATATGGATAAGATATTGGTTAAAACAATGGCGGAGCATATTTATTTCTTCCTTTAACTTTACTGATTGAGACGTTATTTTATATGAATAGAAATATTACTGAAAACAATGGCGGAGCATATTTATTTCTTCCTTTAACTTTACTGATTCAGACGTTATTTTATATGGATATTAATATTATTGAAAACAGTGGCGGAGCATAAATATGTCTTCCTTTAACTGTACTGATTGAGACATTATTGTATATTAATACAACTATTAGTGAAAACAATGGCGGCATATTTATTTCTTCCTTTAACTTTACTGATTTAGACGTTATTTTATATTAATACAAATATTAGTGAAACAATAGCGGAGCATAATTATTTCTTCGTTTAACTTTACTGATTTAGACGTTATTTTATATTAATACAAATATTAGTGAAAACAATGGCGGAGCATAATTATTTCTTACTTTAACTTTACTGATTGAGACGTTATTTTATATGGATATTTATATTAGTGAAAACAATGGCGGAGCATAATTATTTCTTACTTTAACTTTACTGATTGAGACGTTATTTTATATGGATAATTATATCAGTGAAAACAATGGCGGAGTATAATTATTCCTTCCTTTAACTTTGCTGATTGAGACGGTTTTTTTTGTAAGAATTCGAATATAAGTGCAAACAATGGCGGAGGATAATCATTTTTTCTTTTAAGGAGGAGTTAATACCTGGGAGGAGAGTATCATACGAACAGAACAGATGCTTTACTACCTCCACACTTTTCAAAAAAGGAGGAGGTAATGCATGGGATGAGGGTATCATGACAACAGAACGGGCGTAGGGAGGGAGGGAGGGGGAAGGAATATTAGTGTCTATGAGTTAAGAAAGAAAGGTAGAAAGTGTAGGAGTGAGAGGGAAAGAAGAAAAAGGAAAAAAGGGTTGTAGTGTGAGTGAATTTCTTCCCGGCACTCCCTTCCTCTGACGTCATTTCCGGTTTATCGTGACTTGCCTTATTTCTCCATTTATACATGATAGCATTAGTTTCTTCTCAAATTAGTACTAAATAACATTGGAAAATGGAGGAAAAAGCCACCCCATGTGATAAAAGTGCTCCGTTGATCCCGAAAGGGTAATTTTTCCGATTCTGAGACAATACACGTCCGGAGGTTGGCTGGTTAGAATAATGTCAATTGTGTGAGTGTTTGTTGGGTACCCTCGGAGGAAAAGCTTTACATACATACATACATACATACATACATACATACATACATACAGACAGACAGACAGACAGACAGACAGACAGACAGACAGACAGACAGACAGACAGGTGGGATTTATATAATAGATTAAATTCTCCGGATTAAAATCAAACTGTAGCTGAATTTTCTTGTCATTGTGGGGAAATCGAGATAATTATGTTGTTGCTTTGTAACATTGCGCCAGCCGACGTCAATAATGTCATTAATCACCGTGCGCTGTCGGACGACATCCTAAATATCAACAAAGTTATGATTAAAGGTCAAATTTACTGTTGATTGAGCCGAGAACAATCAGTAACTATAGCCTCTCACTTTGTTTCTTTTTTATGAGTGTTATTGTCTCTTTCATTCTCTTGCAGACGTCTCTCTCGCTCAGATTTGTCACCGCGAAGGCGAATTTAGCAGTTTGGTGTATTTCCTCATATAAGACGGATAGTATCAAGCTCCAGCTCGTTGACTCTTCGAGAATTGTATATGCCATTCGGAATGATAAAAATAAATTATATATTTCTATCAAAAATATATACGCTTTTTTATTACAAGCGTTCAATTTTCAGTCGGGAGGTAGTGTTACTCCGTGCCAGAACGAGAGGAGCCATTCCAGTGACGTCCGCAATGCGTAGATATACCGAGTTACACTCCCCGACCTACGATAGTGTTACATTAAAATTTATAAAAAGAAAATAATGTAAGCACGTTACTCACCGTTTTTTTTTAGAATATATGTTAAAAAATTAATTAATGACCCATTCATTACTTTAGGAGATTAACCTATATATATATATATATATATATATATATATATATATATATATATATATATATATATATATATTAAACCTTTAAAATGAGTTAAATAAACAAATAATAGAGAAAAAATTGCTCTACATCAGATTTTTAGTTATATAATATTTTGAATTATATCCAGTAAGTAATAGATTTTTAGAAGGATCGGTGTACGCGCGTGAGTGTCAATAATATGTATGTGTTTGGTAAAGTAATAAACCATTGAAGTAATCAATTATGGAATATGTATTCTAGGCAACAGGGTGAATAACGTGAGTACATTATTATTTTGTAAGATTTACTATTTAGGTAGGGGTTTCCACTGTAACCGTACTATGCCCCCCCCAAGAAAGTAAAATGCTTTACATTTAAAACTAATTCGATAGTTATTGCTCATACCTGTCCCGGGACGGCTTTTTACAAGTAAATTGATAAGATTTTAATGAAAATTTAGAACTTATTATTTCATCTTCCTTTTCTTTGTGGGTTTATAAAAGAAAGCAGGACAGGTATTCTTCATATGCGTCCATTCAAGGTATGTGAAAATATTATTTAAAACGTAAGCGTGACAAACCAACCAACCAACCGATTAACGGTCTGAGATTTTAATACAGATTGAAGGACGCATATACAAACTCCGTCTATATATCAGATCTTTTGTAGAACAGCCCAGTGTTTAATGGATCAATGAGTTTTGCAAAAAAAGTAGCACACGCACTATGCATAATTTGTGAGTTTGGCCTAGACACCCGTCGGGTTAGGGGTAAGTTAGCGTTAGGGTGAGGATTTAAACACTTCGGCCTTCACAATCACAGGCAACAGGAATTGAAATACATGCATAGAAGATACTGCCAAGCCTGCCGCAAAGAAAATTTGCTTCCTCAACCGGACTAGAAAACTTTTCACACCCGCCTTTATCTTATATATCTATGAAGCCATTATTTGTCCACGTATACATGGACTTTCTCTCTTTTTAAATAAACTTTTTTTATGAATAAATATCAGCGTCCAAATGGTTTTGTAACCGGAAACAAGCAAGAACTTGGGTTCACGACGACGACAGGGGTGTATAATTGTTTATACACGCATTGGTGAGTGAAAACATAACATCTTACTAGAAACAGCACCGGTCAATATTTATAGCCCGTATTAAGGATTAATACAGGGTGATCCCCTTCCCTAATTCCACCTATGGATTCATTAATAAAATTCACACCATTTCTCTAATCCGACCATGCAAATAAATTACGTCTATGTAGAATCATCGATCGTATGTAATACTGTCGAAATTAACATCAATAATCTTTGTACTTATTGAAACTATGTGCATCTTGAATGTTTGGATCTTGTCACCGTACATGCACACTAGATAACGTCAGAGCGAGAGATGGCCATACTCCACAAACTTCACATAAAATTAAACCTTGTGTCAGATCCGATCTGCGTGGGGTGGGGGCAGGTAAATAAATACTTTCCCCCAAGTTTCACTCATGAATATCCAACAGTCTTCGTTTCATTGCCGTTCAATGATATGCCCCAAATGTGCACTTTACATTGCAAACACGCGTAGATACGACATGCAAAATTGCCAATAACTGTGACCTACTATTGGCAATAACTCTGACACACTCATCTCTTGAAATTACTTTGATTTTTGATACGATGTCCCGTTACACTTCATGCATAATGCATGGATTGTTTGTTTTTAGACAGTATCGTTCAGATAACTATACAGATAATAACCCGGTAGGTTAAGGTCAGATGAGTGTGAAGTTCATTTAGGATCATCCCTTCTACGGATCAGACAATCGCCAAAGTCTTCTCGTAGCAATTCCAAGAAGGTATTTAAAGTATGAAGATTTGTCCGATCCTGTTAAAACTACTATTCATTTTTTACATCACACCTTTGTCTTCCCAAGGCTGCTGGAAATGTCTTGACGACCATGCGTGGCAATCCTGTATAAACATACTTTTTATTTGTAAAAATAAACCCTTTTGACTCTCATTATTTAAAGCTCAGTGTTGACCAACGCAGAGGTGCACACCTGTAACATATAATTGAATGGTGATGAAACAAGGACTGTTGAAGATTCATACCTGAAACTTGGTGAACAAGTAAGGCATAGACTGAAGTTGATTTGTACCAAATATCGATTGATTGTAAATTTTATTAACGATTTCATTGGATGACATTTTTGGAAGGCCTCTGGTGTAACATGTCTATCCATGTATCTATAAGAATTTTTAAAAAGGATTATAGATGCCCAAATAATTGCAACAATCAAAGTATAACGAAACAAAGTGTCGTGGCTTAAAACACCACAGAAAATATACATAAAAATAACATAGGAATCCTTTTCATCGACCTCATACAAATACACTACTTGAAATCATACAATTAGATACAATTTTAATAAAAAAATACTTTTAAACCTAGTTACAGCTGTATCCTTTATTATCTGTAAATCAAAGCAAGATTTGTATAGCTTATTATGTAGGTGCCTATAGCTAGCTAATAAATAAATACTACGATCAAATGTATTTATATATATATATATATATATATATATATATATATATATATATATATATATATATATATATATATATGTGTGTGTGTGTGTTTGTGTGTGTGTGCTATTTAACTTACACCGACAATGCCAAGGTTTGAACCTATTTGTCCCTTCAGAGCCCAGTGCCATTGTTAAAGTTAAAAAAAATAAAATCTTCGCATTTTTATAATTCATCCCTTTTTATTTCTCTGTATTATTCTCATAATTTGCATGCCATATTTAGTCGACAAAATCAGAATTCATTGTTGTATCAATCCTCTGAATTTCAGTTATGCGGACAGCATCAAGTAACGAAAGAGACATATATTTTCTTTAAAAACTATTATTGCATATATGTATATTTATTTAATTAAACATTGTTAAAAGTAACTGATGCTTCATAACAGTTGCGATTCTTCAGGAATTGAGAAAATCTTTCCTATGCCTGGAAAAGTTAACGACTATTGACAATCTTTTGAGTTTACACGATATATAAATGGAACAAAAATGCCATTTTCACCATTGAAAAACTTATTAATCGTACGAGGACACTCTTCTTCCAAAATGTGCCTTAATACGAACTCCGAAACCTTCTAATCTTGTTAACACAAATATGATCCCACATTTACAACACTAACACCAACATCCTACACTATTTTTAACAGGCTGAAAAATGATAAAAATATCGACTTTCTAATTCAAGTCACTTTCACACCGCTAAAGCGTGTGTGTGTGATTTTATCCTTGCTATCGTCTTAAAGAAATGCTCCGCTAAACTGGCCCCTGTCCTCTCCAAACTCTACAACAAATGCCTTGCCGAATCTTCCTTCCTTGACAGTTGGAAAATCTCTTTTGCCTTTTTAATGTGATTTAGTTAAAAAAATGATATTTTGCTCCTTTATTTTGGACACTTGAAAACTGTAAAATGGTGGATAACTTTAAAAATATTATTTTAATTAATCTGAAAATCTCGGTAAAAGTCCAACTACATAATGTGTATATTCAGTGAAATTTTCACAAAAATTAATATATAATTTTGTTTAGATTCAGAAGATTAAATTTTTGTTCCTTAATTTTGGACGGTACTGCGTATATATATATATATATATATATATATATATATATATATATATATATATTACGCATATATATATATATATATATATATATATATATATATATATTACGCATATATATATATATATACATATATATTACGCATATGTTTATATATATATATATTACGCATATATATATATATATATATATTACGTATATATATATTACGTATATATAAATATATTACGCATATATATATATTACGTATATATATATATTACATATATATATATATATTACGTATATATATATACATTACATATATATATATATATTACGTATATATATATACATTACATATATAGGTATATATATATTACGTATATATATATAACGTATATATATAACATATATATATATATATTATGTATATATATATATTACGTATATATATATTATGTATATATATAACATATATATATATAACATATATATATATATTATGTATATATATATTACATATATAGATATATATATATATATATATATATTATGTATATATATTACATATATAGATATATATATATATATTACGTATATATATATATTACATATATATATATATATATATATATATATATATATTACGTATATATATATATTACATATATATATATATTACGTATATATGTATATATATATATATTACGTATATATATATATTACACATATATATATATATATTGCGTATATATATACACATTCACTATTCACTTTAACATTGCTCAATACTCGAGTAGAGCTTAGTAGTAGTATGAAAAATATGTATTAGAATAATGGATAAATACTTATAGAATAGAATACAAGATAGAATGACGGATAAACAATCAATGGATATTTGCGAAAAAATAGTTTGCAAACTTCTTTATTTTATTTCATCTTTACTCTCAACTTTTTAAAATATTTCTCTGCAAACGTTTATCATCTTCTAAACAAATTTTTCTTTCCTCTTAAGTCGTCTGTCGTATTTCTTCGATTACTTTCCGCTTTACTCAACAACTCCCAAACCCGACAATATTCCCCCACTTTTACCTGTCGAATATTTCCATCCTACGTGTGTACGGCGTTTATTCCGAGTTAAACCCTGTCGCACTAAAACGATGCTATTAACGACAGCTAGAAGCACTCAAGTACGAAGGTAACATTCCCAAAGTCAGTACGCGCCTCGCCCGAATCTTGTTTGCTAAAGAGTGGACTGTCTACTCAATTGGTCAAACCGTAAATTGTTATGGAATATTTGTCAGCTTTTCATTTCCCGATCGACCATTATCTAAAATATTACTGTAATTTTGGGAAAGAGAGGCAGCACTCAGAAATCAGGGAAAAGTATATGCTCTCCCTGTGTAAGCAATTTGCCGAGCAACAAGTCTCCATAATCTCAATTGGAGATATCACGATATTAAATTTATGGCGTAGATTTTGAAAAAATCTCTTATAAACCAAGTTATTCGCAAATGACCACTGCGACATCAAAGCGCCACGCGGTGGACATTCATTGAATGAAAGCGTCAAGGTAATTAACTCTTCCCGCTCTCCTTGCTAAATTATCCGGGTGTACTTTCAGGAATATATATTCGTGGACAATTTGACGCGCTAAAATCAGACTATTGTGTGATAAGATTCCAACCTTTAAATTCTCAAGTATCATCTCTTCACTTTGGCCACTTTTAATTCGTGTCTAATCATTATCCACTGAAGATAAAACTAATAATTTTGGCCTCCTTCAGCTTCTTGAGACAATGGATACTCCCTGAAATGGTGTGAAAGTGATGAGTAGTTTATAGCGATGCGATGCGATATATATTTAACAAACTACACTGTTTATCTAAGTTCTCTACCCGAGGTTTCTGAACACTTTTCAAGGAATATAAGCTCATATACCTCGAGACGTATTCGTCGTCTCGGATTTGGGAAGTAGTGATAACCATATCATCATGTAAGGCTTCAGTCAGCAGCGAAAAGTTTGGGAGGGTGTGATTTGTGGAGTCTAAGGTGGAGTTCAAAGTGAACCGTTGGGCAAGCAGTTCAGCCTTAGAAGATGCCGTGTAGGCGACTACATGGTGGTTTGATTGCCTATTATTCACCACACTATAGATTTGTCAGAAATCACGAGTTCCTAATTTCTGTGACTGAATACGTTTACTGGTCATTTCAGAATATCTTATCTTAGATGTGGTTATTTCAGTCTTGCATTGATTTCTAGTTTCTATAATATTTTGCCTATTTGTATCAGATTTATGACGGGTTATATTGGCGGAATGCTTGCTGCCTATGCGCAATAGCAGCTGCACAGGTTGAAGTGAACCATTGTGGGGAGTGTGGCTTGCTAAAAAATTCCCACGCGGGGATGCGGTTCAATGCCTACCTTGATCCACTCAGTTGTCTCATTTGCACACTGTTCGGCAGGGAGAGAAACTATTGTCTTCTATGAGGCGTCTCTGATGTGATCTCTGATTGATTCCCAATCAGCCCGTTTGTAGTATCGAGTCGTTTTGAACAGCGGCTCATAAGCGGGGGTTGAAAGTTTATAGTGATATTGACCACTATCATAGTGTGATTAGCATTACCAACTGGGCTATGGGCATTCATCACACAAAGCCATGGGCAGTGTCGTCAAGAATAGGTTGAGAAGTGAGGCTTGCTGATCCTTACGATCTGGGAGGCGGGTCGCGAAAGTGGCAGTCTGAGAAAGGGAGTGTGCAACGAAGAAACTATGAGCGATGTTTCCAGCTGTGTCAGTATAACTCGAGAAGCCAAGGCAATCTTTGTGGTGGACATTAAAATCCCCAAATACATGTATTTGGGCATTCGGATCCAAAGAGAATGCTGCGTCAATACTATCAGATACATAGTTTAGGAGGGTACAGTCCTTGTTCGAGGGATAACAGTAGAGAAAGTACATGATATTACTTTATAATATGCTAGCGGGTACACATAGCTCGGCGTTGCCCAGGAGAAATGTAAAAGAATGAAATAAAATGTGTAAACAGCCGAGCGAACGCAAATAGGTCACAGCAGATAGTTTTCATGTAAAGAGACAATTGTCGCTTTTGAATCGTGGAAAATCTATAAACCCAAGAAAATGATTACCTCGCAGTGTAACAAAAATAGAAATTGCCACAGTGTAGAAGGATATCTCCTTCAATGACCGATTATGGAAAAGTGTACTTCTGTCGGGCCGGAATATTTGCCCGATGTGTTTTCTATTGTCTCCTCAGTCACCGGAAGCAAATCGTTGGAGACTGCGCCAATTTTTATTTATGTTGTTAGTTTAGAAAATATAATAAACGTTGGTGCATTTAGGTTCTTCTACAGAATTTGAACCGAACCGAACCAAACAGACTTTTGCCGAACTAAACTTAAAACTTAGATTAGCGTTATTTCAGTGTACCCCCAACCCCTCCCCCAGTTCGGTTCAAATTCTATAAAAGTAGCAGGATGTTTTTTTGTAAATAAATAAAACGTAGAATTATTTTCATATTTTTATTCTTAAGTCTTAGTTTTGTTTAGTTTTTAAGCGAATTGTTATTGTATTTAAAAAAAAAAAAAAGTTTTTATTTAAATAAAAATAAAATTGATATTTAAATTAATTAATCCGTAAAATAAATCTACTTTGTAATCATTTCGGGAGCGAGAATTAAAACAAAACGCATTTATGTGTTTAATTATTTCTCTTCACCCTCCCCCAGTTCTCTTTCTCCCCCCCCCTCTCTCTCTCTCTCTCTCTCTCTCTCTCTCTCAATCTCTACGTGCTCTTCTTACTGTTTATATTTTTCTCAACCCTTTTTTCTGTCAAACTTCTTTAATATCTTTTGGCACTGTCCGAATAATTTCGTCGCCGTAAGTGATAAAAAAAAAAGAACTTGTTCCGCTTCTTCTTTTTTCGTGCGAATCAGATGATTCTGGTGTTGGCATTAGTTTCACCGATGTTTTTCCAGTTAGAAATCTTTCTGGAAAGACATCGGGTACTCACGGGAAAGATCACGAGAAGGTTGCCAACATCCCTAAAAGAAAAGTGGTACAGTGACACCGACTGGATTCGAACTTGTAACACCCAGGTCTTCAGTGGGTGTCGATATCCACTTAACCACCATCACCTCTCAAAAGATAGATGCTTACAGCACCTGGTATTCCCAAGCGGTCACCCATCTAAGTACTGACCAGGCTCTACGTTGCTTAACTTCGGTGATCGGACGAGAACCGGTGTTTTCAGTGTGATATGGCGGTAAGCAACTTGTTCTGCTGGACGACCACAGAGCGTCATGCCCTTCATCCAGCGCAACTTATGCGGCGCGACGAAGTCGCTCATTACCGTAATAAATCACCCTGTCCAATAAGAACCAACCGTACGACCTGCGTTATGCCATATCTGTCAATCATGTCTGACATGAAATCATAAATGCCATCGAACGCTTTCGTATCGTCAGTGCATAAACGGCTGAATTACCGCCAAGCGTGGACGCCATTAGAGTCACATAGCTGCAAAGTCTAGCACTAATTCTTTCTGTGTATAAGAGCTAGCGATAATTTGAGCGACATTCGTAATGCTGTTCTTTATGTAAATATTAATTGCATCATGAATGGTCCTCGCCGTCAATCGTAGTATTTCTTCTGATACTACACTTGATCTTTCTGTCCTTGGTTAGTGAAGGATAAATAATTCTTGACCTACGCATTCTTTTGCTTTTGCCTCAATCCATAGTAACCTGTTTAAACCGCTAGATTTCCCCACATTAAAAACCGACCATATGTCTTACTCTGCCCTCGTGGGGAGCAAAGTAATTTTTTTATCATGTTAGTCTTCTGAGTTTCTTTAAAAAATAGTTTATTAGTTTGTTTTTTTTTAGAAAATGCAGCATTTAGTTATATGACGATGGACGTATAAAACTAACTGAGATGTATTTTTCACGAAAACTCTTGTACCCACTCCAGTGATCTAAATAACCCTAGAATCGAACTTGTTTGCCAATATCGAAAATTTCTTTGATTAGCGTTTGCTCAAAAGCCAGAAAAATGTTAGTATTAACGGTTATTGCAACAAAACAAGTTCTGGTGGTTACAGAAAAACTTGTGTTTACCCCAGGACTGAAAAAATCGTACATTTTCGCAAAAATCTGAAGTCCTTTTATTTTATTAACTTTTTCGCAATACCCAAGAAGGCCTCTGAACCAGAAGTGAGGGC
>OY744537.1:29242550-29265050 GCA_963556195.1 Sepiola atlantica
TTAATTATGGAAAATGTCTCAAATTTAGCCTAAGGGGTCTTAACAAGAAATTTAAATTCAAGGAACTTTACTTAATTGATGTCTAATGACTATAGATACATTTTAATGTAAATCTGAAATGTTTGAATTTTCAAATGGGTCATTGTGTACATATTATGCTCCCTGAAAGCCAAATTATTCACCTTTAAGCCTAGCAACTGTGTTCTAAAATTCATAATGATTGGTTAATTCGTTTAGGAGTTAATCATATACGTAAACGTATATAAACATATACATATACAATTTTTATATAAATAGAGATAATCAAAAAAGGATCGATATGCCGTCAAATACCTAAAACAACCAACCGCCATTGGGAATTAATTTTTTATTTGTTTCGTTAAATTTAAGAGTTGATAGCTTTCGGAAAGTCACCACAAAATGGAAGTTCCTTAGTTAAATGTAACGTTTAAAGTCTACCTTGTCACGGTCATGGGGCGTTGTCCGGTCTTAATGACTGTTAAATTCGTTTATGCCCTTGTCCAGAGCGCATAAAACTCCAATCTGTATGCCATCCATCAACTAACCGCGTCGCTGCTAGACGTTTCGAACCCTTGAGATAAAGCTGTATTTAGACATAAAATATATAATTACTTTCTGTCCATCTGTAATAGAAGCACTTGTTGTTCATTATAAAAGATGGATGGCGGCGAACTGTCAATGGATATACAGTCGTTTTTGAGTGGAGGGGTCAGTCATATACGATAAGAGTAATCAAATAATTCATATTGTGGTTACTGTAATCTTCTTATGTGTTAATTCGCAAGGGTGGCTACATCGAAGGAATCATTGGAAACTACATTTTAAACTAAGTAAACATTTCATTAGGCCGAGGTAAGAATATTTGTTAGGTTCAAGTAATTCTTAAGTATTGCAAAGTTTTAATATGTAACTAACATATAATTAATGAGAGCGACATTGAGTGGAGTTATATTGAGCTCAAGCGAAGAGTCTATTCTGATATGCAGGTGTGACGAGCCAGCGGTTGCTATTACCTATCAGTCTATTGAACTTGCACAATTACTTATAACAGAATTACCAAAGGTGCTTTACATTCCTTCCGTAATGTGTCTAGTGGCTTAATTTGGACTTCCACGTTTAGACCGTCACTGTCAGCCATATTGTTGTAATCTTCGTCGTAAGAATCTACTTGGTACCAAATTGACTAAAACTAAGTATAATATTTCGAATATTTATTTATCAATTTAACAAAAAAAGAAACAGTTAGTTTTTTGCGTCCAATATATTTTTCTTTTCCAAGTGGTCAGAAAAAAGAACGTCTTCATGACCACCTGTATGCTAGCATCATCTCTCTCCAGCTTAACTATTTAACAAAGTTGGACCAATAACCGTTTAGTATTTCTATTCCTTCATTCATTCTCGTTTCTGTTCAACATAATAAGCAGAGCGATTTCTTTATCAATTTAAATTTCACTTGTTTTCAGCTCTCTTCCTCAGTCATTAGTATCTTATGTGGTGCCGAAACTTCACGATATTTCGGGGTATAACCCCTTTGTCAAGTTATTATATATTGTCAGTTGTTCATATTTCTTCGTCTCTGTTCCCTGCAAAATCCGCGCCAGCGTTCGCTGATAAATTCTTATTGTCAATTGCCGTTCTAAAATTTGGGAATTAGTGAATATTTTAATATATTTTAATACAGTATAAAAAAATACTAACACTTTCTATTTAAAATTAAGGTTGATGCGAATTGCTAGAAGTAAACGATACATTTTTTCTATTAGAGACTGGATAAATTTAAACAATCTTTTTTAAATTTAAGTTATTTATCATACAAATGTAAAATACAATACATTGACATCATAATTTGAAATTTGTTTTAAATAAAAAAAACAACTTTTAAATGCCAAAATATTTACGTATGATAGTTTTTCGTTTATTACAACGTTATCATCATTTTTAAATGTATTTGTTTATATATCTTATTGTAATGGACACTCCCTAAATACCGAAATTAGAATTCCACCTAAATATTTTAAATCTTATTTAAGATGATTTATTTGTATGTTTTAATCATCAAAAGATATCTTCTTCTAATATATAAAGTAGAGACGATTTTTCCCCTGTAACTTAGGAAAATAATATAGGAAAATAACCACATGCATCACAGGCTACTAAACTCACCGCTATACTACACTTATTTACTCGAGCGTATTTTAGTAAATTTGTTATTATTTTCATCTACCTAACACTAAATATTACATTTGGCCCACCATCAACGTTTCTCTGAAAAAACAACTTCATATAGGTGGTAGCAAAAACTTTTCCCCCTAACAATTGTGTACTGTGACTACACTCATCGACACCGGGAAGTAATAAACACAGTTTAATTTTCACAAAACACCGGTTGTCATTCATTTATTTGCCTGGTATTAATTTAACACGCATGCCAATAATGACAGTTAGGTTAATTGGCCTATTCACACATGTATTTGTGAGCCGAAACCTTAGCGCAGGCGATAAACAGGTAGTTTTCGTTATCGCGAGTTTTACCGTTCGATCCCAGTCTACTCTGCCATTTTTTCTTTTTTTTTTTAATTTAAAACATTCGCCAACACGGTAGACGGGGGGGGGGGGGGAACAAAAGACCGTTTCTTTTTTTATTCGAGGTCATGCAATAGGTAGTACTTTCTCCCGTGCAACGCCAGGCGACGGGTTCCGCTAGTATCTTATATTATTTACACAGTTTATCGGTCTAACTTTTTTAAATTCCCGATTCGATTTATATATGTTACAATAATGAAGTCTGAATATATAATGAGATTAAAACAAAATTCAGCAATTATATATGTGAAGCAAATAGTGAGTGTCAGGTTTCGCTACACTTTTCATACATATTTGACATCTACCTGCTTGATAGGGTCATATTCTGCCTAGAGTTCGAAACTATTTGACCACACATACCTGTAAACAACATTAGATTATCAGTCGACTTAAACACCTCTTTCTATATCTAATAATACACGGAAACACCGGTAATGTTTACAGTTGCTGTATGATGTAAAAAAAAAAGAACAACATTTCCGATTGCATTTCGGTTTCACGTGAGCCTAATTATGAGCAAGAATGTCAGCGTCAGTTCATATCGAAATGTGATGGCGTTAAACACGAAATTACTCGGAAGTTTTTCAACCGTTAAAACTATATAGGAAAAGGAAAACAGTTTTGATCCCAAGTCCTTCGTTGGAAAAATCATTTGCTTGTAAGTCAATTCATCTCCTGTAATCACAGCATTAGTTTGCCGCCAAGAATTTACGCTAGTCTTAATATTATTGTAGAGATCATCAGTTGTTTACAATGAAAAACTGTTTCAGGAGATTTAAAAACAAAACAGTAGTGTATCTCATGGCTTCCCAGCAATGTTGATCAGACGCCACCTCACTTAAAAAAACAAGAAAAACGTTCCAGCTATCAGATCTAGTTTTTGCTCAAGATAATTATTTCCTAACCTATTTTGTTATTAAAAATGTTCTCCTTACCTGTGTTGTTCGCAAAAGATCAAACATGTTGATGGCGAAAAACTGGCAACTGCATCACGACAACGCTCCCGCACATTCATCCCAATTGATCCAACATTTCTTGGCAAAACATGGAATTCCAGTCGTTCGCCAACTCTCTACTCTCCAGACATGGCTCCATGCTACTTCTCGTTGTTTCGAAAATTGAAGACGCCACTGAAATATTTCCGTTTTGAGACTAGAGAAGAGATAATGCGGAATGCGACGCCGGAGATGAACACCATTCCAAAAGAAGACTTCCAGAGGTGTTTCCGGCAGTGGATGAACCGGTGGGCAAAGTGTGTGCAAGCACAAAGGGGCCTACTTTGAAGGGGATTAGGGTACCAACCCCGTCAGTTATTTGAACTATTATTTCTGGCCAAAGGTCGGATACATTTTACGACAGGCCTTGTATAATTATATTTTACTTTTTACATACAGGGTGTTTGGGAGAAATTTGCTAGCATTTTATATTTTATTTTCAGAAACATTTGGAGTATTTAATAGCGATAAAGTGTACAATATAGTGTTTATTTGGCCTATTGTTGGGTTTCAGAACTGAACACCATGGATGACTGGAAATAACCGGAATATTGGAAGAGAGTTACTGCATCATGATACTTCGCTAGATATGAGCTAGAGAATTGTGACGGAGATGTGGAATCAGTGGCTAGCAGGAAGTATCATAGTAGGCGTTCTGACTGTGTACGAACAATGAAATTCATCAAGAAGCTGCAGGATCCAGGCAAGGCAATGGGGACTTTGGCGAGAGAGATGGGCGTTGGAGTGGCGACTATGAATAAAACGAGGCTCCCCGCTACATCTTATACAAAAGTCACAACCCGCCGCCTAATAGGCACCCCAAACCGGTATTGTCCGGACCTTTGGGTCTGGATTTACGCCGGTCTATTGGGGGTTGCTGGTCCTGTGCAGTTCTAGGAGGTCCACCCTCCCAGGCTTTGCCTCCCCTCTTTGGGGAGGAGTAAGTTTATTGCTTACTGTCTGAGGCGCCTCTACCGGGGAATGCCGACGGGGCTGCCCAGGCAATTTTTAAATAGTCAGAGTGCTCACCTCTCGAGCGCTGGCTTTTCAAACCCCACTTTCCCGACCCGATCTTGGGTCACATCTTACTTGTGGGAGTAAGATAAAACTGGCCTTGTGCCTAACTCCTGGGGATCAGTAAATAAAACTCACTGTCAAGACCTAAGAGAAACTCATCAACGTTCCAACATCTAGTCGAACCGGGGATCCTCTGGCTCTTATTAGGACGAGTTTCACAGCGCCCGGAACAGTAGATGGCTAGCCTACACACAGCATGAAGTCTTGTGTGTCAGGAAGACAAAGTAACATCAAACTGTGATGGTTTTACGATGCAAAGGCTACATCATGCCACACCCGATCTTCGATAGGGACACACCTTACCTACAATAGACTTTTTACTTAATGGAAGTAGACGAGGGTTAACTGCCTTCCAAATGCCAATTATGTCCTTTGCTATTAATATAGAAATAGCAAACTATGTTAAGTCTGGACATGAATAGCTGTATTGAATAACTTGTCGAAAAATTGGGGGTTCTGTTTTATCTAATTAGGCAGGTGGACCTAGAAAATTTTCTGGAATCATATGTGCGTCTTTTTCCAACCATTTTTATTAAAATATCTTAAATAAAAATATATTGCAGGATATTGTCAAAAGTTATACAAATTGAATACATATTTTCAAATTAAAATTGAAAATAAAATAGACAAAAATGAAATAACATAAAATCTATCCATCTTGTTGACCTTTATCATCGAGTGGCTTTTGGCCTTAGTAAGTGTTGGCACATCAGTAAAACAAAAATCAAATTTAAAAATGAAAAATGACCAATGATTAATTTATTTTTTAATAATTAAGTCTATTTTAATAAAAAATAGATTTTATTAAAATAGACAGAATAAATCCACGTGAAAGGTCTTGCGAATGAAAAGCAATAACGTTTTAAATGAAAAGTTACACCCACCTTTTTTTTTAAAATAATTACATCTCTATTTACTTGCCTCCCCACGAGGTCAAACTTAAACACAAGGTTGTTTATTCATTTGGGGAAAAGGCGGGGACACTGGATTGGAATAAAAATAAAAATTGCCTTAGTCTAAAGAATGTCTCTTTCACTGACGGAGGACAGAACTTTGAATTTTAAAAATGAAAAAACAATAACTTTCAAAATATAAAAGAATTAAAACAGTGCTTATTGATTTTTTAAAAATAATTAAATCTATTTTAATTAAAAAATAGATTTAATTTATGTTGTACCATAAAATAATTCCACGTGAAAACCCTGTGAATGAAAACACCATACAACAGTCATTAAGCAGCTTTTTATTATATATAAATAAGTCCCTTTTTACTTGCGTGTTCACGAGGGTAGAGTTAGAAGCCAGATCGGTTTTTAAGAAAATACAGCTCTCCCAAAAGTGAAATTTCGGATTTGAACAAAAATTAAAATTGCCCCAGTCTAGCAAGATCTCCTCTTTACTGACCGACGATAGAACAGATATACACTTTGAATTTAAAGAATAAAAACAAAACAAATGGAAATTGAAACACATTACAGCAGTGCTTATTAAAACATTTTTTTTAATAATGAGGTCTTTTTTTATTAAAAAAACAAACAAATACATTTTATTAAAATACACGATTCACCTATAGCAATCGAGGGAACGGTCTAATTCCACGCGTGAATGAAAAGCGATAACTTTTTAGATGAAGAAAATTACAAGCTATTAATATATATATATATATATATATATATATATATATATATATATATATATATATATATATATATATATATATATATACTGGTGCTACCAGATCAGGCTCTCTGAAGATATCGGCTTCCTGACCCACAATGCACTAGACAGTGATGTTTTATTTCTTTTCTCTTTGCAAAACTCAATCATGTTTCGCAAAACCCAAACAAAAAAACAACAATTTTCCTTTCTTCCCTCCCCCTCCCCGTCATTCTTCCTCTCTTCCCCCCTATTTCCTCCTCTCCATCGCTTCCCTTATTTCACTCAACCAAAAACCATGAATAAATACCTGAATCTTTGGTTTTATGTTTGGTAGAAAGAAATCCAATTATTATTTAATAATAAGAGCATAATTTATTTATTTATTTATTTATTTATTTATTTATTTATTCATTCATTCATTAATAGTGTTACAGAAGATCAGGTCGAATCAACATGATACCATCGGTTTCAAGCTTGGATCGGGTCCAGATCGAAAACTAATGTTTTGTCGGATATTTATGTCAAGTCGTTCTGGCTATCTTCAGCAGGAAGTTACGAGTCCTTCTGGGAGACAATTCACTGGGTTTTTTTTTGTAATTTTCCTTTTTTTTTCGATAATTAAATGAGACGGGGTTTTACTGTAGCGGACTTTAACACAGTTTATGGAGAGATTAATAAAAACATTCTCTGTCTGTCTGTCTGTCTGTCTGTCTGTCTGTCTGTCTGTCTGTCTCTGTCTTTCGCTACATATATATATATATATATATATATATATATATATATATATATATAAAGAGAGAGAGAGAAAGAGAGAGAGAGAGAAGGGGAGAGAGATTTATTCGTCAGCTACAATATGGTAAATGTATTGGTTCGGATAATCGCCAAATAACTTCTCTGAATCAATCAACCCTCCACTCGTTCTTATTGCTCTTCAATATAGCATCGCGCTGCCCGAAGGTTGCGGGGAAATCACGTCATTCCTGAATTAAGAACTCCGTAATTCTTACATGAAGCTGGCATATATATTACCCCCCCTTATACGCAACTGACCTCACAGCATATCTGAATCTACACTCAAACAGATATTTAACTTCGAATTGAGGAATATTAACTTATTTAGCCTCAAACACATATTCGTCGATTGATTAATGCCTCGTGCGACACGTTCGTTGACCAAACACTTCATAAAATGCTTCCACGTTTCAGGATTTGCCTGTATTTTGAAATTGGCCCCATCATCCCGATGCCAAGCAAGTAACACCTTTTCTAGTATGTAATATGCCATTTGGAAATAAGCCAGCAACTTGGTGGCTGATCGCGCCTTCTGCTTCGGGCCGATTTAATTAACTAACCTCATCGCTTTTATTGTGTTCATCAAATCGACGTCGTTTCTCGTAGATTTCATTACATTTTCATTCGAACGCTATCGCCGATGTCCCACTCGGTTCTCATCGCTTTTGTACTATTTTTACTTAATGCCCCTTAAACAGCTTGCTTCCTCTCCTTTTTAAAGCGTTCCCGGTTTCATATTCTTATTTGATTCTTATCACTCACACAGTAACGGTTAAGAGCAGTATTAACTAATCCACCGCGTCATTTGGATCCTCTAAATTTTATAATTGAATATATATTACTGACAGGACGACTTGCTTTTGAATATTTTTTTAAGATAAGGCTTGATAACTTTTATTATTTGGATCATTTGAACTACTGGTCTAATCTTGGATGTTATTCTAACAACGTTTCGGCCGATGTTACTATCTGACCTTCTTCAGGTGTATATTGTCGAACTCGGGAATCGTTCTGTCGAACTCGGGAATCTGTACGGAATTTCGAAGAGAACCCTTTAGTTAATCCACAAGGGTAGCTTGTTCTCGTTCCGTCAGCCATTACTGGGTGGAACTTTTAAGTAATTCGTAATTGTATTCTTAGTATCGAGTGCACTGAGGATTAAACCTTCAACTCCCAGAAGACTGGCCTGTGGCATAACGGATAAAGTGCTATGTTAATCAGTTCTCAGTGACAAGAACACCTAGTGTTTTCCGGGATTGAATGTGGAACATCATGATTCTTTGCACTTAGTGCATGACACCATATCACCATTTAATTCTTATTTCTTGAAATTTGGTAATATGAAAACTTTTTTTATTTACTTATCTGCTTTGATATTAAGTGAATTTCCCTCCCTTGTTTCATGGGTGATTTTAATAGTCATCTTGCGTAGCCATCTTGTATATATATTTTTTTCTTCTACTTACATGCATTCGCCCAGAAACACTCGCTAGCGATAAATGTATGCATAGAAAATTTGATTTATAATAATAATAATAATAATAATAATAATGATGATGATGATGATGATGATGGTAATAAAATCACCTAATTAGTGTATGCAGCAAACTAGCTTAAAAGAATACAAAAATACATAACTATTCAAACGCTTGCACTTTAAACGTGCAGAAAAATTGTAGAGAAAAAACCGCAAACAGTATTGGAAAACTAAACCCAGAAAATATGCAGAGCATGGATGTACAAACAGATAAACTGGTCCAAGTAAGGAGACCAGGCGCGATAATAGTCAAGAAGAATGAAAAACCTACCAAATTGTAAGTTTCGCCATTCCATCAGGCGCAGAGTGAAGATAAAAGAGGCAGACAAATGAACCAAATACATAGAACTTTCCAGAAACTGAAAGAAATATGGAGAACGGAGTAAACCATGTTTAATATTAATAATATTTACAGTCTCGAAAAACCCGGATAAAAGCAATCGAAATCAAAGGGAAAATTTACATTATAGAACGTACGGAAATGATGAACACCGCCGAAATCTTAAAGAAAATCCATGAACGCGGTAACCAACCCATATTATTAACAAACGCTAACCAGCTACAGGCAAGTTTAAATAGCAATAAAACAAACACATATAGAAAAACATGACACAATCTCAAGGGAACTGAAACTGTCAGAAATCCTATAAACTACCCCCTAAAACACCTCACACATATAAAATGGTCGTAAACGGTTAAAAGAGGACTGAAACACCGAGGCGGTAGATGCAGAGAGTACTGGAACCTTGGGGAGACTTATTGTCACCTAAGTCCCAGAGAAAACCAACGGTCGTTGCCAGCGAAAAATTAATGGATAACGTAAAATGATTGGTAGTGGTCATCGAAGTAGCTGAAAGTGCTAGATATCTGATGAGACTTGTTGTCATTCAGACTCCAGGAATCACCATTAGAAATAACTGATAATGTAAGACGATGGACCCAGGTTTTACTGTTCGTCTGGGTAATTCTAAGAATCGCATGTTCGGAAATTAAATAAATTACCTTTCTCATATCTTATCGGAGCAAAGTTGCTTCCCTTCGTATAACAAAACAATAAGCAAGACAGTTTTTTCTTCATTTGAGTTGTAACACAATATTTTCAGTTCTTATTTTAATTCATTCCCAAACGGGTCACAGACATGAGTGGTGCACACCCCTCTTTTATACCAGTCAGTCTCCTGTCATACTCTCTGTTTCCCCTGGCATTAAAAGTGCAAATGTTAAATAACTTTTATTTACGTCATTCGACGTCCACTCTAAGGTCAACCACTGACCCGATTCCCCGCTTACCGCTTCTACAGACAATACTATTCTTCTGCTTCGATCTAATTACGTCATGAACAAGAAATGTTTCGGTTTGTTCCTTATTTTTCAAAATAATTATTTGTTTCTTTTTATTTTAATTTCAAAGCCGTGTTCAAAACCCGTGTTCTGCCCCATAACGTTGCAATAATGATTATATGAAAACTCCTAGTAAGTAAATAATAATAATAATAATAATAATAATAATAATAATAATAATAATAATAATAATAATAATATATGAATATATATAAATTGGTAGATCCAGATTGGGATTAGCACAAGATGTGTTTGTGTTTTATAATTACAATTTTTTCCTCCATGCAAAGGTTGCACATTTGGTCAATTTTTTTAGGTGTTTAGGGCTTGCATAAAATCGACCCATAAATAATGGGTGTACGATACATCTCCTTCAGTGAACAATAAGGAAAATGGTTGCATCATACACAATATTAATTAATCTACTATGGATTTTTTTAATTGTTAGATTCCGTCATATTAATAATTATTAGTTTCTGTTATAGTTTTAATTGTTGTTTCTGGTTATAGTTTTAATTGTTGTTTCCGGTTATATTTTTAATTGTTAGTTTTCGTTATATTTTTAATTGCTAACTGATTTCTGTTATATCTTTCATTATTACTTTCCGTTATATTCATAATTGTTTTTTCCGTTATAATTTTAATTGTTATTTTTTGTTATATTTTTAATTGTTATATTTTGAATTATTTTTTTCTGTTGTATTTTTAATTGGTATTTTCGGTAATATTTATAATTGTTAGTTACTGTTATATTTTTAATTGTTAGTTTACGTTATACTTTTAATCGCTATTTCCGTTATATTTTTAATTGTGTAGATTAAGATATATTTTTAATTGTAAATTTCCGTTATGTTCTTACTTGTTAGTTACTGTTACATTTTTAATTGTTAATTTCCGTTATGTTCTTACTTGTTAGTTACTGTTATATTTTTAATTGCTAATTTCCGTTATGTTCTTACTTGTTAGTTACTGTTATATTTTTAATTGTTAATTTCCGTTATGTTCTTACTTGTTAGTTACTGTTATATTTTTTATTATTTATTTCCGTTATGTTCTTACTTGTTAGTTATAGTTACATTTTTGATTATTAATTTCCGTTATGTTCTTACTTGTTAGTTACTGTTATATTTCTAATTGTTAATTTCCGTTATGTTCTTACTTGTTAGTTACTGTTATATTTTTAATTGCTAATTTCCGTTATGTTCTTACTTGTTAGTTACTGTTATATTTTTGATTATTAATTTCCGTTATGTTCTTACTTGTTAGTTACTGTTATATTTTTAATTGTTAATTTCCGTTATGTTCTTACTTGTTAGTTACTGTTATATTTTTGATTATTAATTTCCGTTATGTTCTTACTTGTTAGTTACTGTTACATTTTTATTATTAATTTCCGTTATGTTCTTACTTGTTAGTTACTGTTATATTTTAATTATTAATTTCCGTTATGTTCTTACTTGTTAGTTACTGTTACATTTTTGATTATTAATTTCCGTTATGTTCTTACTTGTTAGTTACTGTTATATTTTTGATTATTAATTTCCGTTATGTTCTTACTTGTTAGTTACTGTTATATTTTTAATTGTTAATTTCCGTTATGTTCTTACTTGTTAGTTACTGTTATATTTTTAATTGCTAATTTCCGTTATGTTCTTACTTGTTAGTTACTGTTATATTTTTGATTATTAATTTCCGTTATGTTCTTACTTGTTAGTTACTGTTATATTTTTGATTATTAATTTCCGTTATGTTCTTTCTTGTTAGTTACTGTTATATTTTTAATTGTTAATTTCCGTTATGTTCTTACTTGTTGGTTACTGTTATATTTTTAATTGCTAATTTCCGTTATGTTCTTACTTGTTAGTTACTGTTATATTTTTGATTATTAATTTCCGTTATGTTCTTACTTGTTAGTTACTGTTATATTTCTAATTGTTAATTTCCGTTATGTTCTTACTTGTTAGTTACTGTTATATTTTTGATTATTTATTTACGTTATGTTCTTACTTGTTAGAAACTGTTATATTGTTGATTATTAATTTCCGTCATATTCTTACTTGTTAGTTACTGTTATATTTTTTATTATTAATTTCCGTTATGTTCTTACTTGTTAGTTACTGTTATATTTTTGATTATTAATTTCCGTTATGTTCTTACTTGTTAGTTACTGTTATATTTTTGATTATTAATTTCCGTTATGTTCTTACTTGTTAGTTACTGTTATATTTTTGATTATTAATTTCCGTTATGTTCTTACTTGTTAGTTACTGTTATATTTTTGATTATTAATTTCCTTTATGTTCTTACTTGTTAGTTACTGTTATATTTTTGATTATTAATTTCCGTTATGTTCTTACTTGTTAGTTACTGTTATATTTTTGATTATTAATTTCCGTTATGTTCTTACTTGTTAGTTACTGTTATATTTTTGATTATTAATTTCCGTTATGTTCTTACTTGTTAGTTACTGTTATATTTTTGATTATTAATTTCCTTTATGTTCTTACTTGTTAGTTACTGTTATATTTTTGATTATTAATTTCCGTTATGTTCTTACTTGTTAGTTACTGTTATATTTTTGATTATTAATTTCCGTTATGTTCTTACTTGTTAGTTACTGTTATATTTTTGATTATTAATTTCCGTTATGTTCTTACTTGTTAGTTACTGTTATATTTTTGATTATTAATTTCCGTTATGTTCTTACTTGTTAGTTACTGTTATACTTTTGATTATTAATTTCCGTTATGTTCTTACTTGTTAGTTACTGTTATATTTTTGATTATTAATTTCCGTTATGTTCTTGCTTGTTAGTTACTGTTATATTTTTGATTATTAATTTCCGTTATGTTCTTACTTGTTAGTTACTGTTATATTTTTGATTATTAATTTCCGTTATGTTCTTGCTTGTTAGTTACTGTTATATTTTTGATTATTAATTTCCGTTATGTTCTTACTTGTTAGTTACTGTTATATTTTTGATTATTTATTTCCTTTATGTTCTTACTTGTTAGTTACTGTTATATTTTTGATTATTAATTTCCGTTATGTTCTTACTTGTTAGTTACTGTTATATTTTTGATTATTAATTTCCGTTATGTTCTTGCTTGTTAGTTACTGTTATATTTTTGATTATTAATTTCCGTTATGTTCTTACTTGTTAGTTACTGTTATATTTTTGATTATTAATTTCCTTTATGTTCTTACTTGTTAGTTACTGTTATATTTTTGATTATTAATTTCCGTTATGTTCTTACTTGTTAGTTACTGTTATACTTTTGATTATTAATTTCCGTTATGTTCTTACTTGTTAGTTACTGTTATATTTTTGATTATTAATTTCCGTTATGTTCTTGCTTGTTAGTTACTGTTATATTTTTGATTATTAATTTCCGTTATGTTCTTACTTGTTAGTTACTGTTATATTTTTGATTATTTATTTCCGTTATGTTCTTACTTGTTAGTTACTGTTATATTTTTGATTATTTATTTCCGTTATGTTCTTACTTGTTAGTTACTGTTATATTTTTGATTATTAATTTCCGTTATGTTCTTACTTGTTAGTTACTGTTATATTTTTGATTATTTATTTCCTTTATGTTCTTACTTGTTAGTTACTGTTATATTTTTGATTATTAAGTTCCGTTATTTTCTTACTTGTTAGTTACTTTTATATTTTTGATTATTAATTTCCGTTATGTTCTTACTTGTTAGTTACTGTTATATTTTTGATTATTTATTTACGTTATGTTCTTACTTGTTAGTTACTGTTATATTTTTGATTATTTATTTCCGTTATGTTCTTACTTGTTAGTTACTGTTATATTTTTGATTATTTATTTCCGTTATGTTCTTACTTGTTAGTTACTGTTATATTTTTGATTATTAATTTCCGTTATGTTCTTACTTGTTAGTTACTGTTATATTTTTGATTATTTATTTCCTTTATGTTCTTACTTGTTAGTTACTGTTATATTTTTGATTATTAAGTTCCGTTATTTTCTTACTTGTTAGTTACTTTTATATTTTTGATTATTAATTTCCGTTATGTTCTTACTTGTTAGTTACTGTTATATTTTTGATTATTTATTTACGTTATGTTCTTACTTGTTAGTTACTGTTATATTTTTGATTATTAATTTCCGTTATGTTCTTACTTGTTAGTTACTGTTATATTTTTGATTATTTATTTACGTTATGTTCTAACTTGTTAGTTACTGTTATATTTTTAATTGTTAATTTTCGTTATGTTCTTACTTGTTAGTTACTGTTATATTTTTAATTGTTAATTTTCGTTATGGTCTTACTTGTTAGTTACTGTTATATTTTTGATTATTTATTTCCGTTATGTTCTTACTTGTTAGTTACTGTTATATTTTTGATTATTTATTTACGTTATGTTCTTACTTGTTAGTTACTGTTATATTTTTGATTATTAAGTTCCGTTATGTTCTTACTTGTTAGTTACTGTTATATTTTTGATTATTAATTTCCGTTATGTTCTTACTTGTTAGTTACTGTTATATTTTTGATTATTTATTTACGTTATGTTCTTACTTGTTAGTTACTGTTATATTTTTGATTATTAATTTCCGTCATATTCTTACTTGTTAGTTACTGTTATATTTTTGATAATTAAATTCCGTTATGTCATTACTTGTTAGTTACTGTTATATTTTTGATTATTAATTTCCGTTATGTTTATACTTGTTAGTTACTGTTATATTTTTGATTATTTATTTCCGTTATGCTCTTACTTGTTAGTTACTGTTATATTTTTGATTATTTATTTTCGTTATGTTCTTACTTGTTAGTTACTGTTATATTTTTGATTATTAATTTCCGTTATGTTCTTACTTGTTAGTTACTGTTATATTTTTGATTATTAATTTCCGTTATGTTCTTACTTGTTAGTTACTGTTATATTTTTGATTATTAATTTCCGTTATGTTCTTACTTGTTAGTTACTGTTATATTTTTGATTATTAATTTCCGTTATGTTCTTACTTGTTAGTTACTGTTATATTTTTGATTATTAATTTCCGTTATGTTCTTACTTGTTAGTTACTGTTATATTTTTGATTATTAATTTCCGTTATGTTCTTACTTGTTAGTTACTGTTATATTTTTGATTATTAATTTCCGTTATGTTCTTACTTGTTAGTTACTGTTATATTTTTGATTATTAATTTCCGTTATGTTCTTACTTGTTAGTTACTGTTATATTTTTGATTATTAATTTCCGTTATGTTCTTACTTGTTAGTTACTGTTATATTTTTGATTATTAATTTCCGTTATGTTCTTACTTGTTAGTTACTGTTATATTTTTGATTATTAATTTCCGTTATGTTCTTACTTGTTAGTTACTGTTATATTTTTGATTATTAATTTCCGTTATGTTCTTACTTGTTAGTTACTGTTATATTTTTGATTATTAATTTCCGTTATGTTCTTACTTGTTAGTTACTGTTATATTTTTGATTATTAATTTCCGTTATGTTCTTACTTGTTAGTTACTGTTATATTTTTGATTATTAATTTCCGTTATGTTCTTACTTGTTAGTTACTGTTATATTTTTGATTATTAATTTCCGTTATGTTCTTACTTGTTAGTTACTGTTATATTTTTGATTATTAATTTCCGTTATGTTCTTACTTGTTAGTTACTGTTATATTTTTTATTGTTAGTTTACGTTATACTTTTAATCGCTATTACCGTTATATTTTTAATTGTGATTTTCCATTATCGCTGTAACTCTAAATACGGTCGGCTAGATTTAAGTATTGTAACAGTTTTTTTTTATATATTAATACTTAATGACACACGTGCTATGTAAACTAGAAGATTGTATAGCGACATGCTTTCCTGTGAGACAACTTCGCTACTCTGACAATTAAAATATTCGATCATGCTTTTGAAATTAAATTTCGTGTTTATGCGGGAAACAATAACTTTATCTTCTTCTTCTTCTTCTTCTTCTTCTTCTTTTTCTTCTTCCAAGCTATTGTATTTACTGAGATGACAATATCAACGGAAAAGTAATAAATGACCCGTCCAGTTCTCGGTAAAAACAAAGCAAATGGGTAAAATAGCAACTTGCGTTCCATTAATCGTTTAAAATGTATCGTTTCCGGTAGGTATCGTATTTCTTCATTAGATAATTTTATTCATTTATATTCACGCCAAATAAGGCATATTGTCACTGAGACGAAAGGGGCTACAGTGATTCGGGGTCCGATTCATAGAGGGCCTCATGAGTGATTAGTTGTGCAGTAAGATGTTTGTGCATGTTACATTTACATTTCTGCATTTTTATACGGCCGAGTAAACAAGGAGCAGGAAGGGGATTTCAAAGGCAAGAGGTCATGACATAATCGAAAATGGGTTTACATAACGTAAAACAGACCAAACAAATCCAAACTATTTTCTTTCTCCTTCCCCTCTCACCCTTCTTCTTCTTCTTCTTCTTCTCAAACCGCGCAGTGGATTTCATCTCATCATTGGCCCCATTCTCAATTATATCCATCCATTTTCTCGTGTCACCCCATTCTACCCTCCACACCATCTTTTATTCCCTTTTACGCAAGCCCGAAGCAATAAACACAGTCCGATTTGTAATCCATGCCGATGTTTACGTTAGTCGTATCTGGATTACATATCTAAATCCTCGCCTCATATTACTCAATCAACGTATCCCTTTTCTGTCGTTGGGCTGAGGTGAATGAACGAACTCTGATCGCTTCTCAATTAACTTCGGCCATTTTGCTCATCACTTTTACTTTTCTACCGGCAAGCGCGCTTATGAGTTGCACGAAAGCGAGAAAATACGAGAGGATGACGACGAGAATCGCACAACGTCGCATCGTGACCCTCCCCCAATTCATTCGCACTGATTCCCCCCCCCCCCTCGCTGCCAACCTCTTTTACACCTTTTCCAAAGCTGACTATTTTAACGGACACGAGGAATGCAGCGGTTTGGTAGTTATTATTAAACTTTGCGCATAGCGGATTCCGTTCGCTCATCGCCATCCTTGAGCCTTCAGTAACTTTGAGAGAAGTAGATCATTACCCCTTTCAAATTCACAGTATCGATCAAGTGGCACAAGAAAGGGCCGACTAATCAAAAGGTCTAATATAGTCGAGCCTCACTTTTCGCATAGATTTTATTCATCGAAAATAAAATTATTGATACTTATTATTGAAATACTCGTTTCTGCTAGGAATGATGAAAAATGATATATAGTGGCTCTGTCTGTAATAAAAACAAATCTTATTTTGTCGCCCCCCCCCCTCAAGCAAGACATATTTCCACTAAAGCTTTAGGGGCTACTGTGGTAGAAACCAGATTTATAGGGGCAACCTAGGTGGGGAGTTGTGTAGCAAGATGTTTGTTCACGCTACATTTAAATTTCTATCTGTTGGTGCTGCCTGGTTAGCAGGGGGCAATGAGGGAATTCTAATGGCAAGCGGCCCGATCAAAAAACGCTGTTAGAGTAGGAAATCTGTGTTGTGGAAAGTGGTGTTTTGCGTCTAGTCGGGTGGGTCTGTGATATTTACGTTGAAGGTCTGTGATATTTACGTTGAAGGTCTGTGATATTTACGTTGAAGGTCTGTGATATTTACGTCGAAGGTCTGTGATATTTACGTTGAAGGTCTGTGATATTTACGTCGAAGGTCTGTGATATTTACGTTGAAGGTCTGTGATATTTACGTTAGAAGGGGGCACCAGTGCAGTAAGTTCATCAGAGCAATACCGTTGAAGCACGTGTAAGACAAACACAGAGATGCAACACTTCGGCGATACGACATCAGCTGGAGCTTAGCACCCAGCGCGGGACTTATTAGATTATACATTCTTGTTTAACCTTGTACAAAAAGAAAGAGGCTAGTGGTTGGTGCACCAGCCTAGATTTAGCAACAAATACTCCATGCGCCAGGAAATGGTGGCTTTGCGTCACGTTTCTGAAAGCTAGTACGTCATGTTGTCAAAATATTTTTTTTATATATGAAAATTGATAAAATTACGTAAAATAAAAAATTAATTAGATTCCATTGAAAACAGACTCTTTAGTTAGTACGTATTGGTATTGAAATTTACCTACCTCATCTCCCCGAGGGAAATATATAACATATGATCGTTTTTTCATCCCCTCGTCATTCAACCATCATTAAGGCCACCTTAATTGACAATAAGTATATTCGTTCTTTTTATTCTATTTTTTAACATTAAGGTCACCGCTTATCAAGGCCAAAAGGCCACTCGAGGATAAGGGTTAAAGAGTGTGAATGGTGGATGGTGAGACAACATCGCGGTTATCGGCACGATGGTTGTAGCAGGGCAGAAATTGATTATTTACGGGGACGGTTCAACAAGAACTTGTTTACATTGGACTAAAAGACGACCATATTGTAGTCGGTACGGAAGCAGGCTTGCAGCACTGTGTTCCACAGACGGGCAGTTTTAGGATAGTAATTCTGCCCATGGAAGTTTCATTTCGTCTTGGGCACGCAGAGGGCAAAAGGGAAATCATTGACAGTGGTAGTGGCTAGGCGGGTTCTTATTGTGAATGGGGGGCATAGATTTGAGCTCAGTCGAACATCAACCATAAAAATAACGGTAGAGCAAAGAAAGGCTAGCAACATCTCTTCTGTGAGAGAGTGAATGTAGGAAAGAGAGGATGATATCCCCCACTAGATTTCGAAGTCGGTTTTGGACTCTGTCAAGGCAGGAAAGGAAGCTCTAAGCGGCACCTCCCCGGATGTGGCAGCAGTGCTCCATCTTAGAGCATATTTGACTCTTGTACAGGTAGAGGATGGCGTCGGGCGTTAGATACCTTCTCTAACCATTTTCCAGTGGTCTTAGCAACAGATTTGATGTAAGTCTTTCATTTCAAGTCTGAAGTGAAACTCAGTCCCAGGAGCTTATCAAAGCAGTTTACTTCCTCAAGGGGAGATCCGTTTATTTCAAAGTGGGGATCGGAGCGTTGGTGGTGAAAGGGGTAGAGCTCGATCTTTGACGCATTAAAAGTAACCAGCCACCGTACCCCCATTGCACCACTTGCCCCAGGTCGATATATATATATATATATATATATATATATATATATATATATATATATAGAGAGAGAGAGAGAGAGAGAGAGAGAGAGAAAGAGAGAGAGAACCTGATCAGTAATGCTCTTTGAGGTGTTTCCATTCCTCCATTCCGTGTTTTGTGTTGGAAGAGGTGCTACCTAATCGAAATGGGTCTATTTTAACAAAATGCGCATAACACCTGCAGCTGTTAATGTATATCCGGATTTCCACGTCTCTCCATAAGGTCAATATGTGACACAGTCATTTTTATCAAGGTGAGAGGGGGTCAGTGTCTTATATGTACGCAGGACAAAGTATGAATGGAGAGGACATCTAAAACGATAAGGAAACTGTCCCTCCCTTTGTGCAATTCGGAGGTTATTGTCTGAGAGAAAGGCTTCATGTAACTTGATCCTATTTTTGAAAATGTTTATTGTAACTGTTTTGATGTATCTGAGCTCCCAACCTTTGTGAGAATAAGAAATGACAAAAACTTTATTTTATTGTAGGGAACTCATCGTTTCATCGATAGCCACCACCAGGTTGAACGTTACTATTGTTCTCTTAGCATGCTTCTATAATTTATGGTGTCCCAAACAATGAACCTACTCATCCATTTTTTTATGTATGTACGACCACGGAGGAGAACCTTTTAAGACTGGTTGTAATTTGAAAAAAAAATATATGTATGAAGCTAAAAGGGGTTAGTGTAATTTATGCGTCCCCGTCGTGGGCAAGCTATGGTAAAAAAGTTGTATTTATTGGAATTAAAAGCTATGCCAAAGAATAACTACAACTTCTCTTCCGCATTGCACCAAGGAGCATCCAATTACTGGAAGGGGCCGTCTGTAACTGGTTTAATAATATGCCCCAAAACGAAAGCATTGTTTCCAATATATATACATACGAAAATGGCTCTTTACAGAGTAAATTATGTATCTAATTTACATAAAATAGTTAGATGAAATTTTGTGGTCGTTAACAAACTCAGTAAAAACAACAACTATCAATTAACATTTCAGTACACGATTAAATATGTGATTTTAACGCTTCTCGTTAATGTTTATGGCAGATAATTTAAACTTTGGTGAATAGAATATAGTATAGTTGGGTAGTTTTGCAGTTATGACCTAAAAGTTATACACGTATTTCAATATTGAAAGAAAATGAAAGAAACTAAGGTCTTCAATAGTTTATTATATCATTGCACAGCAAGATATGTTCATGCCGAACTTTAGCGTGTGCAGAAAGAAAATCCAGCTTCTTCTTCTTGGTAAGCCGCCGAGGACATTTTTTTCATGAAACTCGCCACAGATCCGAGACGTGATTTTTCCAAAACCTTATGCTGTTTCTGGGAATGTAAGAAACGATCTGCTTTTGTATTTTCTTTCTTCTCGACTTCAAAACAGCATCTTGCTTTTTCTTCTTCATTAATTTCCGCAATTGTTTATCTGGATCGAGGAATGGTTCCACAGAGCGATTTTTTTTTCGACATAATTGGTTTAAACTAACAATAAAAACATACTGAGTAAAGCAAACAAAAGTAGACCTCAATGTTGTCACAGACTATATAAAAAAAATCACCAAAAAATCAGGAAAATTACACGTAGCTGGCGTACAAGACGTAGCTTGGATTGAATGTAATTTAATGCCGATGACTGAGTAATTGACCAGAACACCGAAGTTTGACCTCGACTGAGGTTACTCGGTACTTCTGGTTTACAAAATAATACACTCATGCTTATACCGGGAAGCAGAAGGAGAACGACAAAGTATACGACAGAGAGAGGGAGAGAGAGAGAGAGAGAAGGGGGAGAGAGAGAGGAAGAGAGAGAGGGAGAGAGAAAGCAGGGGGAGAGAGAGAGGGAGAGAGAGAGGGAGAGAGAGAGAGAAGGGGGAGAGAGAGAGGGAGAGAGAGAGGGAGAGAGAGAGAGAAGGGGGAGAGAGAGAGGGAGAGAGAGAGGGAGAGAGAGAGAGAAGGGGGAGAGAGAGAGGGAGAGAGAGAGGGAGAGAGAGAGAGGAGGGGGGAGATGGATTGAATTACCTGAATATTATCTTTCAGTGCTACCCTCGTCATCTTGTTTTATGATTGTTCTGATTTTGTAGTGTTGAATTTATTTCACAAAGACACCACTAGACAATTACGACAATTCAGAAATATACGGCGAATAAACACACTAGCTGAATCGGAATTTTCACAGGAAAATGCTCTAAACTGCAACGCTACAGCCACGCGAAAATTCATTTTGTATTGCAAATTTATGAAAAAACAAAACCAACAAGCCGCGCGTGCGTGGTCCCGCTCTGTATGTGACTCAATGTGGCGAGTGTAAAAATGCAATAAATTTGGGGAATTTGGGGCATTTTTGACCCCCCTTTGACCCTCTGGGGGCGCGAACCAGAATTTCTCTGAGGTCAAGGATGCTCATTTTATATTCAGAACAATTGCCTCTACATTTTGGCCAAGTTTCAGAAAAATTGAATGGATGGATCAAACGTTATGGGAGAAAAGGGTCATTTCTTGCCATTTTGGGAGCTTTTGACCCCCTGGGGGCGCGAACCAGATTTTTTCCAAGGTCAGCGATACTTATTTTCTATTAAGAACAATTGCCTCCACATTTTGGCCAAGTATCAGATGGATGAAAAGTTATGGGAAAAAATATCATTCTTTGCCATTTCGGGGCCTTTTGACCCATTAGGGGGCTAACCAGATTTTTTTTAAAAATCGGAGAATGTCACTTTCTAACCTGACCCAAGTTACAACTTCATGCAAAATCTTAGAGAAATTGAATGGATGGTTGCGGAGAAAAATCCGGACGGACGGACGGACATGCCTCAAAACATAAGTCCCCCGATGTTATAAATCGGGCGACCAAAACAAAAATAAAACGAACAATTATGAATTGCATTCCTATCAGTCCGGTACAATGCCATCTTCAAAAAAAATATTCTCACATTATCTTTTACTTAGAAACGGGCAATGAACGTAAAAGCTTGTTTTTTTTAAATTTTTAAATTTTTTTTTTATTTCTAACCAAAAATGAATATTTTATATTAAAACACATTTATTATTCCATAAATACTGAAAAGTTCATTCAGATCGGATAATTCTCAGACTTTTGGTTGATTTTCTTTCAATCGGAGGTAAAATTTATTTTTTGGATAAAAAACAAATTAATTTAACTTTCATCGCTAGTTCCTATCTTTACTTGAAATATTCACAGTTGGCGTAGAAGCTCATAAGTTGAAACAAAAATGACTTTTCCGACATTTTTCTTATATCGAAATCTTAATTAAAAAAAATGATTTGAAAGTTATTTCTCTATTGTCTATACTAATTTGTATATTGACATGACAGTTCAAGCAATGGAAATACACTCTCTCTGTTTTCAACTGTCAGCAGAAGACGATAAACTAA
>OY744537.1:29272550-29302550 GCA_963556195.1 Sepiola atlantica
TTTCGGGTTATTAAATGCCGAATGCAGTCATTTTGGTGAAAGTTTTTATGCTTCAAGTTGTTTATATCTTCAAGTATTTATTCATGGTGTTTAGTTTGGTTGTTTTGTTTTACGGCATATCAACCCTTTTCAGGTTATTTAATGCCGAATGCAGTCATTTTGGTGAAAGTTTTTATGCTTCAAGTTGTTTATATCTTCAAATATTTATTCATGGTGCCTAGTTTGGTTGTCCCGCTTTACGGCACATCAACCCCTTTCAGGCCACTTAATGCCGAATGCAGTCATCCTGGTGAAAGTTTTTATGCTTCAAGTTCCTCAAACGTTCAAATATTTATTGATGGTGTTTGGTTTGGTTGTTAAAGTATATTTGTTTTCTTCTCTTTTTTGTTTCTTTCCCCTTTTAATATCTGTTTCTATTTAACCCATAGTTGGGACCCTAACAGGTACTACCACTCCGGGTCAGGGTGGACCTGGGAGCAATGGTAATTAAGAGGAGGCTCCACATTCCCCAAAGTCCGTAAGCCGGATCTCACCATCGGATGTAGTTTAAGGTCATATCCAGGACCGGGAGTAGGGTAGGAAAAATAAAAAAGGGGAGGGAGAAAGGGAGAGGGGCTGTTGTTTTTGTTTTTGGTTTTGTAGAACATAATTAAGTTTTACAAACAAAAAAAACAAAAAACGTCAATGTAGGTGAATTTCGTCTCAGGGAGCCACAGGGCAGCCTGATCTGGTATCACCAGCATAAATAAGGTACTTTACTTTTATTTTATGCATAAAAATAATATTTTAATATTTATTTTGCTTTAAATACTTATTGCATGAAGTTCTGTCGCAATTATATAATCCTTCCAGTCTAGCAAAAATATACGACTACATGGAGCAAAAAATACACTTTTTTGGCCTTAGGGTAGATTTTAGATAAAAGCATAGTATCTGTTTTGCGAAAAGATAATGAAATTATATCGTGGAGTCTGCGTTTGCACTGGACGTCCATTGCATGGAAATATGTTCAAACTCCTCCAAGAATTTTGGAGGTAGACCAACATAACCGGATATATTCTGAAATTACATTAACCAATATTCTGAAATTACATTAACCAGAATACTTAGATAAGTATATTTCAGGTTAAACATAGGTGGCAAGATAAGATAGTGTATATGTGCACGGCAGCAATATACAGGGTGGGCCAAAATAAGGGTCCTATCTTTAAATTTGAATAACTTGAATTTGAATAACTTCCACAAAATAAAAGTTAAACTCACCAAACTTTATGTGTGTGTAGACAGACCCTTCCGAGATTTTTTGAAATAAACAAAACAAATTTTAGCCGAAAAACACTTCTTAAAACTTACAAAAACTAAATATTGTTTTTTACACGGTTTTGAGTTTTTTAAGCAAAAATAATGTTTTCTAAATGAGGGTACGTTCCTTAGGGCTAATACGGCTCATGCTTGCTTCGGAAGGGGTCCTTTACTTATTCTAAAAAAAAAAAAAAAAAAAAAAAAAATCAATAAATAAAAAAGTTATGAATTTTTAAAAATAGGACCCTTATTTTTGCCCACCCTGTATAAGCAGACGAAGGATACAACGGTGGAATTTCCACAGGTCTCACTAGCATATGTATTATAGAGAATTAAAACTCCAATAAACTTCTACAGATGGGGGTGGGGGAGGGGACACAAAGATAAAAAACATCCCAAAAAGGGGCACGTAAGCGCACACACGCATGCTTACAAACACATACGCAACACTCCCATTAAAAACCTGACACACGCATAAATTCAACACGTAAAGCTAGAACACACACAAACACAACCACTTTCACACCTACACACAAATGCGCATGCACACAAACAAGACACACACGCAGACGAAATGCAAACACACACCTGAAGCGACTTTTCATTCCTAACCTGAAATCAATTTTGTGAGGTTAAGAAACGCCCTTCTCTCATCGCAAAAAATAACTTTGATCTTTGTGTAATTACTTATCGACACTATTTTTCTCGATTCTTAGAAAGTCCTATAATTCATGATGATGCTGTTTTTTTTTTTGGCGCGCACATCTAAGCGACCCTTGAAATTTTGGAAAATTTTCGACCCCCGTCTCCAACGACGCTGCTTATGCGACCCACCCCTTCGAACGCCACCCGTGAATGCGCATTTCTTTAACCCTCCCAACTATTCCCGAAGCTTTCAGTTTTCATTAATTTTTCATGGCTGTTCTTTGTTTTTTTTTCGTTTTTTGTTTTCAATGCACTGTAAATGTTTCATGAAACATTTATTCGCCTCTACAACGAAAACCAAGGGGTTAAGAAATAACGAATAAAAAAAAAACATCTGCTCTTTTGGGTAGCTGAATATAAACAGATATATTCGTAAAGACAAGGGAATTATCAAGTTCTACTGTTCAATATAAACACACAGTTTAGCGAATTACATACTAAGCTGCTTATAGTAAGTTGTGTATTTCAACATTAAATACACACAAAGTGTTGATATGCCGTAAAATGTAAATCAAAAGCATAGTGAACCAAAGCAACAGTTCTTCACTTTTCTCCAGCTAATAGTGTAAAGGGTCTAAGTTGAGACTAACTGAAGTATCCGATAGATAGTAGGGGTTTAATAAATACTAGGAATTATGTAACACGTTGGGTCGCGAATTTAGTTCAGTTTAGATTGATTGAATCAGAAAAAAGTGAGTTGCAATTTATAAGAAATAGTGCGTAGCAAATTCTAAAAAATAGTTCGTGGCAAATTCTAAAAAATAGTGCGTAGCAAATTCTAAAAAATAGTGCGTAGCAAATAATAAAAAATAGTGCGTAGCAAATAATAAAAAATAGTGCGTAGCAAATTCTAAAAAATAGTGCGTAGCAAATAATAAAAAATAGTGCGTAGCAAATTCTAAAAATAGTGCGTAGCAAATTATAAAAAAATAGTGCGTAGCAAATTATAAAAAATAGTGCGTAGCAAATTATAAGAAATAGTGCGTAGCAAATTATAAAAAATAGTGCGTAGCAAATTATCTCTCTATATGAGACAAATATTGTGTTAAAAATATATAAAGCTCTAATAAGACCTCATATAGAATACTATACCCAGGACTGGGCTCCAGCGACTAGACATGGAAATTGGAATGTAATATTGAAACTGGAAGGCGTTCAAAGAAGGGTGGACAAATTGGGATTGACTACTTTGCTGGAGAGAAGAATGAGAGGCGATATGATTGAGACTTTCAAGATAATAAATGGCATTTTTAACTATGGCCGGCATTTTTTTAGTATTTCTCCTAGATCTGATAAGTTATTGTGAAGGCAGTTTTCAAAAACTAGATCTATTAACCAGTTAAGTATTTTTGCTCACAGAGTAATATGTTTTTGGAATAAGTTGTCAGATCAGATTAAGAACAGCAATAGAGTGAATCAGTTTAAGATGAGGTTGGATGAATTCAGAGAAAGTAGTAGGAGGGAGAAATTGAGGGGGCACTTTTGGGAGTTATCAAATTAAATATTAAACATAATTTGATCCGGGTATCGTACTGTACTAAGAGTTAGATTAAAAAAAACTTAACAGTTGAATTTAGAAGATAGTTAAAGGGGAGATGCCCAAGGAGGCATAACAAACAAATAATATGAAACACAATGTCTGTTTGTATGTGTGTGCGCGTGTGTGGGATGTTTCTTTGTTACCTATCGAAAGAAAGGTTAGGGAATCTACATAAAATTTAAAAGTGTATTCTTATGTAAAATTAACCGGGTGGTAGGAAAATGGGGGTGTTCCCGAATCTCAAAGTGTAACCCCTAAACACCATAAATACGTATATCTGATTGTTCTGATGAGTGTTATTTTAAAAGCCGACTTAACAAATGTCTGAATTGTTTAGTTGGGAAAGTATCAAACTGAAAACATCGAGTGTGCGGTTTCGATTCTAACCCAGATTTTTATAAAATAAAATTCTGTGAAATAAAAGAATATATTTTTTCTTTTTTAATATGATAAAGTGTAAATGAAGAATTTTCTTATATCTAGTACATAACGCCTTTCCGTCTAACTGCTTCTCTCTCCATTTCCATGTTTTTCTCTCTCTTTATCGCTCTCTATATACCTAGATCTCTCTCTCTATCCCTATAATTATATATATATATATATATATATATATATATATATATATATATATATATATATATATATGTAAAAGAGAACACCTCTCTGTGTGCATGCCTGTCACAAAAACGAAGACATACTAGGGAGTGTACCTTAAATATAAGTGTATTCACAGATACAATTTACATGTGAACATTATGGAAGTAATTCTGCGTCTCTCGCTGACCTTTAAAAGAGGTAATTGCACTTTCTTGACATGTTATACCATGAAATGTATCTATTTATAAGTGTTATGTCAAAGGTATTAACATATATTTGAATAGCTCAGTGGGTAAGATATCAAGCTGACAACATCAAGGTTACTTTTAAAATTAACTCTTCTATATATTATGTTGCATATTATGCTGTCCCACACCATAACCCGGGCAACGCCGGGTTACCCTAAGAGTAAGAAATAAAAGTAAAAATCCCAAATTAATCTCTTTCTCCTCACTATACCCCATATCTCATTCACTTAACGGGTTAATTTATATTACTACTTGTCTTGATATTTTGTTTATAATAGACTTTTCTTATCTTTTTCTTCTTTCTTTTCTTTATAACTTTTGACTGTTAATAAACATCTCTCTCTCTCTCTCTCTATATATATATATATATATATATATATACATATATATATATATATACATATATATATATAGTAAGTTATGAAAATATATTTATGGCAATCAAGTCACAATAAAACACCCGGCAAAACTAACTCTATCCATTTTAGCCTGAAGATCCCCACCCCGGGGATGAAGCGCGTAGGCCTCAGTGTAGCTTAACTGCCATAAATATATTTTCATAACTAACTACCTAGCTCTATTTGCGTATCGAGCACTGTTGAAGTACTACTGAAAATGATACATAAAAAAAATGATATCCCCTTTTAAACTTTTATGTGGATACATGAAATATATATATATATATATATATAAGAGAAAGAGAGAGTAAGAGAGAGAGAGAGAGAGAGAGAGAGAGAGAGAGAGAAGGGGGAGAGAGAGAAGGGGGAGAGAGAGAAGGAGAGAGATGGAAATGAAAAAAGAAAACCAAAAATATTATTGATGTATTCATCACCGTTTTATCTTTATTTCAAGACTTTCTCGGGATAATTGGTTTTAAAGAAATAACACACTAGAACAGGTATTTAAAAATGTTTTGTGCCGATAAACGTTTTCAAATATTTTTACCTAGAACTGTTAATTGAATTAGAACAATCAAAATGGAATTTTCTTTTCAAACATAACTCAATCCCAAAATTGGGAAATATTTTAGCATATAATTTGTGTGATTAAATAAGCCTAAGCTGAGTTAATATACGTCTGTTTCCTAAACAAACGTATATAAACCCAGCTTTGGTTTACTAATAGATAAATTAAGACATAGTTTTATTGATATCTAAAAGAATATTCGTTATTTTCTTTCATTAAATGTAATATCATATTTATTACCTTTATTTGTCGCCCTTTTGAAAAAAAAAACAGTTCTTTTTTAGGCTTCATTGCTGCAAGTAAATTAAATATTACGCGGGAAAATTATAATGCACTCTGTCTTTGAGCCTTCGTTTTCCATTTTACGGCCATTCATCCCTGTCTTTAGATTCTATTGGCCAAAATGGAGTGACCTGTTCAAGTACTAATATTAACGAAAATGTGGGAAATTGGCCAAATAAATACTGTTGAGGATTATGGAATCGGTTCTGCCGACTTAACCTCACATCAAATGTTAACAGACCAATAGCAGGCAAAATTAGAAACAAATTACAAAGATCTTCGAACATATAAGATTCGATATCGACATGAAAACAAACTTAAACGAAGTAGTTTTCTTAGACGTAGCATTCAACCTACAAAAAAAAAACCTACACACCATTTTAGAAAGAAATGGGCAACTCACTTTACGTACACATATTCGTAAACCACCAACAAACTATAAGCAAAACAAATCACACAGTCAATCACCCTCCGATTATCTGATATCTCATCGACTGAAACTATCTTCAACAACGCAAACAGAAATTACGAAAGAGCCTCAAAGAACCGCGCGTTCACGGAGAAACTAACTTACACCTTCAACAGAGCACAAATATATAAAAAAAAATAGAACTATAATTTGGTTTATCCACCATTCAAAAGTACAGACAAACGTAAGAAACATATATTTTTTTAAACTAATAAAAAACATCGAACAAACTACACAAAATATTTAACAAGAACGCACTAAAACTTAGCTACAGTTGCATGGAATAAAGCCCAAGAATATCTACAGCGCACTACAACACCCTGAAATACTCACATTCAACTGTAAAACAAAATGTGACTTCCCCTTAAACGATAAATGATCAGAAAAAGCATTGATGGACATACCTGTTGTTGTTTTCTTTATGTGACTAAGTTTGGCAAATGATAGGCGACCTTCTTCTTATGCAGATGGCCGGACGCGTTTCTGAAATGTTAATACAGACGATGGCGCGAACAAAAATACTTTATGTGCCTCACAACCCCCTATTGTTGTTTTTTTCATTTTGCTTCCTACTCAATCTTCGTCTCTCGTGCACCCGTTCAACTCTGTAAAAAGAAAACGAATGCTCGATGTTGTAGGCAACGGACGATTCAGTTCTTTACATTATATGGAAGGAGAGCAATCTACCCCCGTCGATTGAATAATATGGTTCATTGAGAAATTCTGTACAAATTCCCGACTTCGGCATAAAGATACAGGAGTTCGACAAGATTCAGCTGAAGAAGGTCTGAGGTTACATCAACGTTGTGAGAATAATATGAAAGATGAGAGCAGTTGTTCGAATAATCTAAATAATACAAATAAACAATCCCCATCTAAAAAATACAGAAACATATTCTAAAAAAAACAAAAAAAAACAAAAACAAAAAAAAACAAAACAAAAAACACACAACAACAACAACAAAACAACAACAACAATAATAATAATAATAATAGTAATAATAATAATGAGAAGAATTAATAATAATGACAAAAGAAGAGAATCATGAAAACACCTGGACATGGCTTAGAAAAGGACACCTGAATAGAGAAACGGAATCCCTACTGACAGCTGCACAAAACAATGAGCTTAGAACTAACTACATTAAAACTAAAATAGTATAAACGAAGCAAATACACGGAACTTGTCAGAGAAGTGAAAAGAATATGAAACATGAAACCAGTCAATAATCGTAGGAGCACTAGGAACAGTCCCGAAAAAGACTACGAGAAATCAGAATCAAAGGGAAAACTGAGACAGTAAAAATCTTAAACAAAATCCTGGAATGCGGAAACCAACAAACAAACTACTAACACTAGCCAGCCACATAGAAATTGCAAAAGAAGTTAAACAACATCGAAGGAACACTACATGAACCCAAGGGAACTGAAACTGCAAGAAATGTTATAACGTGTGCCCCCCCCCCAGCCAAAAGGTATCAACCTCGGCTAATTCTACACAAAATAATTATGTAGGGTTAAGGAGGTTGGAAAGACCGAGGAAAGAGAGCACTAACCAGACCTCCACTTGAAAAGTGCGGAGGCTTATTACCACCCAAATGCCAGAGAAAACCAATGGTCGTTGCAAGCAAGAAATTAATGGTAAGCGGCCGTTGCGATAACGCAAATTCATTTCACATAATTATTTAAAGAGGTAGAGAGTACTGGAACTCCGTGGAGACTTCTTTTCACTCAGACTCTAGGGAACACCACCAGTTATTATCAGTGATTAATAACTGATGATGACTTGTGTGAGAACTTCTAGAGAATAATAATAATAATAATAACAATAACAGCAATAATAATAATAATAATAATAATAATAATAACAACAACAGCAATAATAATACTAATAATAATAATAATAATAATAATAATAATAATAATAATCATCATCATCATCTTCCAATCTATATTTGTATATAGATAAATATATCCGTTATGTCAGACGACGGTTAGTGAATAAAAAAGTGTCGGAAAGAAACATTTCAAGTGTTTAGAGGAAGGAAGAATGCAAACGGCAAGTTCGCCAACTTCACGTCGTCTAAAATGAATTCGAAAGAAATCCGATGCTCTATTTCCATAATGAGACGCTTTCCTTTTTTCTTTCCACTCTTCTTTCAAAATCGTTTACAGTTTTATTTTTTCGTTCTTTTTTCGTTTGTCAAACTTTCAAGTTAGAGACGTTTTCTTTCTTTTGTCTTTCGTTCTTTAACTTCACTGATTGAGACGTTATTTTATACAAATATGAATATTAGTGCGACCACTAGCGAAGCATAATAATTATTTCGTCAATTTCGTAGAAGGGTGTACACTCGTAATACTAGTAACATAGAAGTAAACAGATTATTGATTTTTAGTTATGCAAGAAGAAAATCTTAACATATATGCTACTGTTTCTTCATTTTTGAATGAAATCAAAGTACAATATGGGTAGTGGTTGTGACCCAACAGTTCTTGAAGACACACACACACACACACACATATATATATATATATATATATATATATATGTGTGTGTGTATGTGTGTGTGTGTGTGTGTGTGTGAAATATGAAAAAAAGATAAAAATTATATCTCTAAATTAAATCGTATCGTGAATAGTAAAAGCTCGATATACGAGATAGCGATAGAGCAATAGTATAAGTAGATACGCGAATAGAATAAAAATTTGATAAAATGCAATGCTTACTAAATCATGAATTGTTCAAACAAAGGTAATATAAAAACTGTTCGCCTTTTTTTAATCCATGGATTTTCAAAAGTTATGAATATATATTAGGAAATTCGGCAGATAAGTCAGTAAAATTTACTGTAAAAAAACATTTGAAAATATAAAAATATAAAAGACATGAAAATACAAAGAATTAGAACAGTTTAAAATATGCAAAAAATCACCATTGAAAAAGCATAGAATATATATATATATATATATATATATATATATATATATTTACTCCTGCACTGATGAGAGTAGAAAACCCGAAACGATATCGTTTGTAGATATAAAAACAATTTGATATTTAAACATATTTATAGTTAATGCCCCTTTAAGATTTAATAGTCTTAATAGTAGAGCCTTGTTTGGAGTTACGAGATTGCTGTCACTACACTTTCGACAGCAAGACGTTAGCCCCCGCCTCTAAGGTGAGTTTACGTTAATTTTAATTACTGTCTGTGGCGATTTCTCGCGGCTGCGTGGACATATGCGTTAGGCTCGTGATTCTAGTCTGAATTTACAAGCGTTCTGATTCCATGCGACCGCCTGCAACCGCTACTCCTGCACGATATTGTCTGTAGGTATAAAAACAATTTGATATATATATATATATATATATATATATATATATATATATATATATATATATATATATATTATATATATATATTATATATATATATAAAGTGGTGAACTAAAAGCGAACTTTTAGGAAAGGTAAAACCTATTGTGAAAAGTATACAGCTCAATATACAGGATAGAGCAGATAGATAGGTACCCTCTGGATTCTATCTATCTTCGCCGCACCCAAAGATGTGGTTTTTGGAGTTTAACTTTGAATCCTCTCATGTCATTTCTCGTGCCTTTTAACGACCTACCTATCTACAATTCACTTTCTCCGCTGGACTTTTTGACACCGGACTTTTTTGCAATCGGACATTTGCTTGCATTTGGGCAGAGTTTTGCCTCGTGTATTTTTTCTTCTTTTTTTCCCCACAATCTTTATTTTACTTTTTCAAATTTTAAATCTTGGCCTTTGCCAACTTATCTATCCCAGCGATTTCCTCTGATGATAAGATTTTGATCTTTGAAAAGCCTGGCTGAAGGAAAAAATTAATTTGAATAAATTGCCTTTTTGCGGAATATACCTTGCTCTGGGCAACTGAATTGAAAAAAAGATCTGCCTTTTGCTTTTCTAATTCTTTTCACCCTTCTACCTATATATATATATATATATATATATATATATATATATATATATATATATATATATTGCAACTCAATTTAAGTGGATGACGTTATCTTTTTGTGAGGTCATCTTTTACAGACGTAATTCAGTGTGCACGGAGGCAAGTAAAGAATTAATAAGATCCACAGAGTTTCAGATAGATGGAAAGATATAGATATACACTTTTGTGCGTGTGTTTTGAAAGATAAAAGGGACCTTGTAAGTTTTGTGAGCGGAACAAGATGGAATAAAATCACGGCATTCATTAAAGACTGGATATTTTAGAGTCTTTTGTCGTCGACAGGGATAAAGTGGACGTCTGAACCGGAAATGGGATCCACTTTGACGGAAGTGAAATTTTAAGTGATTAATGAATATTAATGGATTCATTTTTGAAAACATGTTTCGGTCTATCCATCTATATACATATCTATGTGTAGGTCTATCGATATAAACGTGTTAAAACGATATATACTTTTATGAACATATGTATCACTAAGTGTTTCTCTATAGCTTCTCTCTTTATCTATCTATCTATCTATCTATCTATCTATCTATCTATCTATCTATCTATCTATCTATCTTGTTCTGTTTCTTTCCGTGAGTGTAGCTATATATTTATCTATTTAACATATAACATTATAAATAATTGATTATGTTTGGTAGTTCTTTTCTGTGTTGCATCCAGTTTAGGAATTAATAAATATAATCTCTGCTTTCAAGTGTTCTACTATATAAGTTTTTTGCTATTGCTGCTTTTTTTCTTTTCGCTGTTTCTTACCTCTTTTTGGTTTCTTACCTTATTTTCTTTCTTACCCTTTTTCTGTTTCTTACCTTTTTTGTTTCTTACCTTATTTTGTTTCTTACCCCTTTTGTGTTTCTTACTTTTTTTTTGTTTCTTACCTTATTTTGTTTCTTACCCTTTTTCTGTTTCTTACCTTTTTTGGTTTCTTACCTTATTTTCTTTCTTACCCTTTTTCTGTTTCTTACCTTTTTTGTTTCTTACCTTATTTTGTTTCTTACCCTTTTTGTGTTTCTTACTTTTTTTTGTTTCTTACCTTATTTTGTTTCTTACCCTTTTTCTGTTTCTTACCTTTTTTGGTTTCTTACCTTATTTTCTTTCTTACCCTTTTCTGTTTCTTACCTTATTTTCTTTCTTACCCTTTTTGTGTTTCTTACTTTTTTTGTTTCTTACCTTATTTTGTTTCTTACCCTTTTTCTGTTTCTTACCTTTTTTTGGTTTCTTACCTTATTTTGTTTCTTACCCTTTTTGTGTTTCTTACTTTTTTTTGTTTCTTACCTTATTTTGTTTCTTACCCTTTTTCTGTTTCTTACCTTTTTTGGTTTCTTACCTTATTTTCTTTCTCACCCTTTTTCTGTTTCTTACCTTTTTTGGTTTCTTACCTTATTTTCTTTCTTACCCTTTTCTGTTTCTTACCTTATTTTCTTTCTTACCCTTTTTGTGTTTCTTACTTTTTTTTTGTTTCTTACCTTATTTTGTTTCTTACCCTTTTTCTGTTTCTTACCTTTTTTGGTTTCTTACCTTATTTTGTTTCTTACCCTTTTTCTGTTTCTTACCTTTTTTGGTTTCTTACCTTATTTTCTTTCTTACCCTTTTCTGTTTCTTACCTTATTTTCTTTCTTACCCTTTTTGTGTTTCTTACTTTTTTGTTTCTTACCTTATTTTGTTTCTTACCCTTTTTCTGTTTCTTACCTTTTTTGTTTCTTACCTTATTTTGTTTCTTACCCTTTTTGTGTTTCTTACTTTTTTTTGTTTCTTACCCTTTTTCTGTTTCTTACCTTTTTTTTGTTTCTTACTCTTTTTTGTTTCTTACCATTTTTTGGTTTTTCCCCTTTCGTTTCTTTTTTATTCTTATTAATTTAGTTTCGTTCTGTTTTCGTACTTTCTACCGACTCTCTTTCTCTCTCTGCACTCCTCCAATATATATAAATTTCTCTCCCTCCCGCTCTTATATATTATATATATATATATATATATATATATATATATATATATATATATATATATATATATATATGTATAATTACATAAACGAAATTATAGTCTTACGTAAATCAACCAACGTTTCGATGCTATGCCATCTTGTCAAAGACTCTGACAATATGCTATAGCATTGACACGTTGGTTGATTGGCGTAAGGCTATAATATTGTTTATGTAATTTTAAAAATGCTCTACTTGGTATTCAGCACTCTTGAAAGATTTGGCTTCATATTCATTTTATTAACATATTTGAACTTGATCAATTAATATATATATATACACATGTATAATAAATATATATATATATATATATATATATATATATATATATATACATATATGATATTTTTATAAATATTAAATCATTGATTTATTTTTTATTATTTTTTAATAATTTTTATTTTGTATTTTTTACTTATTTTATTTATTTATTTATTACATTTTTTTTAAATTATAATTTATTTTTATAAATAAATATACAATTATTTTTTTTATTTTTTAATTTTTCAATTGACAGATGCCAGTTAGGTCATACTGATTTATTGTCAGTTTCAAAGCAAATAAAAGCTAACATGTGTTTCTAGAAAAATAAACACATGCTTGAAACAAATGTAAATAGTAAACAAAACTCTCCCATCGTTAGAGTATTGTTGTCCAATGAAAACCGTACACCATCAAAGCAAAATCCCATACAAAAAGTTTTTAAGTGTCCATGAAAACAACACAAAAAACACAATAACGATATGGGAATTAATCCACTTCAAACACAATTTGAATCATCTAAAGTTCAGAACTTCTTTCCCGCACATTGAAGGCGGTTCATCAGATAGAGATTAAAAAATCAGTTCCTTATATATATATATATATATATATATATATATATATATATATATATATATATATATATATATATATATATACAGTCCCGACCAAAATTAAGGAACAAAAATAAAATATTCCTAATCTCAAATGAATTATATTTTAATATTATTGTAAATTATGTAGTTGGACTTTTACCGAGATTTTCAGATGAATTAAAATAATATTATTAAAGTTATCCACCATTTTACATATTTCCAGTGTCCAAAATTAAGGAACATTAAGGAACAATAATTGTTTAAAGTTTAAAACAGTATTTTTTTTTGTATAAAAGGATGAAAATAAATATTCTAAACTTTAATTATCATCACTGCTGCAAGTCACGCAATATCAATCATGAAAAAAATAGTTGCTCAGAAGTAACCAGGGTTTTTTACCCCGCCTAATAAACCGGTATCGTCCGGGCCTTCGGGTCTGGATTTACGCCGTTCTATTGCTTGTCGGTCCTGTGCAGTTCTAGGAGGTGCACCCTCCCAGGCTTTGCCACCTCTTGTTGGGGAGGAGTAAGATTATTGCTTACTGCCTGAGGCGACCCTACCGGGGAATGCCGACGGGGCTGCCCAGGCAATTTTTAAACAACCAGAGTGCTCAAATTCTCGAGCGCTGGTTTTTCCCACTTACCCGACCTTGTGTCACATCTTACCTTGTGGAAGGAATATAAATAGAATCATCATGTCAAAAAGAAATGAAACTGATTTAAGCGACAAAGCAAAAATCGTCAAATTAAGAAAGGAAAAGTTGACAATAGAAGAAATCGGAAAACGTGTGAAACGTTCAAAAAGTGTTGTAAGCCGAGTTCTCAAACTCTATAAAGAAACTGGAAGGTTAACTAACACAAAAAAACCTGGTAGACCAAGAAAGACAGCGGCAAAAGAAGACAGAGTTATACAACGCCTAGTGTTAAAAGACCGTTTCTTTACAGCTGGCAAAATTTCTAAACAAATGGAAGGTGTCACGTATGTTTCACGACAAACTGTGTCCAGAAGGTGGCACGAAATAGGTATTTTTGCAAGATCTCCTCGAAAAAAGCCGCTAATAAGTAAACAAAAAAAGCAGCTAGATTGGCGTTCACAAAAAAACATGTTATATGGTCAGAAGAAAATTGGAAAAAAGTTTATTTCAGTGACGAATCGAAATTTAATGTATTTGGGACTGATAGAAAACAATTTGTAAGAAGAAGAAAAGACGAAAGTTTGGATCCTAGCTGCATCAAAAAACTGTTTAATTTGGTGGAGGTAGCATGATGGCTTTCGGCATGATATCATGGCAGGGTACATCACCACTTGTACGCTTAAATAGTAGAGTAAATGCCACTGTATACAAGAATGTTTTAGAACAGTATGTTTTGCCAGTGTTGCATAATTCTGGTATCGAAAAGCCTGTTTTTTATGCAGAATAATGCTCCCTGCCATAAGGCAAAGCTGGTCATGAATTATCTGGCTGATCAGGAAGTAGAGGTAATGGACTGGCCTGCTCAGAGAACTGACATAATCCCTATAGAAAACTAATGGAATACCATAGGACAGAATGTTATGGCAAAGAATCCAGAAAACATCGAAAACTTGTGGCTGAAACTGAAAGATGAATGGGCCAAGATAACTATGGCCCAATGTCAAAATTTAGTGAAATGCTACAGTCGTAGATCCGCAGCAGTTATTGAAAACAAAAGTGGAAGTACCAAATAATAAATCTCTTTTGCATTTTTAATGTGATTTAGTTACAAATGATATTTTGTTCCTTAATTTTGGACACTTGAAATCTAAAAAAATGGTAGATAACTTTTAAAATATTATTTTAATTCATCTGAAAATCTCAGTAAAAGTTCAACTACATAATGTGTATATTCAGTGAAATTTTCACAAAAATAAATATATAATGTTTTTTTTAGATTCAGAAGATTTAATTGTTATTCCTTAATTTTGGACGGTACTGTATATATATATATATATATATATATATATATATATATATATATATATATATATATATATATATATATATCCTACACAATGAACTGACTTTTTAATTTCTCTCTCTCTCTCTCTCTCTCTCTATCTCTCTCTCTCTATATATATATATATATAATTATTTAATAATAAATATTTAATTATTATATAGATACGTCTAAGTTTAATCCTTGCGAAATCATCAGTGTAGAAATAACCATCCCAGCCATTCGCACGATTTGAAACCCGGAGATGAACACCATTCCAACACGAATACTTCCAAAGGTGTTTCCGGCAGTGGATGGATCTGTGGGTTAAGTGTGTGCAAGCATTGGGGCTTACTTTGAAAGGGGATTAGGGTCCCAACCTCGTCACGTATTTGAAATATATTTTTCTGGCCTATGGTCGGGTACTTTTTAAACAGGCCTCCTATATAGGGTGCTTCAAAAAAGTAAATATCATGTCAGAATCTATAACTGTTCCCGTTTAAATGTCTCTGATATAACAGCTCGAATGATCGTCGTAGAACTGGCTACTCTGGTGCCCCTCGACGTAAATCCATTAGACCAACTCGACAATCAGCTAAATCCCATCCATTCACTGTGGAGGTCCCACGAGGCTAGAGAGCCTTCTACTCCAATAGATTATTTCCTCGTGCTGCTGGTCTCTAGAACGCCCTACCTGCTCCGTTTTTCCCGACAGTACCGACATGCAGAGGTTTAAAACTAATGTAAACAGACATCTCGCTACACTGCTCCCAACTTGGGATGACACCCAAAACCCACACCCTAATTCTCAGTAACCCTTTACGACTACAGTGGCGGCCTGCCTTGTTTGGGGCGAAATATGTTAAAAAACAAAAACAAAGAACACACATTGACTAAATTCGACACAGAGTATGTATTTACTCCTCTCCAGGAGTTAGGCACAAGGCCAGTTTTTATCTTACTCCCACAAGTAAGATGTGACCCAAGGTCGGATCGAGAAAGTGGGGTTTGAAAAGCCAGCGCCCGAGAGGTGAGCACTCTGGCCATAAAAAATTGCCCCGGCAGCCACGTCGACATTCCCCGGTAGGGGCGCCTCAGGCAGTAAGCCATGAACTAACTCCTCCCCAAAGAGGGGAGGCAAAGCCTGGGAGGGTGGACCTCCTAGAACTGCACAGGACAGACCCATAGACAGGCGTAAATCAAGCCCCGAAGGCCAAGACAATACCAGTCTATGGGGGCAGTATCCATCGGAACAGATACTACACTTTGATCTTAGCGAAAAGGCCAAAATCGTCTCTCACGTACTTTTATTCTTCTCTGTTCCCTATCTCATTGCCTCTTCTTCTTCTTCTTCTTCTTCTTCTTCTTCTTTCCTAATCGACACACTCCTCCCCTGTTCACTACTGACACAAAACAAAAACCCACCTATCTTCCTTCTGCTTTTTCTTCACTTCAAATCTTCTACTTTCACTCATACTGTCTACGTTACCCTTATCTCGGATCATCGTCTATTGTTTTATGCATAGCGCTCTTCTATACAAAAGATTAAGGTCCTTTGACTCGACCAAAATAGCGATTTGCTTTAAAGATGTGTAAGTGTTATTATTTCTACTATTCTGTTTACGCGCTTATCCATTATTCCATATATATATACATATACATATACATATTTGCATGTATAAATAAAGCGATACACAAACTGTTTCGTCGTATAATAGCTCTTCGGTGTGTGTAGACAAGCAAATACTTGCAACTGAGGTTGAAATCAGACTGTTTTGACAACAGGTAAACGCCTTACCAATTACGGTATCAGCATAAGCTTACTACAGTAAGTGAAATCTCAATGTTTATATTAAGCATTTTCAGCATTTAAGGGCGATATATTATTTTACGAATTGCTATGCGATCTATTTTCCTAGAGTGTTCAACCCATACAGATAAGAGAATATGCACATACACAAACGCACCCCCATATATATATATATATATATATATATATATATATATATATTTAGGCAAACGTTGTTGAATAGCACGGAGTGTTTCTGCTTTGTGATCTTTTAAAAAATTTTTTCCATCTTCCGAATGGTCAACTTCGTACCTCGATCAAACTGGTGTATGAAGTTTCCGTAGTTTTGTTGTTCCATCTTCCCTTTTTAAAGTTGTATGAATTAAAAAAAAATGAAATAAATAAAAAAAAAATATATATATAAATAAATAAATTAATAAAAAATAAAAATAAATGAATAAATAGAATAAATAAATAAAATAAAAAGTAAATACATACTCTTTTCCTCTCTTTACATTCTATAAATACATATTCTTTTTTCACACTAACACGCCTGAAGATGATTTGAGAATATCAAATCGAAAGTACTCGCAAGGAAGATGGAACAACAAAACTACGGAAACTTCATACACCAGTTTGATCGAGGTACGAAGTTGACCATTCGGAAGATGGAAAAAATTAAAAAAAAAGATCACAAAGCAGAAACACTCCGTGCTATTCAACAACGTTTGCCTAAATGAAAACTTGCTGCCTAAATACACACACAATATATATATATATATATATATATATATAGGCAGCATCTTCTCTTGCAGGGAAGTATTGTTTAATATAAGAGACAACTTATGTATGGATATCCTTAGGTTGATCATTTCAATAGTCCGAATCAGGGGCCATCTTCAGGGGAATGAGGATAATCAAGTACAAACCATGTGTAAGTATTGAAGATGGACTCGGATGAGTTTGAAAGTACTTGGGACATGAATCTAAACTATGGCAAATTCATCAGCCAATTCCCCCCCCCCTGAAACTAAGATCCTCATTCGGACTATTGAAAGGTGTCTACCTAAGGATATCCAGACATAAGTTGTCTCTTATATTCAACAATATATATATATATATATATATATATATATATATATATATATATATATATATATATATATATATATATAATAATGGTAATAATCCAGGTGAAAAATATCCACAGGGTGGTAATCCAGAGAATTTTAACCGGGTTTATAAAAAGTGCTCAATATCAAAATAGAGCTTTATGTATGATAATTTTATTTACACAGACATGTACAAAATCTGCGACACTGGCATGTCGATGTTATCGATCAACAGTTACTATAAACTGAGATCTCATCAGGCAGAGTTAGAATCCGATCTTAACCTCAGATCATATTTGGAGAGAATGAAGTGGATGGATAGAGAAAGAGTAGAAGAAGGAAAGAAATTTAACATTTCAAAAATTAAAGCCGTTAAAATATATATATATATATATATATATATATATATATATATATATATATATATATATATATATATATACAGGGTGTACCAAATTAATGTATACATCTTTTGAATCGTTATAACTGGTTACGAACAAGATTGAAAAAATAGTAGAAGAATAAAAATCAAAATTTAAACATATTGACAGAAAAAATAACAAAAATATAGAATATATATATATTTATATGTATTGTAGTATATTTATATAGTAATTAATGTGGATACCTATTTAATACGAATTCTGGGTTATAAATACTGCTTTTTGGCGATTTAAAATTCCAATAGATCGTAGACGCCCGAAAGATTTATAACTAATAATAATATTCGATTCCTCATTTTTTTCTTCTGGTAATGTGACGTGAACATAAACGTACATATACTCCATGGCAACGCCGGGTCGGGACAATAAGCATATATATATATATATATATATATATATATATATATATATAAACTTTTGACGATATATATAAACAATTTTAAATGCATAGATTGATAGAAACGGATATCAGATAGATATATAGACGAAATAAGAAAAAATATATACAACAACAAAGGAAATATCAAAAGTTAATGGAATTGCAACGAAAAGGGGGGAATGGGGCTGAACCAAATCGAGAATAGTCGAATAGAAGAAAAAGAAGTAGTAATACAAGAAGGGGGATGAGGCTGAGGAGGAGGAGGCTGAGGTGGCGGTGACGGCAAGGGGAAAAAGATCGAACAATAATGTTTATATTGATTTGAATCTTGTTTATTTGTTGAAACATCAGACATTCTAGAAAACACTCAAGTGTCGGATGATTTAAACAACATTTTGATTGAAAGAAGATGAAGAAAAATAGAGAAGCTGGAAAAGCAGAAAGGAAGGATATATTGAGAGACAGACAGACAGACAGACAGACGGACAGACAGACAGAGAAACGCGCAGACAAACAGACAGACAAATAGTCTTTCATTCATCTTATTCCTAATGGAAATGTTTTCTCTAACGATCTGCAAGACACAATGGCCAACGAGAAAAAAAATAAATGCGAATTCAGGAGTAAATCCAACAAAGTAGAGTTGATAAAAATATAGAATTGCTTTAGATTAAGTTGATGCAACCGAAACACGAAAAGAAAATTCATTAGATACGCCCATTCAACTAACGCATTTGACGATGGAAATGATGTTTTAAACTTATGCGTGACAGACAGAAGAAAATGCGATTAAAAACTTCACATTTTTAAATAACTCTTGGGTTTATAATTAACAATTTATATCCTTGCTTTTACGTTTTTAACGACCACGTGTTTGGGTATATCTTTCTCGTACACGAGGTCGCCATTTTGTGCTTGTGTGTTGCGTTATCGTAGATAACATTAACGAGTGTCTAAAACAGAACACACCAGAAACACGCCTGCTTAGTTCCGGAGACGCAATCCAACAGCCCGTCTCTAGTTTACTATCTGCTACGTCATTCCTTTCTTACGTATCTTTCCTTACTACGTCACTTTCTTAACACGTTCACTTAATTTGCTAACCTTAACTTTAGAGTTGAAATATTATTTTTACGTAACCTATTTAAGCCACTCTCAATCTTGCTACACTGTAATTGGGGGGAGGAGATGTGCACATTCTCAGTTTTTTATCTTATAACATTAAAAAAAAACGTATCTGTATGTAAGATTAAAATAAAAACTATACTTATTTTAAATAAACATGTTACTTGTCGTAATCCGCAAACGTAAAAAAGACAAATATACACTGGAAGGAAAAGAAAGTTCCAGAGAGAACCGCCGAAACGTCCAGAGAAATGCAACCAACAAAACAACACAAGAAATAAATAATACACATTGAATATTTTTTTTTGATTTATCGAATATCTATTGCAAAAAAATAAAAAAGGAGAAAACGAATGTTTGATAATTCTATTTAAAAAATCGTAAACATAACTAACTAATGTGGACACGCGGGTTTTATTCGCTTCGTTTTTATGTTTGAAACGTTTAATCATCGCTGTATTAATACAACTATAAGACAAAATTTCGTGTATGTGTCTATGCGTGTAATTCTCGCCCATACGTAACTTTGATTAAGAAACATCGAATGCTTTTTTAAATTCATTATTAATAGAATATTTACTGAAATAAACAATAAAATATGGGAAAACTAAAACGAAGTAAAAAACGGTGCTTTGTTACATTAGGACCCGAATTAACTTTGACCCCGTCGTTAGGGTTAGGGTCAGAGTCAGGGTCAAAGTGGTTATAGCTAGAGTTAGGGATAGGGATAGGGTTAGATTTAGGGTTAAGGTCATGGGCAAAGTTAGTGCGGGTTAGGATTAGGATTAGGGTTAGGGTTAAGATTAGGATTAGGGTTAGGGTTAGGGTTAGGGTTTAGGGTCAGGGTTAGGGTTAGGGTTAGAGTCATGGTCAAAGTTAGTGCGGGTCCTAATGTAACAAAGTACAAAAAAAACAATTTAAAAATATTTAAACATGACCTTAGTTTTAATTATGTTTATCTAAGCCCGTCAATATGCCTTGATCCGGACAACGCCGGATAAATACAGCTTGTAATGAATCAACTGATAATAATAACCCATAGCAGCAATAGATGATGGAGATGTAAGAATTATCTGATGACCAGCTGCACAGATAAGAAACCGAGACACAATTGACTCGATATCAGTTCAGTGCTGACCGATACTCGTGAATGGGAACTAATTGACACGGGTAACCCAGCTAATAAGAACATTAGGAAGACGGCGGGAAAGTACGATCTTGGATCACATGACTTAGTATTGCAAATCAAAAGAATTTGCAAAGCATTGACATGATTGGTGCTCTTCAAACCATTCTAAAGAACGCAAAAAACCTGCCATGAGAAATTAGATACCTGCCACCATTTTCAGCGCGCAGTCATCGATCATCCTTGGAAGAGATGATATATTGTGGAAAGCTATATAAATCAAGCAACCGTGACATGAGTCTATTGCCATATTCTAAACAATATAAATGTTAAGCAATATCAATATACTTGCTTACATATTAAAGGGAAAATGTAAAACGTTGAATAGCCTTCTGCCACACTGGGCTCATCTGAAGGTCAGATATTTGAGCAACGTCAAAGTTTAACCCCTTTGGGGTAGAGAAACGAGCAACAAATGTCGATCATCAAGTTATGTAATTCAAAAATACCTCTTTTAGTTAAATTCCTTAAATATGTGTCGAAACTGACAATGCATTGTTTTTCCGATTTCTCTCTAACCTAATTCTTTTCTGTAATTCTAAAATTATTTGTGTTAGGAGTTAACTTTCAAATGCGTAGTTTTAAATTTCTATTTTCTGTCATCGCATTTGAAACAATTATCCTCATTTTTCTTGTTTGTCCTACCTTATAACGTTAGGGCGAGGAGACAAAAACAGAAGGACAGACAACTAGACAGATTATATTAGTGACTTTTGACGCTCCTGCTGTAAGGTAGCGGGCAGAGTCGTCGTCACATAAACAGATGACCTAGGCGCGTGTCACCAGTTGTCTCTGAATTTGTTATGTCACTTTCGCGTAGTAGCATTATTAGTAGCAGCGAGTCTAAAGTTGTCTATTTCCCATTTTCTGTTTCTTCGTAGCAGCAACTGTAAACTTGTATTTATTTCTAATCGTTTGTTGCAGCGGCACAAATAGATGTGTCTCGCTTCTCGCGTAATAATGAAAACAATAACACACATTTTACTTTGCTCTGGGGTTTCAGATTGTTTTTTCAGTTTTTTTTTAGAGTACATATTTTCTTTGCAACATACAATAATAGCATAGTCTTCCCCAGTCAATACCCCGTAAAGTGGGGGATATCGCCGCAACTGTGTTTCTTAAACTTAACTTCGGAGTGAAAATGTTATCTTTAGGAAACCTACTTAAACCACTCTCAATCTTGCTACACTGTAATGGTGGGGGAGATGTGCACGTTTTCAGTTTATATCTCTAAACATGAAGAGCGTATCTGTATATAAAATTAAAATAAAAACTATACTTATTTAAAATAAAAAAGTGTTGTAATCTGCAAACGTAAAGGATAAATAAATATAGGTCAGACGGAGAAAACTCAAGAGAGAAACAACGAAAGGTCAAGAGAAATTGAATCAACAACTCAACTCAGAAAATAGATGCCCCCCCCCCCCCAAAAAAAATCCCACCCCCAACAATCCTCACCATATCACTCATCGCCGATGTAGTAAATATCAAGATACGAATCTACATAAATCAAGGAATAATGAGCCACGCCTGAAACAGTATTAAAAGGTGGGAGAGTTCATCGGTCGAAACAAGGTTAAAATATAAGAATATTGATATTGATTATAATATAAGAATATTGAATAAGAATAAGAATATTGCTTACAAATGTTCGAAACGTGTTATACGTTTCGAACATTTGTTCTCATCATGTTCTTTTTTAATGTTCACAATGTTCCAGCCGTTGTACTCACCGGCCTTCTTAAGTTGAATTTTGTCGTAATCAGTAACTTTCTGGGAATTTCACACTGAACATTTTACTGAATTCAAATAAAAGCTACCATAAGAAGACCAGAGCGTACAACGGTCGACATGTTGCGAACACTACTTCATCTCACGAATATTTCTAAATAAAGATACGAGTCTTCATGAAGTAAGGAAAGCTGGAGAACGAGAATCCAGATTTTTCTAACACAAGTAAGAAGACCCAATAATGTCGGGAGAGCACAAGTAATTCGAATCGTTTTTTGGATTTCATTCAAGTCTATCTGAGAAGTCCAGACGGCTTTGAGGAACACTCCCAAAACGAGACGGAAATCAATGGAATCAGGCTTAATTCGATTCATGTTTCTAATTTTAATGTTTTCATTCTTCAATTTAGAAAACAAACAAAATGCTGGATTTGTATCTATCTATCTATCTATCTATCTATCTATCTATCTATCTATCTATCTATCTATCTATCTATCTATCTATCTATCTATCTATCCATCAAATTATTTAAATCTCTGTACCTCTTCGCTGTTTCTGTCTGTCTTTCTATCTCTCAGTCTATCTCTCTCTTTCTCTCTCCCGCCCTCTCTATATTTTTATAATATGATACTATATTTATAAATGTTCGGAATTTGTTTCAAAAACATTTCAATTCATACAATTGTTTCTGCCAATTTTAAAACATGCATTTTCTTGGTAGCAAAATTAATATGTTTTCAAAAGTCTTCAGAGGTAAATTTTTACAATCGAATTAAGCCAAAATACCAGAATCGTAAACATTCAAAATTACTTTCATTTAATTCATTTGCCTCCTTTGCAGATCATTTTAGTGACATTCTTTCAGTAGGTGAAAACTAGTATTAGAAAACACTAAACATGATTTCATTTTCTTTCATAATATCATCTATTAGTCCTATTAAGTAAAATAATACACATAACATACACATAAAAGAAAAACGTTGTTAGAAACATCTACTAACTTTTTTCCATACTCTATTTTGTTATTTTCTTCTATTTTGTTATTTTCCTCTATTTTGTTATTTTCTTCTATTTTGGTATTTTCCTCTATTTTCTTATTTTCTTCTATTTTGGTATTTTCTTCTATTTGTATTTTCTTCTATTTTGGTATTTTCTTCTATTTTGTTATTTTCCTCTATTTTTTTATTTTCCTCTGTTTTGTAATTTTCTTCTATTTTGTTATTTTCTTCTATTTTGTTATTTTTCTTCTATTTTGTTATTTTCCTCTATTTTATTATTTTCTTCTATTTTGTTATTTTCTTCTATTTCGGTATTTTGCTTCTATTTTCGTATTTTCTTCTAATTTGTTTTTATCTATTCTTTTTTTCATTTTCTTCTAATTATTTAATTTCTTCTATTTAGGTATTTTCTTTCTATTTTGTTATTTTCTTCTATTTTGTTATTTTCTTATATTTTGACATTTTCTTCTATTTTGTTATGGTCTTTATTTATTTTTTAATTTTTTACTCATCTATTTCTGTCATCAAATCATGACGTTCTGTTTCAGTTATATATATATATATATATATATATATATATATAACTTTAAGCTTTACAATTTTTATTCATTATTTCAATATTTTATATATATATATGAATATGATTAGAAATAAAAATAGACATAGGAACATTTAGCTAAATAATTATAGGATAGGATACATATATGTTAAATTTAAAAAATACACACACACACACACACATATATATATATGAAATATCAAAATAATGAAAAAATGTAAAGTTTCATACTTAAAAAATTTATTATAATCATTAGATGTTTAAACAAGGTATATGATAACTGTTACACCGGACGTTCTTACACAGGAGAAACTACACCGGTTGTCACTATAAATAGTGCGAGTCACCAGAGACACTAAAGACAAAGCACAGTCTTGTAACTGTCTAGCCAAGAGCTAGTCAGTTTCTTACTTTGTTAATACACTTGTTAAACCAACCCTCGACTCGACTTCCTTTATTTATTATTTACTGTGGAACACCTTCACAACAATAATTCGAAGAATAACTCTTATCCTCAAAGGAAAAAAAAACAATAATTCGATAATTATTGGTAAGTATTAATTTGAAGATTTCCGAAATAATTTTAAGTTATGCTTACAGCAATAATAGTCCCAAAATGTTTCGATAAGGAGCAGAAGATCATTGTTGTTGAATACATCCGATGAGAACATGATCTTATACAATGGAGATAATGGATTTCAATATAATTCAAGAAGGGTTCAAAAGTCAGAAGTCTATGAAAAATCAGTATATATGTAAAATATCAGGTAACAAGTAAAACTTCCTTAGCATGTAAGTAAAATCATGTGCGGTTAATTCAGCAGATTAGTTGAATATATATATATATATATATATATATATATATATATATAGTAAGCAATGAAAATATATATGGCAATCAAGCTACACAGAGGCTCCCGCGTTTCATCCCCGGGGGGAATCGTCAGGCTAAATGCCTTTAGCATTTAGCCTGACGATTCCCCCCGGGGATGAAACACGGGAGCCTCCGTGTAGCTTGATTGCTATATATATTTTCATTGCTTACTACCTAGCTCTACTTACGTATCGAGCACTGTTGAAGTAAAGACACATAAAAAATTATATCTCCTTATAATATTTTATGTGGATACATGAAGTACTAATATATATATATATATATATAGAGAGAGATTTAGATTTTTCACTTATAAAATAGATCATTCAGTGAAGACCGGGGTTGTTCCAATAAAAAACAAGCTCGATGATACTCGATTACAGAGTACAGAGCATTTATATGTGATTTTATGAAGGCTTACCAAAGCATTCCTTTCAGGACACCAATGATCACCATTAAAGATATTTTTTCTTACAAATACTATTTATTCAAATTAAATGTTTTTTCTTACACGTGTTTCACTACCAAGCAGTTACTTGCTTGGCAGATCATCAGGGAAATTAAATGTCTGGAATACTGGTTTCAACTGCCGACAATACACAATGTGGCGTTGCAATAGTTGAGGTCACTTAAGAAGAGAAGAGGAAAAAAAATAAAAATAAAAGTCAAAATTAAAAAGCAATGAAGAACAACGATAAAAAAGAAAGTCCTAGAAAAGTCTTAGAAAAGTAGCTCGTGCATTATTTCTTCCACCAAGCCAACAAGCAAATAAACGGTCCCAAATACATTCAATAAAACCATAAAACCGGAACAATGTGCGATAATACACTTTCACGTCGGCCGGCACAATGATGAATAAATCCCCCCCCACAAAAAAAAACAAAAGAACTAAATCATTCAAGTTACCGCTCACAAGTTACCATTCCAATCCAATGATAGTATGGGAATTCTAAATCCAACTTCTCACAAAGAAAGGTCAACACAAATGTTCGTCCGAGTTCAAAGAGTCTTACTTCAATGGTTGATTTATTACCCTTCGAAACAAACACACGACGAGTTGAATGTCAATCCTGCAGAAAACTCCCTTACATTAAGAAAAAATCTTAATTAGTAGATAGAAACTATTTATTCAAAATACTGTTTCTAAAAATATTTATTATTAAACCTATTCCTTATAGAAATTAATTATCCAGTGTCTGGGACGTCATTTTACATTTTGGGAAAATATCCTTCATTTAATTAACTGCCGAATTATTATCGTTTTGTTGTTTAACGAAGCGAAAAAAGCCCATCCCGCAGAATTTGTTTTTAAAAGATTATTCATATATCAAAAATAAAATGTTATTATAAAAAAGTTTTCTACAAAAATCTAGTTATTATTTTAAATCATTTAAAATATTTCCTTAACGGCTGTGTCTGTTTGCAACTCTCTGTGGAGAATATTATTCTATATTCCATAAATAAATGTTACTACGGAATATCGTTATCAGAAATCTATTTTCTATTTTGAAAAAACCCTTTTTTTAATGGACCGATTTATTTTTTTGTCAACTTTACGGGAAAATATCACTCTAACTCGTTAAATGACAGGAGACTTTATTATTACTAATTTAAAATCCCGTACAAAATACTTTTTATAAAAATCCAATTGTTTCTATTTTTAGAAATTAAGTCCGTGTCGGCATGCATTTTTTATTTTTTTTATTTTTTATTTTTAAAAAAAATTATTTTTTCCTTAATTATTTTTCCCCATTCCTGCCACCCAATTGTTTTATTTATTTTAATCTAATTAAAAACTAATTTAATTTAACCTAATTTAATTAAATAGCATCCAGGTTGCTATTTCTTATTTTTCACTTAAAATTACTTGAAATTCCCAATGCATTTCGTATAATATATCTATTTCTGAGAATAAATTGTGACTTATTATTTATTATTCCACTATCTTTTTATATGTAACAAAATTTCCCCCCTCTATTCCGCTGAATAAGTATTTACTATAGTTGACTATCACTGGGCCTTATTCCGATAGAATATTCCTACCTTATCACCCCCGACCTAAGTCTCGAGTATCCGCTAATAATTGAATCAAGACATATCTTAGCATAAGTACGTGTTACTAATTCTCATCCTCCATATTATACACTAATTATTGCCCCAGATTGCCTCAGGAAGTGTCCATCCTGCCTATCTCTGCTGTAAGTTTATACTTCCCCCAATTCCCCTCCTATCCAGGTTTTAGGCTTGATAACAGGTAACGGTTTCTATGCAGACAGCATTGTAGTATTTCCTGCCTAGCGTTCAGTAAATTATCTCTAGATGTCATGATGTGGTACGACTCCAATGCACATAGGTTGCATCTCTTCTTTTTGTTCGGTTTATATTTGTTAGCCCTCCCTAAAATTGACCATTTCAGTTCGAAAGGGTCTTGCCTAGCAATGAGGTTTCTCACAAAACGGCCAACAGAAGTGTTAGGCCTATCTATGTCTTCCCTTTGGCCTCCCCTGAAGGAACTCATGTGGTTTCTGAATCTATCTTTGAACTCACCCCCGGTTGAACCGATATATGATTTCCTACTACTCTCTGTTATCACATCGCATTTGTAGACAATGCTTGAAACTCTACAGTCCCCCCCAGTGGACAGATGTTAGAAGCTCAGCAGTTACAGTTGTGTGCTGGGCCGTTGCTGGATGTTCTACTACTATGGATATTTATAATGGAGGTTCTGACTGAACTGGTGTTACTGGGATCAACACCAGAAGAGAACATGGCTTCCCTTGTTTTAGTTATCTTAGAATTATTATATCCTATGATGGATGTGGCTATATTTCTACAGGTTGAATAAGACAGTTTTACAGTATTTTTGTTAATGATTCCCCCCAATCTGCTATCCCTTGGAAAGTTTTTTTCCACTATGCTATAAAAAATCTTTGAGATATTAGTCTTAATATGCTGGCTATAGGGGGGGTTGAACCATGTAGTGGTCCTTCTCCTATTTTTCTTCCTACCTTCCCCCCCGGTTTGGGCAGCATGTGAGTTCAATTCGTTACTTCCAACTTCACGAATATTATCATCAACCGGTTCCCCCCCCCCACCTGGTTTACATTACCGTGGGATACACCAGGTCTCCTATATCTAGCCTTGCCCATTGCCCTATTATATGAAACCATTGATCGAGAGGCAATCGGTCTCCCGTTTAGTTTCCCATTCCCAACCGAAGGAGGCACAAGGTAATTAATTTTTTCCTTGTATCCTGATCTGTTTAAAGCTTCATTGTAGAATTGCTTACTGCTGTCGAATATTTGTTGATTCTTGGACAGCTTAGATATCCTACTCGATATTGCAGGAATAATGGCTCTTTTCACCATCGGTGGGTGATTCGATTTAGCGTCGATATAGTAGAGTGTGTGGTTGGGCTTGTGATAAGGTTCATATGTGTTGTTGCATAGATCAAGCGTAATATCCAAAAAATTGACCCTCCGGTAGTTTATATCTATAGTTATGCTAAGTTGTATTGAGTTGAAGAATATGTTGAGTTTTTTCTTCTTAGTTTCAAGATTCCTTATACTTGTGTTGACAAAGAATAAAGCGTCGTCCCTATATAGACCGCCCGCCAGTTCAGGTATTTTCATACAAATTTCTCTGAGGATATATATCCCTACCAGGTCAGTAACCTGCGCTGAGTCCGGTGCCCCCCCATAGTAATATCGAAATTGTTTTCCCTATCCTTTCTAGTCCATAACTTATCATTGTAGGATATTAGTGTCCTTCTGGCTAGTCTAATTATATCCATTTCTAAGTTTGTAATGTTGGATTCGTTTCTAGCCATGGTAAGCGCCTTTTCAAGTAAAGTAGAGGATATGGAGGGATAGTATGAATCTATATCAAACATGATAAATTTACTTTGATTAGTAATGTGTAATTCTTTATACCAACTTAGCACTTCTTCTGATGAGTTCCACAGATTCAATTGAGTTCTGCGTTTAATTCCTGGCAATATTCTGTCTAGTATTTTTTTGCTGATTACACCCATGTCTGAAATACACGGCGAGATCAGTCTAATGGATGGGTTATTACTAAAATCTGGCTTATGATCCTTAAGAGTGAAACGAGGGCATTTAGGGGTATAGATCTCAACATTACCTTCTATACCAATCTCAGAGCAGATCTTAAGAGCGGCCAAGTTAATATCCTGTAACACCCCGTTCCCTACGGTCTTGTAGTTTTTATTCAGTTCCTTCAGGATTAGGTTGTTGTATGTTTCCATATTCATGGAGTATGTGTTTAAAGTTTTATCCGCCGGAACTGTGATGTTAGAGTTATTCATAATCCGTGTCTGTGTCCTATGGATATGTTCAATGGTAGGATTCCAATATTGTGATCTGTTTTTGGTTTTGATGTTTTTAACCATATTATGCATATCCGCTTCGAAGCTTTCTAATGCAGAGATGTGAGGTGGGTTCTTGTGAGTTCCTATTTTATAGAATTTTCTATATGAGGCTGTTGGTAAATTATCCTCAGTGTCAGATGCATATTCAGGGGGTTCAGAGACGCCAGAAGGTGGATTCACGTTGCTCAACTCCCTAGTCGATCCCAGGTTGTGGTGAATTACCCGCCATCGGACTCTCTTCAAGAATGCATGGACCGCCTGGACCATGTCCATTATGTATGCTTTGTGGTTTGGTATGGAAATGTTTTTAGGTGAGAAAGTTATCTCCTCTTTGGCATACATCCTGGTCACTCCGGTATTAAATAGCAGCTCACTTTGGGGAACAGAATATAGATTTAGATTTTTCACTTATAAAATAGATAATTCAGTGAAGACCGGGGTTGTTCCAATAAAAAACAAGCTCGATGATACTCGATTACAGAGTACAGATCATTTATATGTGAT
>OY744537.1:29310050-29325050 GCA_963556195.1 Sepiola atlantica
TGATTAAGCAGCCGAGTGGCTTTTTAATCAGTAATGTCCTCCCTCCCTCCGGTAATTATATATGGCGATCTGATTAAGCAGCCGATTGGCTTTTTAATCCATAGTGTCCTCCCTCCCTCCGGTAATTAAATATGGTGATCTGATTAAGCAGCCGATTGGCTTTTTAATCCATAGTGTCCTCCCTCCCTCCGGTAATTAAATATTGCGATCTGATTAAGCAGCCGATTGGCTTTTTAATCAGTAGTGTCCTCCCTCCCTCCGGTAATTAAATATGGCGATCTGATTAAGCAGGCGATTGGCTGTTTAATCAGTAGTGCCCTCCCTCCCTCCGGTAATTAAATATGGCGATCTGATTAAGCAGGCGATTGGCTGTTTAATCAGTGGTGTCCTCCCTCCCTCCGGTAATTAAATATGTCGATCTGATAAGCAGCCGATTGGCTGTTTAATCAGTAGTCCCCTCCCTCCCTCCGGTAATTAAATATGGCGATCTGATTAAGCAGCCCATTGGCTGTTTAATCAGTAGTGCCCTCCCTCCCTCCGGTAATTAAACATGGCGATCTGATTAAGCAGCCTAATGGCTGTTTAATCAGTAGTGCCCTCCCCCCTCCGGTAATTACATATGGCGATCTGATTAAGCAGTCGATTGGCTGTTTAATCAGTGGTGTCCTCCCTCCCTCCGGTAATTAAATATGGCGATCTGATTAAGCAGCCGATTGGCTGTTTAATCAGTAGTGTCCTCCCTCTCTCCGGTAATTAAATATGGCGATCTGATTAAGCAGACGATTGGCTGTTGAATCAGTATGCCCTCCCTCCCTCCGGTAATTAAATATGGCGATCTGATTAAGCAGCCGACGTTAATCTGGCACGTGAAACATGTAAACAACAATGCTGGCAAACACCGTGCTCAGTTTTCCATTTTTAAAACCGTCCTAAGTTTGTTTATTCTTAGCCATTATGTTTTAAAACACAAATTTATTAAATCAAATTGTTTAATTAAAATAATAATTGATTTAAAAATTAATATATAAAAACGCGCGTGCGAAAGAACACACCCACACACAGTCTAGGTAAACTTTTTCTTTCTGAGAGTTAAAATTTTTTCCCTGTTTACTGTATTTGATTTCTTAATACTTTCATATCCAATATTATCATTTTTTCACGACCTCAACAGAATTTATGATTCCATGTTTTATTTATTAAAAAAAAGATGTGATTTTTTTTCTTTAATGTCAACAAAATAAACTAACACATTGTACTAGAAAACTATACAACTGATTGTAGAATCAAATTGTTTAATTAAAAAAAGGTACACACACACGCACACACACACGCACACACGCGCACGCGTTCACTGTATTTGATTTTTTGGTGCCTTTTCATTTTAGGACCCACGCTAACTTTGACCCCGTCGTTACAGTTAGGGTTAGGTTTGTTTTTTTCTCCTTTTTAATTAAAAATATTTACATGTATAGGAGGGGGGAAGACAAAAAAATTGGGGGAAGGCGGTCAAAATTTTTTTTTTTTTCTAAACTAAAAAATAGTCTAATGACTGGTAATATAAAAAAATTGAGGGGGGGTACAAAAAATTTACTTTCTTTTTAAACTACAAGTCTTTCTATTTATAGTCGAGGGTACAACAAAAATCGGGGTAGGGTCGAATTTTTTTTTTCTTTATTTTCAACTAAAAATATTCTTGGTCATAAACACAGAAAATCAATGTCTAACCACCACAGAAATATGACTGGGGCTCCATTGGCTTACGCGTGAGCCTTCATTTCTGATGCGGCAGCCTAGCAAAAATATGCGACCGAAGGGAGCATATATTTGCTAGTAATAATAATAATAATAATAATAATAATAATAATAATAATAATAATAATAATAATTATAATAATAATAAAAATAATTATAATAATAATTATAATAATAATAATTATAATAATAATAATTATAATAATAATAACAATAATAATGATAATAATAATAATAATAATAATGATAATAATAATAATGATAATAATAATAACAATAATAATAATTATAATAATAATAATTATAATAATAATAATTATAATAATAATAATAATAATAATAATAATAATAATAATAATAATAATAATAATAATTATAATAATTATAATAATAATAACACGAGGAACCCAAGAGATAAGTGGACGTATATTTTTAATTCTTCTTTTTTTGTGTGCATTTTGTATAGCAAAAAAAAAAGTTGTTTTAATATGTGCGTATCACTTTTAGAAGAAATTTGATGCCCAAACTTCTGGATAAAAATCGGCCTCTAATTAACAGAATTAACTTTTAATTAATGAAGAATTCGTAGAAGCGGAAATCGAACCTCCCTCACACATCCCATAATGCCATACTGGCACTTAAACACACGAGGAACCCAAGAGATAAGTGGACGTATATTTTTAATTCTTTTTTTGTGTGCATTTTGTTTAGAAAAAAAAAATTTAAAAAAGTGGTTTTAATATGTGCGTATCACTTTTAGAAGAAATTTGATGCCCAAACTTCTGGATAAAAATCGGCCCCTAATTAACAGAATTAACTTTTAATTAATGAAGAATTCGTAGAAGCGGAAATCGAACCTCCCTCACACATCTCATAATGCCATACTGGCACTTAAACACACGAGGAACCCAAGAGATAAGTGGACGTATATTTTTAATTCTTCTTTTGTGTGCATTTTGTTTAGAAAAAAAAAAATTAAAAAAAGTGGTTTTAATATGTGCGTATCACTTTTAGAAGAAATTTGATGCCCAAACTTCTGGATAAAAATCGGCCCCTAATTAACAGAATTAAGTTTTAATTAATGAAGAATTCGTAGAAGCGGAAATCGAACCTCCCTCACACATCTCATAATGCCATACTGGCACTTAAACACACGAGGAACCCAAGAGATAAGTGGACGTATATTTTTAATCCTTCTTCTTTTGTGTGCATTTTGTTTAGCAAAAAAAAGAAAAAAAGTGGTTTTAATATGTGCGTATCACTTTTAGAAGAAGTTTGATGCCCAAACTTCTGGATAAAAATCGACCACATAATTAACAGAATTAACTTTTAATTAATGAAGAATTCGTAGAAGCGGAAATCGAACCTCCCTCACACATCCCATAATGCCATACTGGCACTTAAACACACGAGGAACCCAAGAGATAAGTGGACGTATATTTTTAATTCTTCTTTTTCTTGTCTGCATTTTGTTTAGAAAATAAAAAATAAAAAGTGGTTTTAATATGTGCGTATCACTTTTAGAATAAGTTTGATGCCCAAACCTCTGGATAAAAATCGGCCCCTAATTGACAGAATTAAGTTTTAATTAATGAAGAATTCGTAGAAGCGGATATCGAACCTCCCTCACACATCCAATAATGCCATACTGGCACGTAAACACACGAGGAACCCAAGAGATAAGTGGACGTATATTTTTAATTTTTCTTTTTTTGTGTGCATTTTGTTTAGCAAAAAAAAGAGAAAAATATTTGTTTTAATATGTGCGTATCACTTTTAGAAGAAATTTGACGCCTAAACTTCTGGATAAAAATCGGCCCCTAATTAACAGAATTAAGTTTTAATTAATGAAGAATTCGTAGAAGCGGAAATCGAACCCCCCACCCCCTAGCACTACAATCAAGAATACATCGGTAATACACAAAGCAGAAAAGTGGAGGAGAACCTATCGTCTCCCTGCATCTGCTATCATGGAGTAGCCAAGAAAACTTATGTCCTTATATAAAATATATATATATATGAATATATATTTTTTTCTTTTTTTTTGTTGTTGTTTATTGTTATTTTTTTTTTATTTTTTATTTATTTTATTTTTTTGTGTGATAGTGCACAATATCACTCATTTAAATGAATGAGACAATCACTATCCCTGTGACAGGACCACAGGAAGAATAAGCCTGGGCCTAGTGCGGCCACACACACAAAAATATGAATAATGCACAATAATATCAATACACGCCGTGGGACTCAGGAGAAAGACCTGAGTGTCATGATGAGCAGGTGTTCCCTCGTTAGCCAACATGGGGGACCCGGTCCGCATCCTGCCCTTCTCATTTCAGAAACAAGACAACGGACAAGAACCAGGTAAGTAACCTCTCTGATTCCAGGCATGACAAGGACACAGACCAAAGACAGGAAAACCAGAGCGAAAACAGCAAACTGAAAATATATAGAAAGAAATGGACCACGAAAGAGAACAGACTGGTGATGGAGTGCTATTATAAAAGCCGCTACCCTAGAGAAAGAGGCTACCGAAAACGAATGAAACATCTCTGGGATATTGTTAGTGACTACCATACAATGGAACAAAGGATAGCAGATCAAGCAAGACAGATCCTCAAGCGAGGATGGTTCTCGGAGATGGAACTGACGGAAATCAGACAGAAGGTTAATGGCGAAACGGAGTAAGAAACACCACCGAATGAGAAACCACAGGAAGAGGACGGGCAAAACATACACACTGAAACTGAAGAGATTGAAGACTACGGAATCACAGAACCAGATGAGATAGAAGACTGCGGAACCACAGAACCTGCTGAGATAGAACTCAACGAAAAAGAAGCAAGTGAAGTGGAGAACATTAGACGATACATGTTAGAAAACAAAACAAAACTCCCATCTCTCAGGAATGAAGTAGCGAAGAAGTTAAAAGCAGAAACAGAAAGAGTAAACACACTCCTCACACACATCCCAACAGAAACTATTACAGACCTAAACAACCTGATATATGCAGGGGCAAAATCGGTAACTATGAAACTAAGAAACGAAGAGAATGGACAAAAGAGAGGACCGACAAAACCTGGATGGGAAATCAGACTGGAAACCCAGATCACCAAACTTCGGAAAGAAGCTAAAACCGTGAACAGAAGGAAGGAGGACATGAAACGATTAAGAAGCAAAAATCAGAAACGCAAGGAAAAACTAAATGAGAAACATGAAGAAATAAAACAAAAGATAGCAGCAATAGAAGGAAGACTGAGACGATACAGGTACAAATCAGAACAGAGCAAACAGAACAGGACCTTTGAAAACAATGAAAGCCAGTTTTACAAAAACGTAAATGGAGAAAAAACAACAACAGAGAAACCGAACCCAACAGAAACAAAACAATTCTGGAGCAAGAGATGGGAAGAACCAAAAAAGCACAACAAGAATGCCCAATGGTTGAAAAACATGAAAGATGAACTGCAGGAAATCGAAGAAGGAACCGAAAAAGAAATTAACAAAGAAACGATCAAGAAAACCCTAAGAAAAATGGCAAACTGGAGAGCACCAGGCCACAATGGAATACATGCATACTGGTTTAAAACATTCACGCCCCTGCATGAAAGACTAGCGCAGAAACTGAGTGGATGTATCCACAAAACAGACGTACCAGAATGGATGACGGAAAAAAGAACAACATTAATACAAAAAGACCCCAAAAAGGGAACGACCCCCAGCAACTACAGACCGATAACATGTCTACCAATAATGTGGAAAATTCGAACAGAACAACTGAGAGAACAAATCTACCAATCCCTGGACAAACGTGGACTGCTCCCCGAGGAACAAAAAGGATGCCGGAAACGACAAAAACGGGCACATGATCTACTATACATTGATCAAAAGACCCTGAAGGAGGTGAAGAGCAGACAAAAGAACATAACCATGGCATGGATTGACTACAAGAAAGCCTACGACAGAATTCCCCAAACATGGATAATTGAATGCTTAAAAATATACAAGATACCAGACAGGATTATTAATCTCATCCAGAAAGCAATGGAAACATGGAGACTAAAACTGACAGCCGGAGGACAACACCTGTCTAAGATAAAAATACAGAGAGGCATTTTTCAAGGAGACTCTCTATCATCACTATTGTTTATAATAGCCATGATGCCACTCAACTACATACTCAGAAAGTGTGATGCCGGATACAGGTTTACGGATACAGAACAAAGAATAAACCACCTGATGTACATGGATGACCTTAAACTGTTTGCAAAAAACAAAAAAGAACTGGAAAAGCTGATAAATGCAACCAAGATATTCAGCAAGGATATCCAAATGGAGTTTGGAATAGAAAAATGTGCACTGCTAGAGATTAAAAGAGGAAAACTGGAGACAGAAGGTATAGAACTCCCCAACCAAGAGGAGATGAGGGCACTAGGAGAACAAGATAGTTATACATACCTGGGAGTTCTGGAAGCAGACACAATCAAATATACAGAAATGAAAGAGAAGATTGGAAAAGAATATCTACGAAGAACAAGGAAACTCTTAGAAACTAAACTATATAGCAGAAACCTAGTAAAAAGGATAAACATATGGGCTGTATCACTAATAAGATACTCTGGACCATTCATAGGGTGGACCAAAGAAGAACTCAGGCACCTTGACCAGAGGACTAGAAAACTAATGACTATGCACAATGCATTGCACCCAAAAGACGATACGGACAGACTCTACATGAAAAGAAATGAAGGAGGTAGAGGACTGGTAAGTATAGAAGATTGTGTGGAAGACACCAAAAAAGAGCTGGAGAAATATGTAACCCAGAACATGGAATGACTGATCACCACACAAAGAGACACCAGCCCAACAAACAACTCCGGAAGCACTGAAACCAGAAACAAAAAGACAAGAAAGGAAAAGTGGGAAGAAAAACAACTACATGGACGCTTTATAAGACTCAAAAGTGATGAAGCCAATGAAAACAGCTGGGCATGGCTAAGAAAAGGACACTTGAACAGAGAAACGGAATCTCTGCTGACGGCCGCACAGAACAATGCGATTAAGACAAACTTTATTAAAGCAAAGATAGATAAAACCCAGGAAAACAGCAAATGCCGATTGTGTGGACAAAGAGACGAAACGATAAATCATATAATAAGTGAAGTCAGCAAGCTAGCCCAAAAGGAATACAAGAACAGACATGACAGCGTGGGGAAAGAAGTACACCGGGAAATGTGCAAACAACTGAATTTCGAATATGCAAAAAAAACGGTACAAACACAAACCAGAAACTGTACTAGAAAACGAAAAACACAAAATCATATGGGATATGAATGTACAAACAGACAAACCCATAACAGCAAGGAGACCGAATATGATAATAATCAACAAGAAAGAAAAATCCTGCAAAATCGTAGACTTTGCCATTCCAGCGGACCACAGAGTGAAGATCAAAGAGACGGAAAAAAGAAGCAAATATACTGAACTTGCCAGAGAATTGAAAGGAATATGGAACATGAAGAAAGTCAGTATAACACCAATAATCATAAGAGCACTAGGAACAGTCCCCAAATACATGGAGAAAAGACTAGGAGAAATAGGAATCAAAGGGATAACTGAGACCATACAAAGGACAGTAATGATCAAAACAGCTACAATCCTTAGAAATGTCCTCGAATGCGGAAACCAACCCACATAAGCAACGAATGGAGAACAAACACATGGAAGCACAAGACAACAGAACCGGGGAAAATACAACCGCACGAGAGAGGCGCAAGCATAGGCTGACACCACGAAAATTATGGACAGAGGGTCGAGGAGGGAAAGCGTAAACCAGACCTCCACTGGAAGAGCGCGGACAGCTCTGGGACCTTGGGGAGGCTTGTTGCCACTTGGGCCCCAGAGGGGACCAATGCCCCTTATCAGCGGGAAATCAGTGGTAGGTGGCTGTTGCGATACCGCAAGGTCATCAGCGGTGATGAACGAAAAGAGGTGGAGCATACTGGAAGTCTGAGGAGACTTGTTGTCACTCAGACTCCAGGGAATACCACAGGTTGTTGGCAGTGGGCGATCACTGACGATGACCAGTGTGATAACTCCTAGTGAGTAAATAATAATAATAATAATAATAATAATAATATAAACCTTATAAACTGACACCCTACTTCCAGACCGCACAAAAAAACACGCATTGACACCAACATAGAACAGAAAATAATCATAAAGCGCTTGAGAGTATGCACACATCGATGAGGAATGGCGCTATGAAGACCTTCACTGGAAGGGTGTAGAAAGTACTGGAACCTGAGAAGGATTATTGTCGCTGTAATTCTAAGGAAACAGCCGGTCATTATCAGCTGCAATCACCTATAAAAATAATTACATAGAAATACATCGTATATTTGGGTGATAAAAATCGCACATATTTCTACACAGAGCGTCTTGGTACAGTGGTAGAACGCTGGACTATAGACAGTAACATCGAGGGTTCGATCTATATGTAAGTTAGCCATAAACACGTGTCCATGGATTGCTTTTATGTGAATATAAATTATATAAATTATATAAATTAACGTAAAAAATACGCAGTTTTCTGCATCTTAATCACTTAGGAAGTGAAACAATTGAAATAATAAGTAAGCTAATAACATCTAACGCTGCAATCACCATTAAAAATAATTACATAGAAATGTATATATATATATATATATATATATATATATATATATATATATATTATGACCATAATCACGTTGACAAACCGTTAGATCACCGAAGTTAAGCGATGTTGAACCTTATCAGTACTAGATGGGTTACTGCTTCGGAATACCAGGCGCTGAATATGTCCATCTAGCTAAGTATCAATAGCGTCGCCAACCCGCAGTGCCTAGCGTGATGACTATTGCAAAAAAATACTGAATTACAGGTGGACGAAAACGAGTAAGGGGTTCGTCCTTAAAGAGTGATCAAAAAGCATGATATATATATATATATATATATATATATATATATATATATATATATATATATATATATATATATACAGGGTGGGCAAAAATAAGGGTCCTATTTTTAAAAAATCATAACTTTTTTATTTATTGATTTTTTTTTTTTTTTTAGAATAAGTAAAGGACCCCTTCCGAAGCAAGCATGAGCCGTATTAGCCCTAAGGAACGTACCCTCATTTAGAAAACATTATTTTTGCTTAAAAAACTCAAAACAGTGTAAAAAACAATACTTTAGTTTTTGTAAGTTTTAAGAAGTGTTTTTCGGCTAAAATTTGTTTTGTTTATTTCAAAAAATCTTGGAAGGGTCAGTCTACACACACATAAAGTTTGGTGAGTTTAACTTTTATTTTGTGGAAGTTATTCAAATTCAAGTTATTCAAATTTAAAGATAGGACTCTTATTTTGGCCCACCCTGTATATATATATATAATTCTAAAAATCGATCACTATTAGAATATAAAACGTACCTGTTAAAAACTAATGAAACAGTATTTTTTAAACGCTATTTTATAGGAGTCTCAATATTATTAATTAATACATATACATATATACATATATATGAAACAGACCTGATACAATTTAAAAAGTAGCGTCTCACACCACATGCCTAACATAACACACGTGGTTAGATAACTTCGAGAGGCAATTGTCAGATGCTGTTTCCGTGTTAGTTTAGTTCTCATACGCACCTATGTGTTTATATAATCTATTCACATATTTGCAGATGTCTTATTTCATGTATTTATGAGTGTGTGAGTGTGTTGCAAGTGTATGTAATATACAATTAGTTATATTCAGAATATAAACTTAAAGAACTAAGTAGTAAAAATATTTCCAGTGTTTTGAAGCATCGATATGTTTGAATTTTATAACAGTTACAGACCAAACTCAATGCTTTTTTTATTTGAATATAAACATATTACTTTTTTTATATTATTAATTAATTATTTAATTTTGTTTATTTATTATTGGTAGCATATTATTCATGCAACACCAACTACGTTTAATACGATCTATATTGATAATTCAATATAGCTACTTGCTTATAATTATTATACCAATTAGGGTTATATTTCCCTATTATAAAACAGATTGAAAAAAATTATATTTTACATTTTTATTTTTTATTTTTCATCATCATCATCATCATCATCATCATCATCATCATCATCATCATCATCATCATCATCATCATCATCATCATCATCATCATCATCATCATTTTTTTAAATATACATTACTTTATATTTTTTAAGCTGTTTCATATTCTATTTTCTGTTGATCGAATATATTTATATTGTTGGAAATAGTAGCTACCCTGTAATTTTTTTACGTAGGAATTTGTTTGAAAACTGTAGGTATATGGCTAGAACCGTTATTACTATATAATGAGATATTGTTCAGATTTATAGAACAATTATAGGTTTCATTATTTAAATTCATATGAAATTTATATCTAAAAATTAACTTTAGACTGTAAAATATTGAGTAATACTAATGTTACTAGTGTTAATAATAATATCAATTTATGTATTATGATATTACTGATAGATATATATGTATATGTATATGTATATGTATAATATATATATATATATATATATATATATATATATATATATATATATATATATATATATATATATATATATATATATATTTAACACCTGTTAAAAAAATACAAAACAAAATTTTCGTTTATCGAAACGACGATTTCTGCGCTTTCTCATTCGCCAAAATCACTTTGAAAGCCTTTCGTCCCCGCAGGCTGTGAAATAGAAAAATCGTCCCCGAAACTAATCAAAGATGTTGCAAATTTATTTCTTTGAGTTTTCACCCGGGGGCCAACGAGGGATTTTTTCCAGCTTGTAACCACGACACAAAGGAGTCCTTAACACAAAATGCACATCAACAATTTTTAATATTTTCATAATTTATATTTAGTTCTTAAATCGATTCGTCATTTTTCTTTTTTAGTTGAGAGAAAAATTTTTGCGTAAAGAAGTGAATTAGGAAGATTTGTTATTCGATGCAATTATTTGATTTTTTATTTTAATTTACGATTCGTCATCCAGGCGTTTCTTCTTCTGGTGTCCCTTAAAACGACATTGCAACTCGGGTAATTATCAGTTATTTCTTGTACTTTTTGTTTATTTTATCCAATTAAACATTTTTATTTGTAACCTGTCACTATTTCATTATAAAATGAGTTTCCTTTAATACATTAAAAAAAAATCTTCTTTCTCCTTTAATGTGTTTTAAAGAAAGCCAAGTCATATTAAGAAATCTTGATATTATTAAAAAAACATTCTGAAGACCATTTACACTATAAAATATTAAAACTAAATTCTGTTAAATATTTTATCCAATCTTTTCTGAAACTGCCTCTTAAATTTTTTTACCATTTATTATTTAATCTAATTTCATATTTAAACTTATTACGCTATTTCTGTTTTTAATCTGATCTGAAAAAAAAAAAGGTTTAAAAAATATGTTACACTTTTTTTTAACTTCCCATAACATCCAGGGACGTCCTCGAGGAGTCAGGTAGATACTCTATCTGTCCTAACTGTTCTGTGGGCACGGTAGAACCTGGTAGTTCCCATATTCACTCCAGGCTACATACAGCACCTGGTGTTCCCAAATGGTCACCCATTTAGTACTGGCCAGGCTTAACGTTGCTTAACTTCGGTGCTCTGATGGGAACCGGCGTGTCAACGTGATTACGCCGTATATTACACTATTAGTAAAATAATCAATTTTTAAATTCTTATTTTATCTGCTTTAATGATATATTGTATACCGTCTTACTTATTCGGCGGTTCTGTGTGAAGAATGACTTTAGACTGTATGAAGTGATGAATCGACTAAGACATTCTCTGGTCGTTGGTTCAACCCTGGCGGCAAGGGACACGTTTGGTGACGATTCTCTATGAGCCAGTCTGTCGAAAACATTTATACCCAACATATATGATCTAAAAAAGCGAAACAATAATGAAAGAGAAAAAACTTTCAGGTAACTTCGGTAAGTACAGGTAACCATTTATAAAACGGGGTTTCTTTTTTGACGGTCAAAATTATCCTCAGTAGGCTAGTCTCGAAACATATCTCTCACAGGTTCGCAAGTTTTGACATTAGCTAAAAGTCACAGTATTTTCCTCCTGTCACTGGGACCGCGGTGAGAGTGGAACGGTCACAGGCACACAGATGGGGGTAGGTCGCTTGACAACATGAAAAGACTGACGGCAAAACATATACACATTTATTTTACAGGCGAAACCTTCGGGTGGGGAGATAACTATTGGTATTTTTAAGAAGTTACATTTTAACGTTCGTCTTGCTTCGTTCTAAACGATATTAAAATGAATAACTCTATTATCGAATATTCGATAACGTGATCATTCAATTTAATTCTTGGAAATCGCCTACGCGTTCTTATGCCTGCCACCCTTGAACAGTTTTATTTCCGATCATTTTATTTCCAATTTTCCGTCGCCTGATGTTTCAAAGTCACCCAAAATACAAAAAATAACTTTTCAGATGGAAGAGAAACATTTAAAACTGACCACCATCCTTAAAAAGTTCATTAATTATTTCGAAAGTTTCAATGAAATAATCTCTCATTCGTCTTTCTAATAAGGTAGTTCTGTGTACTAATAAATCATCGATTATCAAGGCTCAAAAGCCACCCGAGGATTGGGGTTAATAAATTTGTCAGGCTGACAGCGAGACAACACCTTTAGTATTTGAGACGATGGTCGAAACTGAGAAAAATTTAATTATTTAAGAAGATGGCTCAACAAGAATTTGTGAATCGTACTCTTTAAATCTTCCTTTGTAACCGTAATATGTTCTCTTTTTATTAGTTTTGTTATTCTTCTTTGTATGCCTTCCAATCTCAAGAGTACATTCAGTTTCTATGTCTAGACATTTGAGTCAAGGTGTGAGTAACCTACTCTATATGAAGTCTTATTAAACGTTTATATATCTTTAAAACAACATTTGTCTTCTTTGAAATAATATGTCTAACAATCCATCCAATCATCCCATTTCCTTTTGATACAATAGACATGTTGTTTGCTTTTAACTTGCTTTTCAATGTGTTTATCAATATTTTACTGTTTGGTTTCTGACATCTTGCCAAACTGTTAGTCCACGTATGACACCCTGTCAATAATCTACAGAAAGAACATCTATCTCAACTTTACTCGAACCACGAAGGGTGTGTTTGGAACAGCATGCAAATAAACAGTTTTGAATATTCGCATAACATTTTATATTTCCTTTTTAAATACATTTCGTCATTTGAGGAGAGGATAATGGTTTCTGTAGAAAAGGTAATCGGAGATATTTTATATTCTACAGGGTGATTCATAAGTCACTTAGCTATTTATTTTTGAAATTCTAAAGTTAAAAAATACGGTAATACAAAACAGAAAGTTTATACAACAAATTCATTTATGGGAGTTTAAAATTACAGCAAATTTTCAAAATTTCCACCTTCGTTCTGCATGCATAGCTACATTCTTTTTTGCAAGGAACTTACGACTCTTTGTAGCATATTTGATTGATTATGAAATAAATATATATAGAAACAAATATATAAACGAACAAATTTAAAATAACAAATAGCAGTATCTAGAGAGTAAGATAACAATTATCAAAAGTTCATAGTATGTTTGTGCTTCATATGGTAATCATTTTAAATAGCTAAGTGAAGTGACTTATGAATCACCCTATATCATTTTGGTTCCCTTTTTTGTACCAGTTTAAAGTTCGGAACCTGAAACCAAATCGAGACCCCAATTGGGGAGTCACCTTCGGGGAGTCACCTTATTTAGTTGCCACTATTTAACATCAGTTTTGCTCCGCTTCTAAACGAAATCTCCCCATAAACATGTAATACTTCGTTATCTTTATCTATATCGGATTGGAAGTATCTGTCAGAATCCAATCTATGGGTTAAATAGAATATATCGTTTGCAGATTATTTCTTACGAAGCGTAAAAACATTTACCAAAATTACAAATTTCTGGATTAAATCTCCACACAAAGGTTGATATAGCATTGAAAAATAACATAACAAAACTATCTGATATTTGTCCAAACGTTTCATTAAAATATATCAACTGAGTCAGTTTGCGTTTTAACGTCTTTTTCCTTTGTCAAATTAAATATATTTTGTGGTCTGTCATTGAGTTAAAAACGATTCTCTTTTAATGCTCTTGTTTTAAAAGTCGTTCCATTTTCTTTTGTTACAGATTATTATTTTAATCTGATTTTTGAGAATGAGAGGTTATTATTTACATAAGTTATTATTTATATAAGTTATTATTTACATTTGTTATTAATAGTAAAACACCTGAAGAAATGACTGTATATGCTAGATGCGCGTCAATTTAATAAGTGAATTTAGCGATGAATATACTATTCAAAACAGAACTGTGATAGATCGACGTAGCGATTGACTGATTGACGACACTTCTATGTAAGATGTTTGAACGGAAAATATATTAAATTTCGATTTTATTTGAGTTAAAAAATATAGATTTGCGATCACAACTACAAAAAAAAAATGTTTAAAAAGAACATGGTGAGATTTTGAACGATATTACACGAGAGTTCGAACAAAATTAAGTGAAAACTCAACATCTTTACAATATCTTCTATTAAGTTTATTTCATTGCGTGATTTACATTTCGATAAATAATTTAACATAAACTACAGAAGCAAAAATAAACAAAACACGCGAAATAAATAATCGTGTGTGATTAAGAAGTGGAGAAGGGAGGTAATATGGCGGCGGCTATACGCGGCCGGTGTGACCGGAAATAGAAAATTCATTATTTCAACGACTGGCGACAAAAACCGAAATACATTTTCTAATAAAATAATGTTAACAATGCGTCTAAAAGTGCATTGATCAAGTTGGTCTCAGGTTGAATCGTGTCTTCCGGCGCTGTCTGGGTGTCTCGTTTAAAAGTGATCAAGACTGACAGGAAGTGAAAGCATATTTAGTGGCAGTACTCACCAGTTGCCGACAGCAAGGTGAGTGGGTGTTAGAGATTCGGGAGCAGTAGCACACACACATACACACACACACACATACACACACGCGTAATGAAATTGTATGACAAATTACAAATAATGTCCATATAAATACGACAGTTAAAACACTTGCACATACATATTATACCAAGTACATACACACACACACACAATATATATATATATACATATA
>OY744537.1:29330050-29392550 GCA_963556195.1 Sepiola atlantica
TCGATCAATGAAATAGAAAAAAATGAACACTCTGTGATGTATCATTTCAAATTTTATATGCGTAAATTAGAGAACGAATCATACTTTACGTACGTAAGGGCATAGGTAGATCATTGATTCATTCATATCGTATTAATCAGATAATTCTATTGTTGGCATTGGTTTCCCCGATATCTTTCTAGTCAGAATTTTTTTCTCGAAAGACCTCTAGTACTGACAGGATGCACCACGTTAAGGTTGCCAACATCGTAAGTGAAAATATTTCTGTGGAACGAACTGGATTTGAACTTAGCACATCCAGGTCGTCAGTCCGTGTCGTTAGCTACCGTCACCTCGCATAGGTAGATAGAAAATATGGAATTACTGCCATTAATATACGCGTGGTTTCTTGAGCTGTATGTTCATTTTTATTTTATTAAATCGTTGGTCCGAGACACCATGTAATTTCCGTGCGCCTTGCCCCACACTATAAATGCGGTTCGTGTCATTCGGATTGTTGCGGTTCTTGTCTTAATCTCGACATTGTAATGCCATTTTATAGTCTCATAACGTCAACAGACGCATTTTATTATCCGTTAAAAGAAAAGCGTTATGGTCCATAAAAGGTGTCTGCTCTAAATAAAAGACGAACATTTTGCACACAACATACATATATCCCTCTCTACCGCTTTATTCCCCCCTCTCTCTCTCACTCTCTCTCTCTTTCTCTCTCTCTCTCTCTCTCTATATATATATATATATACTAGAAAACCTACTCGATGTTATCTTGATATCAAATATGCATAAACACACACACACAGGTCGTTTCGAAAATCGATGGCATAACTTCAAGATTATGTTATATATGTTTAGCCTCTTCGTGTGAGCGTTGTTTTTTGTAATAGCACCTCATGACAAGTTTAATTTCCGTTTTGGTCCATTTCTTCCTCGGCAAGGTCTTTGGTTTGTGCTGAACATATTCATTTACCTGTATTTGGTCTGTTGTATTCTGTTACCTCAAAGAAGAAGGGCCAACATTCGCAGGATGCCGACCAAGTATCCCGTGTTAGCTATCAAAGAAGCCCCTGCCGATCATAATTCTCAGATCGTTCTTCTGAACCACACGGCTGTTATATTTTTATAGTGGTATTTCTTCATGGTCTTGTTTGTGTATGCGACAACACCAGGCCCAGGCTTATATTACACGTGGTTATGTCACAGGGATAGTGTTTATCTATTCCGTAGATAGAAATAACAGTGCACTATAACACATATTGTACCTGCAAGATGTTTAAATAAGTATTTTTTTCAATGACCTATAACTTTAAAACCTAGCGTTTCCGAACTTATGTTTATGGGAAACGATTTCATTATGTACACATATATAATATAATCCGGAAGTTATATAATTGATTTTTTAAACACCCTGCATATGTTTATGATAGACTCCCGAAGCAGCTATTTCCGCTTAGCTACATCTTGGAAATCGCCGTCAACACAAGCCGAAAAAAAGGTACAAAGTCAGCGTTTATGAACAATCTCTAATTTCTAAGACCTGATGTGAAGAGCGAATATATAGGACAATTGTAGGGCGTCCGAAGAACATTGTCCTAAACATGAGCAACTCAGGCGCCAGCTCCTAAATGTGATGATCAAAATGTAGATGAAAACATGAAAAGCTGGGCGTGTTGATTCTGTTTACCGATACTTCTCTAGAGAAACTGAAGAATCAAAAAATAAAATCCACTGAAAATACTTCCCCAGATGTCTGCGGAATGTATACAAGGAACAGTAAGAGCAGCTTCCGATATAACAGTCGCATAGATGTGCACGGTGCACAGGAGACCTATCTCAAAAGACAAACTAAAAAATTCTGAGGTAACGATGTCTTTTTTTCTGACACCTGTGCCATGCAGCTGGTCTATTCAGCAAACCTTGCCTTATTACTCTGGACCAAATTCAATGCAAATCTGATATATTTGAATTTTAAAATGGGTGGTTATATCAATATTATGACACCTAACACCTTTTAAAACATTCAAAAGAAACTGAAATTTGAGGAATATTAATCAATTGACTTCTAATACCTATTGTTAACATTTTATAATAATCGAAGGTATCTGAATTTTCTACGGTGGATTCAATCATATATTCACTTCAATTTGAAAAAAAATAAATTAAATTAAATTTATATATATATATATATATATATATATATAAATAAATTAAATTAAATTTATATATATATATATATATATATATGGAAAATTTAGTTTGCATCTGTTTGGCCATATTCATTTTACCAAATGAATATGGTCGAACAGATCGACCGAAATATCTTAGTCCAGTTTTAACGATCTGTTTGTGTCTTAATTTCGACTAGCATGTTGTCTCGTGCATCAACTATTCCATAAACAAATTTCTCATTTTGTTTGAAATTTTTATTCCATATTTACTAATTTCTTCCACCATATATATATATATATATATATATATATATATATATATATGTGTGTGTGTGTGTGTTTATTTAATTCGGGATCAAAAAATTCATGAAGGAAGCTTTTTGAAGATATATGAATTTATTATTTATCAAGAAATATGAATTTATTATTTATCAAGAAAAATGGACAGGAACATTTGTACGAATAAAGACGTTTTTATAAATAAGTAAATTCGGAACATTTATTAATATATATATATATATATATATATATATATATATATATATATATATATATATATATATATATATATATATATATATATATATAAAGAAATATATTTTATTATCGACAATCATATATGTTTCATGTTCACTAACAATAATTAGTGTGGCTTATATAACTGTACCGGCGGTCGAACGATATCAAACAGTATTCGCTTACAACCTCACGCTCTACTAGTGTCATTATTCTGCTTACCCTGACCACAGCAATTAAATAATCTGGCAGACACGGAAATTTCAATTTCCTGCTCGTAATTTTGTCTGGACGAGAGGATGTTCAATGTGATTCGTTACCGGTGAATCGGTGGTTAGGGTTACATGTCTTTGCTAGTGGACAGCGCATAGCTGTACGTGACAAGTTCGACTCTGAACTGATCATAAATTTAATTTTATTTACCATGGAGACCGATAATCAGCATAAAACGCATACTTATTGCCATTCCCTGCCACCATAGTGCAACTGGTGCTCGATTATTGCCACCACATGATATTGCTCTCAAATCCGAGAAGAGAGATTGTGACATTTTAGCGTTTCTTCTTCACATCAAGTGATGCATATGCTTGAAGCGTTTTTAAGTGAGGGAAATCCTTTTGCAGATTTATCCGCACTCGCGGAAAAAAGAAAACTTTTATTTAAAAAAACAAACTAATCAAGATTATTGGATTCAAAACGAAGTCTCAGAATTTAGATCTGTATAATAAGACGTTTTTACTTTCGTTTAACGTACGTTATCACCTTAGTCACCCATTAAACATGAGATCGTTTAATGCAGAACATATATGTTTGAAAAGTATCTGATGTCGCTGTGTGTATAAATTTAAGATGTTACTTATTTGAAATTAATCGTTCCAAGAGAGAATAAACCGTCATAAATATAATTCTGACGTCTTGTTGACTTACAGAGTTGAAAAAAAAAAACTATTCTATATATTTTATAAAAATTTTAATGATATTTTCAATACAACTAATAGTTGTAATTTTCAATGAATACATTTTTAAAGTGATATTCGTTTGATTTATTTAAAATATACATATTTATTTATATGTTTTCATATTTAACCGCCAATTATTTTTACAGTAAGAAGAAAGAGAGCATTTAAGAACAAAGATTTCAATTGTTTAAATAAATAAATAAAAAATAAAACATTCGTTTTATTTTTTTGTTAAAAATATTTAGTTCGTAATTACTATCACTGTAAGAAGATAGGTAATATTTATTGTTTTAAAAGAATTTAAATTATTACAATTTTCGATAAATAAAGAAATAAGAAACATATTCATTTTATTTATTTAAAGAATACTTAGCGGAGAATGGCAATTCTTTTTAGAAAAAAAAAGAGTTATTTTTTTCATAATGTTATTAATTCGGAATACATTTATTATTTTATGAGAATATATTACCATTAGCAGAAAGATATACACATAGATAAAAGAAACAGGCGTGGAATTTCCACGGAGCTTCGCTAGTAATCGTGTATTGATCTCATAGAGAAGATATGTTGACAAAACGACAGTCTTCTAAGGTACAATAATTAATCAGCTTGTGAGAGATGAGAATGGTTCAAATGTTTTAGATAAGGTCAAAATGTGACCTCGGTGTAGAGTGATGAACTAGTGATTTACGGATGAGTAACACATCTGGAGATATTCAAATCACGCTAGGCGGTGACGTGCTTTTTTCATAAAAATATAGAATGAAACGACACAATGTAGAACACCAAAAGACTACACGAGATTACGATTCTCAAACAATCCCATGCGAGGTTAACATCCAAATGTAACTTGAAGATATCTGATGACAAAGTCACAAATCCACTTATAACATAACGAACACTTTCTCTGTCTGTCTGTCTGTCTGTCCGTCCGTCGTCGAGAATTTTTGTAAACGTAAGAATTACATTGGGAACCTACTAATTACGTTATTTAGATTAAATAACATATAAAGTATAACAAATTTGACGACGAGACTTCGATTCAACCACACCATGTCTTCAGTATGTTCGTCAGCGTTAATAAATATTAAATATTATTCTCATAGCTTTCAAATTAACTCACTTAAACAATTCACTGAACCCGCTCGGTTGACTGTGGAGCTCTTCAGTCACAGGAGGGCGAGACGCAGCAGCCTAGCTAAAATATACGACCGTAGGGAGGATATTTTCGCTAGTTTATTATATAAAGAGAAGTCTCATTTCTTGTGTATGTCCGGAGAGAAGTAAAAAACTACACAACATACACGTAAACAACTTACATAATTGGGTTCATGATATAATACTCTAATATTGATACGCGACGAGGGATAAATAAGTGTAATTCCAATTGCTATTACATAGTTATAGGAGGGCATTTTATTAAGGTTTAATTCGCCGGTAGCCAGAGAAAGAGAGAGAGAGAGAGAGAAAGAGAGAGGGAGAGGGAGAGAGAGGGGAAATAGAGAGGGTCGGTTTAATGTTAGGCTGGTGGATATATCTATTACTTTTTCTTTTTTATTATATTAAAAGAATGATAAAAGAAAGAAAGAAAAACAGAAAGGGAAAGACTGATAGAGAGAAAAAGTGAGAGAAGAAAGTGCGAGCGTAAATAAGAGGTCTATATACATTAAAAAACTAATTCAATATTTTATTTTATAAGCATTTGAATTGAGGTGATGTAATAAATAAGAAAATTAATAGTTAATCAGTTTAAACAATTTCATAACACTTTTATTAAAATAACAAAATCATAAATTACTGACTGAATGTCGTCGGCTTAAATTTTTTTCTCATTCCTTTTGCAAATTTGCTCATGAATAAAAGAAAAAGGGAAATATGAATGTGGATGAGCAAGATATATATATATATAGATAGATAGATAGAGAGGGAAGGGCGAGAGAGAGAGAGAGAGAGAGAGAGAGAGAGAGGGAATTTTACAAAAGAAAGTGCCTGTATTTACTGTTTTTAAAGTTGGAAAAGTTCAGCTCTTCAAAATAAGGCACTCGGGATGGAAGCAACAATAACTGTATAGTGTCGTCGGCACATCTCCACGAACAAAGAAGCCCCTATCATGACACGGGCAATAAATATAGATAGATAGATAGAAAGAGAGAGAGAGAGAGAGAGAGAGAGAGAGAGACAGAGAGAGGCGGGGAGAAGAGAGAGAGAGAGGGGGGGGAATTTAAAAAAAAGAAGTGTCTGTATTCACTGTTTTTAAAGTTGGAAAAGTCCAATGAAAAATGTCATCTTAGATGCCAATCATCATACAAATTCTAAAAATTATTACCCAGAGTACTCAGATAAGTCTATTTCATTTTGATCAAAGAGAGAACAATGATATTTGTGGCCTCTGTGTTTGCGTTATTTTCGCTTACATGGTCGATTCTAATATACAGTTATTTTCTAAATATATGATTGATTCTAATACAGTAGTAAAGCTAAAAAATAGCTATTTGCGCATATATGATCGATTCTCATATTGTAGTTTAGCTGTAGAACAGTTATTTTCTGAATATATAGTCGATTTATAACCAGTAGTTGAGTCGTCAAATAGTTATTTGCGCATATATAATCGATTCTCATGTTGTAGTTTAGCTGTAGAACAGTTATTTTCTGAATATATAGTCGATTTATAACCAGTAGTTGAGTCGTAAAATAGTTATTTGCGCATATATAATCGATTCTCATGTTGTAGTTTAGCTGTAGAACAGTTATTTTCTGATTATATAGTCGATTTATAACCAGTAGTTGAGTCGTAAAATAGTTATTTGCGCATATATGATCGATTCTCATGTTGTAGTTTAGCTGTAAAACAGTTATTTTCTGAATATATAGTCGATTTATAACCAGTAGTTGAGTCGTAAAATAGTTATTTGCGCATATATAATCGATTCTCATGTTGTAGTTTAGCTGTAAAACAGTTATTTTCTGAATATATAGTCGATTTATAACCAGTAGTTGAGTCGTAAAATAGTTATTTGCGCATATATAATCGATTCTCATGTTGTAGTTTAGCTGTAAAACAGTTATTTTCTGAATATATAGTCGATTTATAACCAGTAGTTTAGTCGTATAATAGTTATTTGCGCACATATAATCGATTCTCATGTTGTAGTTTAGCTGTAAAACAGTTATTTTCTGAATATATAGTCGATTTAACTGTGTGCCTCTGTCAGTCGTAATGACTGCGGGTACACCGTATGTGGCTATCTACTAACGATTATTGATCGATTTTCCCGTTGGCCCACTGCAATCCCATTAAAGGACATCTCAGCAGATACAGTGGCCAAAGCAATCTTGAAGGAGTGGATAGCCACATACGGTGTACCCGCAGTCATTTCGACTGACAGAGGCACACAGTTCCAGTCGAAACTTTTCGCCGAGTTCAACCTACTCCTGGGCACCAAGCATATACGGACGACGGCATATCATCCCTGTTCCAACGGCCTGGTCGAGCGATTCCACAGGCACCTAAAAGCATCTCTTGCAATGAGGCCAAACACAACCAACTGGGTGGATAACTTGCCTCTGGTCCTATTGTCAATTAGGAATGTCGTAAAGCAGGACTTGGGTTGCACACCGGCTGAAATAGTTTTTGGTACTACATTATCTTTGCCCGGACAATACTTTCATAACAAAGATAATGTACACCCTACAACTACATTTGTACAGGACATAAAGGCAAGGATGTCGAAACTACACTTCACCCCTACACGAGAAGTATCGAGACAAATCCACATACCCAAGACGCTATTTGACAGCGAATACGTATTCGTCCGCGACGATGCGGTGAAAAAGCCTTTATCACCACGCTACCAAGGTCCTTACAAAGTAGTTAGACGGGCAGAAAATTTTTTCACCATTACAAAAAACGGCAAGAATGACACTGTTTCCATTGACAGATTAAAACCTGCTCTAGTGGAAGAATCACAGTCAAGCCAACAGACACACAACTCTCACACAGATTCCGACACCACAGAGGAATCGAATGCCCCATGTGACTATGCCCCACCAGAACAAAAGACAAGATATGGTCGGAAAGTAACATTCCCACACAACTTCAAAACTTACATATACTATTAGTAACATACAAACAGTTTCAAAACTTTCTCACAAATACACTCGAACACAAACAAAATAATCTCCGAACTTCTATTCGTTCAACAACAACAGTAATGAGAACATTTTCACCGCACACAAATTGAATCTTTTTCATCCAGCAAAAAAAAAAAGGTTATTTTTGTTAAGCTATATACACTCCCTCAACCTTAAAGAGATAGACAGCTCTATGAACGAAGCCTAACTCTGGATTTTAACTGCATTCATCAACAACTGCACAGACTCAATTGTGCTCATTCATCAACAACTGCACAGACTCACTTGTGCTCACTCATCAATACCGCACAGATTCACTTGTGCTCACTCATTAACAACCGCGCAGACCCAAGCACCAAACATTCCTGGACAACACTGACAATTCAACGTTCGTTCATCAGCTCTGCATCACGCAGACTAATCAACATGAACAACGCCACCAACAAGTGCAAATTCGCTTGAACTGAGCATTTTTTCGACCGCAGACTCACTTGCGCTCAAACTTGATGCAGACCCAATTGCATGCAAACAACACGCAGATCCACATGCGTTACAAACACTCAATTCCGCAGACGCACTTGCGATCAATCATTCAATCCAGATAGAAAAACAGAAATAAGTAGCGTGCACATTACTTTTTCTAATCTTCAACAGCAAAACAGACATACCCACAAAGAATGCTTCTCATCTACAACTGTACATATTGAATAATATTTTCAATATTTTTCAATCTGGGGGGGAGTCCTTGTAGCAGTTACCTCCTCCTTTCAAAACATAACTACACCGGTTTGCCGGTAGGTGTCGCTTTTTCACCGACAGGTGGCACTGTAAAGCGACACCAGAGTTATCTGCCCTTCTGACTATAAAAACCGTTGCAAACGAAAAATCCATCTCTTTTTCACCGACCAGCATCGGCAGAAGTGCGCTGGCACCAGCGCTCCAGCTCTCTCTCTCTTCTCTGCTCGGCAGAACGACGCTAATACACTAGCGCTTCGTCTCACGCTTTTCTCTTGAACTGGTCTCAGCAAAACAACTACCAACACACGTTTCTTCCGTCAACACGTGGCCAAACAACGGTAAGAGTTTCTCAACTCATTTTCTTACGGCTTTCAAAGACTTTTCCTACGCCGGATTCATTTCTTCTCATACCTTTCTCAAGAACTGTTTTTCCATCGACACACATGCATACATCACACACTTCATCATTCCACGTACACACACGTTCAATAAACGTTATTTGAACTACTTCATTTTGTTTATTAATTATTACTCCGTCTTTGCATGCAACATTGCTTGATTCAACTTTACACGTTTATAATCGGGGGAACACGACCCTCGATCCGAACACCAGTAGTTGAGTCGTAAAATAGTAATTTGCGCATATATAATCGATTCTCATGTTGTAGATGAGCTGTAAAACAGTTATTTTCTGAATATATAGTCGATTTATAACCAGTAGTTGAGTCGTAAAATAGTTATTTGCGCATATATAATCGATTCTCATGTTGTAGTTTAGCTGTAGAACAGTTATTTTCTGAATATATAGTCGATTTATAACCAGTAGTTGAGTCGTATAATAGTAATTTGCGCATATATGATCGATTCTCATATTGTAGATTAGCTGTAAAACAGTTATTTTCTGAATATATAGTCGATTTATAACCAGTAGTTGAGTCGTAAAATAGTTATTTGCGCATATATGATCGATTCTCATATTGTAGTTTAGCTGTAAAACAGTTATTTTCTGAATATATAGTCGATTTATAACCAGTAGTTGAGTCGTAAAATAGTTATTTGCGCATATATGATCGATTCTCATGTTGTAGTTTAGCTGTAGAACAGTTATTTTCTGAATATATAGTCGATTTATAACCAGTAGTTGAGTCGTATAATAGTAATTTGCGCATATATGATCGATTCTCATATTGTAGATTAGCTGTAAAACAGTTATTTTCTGAATATATAGTCGATTTATAACCAGTAGTTGAGTCGTAAAATAGTTATTTGCGCATATATGATCGATTCTCATATTGTAGTTTAGCTGTAAAACAGTTATTTTCTGAATATATAGTCGATTTATAACCAGTAGTTGAGTCGTAAAATAGTTATTTGCGCATATATGATCGATTCTCATGTTGTAGTTTAGCTGTAGAACAGTTATTTTCTGAATATATAGTCGATTTATAACCAGTAGTTGAGTCGTAAAATAGTTATTTGCGCATATATAATCGATTCTCATGTTGTAGTTTAGCTGTAAAACAGTTATTTTCTGAATATATAGTCGATTTATAACCAGTAGTTGAGTCGTAAAATAGTTATTTGCGCATATATAATCGATTCTCATGTTGTAGTTTAGCTGTAGAACAGTTATTTTCTGAATATATAGTCGATTTATAACCAGTAGTTGAGTCGTATAATAGTTATTTGCGCATATATAATCGATTCTCATGTTGTAGTTTAGCTGTAAAACAGTTATTTTCTGAATATATAGTCGATTTATAACCAGTAGTTGAGTCGTAAAATAGTTATTTGCGCATATATAATCGATTCTCATGTTGTAGTTTAGCTGTAGAACAGTTATTTTCTGAATATATAGTCGATTTATAACCAGTAGTTGAGTCGTAAAATAGTTATTTGCGCATATATAATCGATTCTCATGTTGTAGTTTAGCTGTAGAACAATTATTTTCTGAATATATAGTCGATTTATAACCAGTAGTTGAGTCGTAAAATAGTTATTTGCGCATATATAATCGATTCTCATGTTGTAGTTTAGCTGTAGAACAGTTATTTTCTGAATATATAGTCGATTTATAACCAGTAGTTGAGTCGTAAAATAGTTATTTGCGCATATATAATCGATTCTCATGTTGTAGTTTAGCTGTAGAACAGTTATTTTCTGAATATATAGTCGATTTATAACCAGTAGTTGAGTCGTAAAATAGTTATTTGCGCATATATAATCGATTCTCATGTTGTAGTTTAGCTGTAAAACAGTTATTTTCTGAATATATAGTCGATTTATAACCAGTAGTTGAGTCGTAAAATAGTTATTTGCGCATATATAATCGATTCTCATGTTGTAGTTTAGCTGTAGAACAGTTATTTTCTGAATATATAGTCGATTTATAACCAGTAGTTGAGTCGTAAAATATTTATTTGCGCATATATAATCGATTCTCATGTTGTAGTTTAGCTGTAGAACAGTTATTTTCTGAATATATAGTCGATTTATAACCAGTAGTTGAGTCGTAAAATAGTTATTTGCGCATATATAATCGATTCTCATGTTGTAGTTTAGCTGTAGAACAGTTATTTTCTAGATATATATTGTCGATTTATAACCAGTAGTTGAGTCGTAAAATAGTTATTTGCGCATATATAATCGATTCTCATGTTGTAGTTTAGCTGTAGAACAGTTATTTTCTGAATATATAGTCGATTTATAACCAGTAGTTGAGTCGTAAAATAGTTATTTGCGCATATATAATCGATTCTCATGTTGTAGTTTAGCTGTAGAACAGTTATTTTCTGATTATATAGTCGATTTATAGCCAGTAGTTGAGTCGTAAAATAGTTATTTGCGCATATATGATCGATTCTCATGTTGTAGTTTAGCTGTAAAACAGTTATTTTCTGAATATATAGTCGATTTATAACCAGTAGTTGAGTCGTAAAATAGTTATTTGCGCATATATAATCGATTCTCATGTTGTAGTTTAGCTGTAGAACAGTTATTTTCTGAATATATAGTCGATTTATAACCAGTAGTTGAGTCGTATAATAGTTATTTGCGCATATATAATCGATTCTCATGTTGTAGTTTAGCTGTAAAACAGTTATTTTCTGAATATATAGTCGATTTATAGCCAGTAGTTGAGTCGTAAAATAGTAATTTGCGCATATATAATCGATTCTCATGTTGTAGTTTAGCTGTAAAACAGTTATTTTCTGAATATATAGTCGATTTATAACCAGTAGTTGAGTCGTAAAATAGTTATTTGCGCATATATAATCGATTCTCATGTTGTAGTTTAGCTGTAGAACAGTTATTTTCTGAATATATAGTCGATTTATAACCAGTAGTTGAGTCGTATAATAGTTATTTGCGCATATATGATCGATTCTCATATTGTAGTTTAGCTGTAAAACAGTTATTTTCTGAATATATAGTCGATTTATAACCAGTAGTTGAGTCGTAAAATAGTTATTTGCGCATATATGATCGATTCTCATATTGTAGTTTAGCTGTAAAACAGTTATTTTCGCAATTAGCAAGCATGCCTTTAAATATTTCTTGTGTTCCCATAAACCACTCTGTTGATTATTAAACACATTGACGATGTCCAAGAAAAGTCCAGATATAATGCAAATAATTTTATGCTTTTGTTCAATGGTGGTTTTCATAATTGTTATATGGTTATTAACTCTTCGGTGTAGAAATTCACATCTTTGATTTTCATACATTGAAAAGGTAAATGCAATCAAATGAGAATCATGGCCAGGGTAGCATTTTGTTATCAGAGTAGACAGTGGCACTATAATCCAGTCTTTAATTACATTATACCAATTCAGCTTGTTGATTCCGGAAATCAACAAATCCATGTTCCAGTTTATTCTCTCATAACCAACGGCACTTTCGCTGAGTGCGCCTGTCCACTTTGTTGTAATCAGAGTTCGTTACTCTTTTCATTTAAAAGCAGGCAATCAATCATTTTGCAAACCTCAGCACGAGAGAACGATATATTTATTGAGTCGCACACCGCCCATCAAATGACAATTGATTAAATACATCAGGTCTGGTTAGTTCCAGAGTCATTCAGGTATGAAAGGATTGTGGTAATGATATCAATAAACAGATACTTCTTCGCGGCCTCATGATGAACAGTACATCCTATTCGCTTTCCATTGTAGCTTAATGAAGCATTATTTAACCATAGAAATGCTAATTAGTATTGATATTAACGGATAATAATCAGATAAGGTAATTCGTGAATGCATTCGTTGGTGTGTCACACTTCAGTCAGAAATAGACTTTTAATCACTAAACGCGCAGATTAAATGAACGTAGCTAGTTTTAGATTCGTCCAATAAGAGCCAGTCGATTAAGTTTTGAATAGCATTTTGTGCGTCTGTCACACTTATGTTTGAAATAAAAAAAAACACTTCAGTTTGAAATGGTATATTGAATGAATGAATGTGAACATCCATGCATCAAACTAGTTCTATAAGATGCGCTGTGCATCAATCTGTATTTATCACTTTAATTTTAAATATGCGGAAATAAGACTGAAGTATACTATTTTAGATGACTCCAACTATTTCTATATGAAGCTCATGCTGTTAGTCACATTTCAGTTTTGAATAGAGTTTTTGTTGATCTGTCACTATTCAGTTATAGATAGCATTTTAATCGCCAAATAGATAGATGAATGGATTCATGTGATATTAGGGTACTGCCACAGCTTTTGAACCGGACAAAAACCGACCAGCTTAGGGTTAGATAAGAGTTAGTTTTGGATTAGTTTATGGTTAGGTAAGGATCAGTGTGGGGTTAGGTTAGGGTTAGGTTAGGTTAGGGTTAGTTTAGAGTTAGTTCAGGGTTAGTGTATGGTTAGGTTAGGGTCAGTGTAGGGTTAGGTTAGGGTAAATTTAGAGTTAGTTTAGGGTTAGTGTATGGTTAGGCTAGGGTCAGTGTATGGTTAGGTTAGGGTTAGGTTACGGTTAGTTAGGTTAGGGTTAGTTTATGGTAAGGTTAGGGTCAGTGTTGGGTTAGGTTAGGATTAGGTGAGGGTTAGTTTAGAGTTAGTTTAGAGGATGTTAGGGTTAGGGTTAAAAAAGTTCAGTTTTTGTCCGATTCAAAATCTGTGCCAGTACCTGATTTTAGATATAGAGCCTATGTCCGTTTGTTGGTCTATCACGCTTGTTTTAAATAGTATTACGTGCAGGTTGAATGGACTCCTAGTAATAATACTCATTTTTGTTAGTATAGAATGCTGTGGGATGCGTTAGAAACATCATGATGGGCATGCCTTTTTATTGTCATACCATTGAAGCTTCATGAGACATATATACGATTCGATTAAAACCTCTAAGACGTTACAAAGCAAAAATGTTTTGGTGGATTGATGGAATGGTTATTGCTTAATGTCCCAAAAAGAGGCACCATTTATACCATTTTACATTTCTTTATTGCAATGGAACGAACAAAAAGAAGAATAAAAGAGAATACAATAGACAAAAGATCGGATCGGAAGCGATCCTTGAGAAATTTATTCCGGGCCACATTCCTCGGTGATGACTTAGGATGTCACCTTAGCGACCTTGGCAAGTGCTCTTCGCCTCACATCGCCATAGACGAGACACACGAAAACAAAAGATCGCCAAGCGGCACTGCCAGCATTTTAGATATATGAAAACATCTCTAGAAGATGCTCCGTCTGTTTAACGGTTGATCACGTTTCAGTTTAAAGTAGAATTTTCATCGTTTAACGGGAAGATTGAATTGGAGCATCTTTTTTTAGATGCGTCAAAGTATCTATATAAAGGCTCTGTCCGTCAGTCGGTCGGAAAGTTCAAGTATCAATTATATTCAAGTTAATTAATTTGGACAAAAACGAAAAGAATAAAACAAGCATGTTTCAGTTGCTATGCAGGGAAAGGGGGTAGAATTTTACACATAAATGGATACAATGGCCGAGCACCTATTTAATTTCGCTTTGAATTGCTGCGTCGTTGGCGCATTTTCTACATATCCTGGAAGTACATCCAAAGGTCCAAGGATTTTGACTGAGAAAGCGACCCTCCTCCTGCCCAATCGAAATCGGCAATGAAAACGTTTTTGGTAATGGCCGCGTAGAACTCATTCTAGTGAAAGAGTGAATAGTAGGTCCCGAGGAAGACCATGATGGTCATTGAGTATATTGGACGCCAAATGGCGGTGCTGAGTTAAAGAAAAGGTTAAGCTTCTCCAGTCAGCTTTTGTAGTCCCTGCAGCATTCGAATTGCTAGTTGTTGCGCTCCTTCCGGATGCTGAATACCATGTATTCGGTATGGAGCTCTAGAAGCTGTGAGTTTGTCGAAGGAGCGTCGAACGAGAAATAGGGTGCTCCTTGCTTTGCTTGCAGCCGGAATGCAACATTTAAATGTAAAAGTATCAAATAGAGTTTTAATCGCTAAAAACGCAGATTGAATAGACAAATATCATTGCAAGTGATTTATGGATTCTAGAAAGTGGACTGTAGGTTTACTTTCGACAACCTTATAACTCTTGCTACCCCTCTATTTTGTCATGTAGTCCTCACATTCCATAAACGATGTTCCTGACAAAAGGGAAAGAATTGCTGTCTTGATAGTCGCATGTTTTAAATGGATGGTATGAGAACATTTTCAAGCCTCTCATAGTGTTCATATCAATCTATCCATATCATTGACTCGTACTCACGAGTGTATTTTAGCCTTGATAAGTGGTGACTCATTAGTAAAAACGCTTTTTTTTAAATAAAAGTCAAGCTTAAGTTAAAAATGACATTTTATATCAACCCGACATAATAGGTTATGTCCGTCCCTCCACCGATCTGTCACGCTTAAGTTTCAAATGAAATTTTCATCGCTAAACGCACAGATTAAATGGACGCATCCTAAGAATATCCGATCTTATATTTTCTCCTCTATCTCTCTCAAATTCTCTATCACATTTCCGCCCTCACTTTTGTTTATGCGGCAACGGTATTAAATGGCGGGGAAACGAAGAGAATAAGACAGCTCGCACAATTTCTCCGCGATATACGGCAGCGACGGCAAAAGCAAAGACCATGGAGAATCGTCCAGATATTTTGGCATTAGGTGTTAGGAAATGGCAAATCAATTGTTCGAATGACACTTACTGAAAAACTCCGACGATGGACAGCCGTTGTGATTCGAGACAGACAGATCACCATGAATATTCATCGCACAATGCAATAACGACGCCATTTTTGTCTCGGAAAAATGGGATGATCAAATATATTGAAGATCGGTAATATTATATCTATCTATCTCTCTCTCTCTCTCTCTCTCTCTCTCTCTCTCTCTCTATATATATATATATATATATATATATATATATATATATATATATAACCAGAAAATACTCCAATCAACATCTCAAACAGACATTAACCAAGAGGTATTTTATCTCCGAAAGACAAAAAAAATGATTTATATAAAAAAAATCGCTTGAAAATGATCTATTAGATCGAAAACTTGCTAACTTATATCTTTAAGGTAAATAAAAAAATATTTTAAAGAAAGAAAATAGTTTTTTGGCTTTTGAAAACATTTTTAATATCTCTCTATCTCTTTCTCTCTCTCTCTCTATATATATATATACATATATATATATTATATATATATATATATATATATGTAGTAAGCTATGAAACTATATTTATGGCAATTAAGCTACACAGAGGCTCCTGCGTTTCAGCTGACTACCTTGCTCTACTTACGTATCGAGCACTGTTGAAGTAAATACTGAAAATTGATACATAAAAAAGTATATCTCCTTATAAATTTTATGTGGATACATTAAATAGTAATATATATATATATATATATATATATATATATATATATATATATAGAGAGAGAGAGAGAGAGAGAGAGAAAGATAGATAGAGAGAGAGAGAGAAAGATAGATAGAGAGAGAGAGCGACGCGTGTAACTACATTAGATGAAAGCCAAAATATATGTACACGTGAACAAAAGTAGACAATCACTATTCAACCCTACAACGAATTATCACGCAAATAAATACTATTCATTTGTTGTAAAAAATCAAACATGAACAGATACAGTTGGACTTTTTTTTAGGAGAGCTAAATATTCTCACATTAAAAACGGATCGAGTGTCTCATTTTGACCTCGTGGCGATGCAAGTAAATAGAAACAGAGTTTTGTTTCATAACTGTTCAATATTTAAATGTTTGAATTATTGGCCGCCGACTGATAGAAGAGAATTCAAGGCTTAAGCTAAAGTGGTCTTAAGTAGAATTTGAAATTCAGGAAATCTTGCTTAATTGGATCAAATTAAATGAACATCTTATATAATTTGACTTTACGCATATTATGCATCTCTAAAATTCATTTAAAATACTCCAAAGAAACTGAAGTTTGGAGTGTATATATATTAATGCATGTCTAAAACCTATTGTTAACATTACTTTTAATTTAGAGGCATCTCAATTTTCACGAAGGGCCTCCACCTTTTTATCCCCTTGACATAAAACTAAATTAAACTAAATATAGCCCACAATTGAACTCTTACGCCAAGTTGTGTTCAAAAATTTATAACGATCCGTTAATTAGTTTATGAGTAAATCCGATGCATGAAATATATAAATATATACACATAACTAACTTTATATGGCACTTTTATGGGGAACGTTTCCGTGACTTCGCGCCGTCAACGTTCGGACAGGTCTCGGAAGCGCCCCAAAATTGACGAAACTATTAACCAATCAGGTTGCAGCAGGCATTAGACAATCAGGCTACAGCAAGCAACCGATAACTTTTAGAAGAAACTAATCGCGTTCAGTAACATAAAATTAATTTTTATCATCACTGTTAGCTCGTTGAATCTCCCGAAAGACTAATTGAATTTTGCCAGCAACAGAACCAATACACAAGAAAACTTTTGGACTAGATGCAACCCTAACCCTAAACACTAACCCAGAAACTGTCATAAAAGGAAAATAAACATAGAAAAATATTGGAAAAATAAACAATTAGCTTTAAAACAGTTCGTTCGTAAAGAAAAAAATGCTTAGAAACAGTTGTTTCGCTGTTTATGTTAACAAAATAAAAATACACTGACAAAAAATGTAAAAAAAAAAACATTGAAAAAATATTAATAAAAAATTGGAAAAATAAACAATTAGCGTTAAAACAGTTCGTTCGTAAAGAAAAAATTGCTTAGAAACAGTTGTTTCGGTGTTTATGTTAACAAAATAAAAATACACTGACAAAAAATGTAAAAAAAAACATTGAAAAAATATTAATAAAAAATTGGAAAAATAAACAATTAGCTTTAAAACAGTTAGTTCGTAAATAAAAAAAATGCTTAGAAACAGTTGTTTCGCTGTTTATGTTAACAAAATAAAAATACACTGACAAAAAATGTGTAAAAAAAAAACATTGAAAAAGTATTAATAAAAAATTGAAACAAAAACAAACAAACAAAAACGTTTGCTTTAAATATCAAGCAAAATCATCTTATATATTTTAAAACATTTCATTTATAATGTTTCCTTTGACAAAAAAAAATAAACATCTAATTAATAACACTTGTTTAACTATGATTTGTTATTATCGTCTGCCAGTCTTCAATTTAGCGTTTGACAGTTTTCGCCTCGTTTTCGCTTCGTCAACTCTCGGGCGCTTCCGAGACCTGTTCGAACGTTGACGACGCGAACTCACGAAAACATGGTGCGTTCTGTATAAGGGTACCATTTATGTATAAACGTAGATAGATAGTCATTCCAAGTTTGATAAAATATGGGAATAGTATGAAAAAACAAACAACAGAACAGACAAGTAACACTGTAGGCAGATTGATGCAGGTTATTTTTATGTTGGAACAAACGAAAACTAAACAAAGCTGACACGTCCTTCATTTGCCACACATGTTTAAACCTTTTGAGCGATTATTATGGCTTTCAGAACAATGGCCGCTAGTCACTTCCGGTAAAGTGATTCTTTTCCGCCCTATTCCGGCGAACCATATAAATTGAAAGGTTCTTCCTTTTTTTTTTAGGTGAAAACAAAAATTGCTAAGTCAAGTGCGAGCAAGTAAAACCAGCATACCTTTTTATATCACTTACTTAAAAGGAAAAGCAATTCACGTTGGATCAGCGAAATGCTCCCAACAGGAGTTGGATGAGGGTAATTCGTGGACTGCATACGCAAAATAATTAAGACTTGTTTGCAGATATACATTCGGTGCCTTCTTTGTTTATTGCTGAGTTACGAACAATGTTAAAAAACTGTCGATACTGAAACATGATAGATAAAATTAAATAATAAAAATTCGGTTTTCTTAAAAAAACATTTCTACTGCTACTACTACTACTACTACTACTACTACTACTAATAATAATAATAATACACATTTATAAATAAGGTATCGGGAAGAATTTCACAAGATTTAGAACGAATATCCCTTGGTACGACACTGTGTGATAAACGCTACTAATGACAAAATACCACAAGGTGGTCGCTAGAAAAGCGGGAAATTTAAGCAACAGCTTCAATTCAATTTCTTCAGCAATCTTCTCCTGATTTCAATGCACCAGAGGATTGGTCCTCATAAAGCCCAGACTTAAATGCCATGGATTACTGCGTTTAGAACTTGTTATTAGCAGAAACCATGAAATGTCGACTGACATCGTCTCTATCGATGTTTTGAAAACGTACTTGGAATAATATACCACAGGTTAATCTTCAATGCGCCACGCAAACTTGGATTTTAGGTTAAGACGCTGCTATGAAGCGCACGGACGACCTTTTGAGCATATGTGAGTGTATTATAATATTAGTCTTTGAAAAACTTCATAAAAATCATTCTTTGTAAAAACTAATTACCGTTTGACAAATTTCCCGCTTTTCTAGCGACTACCCCGTATTTAAAATCCAAATGTAGAATTGTAATATAGGGTAACAATACAACTCGAAAAAGTTCACCAGCCAAAATTGAATTAAAAACTGAGGCAGTGTATGGTCAACAGATTTTGGTCCTTTCGCTTCCTACCCCCACCCAGACAACGTCAGGCTAACAAAAATAAATAAGAATTCACGGTGTTTCCGAGATAATCATTCCAAGAAGATAGTGAGAAATTACTTTTAAGGTAATTTATGATTTTAGTTAACTCTGGACCGAGGCAGACATAATATGTATACATGAGATAGATCGCCTGAAGGCAGATTGTGGCGTCTAGAATCACAACTCTTTATTTAAAAGAATTGGAATCAGGAATACAATTATATGTTGAACACGTGGAGCCAGTGATAAAGAAAATTACGCTTATGTTGGTTTTATGAGGTTCACCGAAAATGGAGAAAAACTATGAAAATATTAATTCTTAAAATAGGATCATTGAAATAAATTAAACTAACCAAACAATGTTGAGAGATACAGACAAGAGCAGAAGGGACTAAAAAGGGAGGAGCTACAATAAAATGGGTAAAATTTAATAGGATAAAAATGTTGACCAATGGGATTGATTAGGGGTAGTCCCTACAAATCCATAATTGGAAACACGCGTTAATTAATTAGATGTTGGTGGCAGAACTGATAAAAAGACTAAAGAATAAAGAAAACTTATGTTGTTTAGCCCACGCCAGTTTGGCGGCGATTTCCTTATAAGCTGAGAAGCTTCGCATCTTTGAAAAACAACATTCATCAGATCTAGAAAAGCTCATAGCCTTCAGAAGCTCTGATAAAATTATGCCCTGTATCAAACCCGTAACTACAAAAACTGACCATGTGACAAAGCGGTAGATAAGTTAGTGGACTTTTCAGAATCAAACTTATATAGTGTCTGGCAAGGTTTATTCCATACCAATTTTATCAAGGTTCCGTGTATAAATTGAGCGATTATTACATTATGACCATGTTGATACCTTTTTCCTTTTGAGACGTTTTTAGTGAAAGGCGGCCGAATCGTGCAATAACTTGCAGCTTTCTGTGATCAAAGAGCACATCATGCGAGCCGTGTGAATTGCCAACCAGACGCTAAGACGGGCCACGGACAATAACAGTTCTTAGGGGCTTAAAAGTTTATATTGGTTTGTTTGGTGTGTCATAGAGAGTAAAAAGTAACATACTACTACTACTACTACTAAAATTATTTTTATTATTATTATTATTATTATTATTATCATTATCATTATAGGTTTTGAACTACTGGAAAGAGTTTAGTATTTTTCCTCTAAATATAATTTATAGTTTCTACTATTTATATTTCTAGAAACAGCTAATTCTACCATCATTTTCAAATTCATATTAGTGCTGATATTTTATATTTTTCTTCTCGTATTTAGACGATGTGGTACTATTTTTATAAATCTCATTCCTAAATGTCAACATATGATAACGATATCAACTCTTTAATTGGTTTTTCCATAGCTCCTATGTAATCTTTCGTTTCATTATTAATATTATTATTTACTGTGGCATTCTATATTACATTAGCTATCATAAATTTATTCATTAAATAGCAAGACCCGTGTGCCGGCGTTGCTCGGGGAAATTTAAAATAATAATTTAAAGTAAAAAAATATCAGTATCTTTCGGAAAAATAAAATAGTATAAAAGAACCCATTTCACTGTGAGTAATATAGGTGATTAAAATAGGATTTATTCACGTTTTGGCGTTAACCAAAGAAATGATACAATAATGATTTAATTTAATAAAATGTAATATTAGAGTATCAGTTCACTGTAAGTAATTTAGGTGATGAGTTTAAAATATATTCATGCTTTGGTGTTTATCGAAGAAATATAAAATAATGATTTAATGTAATAAAAATAAATATTAGAGTACCATTTAAAAAATCATAAAATTAGTAATTCTATTGTTAATAATTTAGGTGATTAAAACAGAGTTTGTGTAATAAGTGTTTATTGTTTTAAATCAATCAAAATAGATTATTATACGTTTTTGGTGACTGTGTTTCCCCTTCTATAGTTTTAAGTAGAGGCTAACGTTAGGGTTAAATCCTATTTCAATCACTTGAATTACTTATAGTGAAATGGGTTCGGCTTTCAAATAGTAACAATAATAGGCAAATATCAATCCTCATCTAATATATCCTATTCTAATAATATATCTAATAATAAACACCACTACAAAAAACAAAAAGTAAATGTGACCTAAAAATAATCGTGAAGTTTACCTTACCGGAAACGGGCTGTCTTTAAAAAACCTAAATAAATTAAGGAAATGAAAAAAAACTTTTAGCGGACATGTTTTGATTTGCAGGTTTGATAATGTTAACCCTTCGAAAAAAAATTACGAAACCCTATTCTAATATTTCATAGAATTCGAATGAAAGTACACAGTAGATAACACAGAAGAATACTATCGTGAAAAATGAAACACAAACGGTGTAAATATTATTATTATGCCATGGAAACTTGGGAACCGGTGTTACTGGTTCCAGATAGAGTAGTTAATTAGTAGCGAGTAAAAATGTCAGCCACTTTCTTTCTGGGATGCTTATATGGCAGAGTCAGGCAATCCGGAGAAACTATAATAAATATTGAAAGAAGACGAAATGAATACATAATTTCTGGAAACACGTATGAGGGCTTAGCCTAATTAGATGGGGGAACATGTTAGCATATGAAGGTTTTGGTTATTAAGCTATTATCTCTATATATAATTTTAGATAGCTTATTGTTTGTATCAAATGTTTATCTTATTGTAAAAGTTTGAAAACTTCAAACAGTACTAGTAAAAAAATAATACAAAATAAATCCAATTTTTTTATTGTCATATCCAGAAGCTGCGGATAGTAGAAAAAATATTTACATTTTCCTTTTTATTTTGAATTAAACACTCCTTTTAAAACTAACATAACACATTCTAAAGTGATAACAACATTTGTTTTGGCTAAATATCATCCTTATAATGAATTAATTTAAAAAAAAAATATTTATAAAAATATTTTTATTTTTATTAAATGTTAATTTATTATGAATTAGAATTACAGAAAACGATATATCCACCTAATAACAGTGAAACTAACACACCGATTGGTCAAATATTTTTCATGGTCTTTTGTTGCATTTTAACCCCGTTCCTTTACGCGCAGAAAATCAAGTTGTCGTCACCATCACAAAAACAAATGAATATTCACAATTATTTTTCATACCTTGTTAGCTGTTTGTGCTTGTAGGCGCCCCTCGCGATCTTCAAGACCGAAAGGTTGTCGTCCTGAAATGAAAGCTCCTTATTTATACTTTCAAAAGGAATAAGGCAAGACAAAACTGCTGAAAGACAGACGTAGTTTATTCGACTTGATCTTCGTTAAAAATCACCGAGAAGTGGGATGGGAGATGGAAGAGAGAGAGGGATCTATAATTATATCTAGACCCAGAAAAATCCAAGCCGTAAACTTCAAAAATGTTCTCTTCCCACATTTATTTATTTATTCCCCCTTTTAAAGCAAGCCAACGAAACATTCCTGGCTTCTTTCTTATATAGACAAATATCCAAAAATAATATCAAAAGACACTAACAAAAAAACGATGTTATCTTTGTTCATAGTTCTCTCCATTGAAGTTAACGGTTTTAGTTTTGTGGGTCTGATTTGATTGGAGATAAAAGTTCACCGAGGAAGAAGTTGAAAGACATATCTCGAATACTTTATTTATCAAGAAAATCTATGTGTTTTGAAATGGGTAGAAAGTATTGTATGAATGAACATGTTCGATTTAACCAATTGATCGTATTATGCCAGGTACTTCCACTCCACTCGACTCCAGGACAGAGTGGGCCTGGGAGTAATTATAACTAATGGACTAACTCAACACCTTCCAATATTTTGATGGTACAAACATAAGAAATTATATATATATATATATATATATATTGTTTTTTTTTGTTTGTAAAGTGTAAATACATGAGTCTATAAAGAAAACAACACTGAATAAATTGCAGCCTCACTACCGATGTGCACTGTAAGATCATAGCCCTGGTGGCCGTTACTGACATTGATATTGCGAACACTATGGCCAATGCCGACATCCTAGACACATCCAATGGCATATTCATCGCAGTTTCTGGCTTTTTTGTCAGAATATTTTGACGGACATACAAACATAAAAATTATATATATATATATATATATATATATATATATATATATATATATATATATATATATATCATGTTCAAAAATGTTAATAAAGTGAACATAAAACCAAGTTTTTCAAGAGTGCTCAATACCAAGTAAAGCATTTATAAAGTTACATAAACAATATTATAGCTTTACGTCAATCAACCAACGTTTCAATGCGTATCACATCATCTTTTCAAAGGCAGAGCTAAAATATTTTAGCTCTGCCTTTGACATGATGCAGTAATATGCATTAAAACGTTGGTTGATTGGCGTAAGCCTATAATATTGTTTATGTAATTATATATATATATTATAGCCTTTTTTGTCTGTAAAGTGTAAATACATAAGTGTATAAAGAAAACAACACTGAAAAAAGAGAAGCCGATATTATTGTTCTGTTTTCGTAGACTTTCCTTTCGGGCAAACGATCTTTTATGTTTTATTTCTTTTCTGTTGACAACTGTAATTCACAGCCGGCAGAAATACGTTTGAGGATTTCGTTCGTCGGATAATGACACAACCCCACCCCGCCCCTAGTCGAATGCTGAGGGCGATACCGATGTCAACGTCGCGATGCCCCCCCCCAACCTGTTCGCTACCCGGAACTAGGAAATAACGACAGGAAGAATAACCGTCTACTTTACTTGTTTACGTTTGAAGTGCATGATCTATTTATCTGTTGGCAACAGCTGTCAATGTACTTTTGTTGACATCAAACAGAAGTGAAAAACACATACGAACACCAGGAGCCAATTATAAAACATTAGTTGCAATACCTGTTCCTGGACGGGTCCATGATATTGAGGCAATCTTGGACTCTTTAACAACTGGAAGAAGCCATACCCCAACATACCTTAACCCAATAAACAAATACAGCAATATTAAAGAATATAACTGAAGACTTGTATTAAAAAGTGAATACCTTCTCTTTCGGTGTGTACACCTCGACAAGTTGCGTGGACTGGTGATTTTAACCTGTAAAATAATGGCTTAGAAAAAAGCGATAGTCACACTTTAGTGGGGACGTAAAAAAGGAAGTACCCAACAAAAAGACAGATGTAGTCAACTCTCTTGGAGGTTTAGTCTGCGGGGGGAGCAGACGTGTTCGGAAGTATTCTTCCCTCCCTCTACGGGAGACGATGGAGGAAGACTGATACTATGTAATGCACTAGAGAAGCTACTCTTTAATTCTTGGCCTTTTGGCTAAGATCAAAGTGTAGTATCTGTTCCGATGGATACTGCACCGCATAGACTGGTATTGTCTTGGTCTTCGGGGCTTGATTTACGCCGGTCTATGGGTCTGTCCTGTGCAGTTCTAGGAAGTACACCCTCCCAGGCTTCGCCTCCCCTCTTTGGGGAGGAGTAAGTTTATTGCTTACTGTCTGAGGCGCCCCTACCGGGGAATGCCGACGGGGCTGCCCAGGCAATTTTTAAACCCCACTTTCCCGACCCGACCTTGGGTCACATCTTACTTGTGGGAGTAAGATAAAAACTGGCCTTGTGCCTAACTCCTGGAGAGGAGTAAATCAATACTCTTTAATTGTGAATACGGTAAAAAATAAAACCCTTTCCAAAACCCTTCCCAAATTATAAAAAACACTAGGGGAGAATGTATGCTCCTGCTATTATAGGCTCGCTGTCAACCCATATACAAAAGAACTATTACAGTTGCTGCTACGACTGAGAAAGAGAAAGAAAGAGAGAGAGAGAGAGAGAGAGAGAGAGAGAGAAATAACAGGGGAGTGAGAAGGGACGCAACTCCACAGTCGCTGCTAGTACAGTTTGCGTTCTACTGGAACATGACACTGTTTTACGTTTCAAAGATTAGTCCGCTCTATTACAAGTCTAAACTCGAATTTTAGCATTTTTTGGCAGTTTAGATTTGCCGAGAAAGCAAAACTGAAGACAATGTACAATCACTGAGCTCATAAGATTAAAGTTATGCGTATATAAAGTTCCCATTAAGTTGTTAACATTTTGGGAATTTTCCCAAATCTTGATAATCGGCATAATTTTGTCTTTTCACAATGGTTTGAATCTCATTAAAATCAGAGTTTAAATATCTTCCGTGTGGAGCTGGTTCGATTAGTAGTTGTTTACAGATTAGAAGAGGTTGCAAGCCCAAATACGTCAAATCAATAAGAAATATTTTGTTATGGTGAAAACTTAGTGAAAATACGCTTACATAGTTTAAATAACACCTCCTGTCTTAATAATGAGTCATCACTTATCAAGGCCCCAAACAACTGGAGGATAAGGGTTAATGCGATTGAAAGATGGACAGTTGAATGATGATAAATACTATGCGAGGATAGAACACTTCCACATACCACCGACTCAAAGAAACAACCGAACCAAAAAACAACAGTTACCGCCCTTTGCCAGAAAAAATTACAAGGGCTGCGAGGATTTACGTACAAAATTAGGAGTTACGAAAGTAAATGCAAGATCCATTTCCACTTTGCATTAGTGTGGATGGCTGTTGGCTCTTATGGAGCTCATCCGCCTATTGAGAGCTCTTGTTTTAATGTTACTGGATGTCCGCACGCCCACCCTATTGGACAAGCAAAGACCTATCAGATTTGTGAGGGGGGGGGGGGGTCTCCGACATTTTGACCATGGAACAGGTAATATTCGTTTACATGGTACTAATAGCAGAAATGAAAGTAAACCAAACCTAACCTTTAAAATTAAAAAAAAAGTTTTGTATTTTTAATCAAACAATTTTGGCGCAGGTTGAGTGACGAATATCGACTAGACAAGCCGATATAGAGTCGATGCTTAGGGCTCAACTGTATGACCAGTTGATCAGCAAGATAAGTCAGACTGCCAAGCACATCAAAATGCCGGTTTATAATGAGGCTAGAACGTTCCATTATGCTTAGAAGGGAAAGTCCATTCTCTGTGTTCTGATTGGCTGAGATTCATAAGTGGCCTATCTAGTGTATAAATGTTCATTCATTCGAATAAGTATTCTTCTATGAGATGGATGCCAGTTGAGGCCTTTATGCCGGTAAGTGTTAGTTTGATTCTATAGCCGAGTTCAAATCTCATCAGACATTGTGTTTCTGCTTCCTGGCACCTGGTGCGGCACACACCCTAATCGGGTTGAGTCAGCTTTCCTCGAAGAAGCAATTTTCTGGGCATTTACATCTACAAGCGATTCCCAGTCAACTGTATATCCCGGTCAGTGCATATCTAAAACTAAACGGAACTTTCTAAGAACTACACCTCTGTGGAACACAATACCACGGGGCTGTTTCTTAGCTTACTACAACATGATCATTTTCATGGGGGGGGAGGCACAGTTTATAAAATTTCCTGAAGTTCCCTTGGGTTCACGTGGTGTGCCGTCTATGTTTCTGTTTTACCCTTGCTGCAATTCCCTTTTGGCTGGTAAGTTTTCGTAGTTTAAGTCGGGGTAGTTTCCGCATTCGAAGATTTCTATTAAAATTCTTTTAATCATTGCTGTTAGTTGTATAATCTCAGTTTTCCTTTTGATCCAATTCCTCTTAGTCTTTTTTCCAGTTTTTTTTATTAGTGTTCCTAATGCTCCTACGACTTTGGCAGTTTTTTCTTGCTCGTTAACTATTTTGATATCTTACCTCCTTGCTTCGATTAGTTTATCTGTTTGTATCTTCACGTCTGCATGTTAAAAATTCAGTCGTTTGCAGAGTTCCCAGTGTACTGCTTTTCCCACACAGTCGTTTCTGTTCTTGTATTCTTTTCTCCATTCACTTCTGCATTCACTTATTATGTGATTAAGCGTTTCGTCTCTTTGTCCATAGAGTCTACATTTACAGTTTTACTGAGTTTCATCTATTTTAGCTTTACTGTAGTTAGTTCTAATCGCATTGTTCTGTGCAGCTGTCAGTAGCGTTTCTGTTTCTTGGTTCATATGCTCTTTTCTTTTAGATAGCCAAGTATATTTTTGGATCTCTTTTCTTGTCATTTTTATGATTCGTCCATGTAGCTGTTTATCTTCCCATTTTATTTTCTCGTCTTTTTGTTGCTGGGTTAACTGCTTTCTGTATTGTTCATTTTGACTGCATCTTACTGCGGTAATCAGTCATTCTGTGTTCTGGATTATGTATTTTCCAGCTCTTTTGTGTGTCTTCCACACAGTCTTCTATACTTACCAGTCCTCTCCCCCTTAATTCCTTTTCAGGTAGAGTCGGTCAATATCATCTTTATGGTGTAGTAAATTGTGCATAGTCATGAGTTTCCTAGTCTTCTGGTCAAGATGTCTAAGCTATTATTTTGTCCAGCCTATCCACAGTATTTTATTAGCGATAATGTCCAGGTGTTTATTCCTTTAATGAGATTTCTACTATATTGTTTCATTTCTAAGAATTTACTTATTTTTCTCAGGTATCTTTTTCCAATCTTCTCTTTTATTTCGGTAGAATTGATGATGGCTTCTTCCAGAACTCCCAACTATTTATAGTTATCATGTACGACAAGCAACCTCATATCCTCTTGGTTCGACAGTTCTATGCTCTCTGCTGTCTCCAGTTTCCTCCTTTTCGTCTCTAGTAGTGCGCACTTTTCGATTTCAAAATCTATTTGAATGTCCTGGATGAAGATTCATGGCGTATTTATCAGCTTTACTTTTTCCTTTTTTCAAATAGCTTCAGGTCGTCCATGTACATGAGGTGGTTTATTCTTTGTTCTGTATCTGTAAACTTGTATCCGGCCTACCATTTCCTGAGTATGTTGTTGTGTGGCATCGTGGCTATGATGAACAGTAGTGGTAATCAAGCGCCTGTATTTAAAAAAAAATCTCAGTTAGGTGTTGTCCTCCAGGTGTCAGTTTCAGTTTCAGTTTCCATGTTCTAATTGCTTTCTTAATGAAGTCGATTATCTTGTCGGATACTTTGCACATCTTTAAGAATTTAATTATTCATGCTTGGATGATTCTATTGTAGTCTTTCTTGTAGTCGATCCATACCATGGCTATGTTCTTTTTCTGCTTTTTACATCTTTCAGAATCTTTCGATCTATGTATAACCTATCATCCTTTCGGTTCTTCGGGGAGTAGTCCATGATTAGTCAGAAAGTGGTGGATCTGTTCTCTCAGTTGCGCCGTTAAGATTTTCCACATGAGAGGTAAACGGGTCATTGGTCTGTAGTTGCTTGGGATTGTTCTTTTGTAGTGTCCTTCTGTATTAGTGTATTTTTGTATGCCTGTTTCGTAGATACATCTCAGGTTTTGCGTCAACCTTTACAGTAGAACTGTGAATTTTAAAAACCAGTATGCATGTATTTAATCATGGCTTAGTGCTTTCCGATTTGCCATTTCATTAGGATTGTCTTGAGTGTTTCTTCAGTAATTTCGCTTTCTGTTTCTTTTTGAAGCACTTCTTTCATGTTTTTCAACCATTCGACATCTTTTTTTGTGATCTTGTCGCTTTTTCCTATATCTTGCTCCAGAAGTGCTTTGTTATTGTTGGGTTTGGTTGTTATGCTTTTGTTCTTTGACCATTCACGTTATTATATAACTGACTTTATTGTTTGCAAAAGTTCGATTTTTTGTTGTTGTTTCAATTGATAGCTGTATCATCTCAGTCTTCCCTCTTTTGCTGCTATCTTTTGTTTCAGTGTTTCATGTTTCTTGATTGTCTTTCTTCTTTGTGAATCCTATTTTCATTCTTCTATCGTTTTCTATTTTCTTTAATCTTATTTACGGTTTTAACTTTTCATTTAAGTTTTCTGATCTGGATTTTAAGTCTGGCTTCCATCCAGGCTTGGTCGGTCCATTCTTTTGGTGGGGTTCTGTTTCTACTTTAAGTTTCATACTAATTTGGACTGAACAGACTCCGATGACAAAGACAAAAAAGTTGGAAGTAGTAGTAATAGCAAAACACGAAAGGCGGGGTTGAGCATGGAAAGGAATGTATTAGAGTGAAAAAGAAGTAAGTTTGTTATTGTGTGATTAAAGATGATTGATGGAGAGATTTGATTTTGTATATCTGTATATTCCAATTTTGATCAAAATCCATTAAATGATTTTGATTCTAGTAAAATGTATGAGATGTTGTGCTTAAGCTTAGGGACTCTTAAGAAGAAATCGAAATTCAGAAAATCTGGCATAATTAGTGATTAATAATTAAGGATTAAACTTTCATACAAGTCGGAGATATTTGAATGTTAAAATGGTGCACATATGGTGATCGATATCAATTATTTTAAATACTCCAAAGAAACAAAATATAGCCACATTATCAATACTTACGCCTCATAGCTTCGTCTCAAATTCACATAAAACACACACATTATATATATATATATATATATATATATATATATATATATATATATATATATATAGGACTAATATAAATAAGGAAACAAACGTATCACTAAAGCAGAACTAAGATATTTCGGTCGATTTAAACGACTTTAATCATTTGGTGTATATACGCTTTATTGAACTGAGAACAGAGCTTTTTATACAGCTAAGCATGGGAGATAATCCAGGGAGTGTAAAGCATGTGAGGTTATGAGGAAAATGTAAGTGGAAGTTGTGGATGAAGTATGTAAGGAGAGAAAAAGGGGGAGAAAAGATTTAAGGCGGGAAAAGAGTTGCAAGGAGAAAGCGAGGAGAAATGCTGGGGAGAAGTTAAATCACGTGAGCGACATTTGAATTCATCCATTATATGTGTGTATGCGTATACGTGTATATATATATATATATATATATATATATATATATATATATATATATATATATCGTTTGAAAAGTCACACATGGAAGCGTTGCTGAAATGGCAATGATAAGGAGAATATTTTGAAAAAAAAAAAAATTTATATTTTTAAAACCTGGACGCATTTAATTATGTCTTTCTAAATAAATTATTTATTTACGTGTGTGTATGTGTGTATGTGTGTATGTGTGTATGTGTACACACACCAGCGAAAGTATAAGTTGATGCCTCCATGAGTCAATGTCACTAATAATTTTATGACCCACGCAGAAAAAGCAATAAACACAGCATGCAAAATAGAAAAACACACACACGCAAGCTTACACGCATTCAAGAAAACACCAACACGGTCTCACAGACACACACGACGCACACACGAAAGATGATGAATACACACGCGCATACACAATAGACACACACTAATACACATAAACAGGATCGTCTCTCCTAAACACAGACGTTTTCACTCTCGTAAAGGGTCAATAGGGGTACAGGCGCACACAGAGTATTGATTCACTCCTCTCCAGGAGTTAGACACAAGGCCAGTTTTTATCTTACTCTCACAAGTAAGATGTGACCCAAGGTCGGGTCGGGAAAGTGGGGTTTAAAAATTACCTGGCCAGCCTCGTCGGCATTCCCCGGTAGGGGCGCCTCGGGCAGTGAGCAATAAACTTACTCCTCCCCAAAGAGGGGAGGCGAAGCCTGGGAGGGTGGACCGCCTAGAACTGCGCAGGAAAAACCCATAGACCGGCGTAAATAAAGCTCCGAAGGCCAAGACAATACCAGTCTATGGGGTGCAGTATCCATCGGAACAGATACTACACTTTGATCTTAGTCAAAAGGCCAAGTGAAGCCCAGACACACGCAGAGTAGACACAGACACACAGACACTGCATTGGATTTTTTAAAAATCCTCTGTCTCCAAGGGAACCAGTAATTTTTTTTGTTATGATTTAAAAAAAATAAATAAATAGAGGCATTTATTAAATTTTATGAATTAAGTTCAAATATATTGATAAAACGAACTTAAAACAAATATATTTTCTAAAAGTGTTGAATACAAAGCAGATGTTTATAAATAAATCAAATTATATAAACATTAGAACAGTCTACGCGAGTTAACCTACGTTTCGATGTTTGTACATAACTACGCGACTGTAAAATCAACTAAATATTGAATTATCCCAAAGAAATCAGACGGAATAAACAGAAAATCGGCCAGTAAAATGAACTTCTTTCAAAGACCGTAGCTATCGAAGTAGCGGTGGAAAAGCCTTTCGAAACGTGTCATTAATTTTAATTTTTGTCGACAAGCAGATTGAAACGATGGCGTATGTAGGTAAAACTAATTTAATATTTACTTACATTAATATTGGTATAAGCCCATTTAAGAAGTTAAAAATAGACTGTACGTAGCTATATAACATGTTCCGACAACGTTCGTCGAATACTCTAGACAGCCTTTACATATGTGCCTCCTTCGCATAAATACAACTTAAATCCCCTTTCTTGTCGTGGTAATGTCTTGTGGCCGTTTGGTTATGACGCTGGTTTACGGAGTCTAGGGTTATTCTGTAACCGTCTGAGGTTATCATTTGCTACACTGATGAGAGCGAAAGCTTGAAACGTTGGCGTATGTAGGTAAAAATAATTTAATATTTACTTAAATTAATATATATATATATATATATATTACTCTCTCTCATATATATATATATATATATATATATTTAAATTCCCGAAACAGTTTTTCATGGTAAACAACTGATGATCCCTTAAATAATGTTAAGACTAGTGTAAATTCTTGGAAGCAAACTAATATAGTAACTACAAAAAATAAATTGACTTACATGAATGATTTTCTACTGAACGACTTGGGACTAAAATTTCTTTTCCCCTATATAGTTTTAATGGTTGAGAAACTTCCGAGACATATATATATATATATATATATATATATATGTATATTTATATATATAATAAAACAAGGAATAAACGAAAATATAAGACAAAACGTCACAATAAATACGCCATGCGGAAAGAATCGATATTTCGCCTTTTATATGATAGAGGTTTCTTTATGATTGGAGATAGAGAAAACAAACAGGATTTTGTCCGCATCTTCATTTTATTTTTCCTATTCATTCCGTAGGATACGGATCATAACACGCAATACCACACACACACACACACACACACACACATATATATATATATATATATATATATATATATATATATATATATATATATATATATATATATATATATATAAAGTGAGAGAGAGGGTGAGAGAGAGAAAGCTATACAGATTGAGTGAATATTAGGTAAGAAAAATCGGCGTAGAGTTAACAAAGAATTAGTGTTGTCGTCTGAAGGAAACCCATTTTTGGATGCGACCCAAGATAATGCAAGTCTCGTTATTATCAATTAGCAGACAGCAGTGTTCTCCAATCTGTCACCGTCAGGTGTTTCACACGGAGAAAAGTAACCTGTAGCGCTCTTTCGTCAGCGGAGATTAAAATCAGAACTTCACCTGGAGGTGACCTTTCGAACCAGGAAGTAAATTAAAATATCGAAGACGAGTTTAATTGTTCACGGCAACTTTGACATTAATGCCGGTCAGGCTACCAGACGATGGCTTCGAGGAGTGCGAAAAGAAATTGAAGAAGAAGAAGAAGAAAAAGAAGAAGATGAAGTAGAAGAATAAAATGAGATGTTAATCTTTAGTGGCTGCCATATTGAAGTTGCCTATTTTTAATTGAGATTTGACAGCATTCGGCGAAAAAAAAAAGATATCAAGATATTAAAAAAATCCGGAATTCTACGAAAATTTGCTAAATACATTTTCTTATGCCAGTTTTGGAAAAGAAAATGCGTTCGTCTAATTCGTCTAAATATAAAGTTTTATGAGTCAAAAGTATCCGGGTAGTAAATATATTTTTAGTTAAAATTTATATATTCTGAAACTCCATTCATACATGTGTGTGTATGTGTATGTGTATGTGTATGTGTGTGTGTGCGCGCCTATCTATCTATCTATCTATCTATCTATCTATCTATCTATCTATCTATCTATCTGTGAATAGCAGTATATGCCCAACTCATTCATGAAATAAGCACTCTGATAAGGAAAATCGCCGGTTACTATTAGCGATAATGTAAAGCTCTTTGTCAACGAACAAACAGACTCAGCAGCTGATAGTGTTTATATAAACATGAACAATTTCCCTTCCTCGTGACTTTTGCTGATGGCGTAGTGGATAAGATCTTCGATTCTAAACAAAATAGCAGAGTTTAGAGCTTAGCTTCAAGCATTAGTTCGTCTAGCCACACTGAAGAGCTGTCATACAACAAAACAGTATGTCTGTGGATGACCACACACACACACACACACACACACGCACCCCCCCACACATTTATTCATCGATCAGGTTACATGAGTTAGAAGATGAAGGAAGAAAGCCTTCTAAAATATACCATTCCCAATGGTTTTAAAAAGATGAAGAAGCAATACAATAATACTTGCTTCTAGATGTTTAAGCAAATACTGGAGATAGTTAGTTGAAGTTTCATGTATTTCATGTTGGGTTTCTATTTTCTCAAATGCGGTATTTTACACACGAAACATGCGTGGATACTCAACTAAGAATATATATATATATATATATATATATATATATATATATATATATATATATATATAGTCTAAAGAAGCTTTGAGCCATTTTAAACAAAAGAAAAGAAAAAAAAAGAAGTAAAATGCAGTTTAAATTCCCAGAGAAACTAACTAAATCCAAGATATTGCAGACTTAACATTCGTTGGAAAATAAATAAATAAATAAATAAATAAGTAAATAAAATAAAAAGGGGGTCAAGTATCTAACAGTGAAACAAAAACAAGAGACCTTACGCGTCTAATATTAACACGGGGATCATCAGCTGTTTACCATGTAACTGTTTCGGTGATTTAAAAACAGGACAGTTATAATATTCATGGCTCTCCAATGGTACTGCTTAAACTACCATTTCCCAAATAATCAAGTGTCGAAATAATTCAGCTTAAAATTTCACTAATATATACATTAATAAATAATAATAATAATAAAATAATAATATTAATAATATATTACTCCCTAGACTACCGTGTGATATGCTAATTTGCATATCAAATAACATTAATAATAATAATAATAATAATAATAATAATAATAATAATAATAATAATAATAATAATAATAATAATAATAATAATATCTAAACACTACACCCAAGAACCATTCTGCGATATGGTAGCTAGCAATAAAATTATATAGGAATTAAAGTTGCATTTAAAAAAATAAATAAATAAATAAATAAATAAAAAAGAAAGCTTAAGTACCTAATATATAAAGTTAAGTATATATAACGTGTGTTTAAGCACTCTTTGATCTCGGAACGTTTGAACCTTACCGTTGGCTTTGAATGTATCTTAATTTCAGTTATGTCTATGCCGATTTCCGTTGGCCTAATAATTGGGGCGTAGGATCCTGATTCTCTTCTGAATCTACGAACTGCGTTCGAACCCGTCTGACCGCCTGAAACCACCACTTCCTGCACTGATGAGGACGTAAGTCCTAAACAACGTTGTCTGTAGGTAAATACAATTTAATATTTAATTACAAATATTCATTATATATATATATATATATATATATATATATATATATATATATATATATATATATATATATATATATATATATATGTATATATATATATACAGGGTGGCCCAAAAGTAGGTTTACAGTTATTAAACTATTTTTTATATGGTTGAAGTTACTTGCCAATTACAAGCAATATAACATACTCCCCAGAGTATAGATCTAACCTACATAAACAGCTATTTCCTTGCTGATTGTAATTTATTTTATCGGAATTTGTGTCGCACTGTGCGTCAGAGTGTCCTGGAGAGATTTAAAGAATGTTGCAATTTTGAAGGAGGACATTTTGAGCATCTGAGAGATTAAATTATTTGCTTTTATGTTAACAGGTATAATGAATTTCCCGCCGTTCTGGTGTAGAATTTCAAATAAATATTTAACCTATTTAAAGTTTTTCGAATAGCCTAGTTAAAAAAAACTTCAAATATTAAATGATAACTGTAAACCTACTTTTGGGCCACCCTGTATATATAGTACTCTCCTAGACTAATGAAGTGTTCATTATATATTTTGGAATATAAATTCTAAGCAACACGGTGAGTAACATGGGCATATTAATTATTTTGTAACTGTTTACATTTATGGGATATATATAGGGTGGGCAAAAATAAGGGTCCTATTTTTTAAAATTCATAACTTTTTTATTTATTGATTTTTTTTTATTTTTTAGAATAAGTAAAGGACCCCTTCCGAAGCAAGCATGAGCCGTATTAGCCCTAAGGAACGTACCCTCATTTAGAAAACATTATTTTTGCTTAAAAAACTCAAAACAGTGTAAAAAACAATACTTTAGTTTTTGTAAGTTTTAAGAAGTGTTTTTCGGCTAAAATTCGTTTTGTTTATTTCAAAAAATCTCGGAAGGGTCAGTCTACACACACATAAAGTTTGGTGAGTTTAACTTTTATTTTGTGGAAGTTATTCAAATTCAAGTTATTTAAATTTAAAGATAGGACCCTTATTTTGGCCCACCCTGTATATATATATATGGCTAAATGTATACGTATTAAGAAGGATTAATTTGGAACTAAATCTCTATTCACATGACTAAAATATGTTTTAACATAAATTCTTGAATATTAATTTACTTCTTACGATATATCCTGGAACTTCGATAAAAAATGTATATCCTATTAGTATATATAGAACCATGGGAGAATGTATCCTCGGCAATAATAATAAAACTAATTCTTACATCGGTTTCACAACTAGAACATTTTCCAGAAGATTAACCTTACATCTCTCCGGCACTAGCTCCATTTGTCAACACCTAAAAAACATGACTGCCCCCTTCTCAATCGAGACACATACTAATTAACAATACTAAAATAATACACCACGATACCAACACCAAAAGATTAAATACAATCAATAATGTGAATTACGAAACTAGTCACAACATTTTAAAGTGTCTAGCATAGCATGTTACAAAATTCTTAGCCATTAAGCTATTATACGTTTGAATCTTGAACGTGCTGAGAACGTAATACAAATTATTAACGGTTAAGAAATTAAACTCTTGAATTTTGCACGCCCTTAGAACGTAATCACGCTCTCATGTAACATCTCAATATTATAGATGCTCATTTTAAGTTGTAAATTACTGGCAGTTATAATTATAAAAAGAACTCAACAGTAAAGACATATTTTTTAAGAAACCAAGTCTAACACCGCCTGAAGATGATTTGACGAATCAAATCGAAAGTACTCGAAAAAGGAAAGAAAATAGAACAAGAAACACATGGAACTTACATACAGCAATTTGACCGAAACACTAAATTGACCATTCGGAAAATTGAAAAAGACAAAAAAAAGTCTTATCAAGCAAAAACACTCCGTGTTATGTAATAATATTTGCCTATAATATATATATATATATATATATATATATATATATATATATATATATATATATATATATATATATATATATATATATATATATATATATAAAATGACAAGATAAATCGATGCATGCTTTTGTTGTTATTTAAAGTCTGTTTCTTGGATAAAAATAAGCGGTAAAGAACATTGCATTAAGTAGCCCTTTTTAATAGGACGTGTAATTTAAAAATATATATATATATATATATGAATTAATTTTTACGCACATATAAAAGTAATCCATGGACACATTTTATATGTACGTAAACATTATATATATATATATATATATATATATAATATAATTATATTTTGATATTTTACTTACGTACGACGTCGTTTCAAGTTTACGGCTCACATCAGCACAAGGAAATAACAATCTCAGACGGACACAAGGCGCGAACCCAGTTCACAGATACACTTTGAATTTGTAGACGTTCACTGAGTCCCTTAGGCCACGGAATAGTGTAACGTGATAACGGAGAAATTAAGTTATATTTACACTTGAAGCGGCGAGTATAAATATCAAGACATCCGATCGAACTCGACCAGAGAGTAGGAACATTGCATTGAAGATTAAGCTTAATGTCTAGTGTTAATCTCTCTAATAGTGCTTTACTTTTAATTGTAATTAAATGGGCTTCTAATAATATTAAATTATATTTTAATATTTTACTAACGTACGACGTCGTTTAGAGCTTACGGCTCTCATAAGCGCAGGGAAATAACCATCTCAGACGGACACAAGCCGCGAAATACAATATAAAACCAGACTTTTCCCAATTTTATTAGCTGAAAAGAGACGGTCATTATTTCTCTAAATGCTCACAGAGACATTAAAAACTTACCGGGTGGTTGAATAAAACGATAGCGAGAGAGGACGAGAGAAATGCACAGATAGCTTAATAAGAGATGAGTGACTTGTTTAGTTAATTACAAATTACGGCTGACACCACACAAAATATTTGTAGAGGGTCAAGGACGATGAGAAGACCAAACCAGACCTCCACTGGAAGAGTGCGGAAAGTGCTGGGACCTTGGGAAGGCTTATTGCCACCCAAATCTCAGAGAGGATCAATGGTTCTTATCAGTGAGAAATCAATGGTAAGCGGCTGTTGCGATACCCCAAGATAATTTGCGGGAGTTATCGAAAAGAGATGGCGAGTGCTGGAAATCTAGGGAAGCTTATTGTCACTCGGACTACAGGGTACACCACTGGTTGTCGTCGGTGAGCAATCACTGGCGATGACCTGTGTGATAACTCTTTGTGAATACAAATAATAATAATAATAATAATAATAATAATAATAATAATAATAATAATGATAATAACAATAATAATAATAATAATAATTATTATTATTATTATTATATAATTATATATATGAGTTAAAAAGGAAAAGCGGAAGAGCTAAAACTCAACGTTTCGCCCAGCTGTTGCGTGGGCTTTATCAAGAGTGAAAAAGCTAAAATTCGCAAAAAACGAGGTGTGTAATTTTGGGTATAATAAATTAAAATCTATGTAGAGAGGGAAGATATACAAACACGTACATGCATATACATATATAGAACAAGAAGATAAAGGAAGTATGAAAATAATGCAAAAAAAGAAAGAAATAAGAAAGAGAAAGTGAGAAATAAATAATAAAGAAAAATAATGGAGAATAAAGTGATAAAGACGAAAAAGACAAAGAGAGTGTGATACACATATATTTAGAGAGAGAGAGAGAGAGAGAGAGAGAGAGAGAGAGAGAGAGAGAGAGAGAGAGAGAGAGAGGGAGAGGGAGAGAGAGTGGGGGAAGAATTGAAGATGGGAAAGAGAGAGAGGCAGGTAAAAGGAAAGAGAAAAGATAAATAAAAGAAAAAGACAGAAATATTAATAATAAGAGAAAGAAAGAGATAGACAGTAAGAGAGAGAGAGAGAGAGAGAGAGAGAGATAGAGAGAGAGAGAGCGAGCGAAAGAAAAGAGAGAGAGATTTAATAGGCAAACTCAAGTAAGCGGTAGAGTCATAAAGAAACAACAAAAAGAAACACTATAAATCTAGAATAAATATATATTTAACGTAAACGCTTTCAATTTAAACACATAGAAACACATTTATTCAAAAAGAAAAAGAAAAACTTCGCTGTCGGCAAAATAAATGGAAAACGGTTTCTATTTTTATATTTTTTCTTGACTCTAAATTTTAAAAACTAATCTTTTGTTCTGAATTTCGCAAACTAGTTCAAGAAACCTTAAATTTATTCGAAATGTCATTAGCCAGAAAAAAAAACAAGATGGCCGACAAAGATTGCCGACAGTTCTGTTGATCGCCTTGTGGCAACAAGGACTGACTTACTCATCTTGATTTTATTTTTTTGTCTCAGTTTTTAAGTGATGCCAACTCTTAACATTTCTTAATGGAATGTTTTTTTCTAAAGGTTTCACTGGAAAAAATCATTAAGAAAAAAACATAAAATGTTTTTAAATTGAGCGTTTAATTTTTTCCTATTGAGATATTTTTGTCTTTCTTTTATTGAAAACAACAATGCCTATTTTTAATTGTAGGTTCTATTTTTTCATTTGAACATATTCATTGTTGACATTATTTCCTTTTGCTTGATATATATTTTTGTTGAATGTAATTTTTAATTCTGTGTGTGTCTTAGTGAGTCCATTTAAAATGTATAAATCATTTCTGCAAGTAGAAATTGTTGAGGAATGGATATTTTATTATAATACAAAACAACATTTTATTATACTAGTGTACCCCCCCCCCGTCAAAAATGACGGAAAAAATTATGCTCCGCCAGTGTTCGTACTAATATTCTATATAAAATCATAACAGTACGCGATTAATTCAGCTTTTCATACATGAATTATTATGTTTTATAATAGGACGCATGTGAGATGGACGTACAGAGAGATCGCTTAACTTTCGCGATTTGTTTACTTCCCTTAAAAGACAAAAACATAAACGTTCCGTATACTAAACCTAAGTTTTGTTCCGTATAGATGTTTTGCTAACTTATATTAGTTATTAAAAAAAAGAAAAAAGTCCTCCTTACCTGTGTTGTTCGTCTGTCTAATAAAATTCATCCGTTACTTACAAAAATGTTGCTGCATTTTAAAGTGTGTAGACGAATCCATTAAAAAAATATATAACACCTCGTGCATGTCTGAAGATAGCGAAAAGAAACTTCTTGTTAAGGGAAAATGATATTCACAGTTATGGTTAATTAAGTATATTTAAACTTAAAATGGTCATTGTAGCTATGAACCTGATCGAACTTCTCCGAGAAAAGAAATAGAAGAACCCCATCACACATGAAAGAGAAGCGAACATCCATAGCCACCATTAAAAGCTATTTAAATTACTAAATTAAGATATCATTACTTTGAAAATATGCCTTACTGTCTTTACGACTGTAATCATTACTACTTAAATCATTACTACTTAAATCGTTACTGCTTCAAAATTTTATCACTTTAAAATTACTACGTAAATCGTTACAACTTCCAAATTCTGACACTTTAAAATTACTACTTAAATCGTTACTAGTGCAAATTTTAGCACTTTACGATTACTACTTAAATCGTTACTACTTATAAATTGTAGCACTTAAAAATTATTACTGAAATTGTTACTACTTTAAAAGTGTAGCACTTTAAAATTACTAGTTAAATCGTTACGATTTCTAAATCTTAGCACTTTCAAATTACTAGTTAAGTCGTTAGCACTTCCAAATTTTAGCGCTTTAAAATTACTACTTAAATCGTTACCAATTAAAAATTTTAGCGCTTTAAAATGTTAGCATATGAAAACGTTAGTACTTTGAATCGATATATTTAAATGTTACGACCGTAAATCTTTATTATTTAACATTTAGGTCCTTCATATTTGAAAATAATACCACTTTAAATCATTACTATACTGAATTGTATTATTAAATTTCAAATGTCACTTCTTTTAATAATTACTACTTTAAATCGTTACTACTTACTTAAGTGCGCGCTGCTTTAAAATGTTACTGCATTAGATTGCTATTTTTAATTATTATTATTTTAAGTCATTACTACGTAAAATCCCAAATATCCACTCTGCAAATAACTTCCTTGGTGATCTACTGTGAGGTAAATCAACAGATTACCAGCAGCTCACATGCCTGCACTTCTTGGCCTTTTGGCTAAGATCAAAGTGTAGTATCTGTTCCGATGGATACTACACCCCATGGACTGGTATTGTCTTGGCCTTCGGGGCTTGATTTACGCCGGTCTATGGGTCTGTCCTGTGCAGTTCTAGGAGGTCCACCCTCCCAGGCTTCGCCTCCCCTCTTTGGGGAGGAGTAAGTTTATTGCTTACTGCCTGAGGCGCCCCTACCGGGGAATGCCGACGGGGCTGCCCAGGCAATTTTTGATGGTCAGAGTGCTCACCTCTCGGGCGCTGGCTTTTCAACCCCCACTTTCCGACCCGACCTTGGGTCACATCTTACTTGTGGGAGTAGGATAAAACTGGCCTTGTGCCTAACTCCTGGAGAGGAGTAAATAATACTACGTAAAAGATTGCTACTTTAAATCTTTTCTTTATTGAATATTTACTATTTTAAACTGTTATTACTTTAAAATATTACTACTTTATGTTGACACCATTTTAAATCGTTATTTTATAAAAAAAATGTTATTTCTTTTCATTGTGGAAGGACGAAGAGAGCAATTCTCGTGTGGCTATGACGCCAGGAGTGAGAAGAAATGGGCGATATGTCTGCCTATTTCATCGATCAGACTCAAGACAGCGGACTTCATGAAAACCCGTGAGACACGGCTTACACCAGTCTTGGGGGTTCAGCGTAAAAAGTGATGGCAATTTAGTACGGTGGTTCTAGATATATTTCTCTGGCGAGGGATAAATTAAAAATAGAACCGTCAACATTGTGTTGTTGTCAAGATGTTGTTGGCTGATGAAGTACATGGTGACAAATAATGATGGCATCTGATTACTCAAGGTTATTACTACGTTACTTATTTATTACCGTAGCACATTATTACATCAAATCCTTACTACGTAAAAATATTACTAATTTGAATCGTCACTATTTAAATTGTGTTTAGTAACAGATATCTACTTTCAAATGTTACGAATTATACTTCTGTCTATTTTAAAATGTTTAAAATTAAAGTCGTCACTATTTTAAAAATGTTATGTTTCATTTTAAAAAAAATTAGGCTTGATAATTTTTTTTTATACCGATATAACCGTTCACCTTTTTCAGGTGCATCTTTTAAAACTCGGAAATCGTTGTCAAACTCGGGAATCTGTACGGGATTTCGAACTGAACACTTTCTTTTATCGACAGGGATAGATTGTTCTCGTTCCGTCAACCATGCGCCCGAAGAAGTTCGGAAGTTATATCGGCTGAAACGTGGTGAAAATAACAATCAAATAGTCGTAGTAGTTGTAGTAGTAGTAGTAGTAGTCCGAATAATTCAAGTAACCCAGTTGTTAAAATCTTATTATTTTACGTTGTTACCACTTATGTGTACGATTTCAAATATATACGACGTAAATACACTAGACCAAACCAACAATCAGCTAAATCCCATCCATTCAATGTGGCGGTCCCCAGATGCCGGAGAGCTTTCTACTCCAATAGCTTCTTTCCTCGTGCTGCCGGCCTCTGGAACTTTCTCCCTGCTCTCTGTTTCCCCGACTATACCGACATGCAGAGGTGTAAAACTAATGTAAACAGACATCTTGCTACACAGCTCCTAACTTAGGATAACACGCTAAACCTAGACTCTAACTCCCAGTAGCCCCTTACGTCTACAGTGGCGGCCTGCCTTGTTTGGGGTGAATTAAATTTAAAGATAAAAAAACCCCCAAATCTTTGCTATTTTAAACGAGTGTACACCCTCCGTCAAGAACTGACAGTAAAATTTCTGCTTCGTTAATGTTCGCACTAATATTTATATTCATATGAAATAACGTCTTTATTGCTTCAGGTAAAAAAGAAGAAAGAAAAAAAAAACGTCTCAAACTGGAAAGTTTAAACCAAGAAAAAAAATGTAGAAAAAGCGTATCAATCGGTATAGAAAGAAGAAATGAAAATGTATCATTATGGAAATAGAGTGAAGGACTACTTTCCGAATTCATTTCAGACGGCGGGATTGGAAATAAAATCAAATCTGTATGTATTCAACTCCTATATGTCAGGCGGTGATATGTTTATACAAGTCATTACTACATTGAAATGTTACTATTTGTTATCCTTGCTATTCTAAATTGTTATTAATTTAAAAGTTTTACTACTTTTATAGAAATAACTACCGTAAATAATAGTTTTTTGTCGAATTGATACTCATTATAAATGCTTGTCAGCCAAACTCATACAAATCAAACACGAACGTCGACAGTTTTGTATTTCTTTCTTTTAATTTTCCCCATTTTTTTAGCGGACTACCGAGGATATGTTTTTTGAAAATTAAATTTTCAAAGGTCAAGGCTTGATTTCATGTCCAGGATTTTCAAGCGATCTTATTTAATAAAGCACCTTTTTATTCTGGTAAAAATTCATATCTAGTTATTTTATTTTATTTCAGTTTTTGGTTTCATTCTTGAAAGAACATTTCGACGAGAGGAATTTTAATTCATATTTAATAGTTTTTTGCTTTTTTCAAAACTGTCACTTTGAATTCTGGAAATTAATATTCGCACCGGATCAGCGCAAATGGCAGATTTCGAAATTTTTTATATAGATAAAATGTATATATATCTATATATATATATATATATATATATATATATATATATATATATATATATACACACATTTCTATATATATATATTTATATATATATTTTTATATATATATTTATATATATATATTTCTCTCCCTCTCTCTATATATATTTCTATATATATATATATATATATATATATATATATATATATATATATATATATATATTTCTATATCTATATATATATATATATATATATATATATTTCTATATCTATATATATTTCTATATCTATATATATTTCTATATCTATATATATTTCTATATATATATATATTTATATATATATATTTATATATATATTTATATATATATATTTATATATATATTTATATATATATCTTTATATATATATATATCTTTATATATATATTTATATATATATATATCTTTATATATATATTTATATATACATTTCTATATATATATATACATTTCTATATATATTTATATATTTATATATATATACATTTCTCTATATATTTATATACTTATATATATATATATATTTCTCTTTATATATATATTTCTATATATATATTTCTCTCTCTCTCTATGTATGTATATATATATATATATATATATATATATATATATGTATATATATATATATATATATATATATATATATACGATCGGAATATGACCTTCTGATAAAAACAGCAATTTAAAAATATTCTATAAAGATTTAAGTGAATATATATATATATATATATATATATATATATATATATATATATATATATATATATATAATTATCAAAAGACAACTGTTTTATCGTTTCCTTATTCAACACTAAGATTCGAAAACCAGGCGCAGGTAACAATCAAGAATAACCACCTGCGTTCGAATCCGGTTGGTTTCTGGTATAAGTGCAATTGGATATAGTCGGCAATTAAGATAACTAAGGGATGGTTTTCAGGAACCAAGGAACAGCTAGCGTCTAATATAAAGGCTACCTAAATGTTGAATATAGATAGGGAGGTAAAAGACTATACATTGAATACACTTTCATATATATATATATATATATATATATATATATATATATATATATATATATGCACTTGCTGTATTAAGATTATGAGGGTAGTAGAGGTAAGATGGGAGAACCTTTCTTTACTGATTACTCAATGGAGTAAAGCTAATTTTGTAAATTTAAAACTAAAAAAAATATATACACCCCCACGCAAATATATTTCTTGCGATTACTGTTCTAACAATAGGGAGGGGAGTACTCTCTATCAGTTATTGAATTCTAGCTCTTAAACAGCGGGATAAAACACTTACCAATTTAATAGTATCTATGAATACATAATAGTAGAGTGTTTTAGAGTGGTTGAGCTCCGGTAGTTTAGCTATAGAAGGAGAGGTTGGATATTTATTCCAAACTATTTTTTCAACTTATGAATCACCTAGCTATTCTCACGAAAATAGCCCAAATGATTTCCTCCAAAAATGATACATGCAACAATTTTTTACCTCATATTGATGGGCATGTGTAAGTTTTTTTTACTTAGAACATCTGACATAAAATAACACTACAACAAAGAAAAATTAATGTGAGGTGATAATTATGAATACAAAATAACAAAACTTATCTACACGTGATATTGATTAAAGTATAATTTAAAAGGGAAGCTTAGATGTTCAGAATTACTTAAAGAGCCAAAATGTTATAGTTTATGTCAGTTTTAGAATATTGAAAAATATTGACCGAACGCCGAAACTTTACCTATTAGTAAGTAACAGCATCCGACAGGGAAAACATCTAAAATAGATTGGTTTCGTTATATAATTAAATTATATCATAATATCATAAATGCCATATTATCTTTAGATGACATTCGTAAGTTTAGAAGCTTGATATTTTAAAATCATACCCCATTGTCAAGAGCACGAAATTATATATGGAATATTTACATAAAGGTTAGAAAATGTACCTTAGTTTAAATAGGAACCATTATGGTATTTTAACCAATTAAATATTAGGGTATAAGGAAAAAAGATTCAAATGGAATACATAATTTGTATTAACTCCGCACTTAGTTTCGTATTCAAATGAGTAAATAGATACTCACAATATTAATGAAGTAAATTATGCAATGAGAATTATCTTTGAGTTAATTTAAATATTTTGTAGATAAACAATAAGCATCAATTGCTAAAATAGAAGAATAAAACTAAATAAATGTTCTGGTATAGGTTACCTGATTTATTGTACTAACTCTGAATTGTGGTTTCAAGATGGCGGACTTCCGAGGGTTGAATGTGAGTTCAACGTTTTTCATATAAACGTTTACCTTTCATGTCACACTACGTTGTATATTTCTTTCAAATTAAACACTTTTTATGTACTTTCTTATGAGCGTGAGGTGGACAGATCCAATAATGACATAATAATGTTGGTCTGTTTACTTTAAGCGAAACGATTCATAAAATAATTTGGACTAAAGTGTATCTGTTTTGAAAATGTTTTGTAAGTCTGGAATTAAAAAATACTATTTTCCATTCTCTTTTTAAATCAGAGTTCGATACAAAGAAACAACATACACAATAAATTCAAATGAAAAAAAAAAATGAGTAAAAATGAGTAAGTTTAAACAGAAAGGAATGTTTTTCTTAGGGCTTCACTGGAAAAAAAGCAGGCAGACATATTTAAAATATAAAGACTTACACCCGAAATTTATATCACATCTATATAGTAAAAAGGGAAAAGGAAATCAAAGGTGATAAAAAGGAAACGTTTGCGCAGACGAGAGGTTTCTAGTCAAATGCGCATTTATCTTTATATCTGAGAAGGTAGAATCGATCATAAGTAAAAGTATTTTTTAGAGATTTACAACCCTTAAAAAAGTCCTTATAAATTAAAATTCTTCTACATACTTAGCTACCTAATTACCTACTTAAATGTAAAAATAGGTGACACAATAAGCTGGTACTAGTGATGTAGAAGGGAGATGAAGGTGATCAAACAGATAACCACATGGCATGAAGACCTGGGTGTTCCAAGTTCGAATCCAGTCGGTTCCACAGCACCATTTTTATATAGGGATGTTGGCAACCTTCTCGTTGTCCTGCCCGTAAGTATCCGATGTCCTTCCAGAAAGATTTCTAACTAGAAAAACAGCGGGGAAACTAATGCCAACACCAGAATCACCTGATTCACAGGAACGAAGAAGTGATTTAGAAGTCTGTGAAGATATTGTCTAACATTGTTTTTAAAATATATAAATGGGTTTCATGGCATTTTTTAAAAATCTCATCTCCACAGCGGTAAGATGAGACACAAGGTCGAAAAGTGGGATTGAAAAGCCAGTTCCCTAGAGGAAGAGAAATCTGGCCTGCAAAAAATGCACGAGAAGCCCCGTCGGCATTCCCTAGTAAGGGCGCCTCAGGTAATTAGCAATAAACTAACCTCTCTCAAAGGGTGAGAAGGCAAAACCGAGAGGGTGTACTTTCCGGAACTGCATAGGACAAACCCTAAGACCGGCGGAATTAAGGCCCGAAGGCCAAGACGGTACTGGTCTAAAAGGTGTAGCATTCATCGGCACAGATACTACAGTTTGATCGCAGCCAAAAGGTCAAGAAAATTTTTAATGATTTTTGGGAGGTTAATGCCAATTTGTTCCGAAATTTGCAAAATACTCGCAAAAAGAAAGATTGAAAAAAAATTAGGCCCCCCAAAATAACTATTACTACATATAAATACATTCTAAATTAAAATTTTTTTAGAAACAACAATTACCCAATATGTTTGAATGTTTTTATTAAATAATAATAATAATAATAATAATAATAATAATAATAATAATAATAATAATTTGTAGCATACTCCTGTAATCCAGCTAGTTGGAGGATGTTCGAGTAGTATGAAACCCGCTTTCCCCAAAACACACACATACACACACACACATATATATATATATATATATATATATATATATATATATATATATATATATATATATAGTACATTTATTGTATTAGTTTCTGTAGATGTAAATCCGTTTAAACTCAAGTGTTTATAAAAAGTGCTCAATAACAAGTAGAAATGTTCATAACTATAGATTTATATTTGTACAAACATTATTGGTTACATATGTGCATACATGTTTCGGTTGTATTCTTCGCAGAGATTGAACCTCTTCAGACCAAAGATTCCAGAGAAGTCGAAACATGTATGCACATATGTAACAAATAATGTTTGTATAATTAAAAATTTATACTTATATATATATATATATATATATATATATATATATATATATATATATATATATATATATATGGTAATACCAACTGACGCTGGTCCCGCACACAATCGTCGTGAAGGGTAATAAACGATGGAAAGACCTAAGAAAATGGCGCAAACCAAACCATTCAATTAGAAGAGTGCGGAGGGTACTGGAATCTTAGGGATGCTTATTACTATTCAAATTATGGATAACATTAACGGTCATTATCAGCGATAAATTAATAGCAAACGGCTGTTGCAATGACACAAAATGATTATTCGCGATTATCAAAAGAGGTGAGGTGTGCTGGTAATCTGGGGAAATGTTGTTATTTGGAGTCTAGGGAATACCAGTTTTTTTATTGCCAGTGAGCAATCACTGATATGACCATGCGTGAAGAATCCAACTGAGAAAACATTACCACCAACACCCCTACTACTACTACTACTACTACTACTACTACTACTACTACTACTACTACTACTAGTAATAATAATAATACTAATAATAATAATAATAATAATAATAATAATAATAATAATATAAATTAAAGACTGCGGAGGGCCGTGGAACTGCCCAATCAATAGTACGTGGGAGCACTTGGCGAACATGAAATATATAAATATCATGAAGTTATAGAAACAGACGACATTAAATTAACAGAAAGATTGGAATAGAATACTGCGAAGAAAAAAACGCTTAGAAACTAAATTATATAGTAGAAACCTGATGAAAGGGATACGTTACTAGGCAGTATCCCTAGTAAGATACTCTGTACAATTCATAAACTCAACCAAAAAAGAACTCGGAAGCCTGAACAAAAGAACTGGGAAACTAATGATCATGCACAATGCATTGCAACTGAAGGATAATACTGACTGACACAATGTAAAAAATACGAGAGAATTGTGAAGCAGACTTATAATTATAAAAGACTGCATGAATGATAGAATAGACGAAATAGTAAAACATAAAGTGGAATACAGAAAAGTGATCATCGCTACAAGAGGCACCGCCCAAATGAACAATGCAGGGAACAGCGAAACCCGAAGCAAACATTTGAGGAAAGCAAAATGGGAAGAAAACCAACCGCATGGACGATTTACAAGACTCACCAAAAAGACGCGCAAATACAAATTGGCATGACTACAAAAACGGAGACTTAAACGGAGAAATTGAATCGCTACTAACAACCGCACAAAACAACGGGATCACAATAGAACTATATCAAAGCCAAAATAAACACGCCCCAAGAAAACAGTAAATATAGATTATCTGAACAGAGAGACGAAACTGTAAATGGCATAAAATGTGAATGCAGCAAACTATCCCTGAAATCATACAACAACAGACACAACTTCTGCAAACGTGTGCAGACAAATGGTAGAAACAGCAAACTATCCCCGAAATAATACAACAACAGACACAACTTCTGCAAACGTGTGCAGACAGATGGTAGAAACACACACCGAAAAAAGTATTGGAAAATGAAAAGCACACCATTTTGGGGGGCATGGAGCTACACAGGTTATGTTCAGTTATACGAGGTGTACCCGCCCAAGCTTTACCTTCTCTTTTTAAGACGGGAGTAGTTTATTTCTAATCGCCCAAGGCGCCCATATTAATAATAACGACGGGACTGCTCAAAAATATTTGTAGGCCAGAGAGCATTTCTAGTGCGCGGGCGTATTAAAACCTCACCTGACTTTGTATCAAACTTCCTGCAGGGCAGCTAAATACATTCTGTTATGGACTTGAACCCATGTTTTATTTTAATCAAAGATATTATATACACATTTTAAAAAAAATCTTTGTTTTGTGGTATAAATGCGCCCGGAAAACACCAAGTAGCACTTCTAGTATATGCGTGTGTTTGTGTCATGTGGCTATGTGTGCATATAGGCGTACTTGTGCGTGTATGCATACGTATATATCATGCACACACACACACAGACTAACATACACACACATACACATACACATTTACGCTAAATTCCAGTTACCAAGATTTTATTAATTCTTTTCATTTTTTTCTATCCCCCTCCCCGGATCGTTTCGCACACAGATGAACAGCAGAAAATGTATAAGCATAATGTTTCATCCATGCTTCTCTTCAGAAAACCAAAATTAGCTTCATTAAAAAATGCAGAAGAGTTTTTTTTTAATTAAATTTTTTTTTTTTTAAATGAAGAAAAATTTGATCATTTTAATTTAGCGTAATATTCTTTATTTATATATGCTCTGTTGTTAAATGTTAATAATCATCGAGCTTTTACCTTAAATAGTTTGGACTATGTAATAAGAATATATGCATACACATATTTTTACGCACTTTATATATATATATATATATATATATATATATATATATATATAAGTGTGGGTGTGTGGATATGGGTGTCGCGACAATAATTATGTAGAAACCCTGAATGATGATGAGCAGGTCAGAGTTGATTCTTATCTTTTCTCTACTGAGTCTAAAACGAAAACGTGTTTCTTCCAAACGGACTTCTTCCTAATTGTTCCATTTTCGACGACTTGACTTTCTCGTAACAAATGAGTCACTCGGCCGATGGACGTTGTTAACGCGATTCCTCGATTACTCTCACGCACTGGTAGTGATTACTGTGCAAGAGCAAATGCTGACACGACTGGTCCTCCAAGGCCTCCTTCTCGCCCCCGATGCTTTCCCCCCACGAGGATGCCGGTAAATATCGCAATCCTCCTCGACGATCCTGGCCATCAATCAGAAACTTTCTTTCTTGTTAATGAAAGTGAATTGTAAATTTAATTTTAGGACTAATCATTCAAGAGTTGTGTTTGCAAAAAAATAAATTTTGCAGGACTAAGTTTAGAGAGAGAGAGAGTGAGAGAGAGTGAGTGAGTGAGTGAGTGAGAGAGAGAGAAAGAGAGAGAGTGAGAGAGAGAGATAGAGAGAGAGAGAGAGAGAGAGAGTGAGTGAGAGAGAGAGAGAGAGAGAGAGAGAGAAGGAGCTGGGTCTCGGGGTGAAGGAGTTGGATGTCGTCAGTATCTACGCTGACTGATAATTACCGATCGGCTTAAAAATACACTCATCAGAAATTAGTCGACGTCTGCAAAGTTAATTTAAAAGATTTATTTATTTATCTATTTATTTATTTATTTTATTTTTGGTCAAGGGAAGTTAATAAAACAATAAAATAATTTACCAAATTTGGGGAAGGGGATTGGAAGGATAGAAGAGCTTGATGAATTGGTAAGAAAGACGAACACATTTTTGGTTTATATTTGATGCGTCTTTGTATCTCTATGAGAGGCTGTGTCTGTTGGTCGGTCGATCTTAATTTGGATGTAACTTACCATCTCTAAAAGAGTCTTTATTTGTCGATAGGTTGGCATGTCATGCTTAAGTTTGAAATAGCATTTTCTTTGGACTATCACCTTTAAGTTTGAAATAGCCTTTTCTTTGGTATGTAACGCTTAAGTTTGAAATAGCATTTTCTTTGGACTATCACCTTTAAGTTGTAAATAGCCTTTTCTTTGGTATGTAACGCTTACGTTTGAAATAGCATTTTTTTTAGACGATCACCTTTAAGTTGTAAATAGCCTTTTCTTTGGTATGTAACGCTTAAGTTTGAAATCGCATTCTGTGTTGTATGTAACGCTTAAGTTTCGGAATTTTTTAGATAAGGGTTGATAATTTGTAGAATTAGAATATTCGGACTACTGTTCTCATTTTGGGTGATTTTTTTTACTGTCATATGAAGTTTGAAGATTCAATCCTCAGTGCGGTCGATGCAAAGAATTGCGAATTACTAAAGACTTCTTCCCAGTCATGGCAGATGGAACGAGAGCATGCTACCCCCGTGGATTTAATAAAGGGTTTCGTTCGAAATTCCGTCCAGATTCCCGAGTTCGACAGAAAGATTCCTAAGTTCGACAAAGTACACCTGAAGAAGGTCGGTCGTTACATCGGCCGAAACGTTGGGATAAAAACACTCAAGATGAGAATAGTAGTCCGAATATTCCGAATTCTACAAATTGTAAGGTTTAAATTTAAAATAATATTTTCTTTGGTCCGTCACGTTCAAGTTTTAAATAGCATTTTCTTTTGTATGCCACACTTAAGTTTGAAATAGCATTTTGTGTTGTATGTAAGGCTTAAGTTGAAATAGTATTTTCTTTGGTCTGTCACGCTTAAGTTTGAAATAAAAAATTTTTTGTATGTGACGCTAAAATTTAAAATAGCCTTTCCTTTGGTGTGTAATGCTTAAGTTTGAAATAACATTTTAGGTTGTATGTCACTCTTAAGTTTGAAACAGCTTTTTCTTTGGTATGTCACGCTTTATTTTCAAATAGCATGGTCTTTTGTATATACCCTTTAAGTTTAAAAATAGCATTTCTTTGGTATGTCACGCTTAAGTTACAAATATCATTTTCTTTGGTATGTCACGCTTAAGTTACAAATATCATTTTATTTGGTATGTCACGCTTAATTTTCAAATAGCATTGTCTTTTGTATATACCCTTTAAGCTTAAAAATAGCATTTCTTTGGTATGTCACGCTTAAGTTACAAATATCATTTTCTTTGGTATGTCACGCTTAAGTTACAAATATCATTTTATTTGGTATGTCACGCTTAAGTTACAAATAGAATTCTCTTTCATGTCACGATTAAGTTTGAAATAACATTTTTAGATGCGACCTGGTATCCATATCAGATGCTCTGTCTGTCCGTCAATCCGTCACGCTTAACTTTTAAATATCATTTTCGTGACTAAACGCACCGATTGAATGGACGCATTTTAAGAAAAAAACTATTTTCGTTTTTGTTTTCGATTGTTTATTTCGTGGTTTGTTTGCGTTTTATTTTTATTTTCTTGGTAAATTTGACGCCTTGTTCTTTGTTTTTGACAAATGAAACGACGGATCTTAAATCTATAAATTAGCTTTTATCGCATTGTCTTATTGTTTTCATGTTTTGTCCGCTTTATTTCTTGTTGTTTGTAAGAAAAGCAAAAATTATTTATATTTAAAGATTCATCAGACTTGATTCTCTCAGAAGAAAACACTTTTAATAGAACGTTTCAAAACTCAAACCGATGTTTTGTATTGCAAACACTTAGCCATACCCACACCCTTGCATTGTATGGATAGACACACACACATTACACTTACACATATGCGCACATACGTGCGCACACACAGAAGCACACATACTCATACATACATATATGCGCATATACGTGCGTACACACAGAAGCACACATACTCATACATACACACACATATATACATATATATACACCAACACACACACACACACACACACATATATATATACACATATATATATATATATATACTATCATTTATAAATAAATATTATTTTCAAAACAAACCCATATACACTAGTGTTTCCTGCCAACTATGCAATCGTCAGTATGAGAGCAGAAATCTCTACCGGTCACACGGTTCGAACCCCGATACGAAAGTCATGTTTTACTCACTAGCCGATGCGCGTACAACTGCTCCAACGCGCATTGTCGAGAAATGGAAAGTAAGTAAGCATGTAAATAGAAAAAAAAACGTGGCTATCCAGCAAGCAGTCAAGAGAGAACTCAATAGGCGTGGTGCAGAGTTAGGCAGTACGCAGAATTACGACTTGTTGTCAGCTTAACTTAAAGAACTCAATCTGGCGAGAACTTTGAATAATCATTTATAAATACATATTATTTTCAAAATAAACCCATATACACATGTGTTTAATGCCAAACCGGCAATAGTCTGTATCTGAGGAGATAATCCCCGTCGGTAGTTAATCTGAATGTACGTCCGATTATAAAACCAACATAAAAAATATTAAAGATACATCTATTAAACAGAAGTAGCGGTATTGCTAAAAAAATGTAGACATAGAATAAACTTTACTTTGGGATAACTAGAAAACAAACATCATTATGAAAGTATAAAGACAAAAAAACCCTAAACAATCAAATAAAATCAAATTTATTCGGATAAATAGCATAGTACAACAAGCCATATAAAGAGACAGGTGGAAGCATTTGCATCCACATAAAGTTTGAATGTTTGTCCAAGGCCGCTTTAAACTTGGACATGCTAGTCATCGTCACGATCTCCTCTGGCAGGTTGTTCCACGAAGCAGAAACATAGAAAGGTTGCCTCTCTAATATAAAACCGAATGCGACGGTTTTATATTCTTTGCGAGTGGCTACGATAGCCACGACTTGGCGTTGGAGTGAAAACTCCTCGAAAAGTTGATTTACATTTCCGTTGATGATATTGCACGTCAGAATCAAGTCTCCTCGCATACTCTGCTGCTCACAGGAGAATATATTTAGTCTTTAGAGCCGCGCTGTGTAGATGAGTTTGGAGAGTCGTGTCACCATCCTGATTTCTAGCCGCTGAACATGCTCCAGGTGTGCGATATCTTTTTTGTAGACAAAGATTCAGAACAGAGTCTGATTTACCTACGTGTGAATCGGAAGCCAAACTGTCAGAAAAAATAAGTTATTCTCTCCGATGGGAGAAGAATGTGAACGTTCATAATAGCCAATAGTTTAAAGTATCAAGGGAAGTCAGTTAAAAATTACTAATTGATGTCAGTAGAAAATATGAGTGCGTTTTATTTAGATGATCAAAAACAATAGCTTTCAGTTAAACTGGAGTGACCGATAGGACTAATTGGAAATGGGGATAAACGCTGTGAACAGACAATGACAAAAAGCACATTGCCTATAAAAGAAATGGATGAATTTACACTTTTGATATTTGTAACATGACAAAGTCTTTCGATTTAATTAAACATGAAGGTTCCTGGCTATGAGTATATTTTATACTATATGTATATATATATATATATATATATATAGTATATTTTATACTATATATATCTACATATATATATATAGTATATTTTATATTATATATATAGTATATTTTATACTATATATCTATATATATAGTATATTTTTACTATATCACTCTCTATATATACTATATAATATATTATATATCTCTCTATATATAGTATATTTTATACTATATATATAGTATATTTTATACTATATATAGTATATTTTATACTATATGTATAGTATATTTTATACTATATATAGTATATTTTATACTATATATATAGTATTTATTATACTATATATACATATATATAGTATATTTTATACTATATATATATATATATAGTATAGTTTATAATATATATATATATAGTATATTTTATATTATATATATAGTATATTTTATATTATATATATTGTATAGTTTATAATATATATATATATAGTATATTTTATATTATATATATAGTATATTTTATATTATATATATTGTATAGTTTATAATATATATATATATAGTATATTTTATATTATATATATAGTATAGTTTATAATATATATATATAGTATAGTTTATAATATATATATATATAGTATATTTTATATTATATATATATATAGTATATTTTATATTATATATATATATAGTATATTTTATATTATATATATATATAGTATAGTTTATAATATATATATATAGTATATTTTATATTATATATATATATATATATAGTATAGTTTATAATATATATATATAGTATATTTTATATTATATATATATATATATATAGTATAGTTTATAATATATATATATAGTATAGTTTATAATATATATATATAGTATAGTTTATAATATATATATATAGTATAGTTTATAATATATATATATAGTATAGTTTATAATATATATATATAGTATAGTTTATAATATATATATATAGTATAGTTTATAATATATATATATATAGTATAGTTTATAATATATATATATAGTATAGTTTATAATATATATATATATATATATATATATATATATATATAGTATAGTTTATTATATAAATATATATATATAGTATAGTTTATAATATATATATATATAGTATAGTTTATAATATATATATATATAGTATAGTTTATAATATATATATATATAGTATAGTTTATAATATATATATATATATATATATATATATATATATATATATACGAGGCCTGTCTAAAACGTATCCGACCTTAGGCCAGAAAAAATATTTCAAATACGTGTCAGGGTTTTGATCCTAATCCCCTTCGAAGTAGGCCCCTTGTGCTTGCACACACTTAGCTCACCGATCCATCTAAGGGGCCTACCTTGAAGGAGATTAGGGTCCCTACCCTGTCATGTATTTTAAATATTTTGTCTAAGGTCGGATACTATTTAGACAGGCCTCGTATATATATATATATATATATATATATATATATATATATATATATATATATATATATATATATATATATATAGCTGCAAATGTTTCCACACCTTCTTGAATTGTGTACGCTGGCAAAGAAAATCTCCACCGACTTTTAGCAATAGTTCAAGATCATCGCAAAAGCGAATGGAATACTTTGCGTTTGCTGATATTATATATATATATATATATATATATATATATATATATATATATATATATATATATATATATATATAAACATTAGAAGTTAGTCGTCACTGTCGAAAAAATGGTCGAGCTTTTTTCCTCGGTGTACATCCTTGCCTATCTAGCCACACTGAAAAGCTGTGATACAGCACAATTGTCTATCTGTAGTGACTATATGCACAGGCTACTTTGTACATGTTTTATATGTGTAAATGCTGGAAAAAGTACCCGGTAAATATACATCGGGAAACGCTTGGTTTGCTAGTTATAGGCCAATGAAACAAATACTGATCGACGTTCTTAACTGTAAACATCTAACATGTACAATGGTTTGCATGCATTAGATAAGCTCTCCAAAAGATGCACCCTTTACAGTAATGCGCCCCGTGGAAGCAGGACTACGCTCCTAAATTCAAAGCGCGTTTCGCATAGCCTCTCACCCTGCTATAATTCGATTGTTGAGATCCTTATCATTATGTACTGGAGTTTAATAAATAATTGATTTCAAATGCCCCCACAAGTAAAAATCCAAACGATTAACATCAGGTAAGCTAGTAGGCCAGATAAGTGGTACATCTGATCCTAACTACCGATCAGAGAGATCTCTGACAAAGTACCTGCGGGCTATGCGACTGAAATGGGGGTGGGTGGGTAGGGAAATATCATGCATGAAATATTGTCGTCGTTGAGTGGCAAGTGTAATGTTGACCATGACATAAAGCATCATGTTATTCAATAAACGATGATATGTCTCACCCGTCAATCTATGTTGAAGTAGATAGGGCCACACTAACGTATCACCAAGAATACTTGGTCAGATGTTGAGCGACACCATCATGGCACAGTTGCGTGTGGATAATCATTTGCTCATGCCTACTGATTGCGAACGTTTATTATTCCACCTCGTGTTAACTGTGCTTTATCAGCAAAGAAAATGCAACTAGAAAACTCAGGATTTCCAACGCTCTCTTTAGTGAATCATTCGCAGATCGTAGCCTGTGTAGGGTCATCTGTTTGTAATAACATCTGTACACATTGTAGACGTTACTCTTTTCAAACAATGGAATAAGGTATAGCCGTTTGCCTTGTCACTTGTTGCGTACTGATTTCAGGAGTATCTTGTACATTATTGAGTATTTCTTTCTCTTATTCTAATGTCGTTTACCTTGATTGTACTTTGTTGCCACAACAAGGTTTGAATGTTTCATGTTCACAGAAGAAGGGAAGCATGTTTTTCTATGTGGGAATCTTCTGTTCGAAAATTCTCCTGGTACAGCCCACAAGCTTCTGTAGCATTACCATTCGCCAAATCATAGACGACGTGAATATCTTCTCCCCTTGTTTGCGTATACAGCACCAGTCAATAGACAGTGAAATCAGTGAACTCAATGATATTATTATTAAAATAATAATAATGGAAAAACTAGCAGGAATACATTTATAAACATGAAACCGACCCATAATGCATGATCAACTATTGAATGCAACCTTTTTATTTAATCATATTTGTGACCTTAAACACAGAAACCCAAACCGCATAGAATGGGCAATCCTTGAAAGTGTAAATTCTTACCTCCAGTTTCGAAATATTAAAACTAGTGTATGGTGAAGATTTTAATATGCTAAATAACAAATCTGAAGTCATTTCCACTTGTTTGCACAAAAAATCCAAATACGACCAATGTAAAGAAACTATTTAAAATACCCTACAAAAACTGAAATTTGGGGAATATTTATTAATTCATGCTAACACCTTCACTAGACCACAGAACAAACAGCTCAGATATGTCAAGACTAAATCGTGCCATCCCCTCTTGCATTTAAGAACCTTGTACCCAACATTAGCAAGAGAATCTCCCTCCTTTCATCCACCCCAGGGACTTTCCAGCAATCCGCCTCATATTACAACAAATCCCTCCCCGAAAACGTAATATCGATGAAATCTCTTACATACCCACCTAACCTACTAGACAACACAGACGCAATAGACAAAGAAAGATTAGATGGTTTACCCCCCCTTATTCCATCAGTGTCAAATATAGGATAAGCGAGCAGTTTCTCAAATTAATAGACAAACACTTCCAACCACCAAATAAGCTCTATAAATTCTTTAATAGAAACACGATCAAAACTAGTTATTCTTGCTTTCCATTCTTAGGATCCATTCTAACTTCAAAACCAACACGATCAACTAATCCTCCCAACCCTCGCTCCTCATGCAAAAGAGGGGGTGCCCCTTAGTTTCATTGTATACGAAGCTAAAGTCATATCCGATGTAGATACTAAGAAAGAGGAAATTTACATCAGAATGACCCAAAGAACCTTTAAACAAAGACTATGCTTACAACAACACATTCAGATACTCCAAAAGACCATATCACTACCTTAGCAACCACTATATCGGAACTCCAGATGTCTAACACTCTCTATAAAATAGAATGGAGAATCACCAATAAACCAAAGTCCTATAGCTTTATTTCCAGATTTTTCCCAAATGTACCACTGAAAAATATCAGGGTTCTACAGGCAACCCTTCCATAAATTGCATGAACATTAAAACCGAAGTCTTCAAAAAATGTCCCAACAAAAGAAAATCTCTGCGAGCCCAAAGAACTGACAACGATAATACAACACACACTAATCACCCCTTAAGACTAATGATCTCCACATGATAAAATAAATTAATAAAAAAATATATATAACATTTCAAAAATTATTTTATTTAAATTTTTTTATAAACAACATAACACGCCCCCGGATATATTGCACATGCTACAAAAACAGGTACACCACACCTACATCCCAAACCCATATCCACTTTAACCCCATCCACCACAAATCTAACATTAATCAGTAGATACCCCATTTCTTTTAAAATTTCTAACATCATAAATACATGAATCCCCTAATTAATTAGGGGATTCATGTATTTATGATTTTTGAAATATAACTATCAACCCCCACAGAATTAAAGGAATTATAGATGCCTGAGACCTAACCCTAACCCTCCGCCTTACACATACCCTATAATAGACTCATACACTTTATTACATAAAGCAACCAGCATTAACTAAACACATAAACCCAACACGAATGCATATGGCACTGATAGTTAAAACATTAGATATCTCTTAGGTGCACCTTTCATTGGCAGAGTATACCCTCCGCCAGAATCCAGTCACTAAATAAAAATTTATCAACTGAATTACAGATCCCTCCATATATATAATATATATATACAAATATTATAAAACTATTTCATAAAAATAATTTAAAAAAATAAAAAATAAAAAATATAAAACAATAAACAAAAAAAAACAAAAATAAATAAATTAATTAATTAAAATCGTAGAGCCTAATCAATAAACTATGTCACACAGTTATTCCTAAAAATAAACACACGTTTGAAGCAGTAAAACTAACACCGCCTATCATAAATAATTAGATACATTTTTATTAAAACTTAATTACGATTAAGACCCATATATTATATTTAAACCTGACCCAGTACTTCTTTCAAAAGGGACACGTCAACAATGCACCGTTTTTAACGATGAATTCAGACGCCATTCCCTTTTGTTTTCGTTTTTTTTTCGGGACCTTCTTTAAAATACAAAACTACAAATGAATGAATAAGTAAATAAAACACCAAATAAAATAAAACCTTCTGAAACACAAAACTATAAATAGAATAAATAATAAATGAAATAAAACTCAATGAATCACATCCAATACATAAATATGACCCCGGTATTTTCTTCAAAAAGAGACTTCAATAATACACCGTCTTAAACTTCAATAATACACCGTCTTAAACTTCAATAATACACCGTCTTAAACTTCAATAATACACCGTCTTAAACTTCAATAATACACCGTCTTAAACTTCAATAATACACCGTCTGAAACTTCAATAATACACCGTCTGAAACTTCAATAATACACCGTCTGAAACTTCAATAATACACCGTCTTAAACTTCAATAATACACCGTCTTAAACTTCAATAATACACCGTCTTAAACTTCAATAATACACCGTCTGAAACTTCAATAATACACCGTCTTAAACTTCAATAATACACCGTCTGAAACTTCAATAATACACCGTCTGAAACTTCAATAATACACCGTCTTAAACTTCAATAATACACCGTCTTAAACTTCAATAATACACCGTCTTAAACTTCAATAATACACCGTCTGAAACTTCAATAATACACCGTCTTAAACTTCAATAATACACCGTCTGAAACTTCAATAATACACCGTCTTAAACTTCAATAATACACCGTCTGAAACTTCAATAATACACCGTCTTAAACTTCAATAATACACCGTCTTAAACTTCAATAATACACCGTCTGAAACTTCAATAATACACCGTCTTAAACTTCAATAATACACCGTCTGAAACTTCAATAATACACCGTCTTAAACTTCAATAATACACCGTCTTAAACTTCAATAATACACCGTCTTAAACTTCAATAATACACCGTCTTAAACGATGATCTCAAACGCCAACCCCTCTGTTTTCATTTTCCAAGACGCCGAAAATCTTCTACGGTCAATAGAAGATCTAAAAAATACAACTCTTTAAAATGAAAATGCAAAACTACAAATAATTAATTAAATAAAACACTTAGTAAACTAAAATAAAACACTTTTTTAAAAGACAAAACTATAAATAATACATAAATAAAAACGCAATGAATCCCAACCATTACAGTTTTTCCAAAGTAATACTTCTGTAATGCACCGGTATTTTAACGATGGACACAAACGCCATTGCTTATTGTGTCTTTCTTAAAAATCTCATTTCAGTACGCTGACGATTCTCTTTGGGTATAGTCTTTTGAGAAATTAAAAAAGTCAGCCTATCTTGATGAAACCTCGGTACGATTCTTAAATATATAACATATAGTTTTAAAATAAATAGTTTGTATTAGCTCACACTCTTCTGCGATCGAGCACTTTATTTCTTTCTTTTCAATATAACTTAACACACACACTATATGTATATATATGTGTGTATATATATATTTATATATATGTATATATGTATATATGTATATATATATGTTTATATATATATGTATATATATATGTTTATATATATTCATATGTATATATATATATGTATATATATGTATATATATGTATATGTATATATATGTATATATATATGTGTATATATATGTATATATATACATATATGTATATATATGTATATATATGTGTATATATATGTGTATCTATATGTATATATATGTATATATATATATATATATATATATATATTTATATATATATATATGTATATGTGAGAGAAAAATAATAATAAAACCTAAAAACAATGAATAAATAAATAAATGTGCAACTTACAATTTCGCACCGAGTTTATCGTACGATTTTAGAAGCAAAAAAAAAAATCCCAATTTCAGATTCTGTTCTTTGTGTGTGTGGAGAGTATTCATAGTAAACACCTCAATATATCTTCATGATTATATAGCATAAGGCAAACATCAAATCATAGTAAATATTTGTTACGTTATCTATTATGTGCGCTTATTTTTTTACATTTTTTATGACTGATACTTCGGGTGTGAGTCCCTGGACTAGGCACACACACAACCATATATATATATATATATATATATATATATATATATATATATATATATATATATATATATATATATATATATATATATATATATATGACTCGTGTTTCAGGTGTTTCGAATCCTGCGAGCGGTATGAATAATTATCTCTACACTGATGACGATTCCCGAAAGGATGAAACGTATACGTATGTAGCTAAAGAAATATATATATATATATATATATATATATATATATATATATATATATATATATATATATATATATATATATATACTTGTTTACGCGGTCTGCCAAAATGACTTAAGATTATGTTTAATTAGTGGTCGCACTGATATTATCATAAAATTATAGGATTACGTAAGTAATTTAATTTTGCATATATAAATTATTATAATAATTTATGGTAA
>OY744537.1:29405050-29425050 GCA_963556195.1 Sepiola atlantica
CTCTTAGATACTTAACCCCCCTCCTTTTTTAATTTTTTTTTATTTACTTATTATATATTTTGTTATTTCTTAATTTTCCAACGAATGTTAAGTCTGCAATATCTTGGATTTAGTTAGTTTCTCTAGGAATTTAAACTGCATTTTACTTTGTTTTTGTTGTTTAAAATGACTCAAAGCTTCTTTAGACTATATATATATATATATATATATATATATATATATATATATATATATATGTGTGTGTGTGTGTGTGTGTGTGTGTGTGTTGCGTGTGTGTATTTATAAATTATGTTTATTTATTGGCGATAAGAAAGCAAACGCTGTAGGTTAAACATATTAGTATGTATTCATAAGTGTACCTTAAAACAACAACATCAGCAGCACAAGTTCAAGCTATTTCTCCCGGGCAATGGCGTGTTTTTGTTCGTAAGTAAATAAAATGAAACATTTATTTTTGTTTGTGCTTTTTTTTATGAAGCTGTTTTCTGATTTGTAAATAGGAAACATTTACAAATATATTTCCTTTAATCCCCTTTCAGAGAATAAAAAAAATGAGAAAAACTAATCATCAAACGAAAGTAAAAAATCTAAAGAATATCTTTACCCCCAAATGACTAATGGTAGAATTTTGACAGTTAGAAAATGGATGGAAGATTTTGTTTTTGAAGTCCCGTCTGGACCTTGAAGCAAGTTCTGTCTTCTGTCGGGCCTCACGCCGAAGCACTTCGCCAAAACATATTTTAGAAGACCAAAAGAAATCAAAAATCCATCACTAGATAAGAGTTAAGAAATAACAGGTGATGTTTTCTGTGAATTACAAAATGGTGGACGCAATAAAGGTAAATAAGAAAAAAAAACAAAAGATCAGAAATTATCAATCTTGGCTTAAGTTTATTTTTTTGTGCGGCGTATCAACCATTTTAGTTGTTATTTATTATTGAACACAAATTTCTATTTAACATATTGTTAGGAGAGGATATTCTCAATAGTATTAAGGTATGATTCAATGCAATCGATTCAACTTGAAATCTTCTTAGCCGGTTCTACACGTTAATCGAACTAGAATAAAGATGTTTTTACTTCAACTTGAAAACAATAACTAAAAACAGTGAATCCATTATTAGAATACACACCATTAGAAATTTGTGTCAATAAATAAATAACAATCATCCATAAGTAAATCTTTTGTAACTTAATAACTTTAATACACACAAAATAATTCATTTTACTTATACTAGAGACTACGACACAAGCAATTTCGGCTACAAACGTGGTGTTTAATTGTTAAGTTTAGTTATATTTATTAATAGTTTAAGTTAAATAAGTTCAGTTATTACTTGTTAAAATTAATTAAGTTAAGTTTGGTTATATTTATTAATTTTAGGAGAGTGGACCTTGGGTTTACTTTCGGCAGCCTCGTAGCTCTCGCTTTCAATATTTTGTTCTTTAGTCCTCGCATTTAATGAGCGATGTTTCCGACAAAGGGGGAAGAATTGCTGTTTTCTGGGTCGGAATCTATCCATCTAACACTTATCATTTGCTAGTTTTTAATCTTGAAGTAGTATTTTTTAGCTACTTACATCAAGTGGCTTCATGCCTTGTGTGGAGTGATTTTTAAAAAAAATTGAACCATGAAGTAAATTCATAAATTCTCATATGAAACTCAGTTATTTATATTTCGGAATGTTTTAGATGAGGATTGGTAATTTGGACCATTCGGACTACTATGAATATCTGGTTTGTTATTTCGATACTTTTTAGGAATAGGTATCCAAAAAAATTAAGTATTACGTCATCAATTCCTAGTTTTACCGAAGACCTCTGAGACTGGCGAACAGTAACGAACTAAACCGAACAAACTGAATGTATTCGTAGCGTTATTTTGTGAAGAAGTTATTTAACGAAAGAAACTATTTATTTTATCTTGTATCTAAGTGTATTCTGTAATGGTGTTTTGGTACTTCTACAAAATACGAACCGAAATATTTTTCTTTACCCTAAGCCCTAACCCAATACTAACATAACGCAAATCCTACCCCTACCTCTAACCTAAGTTTTAGGTTTAGTTAGGAAAAAGTCGGTTTATTTTTTCTTTAGTAAAGATAAATGAAAAGATATCAAAAAATTCCAAATGGAAAGTTGCAAAAGTAACAAGAGTATCCAAAAAATTTCGTTAAAGTCGGAACAATTTTTCTAATTGATTGAAAAAAAAAACCGTCTGGCCCCAAAAAGTAACAGTATCTCATTTATTTATATATTTTTGTAAAAAGTCTGAACTTTATTCGGCTTTCTCTTTTCGTAGTCAGAACTGCTTACGTCACAAAAACGTCACAACTACAAATCTATGGATACCTATTCTTAAATAGCACTATTTTGTTCACAACGTTTCAGCCGATGTAACCTTCGACCTTCTTTAGGTGCACCTTTTCCTACTTGTGAATCTTTATACCGAACTTGAGAACCAATGCAGAATTTTGAGATAAACTTTTGATTTAATTCATAGGGGTATTTTGTTTTCATTTCGTCAGCCATGGTCTGACAGAAGTGCTAATTTTCATGCTATTCTTAAAAATTATCGCCTGTAGTTACATTGGCTGAAACGTTGTGAATATAAGAACCACGATACGGATAGTAGTCCGAAAATATATATTTATTTATAGCTTCATTTCACAAATCTTCAATTTCATTAACAATTTGAAAATATTTATTTCTTAAGAAATATATAATTAAACATTTGTGAAAACATAATTACACTGGTTTCCAAAAAATAATTGTTGGTCTGAGGCAAGAATGGGGATAGGTGATTTTTGCTAATTTGGGTATGGTAAATTCAAATTTATAAATAGTTTTGCTCTATCACCTCTAGTTTTCTGGCTTTTAAATAGTCTTATTTTAGTATAAACAGAGAATAATTGTGCATATTTCAAAAGTTGCAACAGATTATAACAGATAACACAGAATAAAGAAAACTGATTGAATAAATATACTTGGATGACACAATTACACAATTCATAATACCACAGAGAGTCAAAAGTGCGTTTTCCTAGAAGATCTGGTGTATCATGCCTCCGGGATGTCACGCAAGGGCATCCAGCAGAAGTCTCCCATCATGCCAGGGTTCCATTTGCCTTGATAGTTGCTCTCCATCTTCGTAATGTCTTGGTGGAATTTTTTCTATGCTCATCACTTACTGCTCCAAGTTTTGTCGGGAAGAAGTTGAGGTGGGAATGGAGAAAATGAATCTTGAGTGACATTCGGCACCCCATATCCAAAATCCGTCTTGATATATAGCTATATATATATAATGTAATGCTATCACTTACATTTAGTGCATAATAACTAAAAAAAGCCATAAGTCTCACAATATTAGAATTAGCCCTGAATGCATATACGCCTTTATGTACCGTATATGCACAAAATGCACACTATGCATATCTAAAAAAACAACAGGTGATCAGTAAAAACGGATTTCAAATTTGAATTCAGCACCCCCAAACTAGGTAAAAATGGATATTTTTGTGCTTGCCTCCATTTCTTTGTAAATCAGTGTTATTAGATTTAAATTTAAAAGTTGAATTTTATACACATTAAAAAGTTAATGTACACATTTACTTTGTTGTCGTCATATTCTAAATAATCTGTTTCAACTGCTAAATTAAAAAGAAAAACCTTTGTGGATATATCCGGAACATCAAGAAGTTTCATCGAATCTCCTGCTGGTTTCGCAGGGCGGGATCAAGATCGAAACGTCCCCTTGAATATTGGCGATAGAAAGTCGCTGATAGAACTAAGTTAACGAACGAATGATCCCCTTCCCGATGTGGCGCGATATTGATCCAGCCAGGCGATTGTAGTAGTCCAAATAATCAAAATAATACAAATCAATTATTTGTTAAATAAAAAAGGAAAATAAACTTTATTCATTGTGTAGAGTTTAAAAGAGATACTTACCCCACCTTTTCATGATTGGTCGTAAAGTCAGAATCCAGTTTTTAGATTGGACACGATCAACGTCACAGTTAAGATCATGTTGGTCTAAACGTTATTTAGATATAGATAATCTTCAGAATACAGTGTTTATCATTAGGATACGTTTTAGGTATTCGTTGGATGAGGTAAGCATGAAAAACGGATAAACAGACAAGAATATTGTAATGCCTGAAAACGCAAAATAAAAAAAAATCTATTCCAAAATGTCTTAAAGTATTTGGTAAAGCCCTTGACATGTCGGAAGATGCAACAAAACGCACTTTAAAAACCAATCGAGTTGCTTGATAAGCGTGAGGGGATTTTCGCTAAAAGGGTATTCATTTTTGGCAAAAATTTAAATACGGTTCAGTCGGCTGGCCAAGCGACACGCATATCGCAGGTTATCACAGTTGTTAAGAAAAACATCTTTTAGCGTGCCCTTGTTTCTTCTCTTGCTTTCTTTTCTTAATTTAAATACATAAAAATAAAAGAGTTTAATAATCCTCCATTTGGTTACATTAGTGATATTTTCCTGTTTTGTAATTAAGACGAAAAAGACAGTCAATAAAACATATGTATACAACAATAAATCACTTTGTGATTATATATGTATATATATATATATATATATGTATATTTAGGCAGCAAGTCATTATCTAAGCAAGCGTTGTTGAACATCACGAAACTTTCGCGTTTGTATATTTTCCTCGTGAGGTTCTCAAACCGTCGAGCCATCTTTCTGGTTTCAGGTGGCAATCCGTATAGTACTTCACCGATAGTTTTAAATTTGGCCATTTTCTCGAGCGCTTTCGACTTTCGTAGTCGTCTTCAGGATTAGGGTTTTGTTTGTTTTTTAAAATTTAAATAAGAAGACTGGAGTTAGTGTTTTATAGTTATCGTTACGGGCGAATGAATGAGAGAAAAGGGTGTGTGGTTGAGTTAATTTTATTCTATCGTTTGTGTGTTTGGTTTTATTGTTTACTTATTTATTTTATTAGTTCTTATTTTTGCTATTATTTATTTATGTATTATTATTTATTCCTATTACTATATATATATATATATATATATATATATATATATATATATATATATATATATATATATATATACAGGGTGATTCATAAGTCACTTCACTTAGCTATTTAAAATGATTACCATATGAAACACAAACATACTATGAACTTTTGATAATTGTTATCTTACTCTCTAATTACTGCTATTTGTTATTTTAAATTTGTTCGTTTATATATTTGTTTCTATATATATTTATTTCATAATCAATCAAATATGCTACAAAGAGTCGTAAATTCCTTGCAATAAAGAATAGAGCTATGCATGCAGAACGAAGGTGGAAATTTTGAAAATTTGCTGTAATTTTAAACTTCCATAAATGAATTTGTTGAATAAACTTTCCGTTTTGTATTACCGTATATTTAACTTTGGAATTTCAAAAATAAATAGCTAAGTGACTTATGAATCACCCTGTATATATATATATATATATATATATATATATATATATATATATATATATATATATATATGTGTGTGTGTGTGTGTGTGTGTGTCTGCGTATGTATAAATACACGGTCGAAGCGAGACATTATAATCACAAAGCCATTTATTGTTGTACACATATGTTTATTGACTAAGGACGAAACGTATACGTACATAGATAATAAACGAAAAAAAAAATTATTTGTAGTTCCTAGAAAACCCTCTAGATGGGCACTGTAAGTGTAGTATAAACACAGCATGACGTCGCTAGCTATAAATGCATCTTTCCTTTCATTAAGTTGAACGCTCTTATGACGTCAAGCCGCCGAAATAAGTGTTAAAATTATCACTGTTCATTTAGCTATCCAGTAGTGGCCGAATGGTTCTAGGTGTCGGGATTTGAGTTGTAAAATACTCGTAGCCCGGGGTTTCAAATCATGCGACTAGTCGTAAGATTCGGCACGATTCATTTCTATCTTTGTACTCCACTTTGCATTGCATAAATCTAATACTTTTCTTCATATTTATATTAATCTTTGTAGCAGTATTAATAAACAACGATTTAATGAACAACGTTTAACATCAAAATGATTATTTTGAAATTCGAAAGATAAATTCCGGTTTTTGTTTTTGTTGTTGACAACGACAACGATGCTACTGCCTTTTCCCCATCTCTTTCTTTCTCTCTCGCGCCGCGCCAAAGCAACATTTTGATTTTTTTTTATTAAAGAGCCCAGCATCATCGCCTAAGCGAATTGAATTCTATTTTCTTATCGAATTATTACTTTATTAAAAGATAAATTTGTATAAAAATTACCAAAATATTAATATTTATCTATTTCATGAATGAATTCAAAATTTTTATACCGTGTTTACAAGAAACTTATTAACGAAATTCATTAAACTTAGGCATAATCGTTTTTTTGGAAGGAGGAGGCGCTGTTCATACAGTTTTGACAGCAAATCTTTATTTGTGGGCTCGATAGTCATACCTTTTATCCTAAATACCTTGGACTTACTCTACGCTATGCACTCTCACCAAAATACCACCTATACACTCTCACCAAAATACTGCATTCACTGTATGATTTAATCCTTACTTACTTTGCGAAGCGATAACGAGCTTGACCCATGTTTTTGCTATTGTTAGAGATAAATTCTGTGCGTTATACTTTTTGGAAATTGGGATTCCCTTTTTAGGCGATTACGTGTGGTTGTACGACCTTGACAGTCGGAAATAGGTTTTGTGTTTAAAAGTATATCAGTTAACTGCCCTTATAAGTTTAAATTAGCCTAAAAAATATCACTTCATTTTTTATGTAGGTAGATAATTTAGCTGAAGGTGTTGAGCTCTAAATTTACCAACATTTGTTGCTAGTTTTTAAATTAAAAAGAAAATTAGATTCATATTTTTAAAAAAATCGTCATTAAGTTTATTTTTATTTTTCTGTCTTTAATAATAAAAGCAAAAAGCATAAAATAACCATTTTAAATTACTAAGGAATATATCATTTTCTTATTTGCCCAATAGATGTTCCGCTTTTTGCGATCAGCAGAAAGAAAAAGGACGCAAAAAACAAATAGTCAACAAATAACTGTTACCAAAGGCAATACAACTTAATTTTCTACCTACCTGCTTTATATTTTAGTGCTTTAAAGTATTTTAAAGAGTTTTTTTTAAATTTTAATTAACAAGTTCGGTCAAATATATTATGTTAAACTGAAAAAACAAAGATGGCTTACAGTCGATCGCCGACCGTTAACGAAGTCTAATGATTTTTTTACGTGGGAGAAACACAACGTGAAGTGAAAAAAAGATTGAGTGAACACAAAAGGGACATAAAAAACAATAATTCTCGGTGTGCACTTTTCTCCCATGTACTAGAGCACGGTCACGCCTTCAAATTTGAACAAGCTAAAATCACAAAATACATTCACAACAAAGCTCGGCGAAGACTACTGGAAACTGCACTAATCACTGCCTCCAACACCATCAAACAACGAAATGGCTTCTATAACCTATCGCCCTTAATAAGTAAACTCATCCTTTCCGAACAAAACCTCATTCCAGATCATGGATAACATCCATTTTTCATCTCTCAAATCTCAATTACACTCACCCACATACCTCCGCATACACACCCACACACCCCTCCCCCACACACACATCTTCATCCACCATGAATCCGAACCTTCCAAGTTACTCTTCCTTCACATTCTTAACATGCAAACTGGTCAAAACATTCCTACTTTTCAAAATATTTCAAATATTTCACACCTAATCACAACAAATCTCCCCTCTCCCTCTCACCCTTTTCGACCTTTCGAGCCCTTCTCTCGCACCCTTACCCACCCATACGCCCACTCTTAAACCACCTCACTTTTTTCAAATCTCCTCTAAAACTGCGACACACCCACTCACCAAAATCACAGGCCCCTCTCCTCTTTCTCCCCCACCTTCCACTTCTCCGCATACCCCCCACACACACATCTTCATTTACCATGAACCCAAACCCTCCAACCTACTCACCTCTTACATTCTTGACATAGTCAGCTGGTCAAAGACTCCCCCCTCCTCTTTCCCCACCACTTCTTCACTCACTGCATTATTTCCCGCTCACCCCACCCCACCACACTTTCTCTCTTACAACCATCCACATCATCCCTGCTCACCCCAACCCCTCCACTTTTTCCACTAAGAACCAACCACATTTATTTCATTCCACACTACAGCCTCACCTAGCCCGGACCTCGGTCCCACTGCTTCCAGTAGTGGCTACTACTTTCTTCCCATCAAACACACCATGTCAACCCAATATGTGCACGTACTTGCATGATATTTTTCTTTATATTATCATCCTGAAGAAGTCTTACAAATAAAGACGAAACGTTGATGTATACATAAAAAAACATCCTTTTTTGGTTTTTCCTTTTTCATCTCCCATTACGTCGGATTACCTTCATCCTTTCTTTTCTCATATATATATATATATATATATATATATATATATATATATATATATATATATATATATATATATATATATCAGCAGGAAATAATCAGACTCAATTACGCTTGAACTTTAGTTGAGTACAGTTCTGAAGAAAGGAAAAGAGTTCACTAAATATTATATCATACGGAGTTTTCACCAGACCATCTTGATACAGGTATTACATAACATTGTAACATTGTGCAGATAGACAGATATATGTGTGTTTGTGGAAAATATAGAAATGTGTGTATGTATACATTGTATTAAAGGTGAAACTACTTAACTTGTTTCACCATTATATGTCATATTTGGTCCAACTTGTGTCTATCCGTCACACCTCTGCATTGTATTGTCTTCTAAGTATCACATTCATATATACAAGTAAACAATGCTTCCAGCAAACTACATAAACCTCTTATATATATATATATATATATATATATATATATATATATATATATATATATATATATATATATATATATTATACTATATATATTATATATATATATATATTATACTATATATATTCTCTCTCTCTCTATATATATATATTATACTATATATATTATATATATATATATTATACTATATATATTATATATATATATATATATATATTATATTAAGCCCCTTTAAGAAATTAAAGTTGAGCACTCACGGGGAAGTTAAAAATCAACTGTCAAAAAGCTCTAATGCAAAGTTCCGAATACGTTCGTCGAACACTCTCGACTAGTCTTCTATCTGTGCCCGCTTCTAGGTAATATAGATCTTAATTTCCCTAAATTACATGACAGTTTCCGTAGGCCGATTGGATCTGGCTGACTCTGTCTACCGGGTTCGCGCCTCCCGACCGTCCGAAATTCTTACTTCCCTGCACTGATGAGAGCAATAAGCTTGAAACGCTAGCGTCTGTAGGTATAAATAATTTAATATTTATTTATAAATATTATATATATATATATATATATATATATATATATATATATATATATATATATATATATATATATATATATGATAAAAATTACTATCAGCCTGTAAACAGAGAAGATATATAAATATAGTCAATGTATAACTCTAATGATAAGGCCCCCTTCCTATGAATACATAAACCAATACTTATATTATCAGTAAATACATATCTCTGATAATGTGTTAAAAAAAAATGTTCTGCGTTCTTACCCGCCCTTCTCCCAAAATAATTTCTTAGCGCTAGTAAATTTCACATATTTCTTTATAGCATTTTAGCCTTATCTTATTTTATATAACACCGCCCTTTTAATAACTTTGTTAAAAAATATACCCCTATGTACTTTATCTTAAAATAATATCACTACTAATATTGCCTTACATTGAATTTATTTTATACATAATCTCTGTAATATTACGCACTCTAAAAACGTAATATTTTTTAGTTTACCTTAAACCTTTCTAAGTAATAAAAATCCAAACATGTTCAAGGATTTTGGCTCTTTTAGGTTTTCACTGAATTATCCCCCTTTGACCTAGTCATAACCGATACTTTATAGTGAATAATATTGAGATAATGGTTTCCCTTTTTACATTCCAAGTAAACTGATAGAGATGATACGTTTAATTGACCGATTCTGAGGATATATTTTATTATTAACTTATTAACTTATTTATTATTAACTTAGTTACTTATTTATTATTAACTTAGTAACTGATTTATTATTAACTTAGTAACTGATTTATTATTAACTTAGTAACTTATTTATTATTAACTTATTAACTTATTTATTATTAACTTAGTAACTGATTTATTATTAACTTATTAACTTATTTATTATTAACTCATTTATTATTAACTTATCAACTTATTTATTATTAACTTATCAACTTATTTATTATTAACTTATTAACTTATTTATTATTAACTTAGTAACTTATTTATTATTAACTCATTTATTATTAACTTATTAACTTATTTATTATTAACTTAGTAACTTATTTATTATTAACTTAGTAACTTATTTATTATTAACTTAGTAACTTATTTATTATTAACTTAGTAACTTTTTTATTATTAACTCATTTATTATTAACTTATTAACTTATTTATTATTAACTTATTAACTTATTTATTATTAACTTATTATCTTATTTATTATTAATTTATTAACTTATTCATTATTAACTTATTAACTTATATATTATTAACTTATTAACTTATTTATTATTAACTTAGTAACTTATTTATTATTAACTTAGTAACTTATTTATTATTAACTTATTAACTTATTTATTATCAACTTATTAACTTATTTATTATCAACTTAGTAACTTATTTATTATCAACTTAGTAACTTATTTATTATCAACTTAGTAACTTATTTATTATTAACTTATTAACTTATTTATTATTAACTTAGTAACTTATTTATTATTAACTTAGTAACTGATTTATTATTAACTTAGTAACTTATTTATTATTAACTTATTGACTTATTTATTATTGACTTATTTATTATTAACTTATTTATTATTAACTTATTAACTTATTTATTATTAACTTATCAACTTATTTATTATTCACTTATTAACTTATTTATTATTAACTTATTAACTTATTTATTATTAACTTATTAACTTATTTATTATTAACTTATTAACTTATTTATTATTAACTTATTAACTTATTTATTATTAACTTATATATTATTAACTTATTAACTTATTTATTATTAACTTATTAACTTATTTATTATTAACTTATTAACTTATTTATTATTAACTTATTAACTTATTTATTATTAACTTATTAACTTATTCATTATTAACTTATTAACTTATATATTATTAACTTATTAACTTATTTATTATTAACTTAGAAACTTATTTATTATTAACTTAGTAACTTATTTATTATTAACTTATTAACTTATTAACTTATTTATTATTAAATTAGTAACTTATTTATTATCAACTTAGTAACTTATTTATTATCAACTTAGTAACTTATTAATTATCAACTTAGTAACTTATTTATTATCAACTTAGTAACTTATTTATTATTAACTTATTTATTATTAACTTAGTAACTTATTTATTATTAACTTAGTAACTGATTTATTATTAACTTAGTAACTGATTTATTATTAACTTAGTAACTTATTTATTATTAACTTATTAACTTATTTATTATTAACTTATTTATTATTAACTTATTAACTTATTTATTATTAACTTATCAACTTATTTATTATTCACTTATCAACTTATTTATTATTCACTTATTAACTTATTTATTATTAACTTATTAACTTATTTATTATTAACTTATTAACTTATTTATTATTAACTTATTAACTTATTTATTATTAACTTATTAACTTATTTATTATTAACTTATTAACTTATTTATTAATAACCTATCATCTTTCATCTTTGCTCTCACTCTCGAAATATATCTGACACTAAATAAGGCTCTTTGCGTTTGTTTACGAACAAGTTTACATAATACTGAGTCTTACAGTTAAAAGAAGAAACACTTAATATTTTTTTTATTAATCCGAGGCTTGACATATTTAATTATCTTAATATGTCAGAAGACGTATTTTGTTTACTTTTGAATCATAAAAATGTTTTAAAATCCTAATCTGTTAAATAATAAAAATAAAAATTAATATAGTTATTTAATTCCTTTTTCTTTTTAGTACCTTGTTTTTCCCCTCCAAAACTTCGTTTTTAAGACTACTTGAAGTATATCTCATATCATCATTAAAAAATTAATCCTTAACATTTTATAATTTTATTTAAAAATTTTAAAATATATTTTTCTCCCAAATTTTATGCATTTGAATTTCAATCCTCCTTTCCCTAATTATGTTCGTTTATTCATTTGTTTATTTAATATTTATTTAAATGTTTTAGTTTCATTACGCTAAAAAAACACATTTATATAAATAGCGTTTTAAAAAAAAAAGATTGTTTAAAATCTGCTTTTAATTTCACCAATATTTAAATCTATTTTTTTTAGATTCAAAGTGTTTTTATCAGTTCATATTATGGCGTCTGATTTATTCTCTTTCTTTTTGCTCTTTGTTGCTTTTGTTATTTGGTTTGTTTTCTCATTATCTGTTTTCTCTAACTCCTACTCTTCTTCTTCTTCTTCTTCTTCTTCTTCTTCATCGTTTCCTTTTTACTCTTTATATTCAGCTCAACTGAATAAAAAAATGTTGACATAATCAAGAGTTTTTATAGAATTTAGAGTCTCATATTCAAAAAATAAACTTAATATTTTTCTATTAATCCTATACTTAACTTAATTATTTCAACATTACATAGGGCTTATATTATTGTTTTAAGTCACCATTTTTAAAATCATTATTTTCTAAAGATTGAATCTAATATATTTCTTTAACACTTCTTTTCTATTCTACTATATCGTTTTTTTTTTTTAATTTTCTATTAAAGATTACTTGAAGTATATCTTAATTAATAATTAAATTCCTGAAAATGTTATATAACAATCTGTATTTGAAAAAAATCAAATATTTTTCTCTCTAATCCTGTATATTTGAATTGCAAAGCTTCCCTACTTTTATTGTCTTCATGTATTCGTTTACGTATTTTTATGATTATATTATTTTCATATATATTTATAAATGTTTCAAATTTTAGTTGCATTACGCTAGAAAGCTCAACACACACACACACACACACACACACACACACACATATATATATATATATATATATATATATATATATATACCGTTTTTTAAAATGCGACTGTTAATAATTTTTTTTTGAATTCTCCAATATTTTTAACATGTATTCGTTTACGTATTTTTATGATTATATTATTTTCATATATATTTATAAATGTTTCAAATTTTAGTTGCATTACGCTAGAAAGCTCAACACACACACATATATATATATATATATATATATATATATATATATATATATATATATATATATATATATATATATACCGTTTTTTAAAATGCGACTGTTAATAATTTTTTTTTGAATTCTCCAATATTTTTAACATTTTTAAAAAATGTAAACTGTTTTATTTTTAAATAGATCTTTTAAAACTCTAGCGTTTTTTTAATTTCTTTCTTTCTCCTTTTTGCTTTTGATTTTCGTTTATTGTTTTTCTTTTTTTCTCTTTTTCTTTCCATTTTCTTTTTCATCGTCACTTTCTCTAGTTCTTATATTTAACTAAACTGCTGAATTGAGCACGCCATATTTATTTCACATGCCAAGGAGGTTTGATTCGTGTCATGATGATTCTACATATATGCTAACTTTTCAAAACACATTTCACAGTTGAATCGTTTTTTAATTTTATTGGAATCCATCAGCCTTAACTATATAATTTAATGTTTCAATCGGACTTTTTCTACAACTGTACTGATACATCCATTATTAAAATGACTTTCTGTCCATATTGAAACAGTATGGGACTATTTATACTTTAATAGAATAGAATAAAGCCCAGACTATCATCTAAATCCTAGTACCCCTGTTGACCTCCTTGCTTCTGTTTTAGATTCATGCAAACTAAATAAAGCACACCTGTCAATATATCATCCAACGGAGATCAGAGATTAACAGAGAAAAAAATTAATTAACCAAAATAAATAAAGAAAAAGAAGTGACAGATAAAGTAAAGTCGAAACTTATTGACAATTCCCTTACCGAAGATTGTGAATCTTGAACGGCCAAAGCCAATCAAAATGAATAGGATTTTGATAGGAAGTCAGTAACCAATTCCCCGGTGCTGATTCAAAACTGATTCCCCGAGGACCCTGAACATAGAAGGAAGCTTGGATTTTTTTATTTGGATTCCGATTTGTCAAAGAATAAAACAGCTGTACATCATCGTTTATTTATAAATGTCAGAGATGTTTACTGATCGTCTTCTGACGATGGCTTTTTTGTTCAAGGTTCCGACTGAATCCGAGATTTGACTGTTCACCTGCAAACGTAATTTAGTATTTGAATTCAGTTGACACCAGACGCTTTGCATGTGTTAATAATTTTGATACTGGATTCAATGTTATGAAACCAAGAAAGTTGGTGATCATATGGCGCAAAATAATTTTGTTCTATTTAACGGAATTAGTTACATAAAGCAACTGGTCTTCTCAAGTGGTCACCCATTTAGTACTGACGAGACTAACCGTCGCGAAATTTCAGTGACTTGTGTGTTAAGGTGATTATAGGCATGTGTACAACATTTTGGTACATTATTTACTAGTGGCTCTAAGAAAAGTATAAAGCGCTTCATACTTTTCTAAGTAATAAAAATCTTCTAAATATTTTCAAGTTTTGTGGCTCTTTTGGGTTTACAAACTACAATGACCAAAACGTTATGAATATAAGTGTTACACCGGCCGTTCTTACACAGGAGAAACAACACCGGTTGTCACTATAAATAGTGCGAGACACCAGAAGACAAAACGCAGTCTTGTAACTGTCGTTCAGTCGCTTTCTTGGCCTTTTGGCCAAGATCAAAGTGTAGTATCTGTTCCGATAGATACTGCACAAGACTGGCCCTGTGCAGTTCTAGGAGGTCTACCCTCCCAGGCTTTGCCTCCCCTCTTTGGGGAGGAGTAAGTTTATTGCTTACTGTCTGAGGCGCCCCTACCGGGGAATGCCGACGGGGCTGCCCAGGCAATTTTTAAATGGTCAGATGGCTCACCTCTCGAGCGCTGGCTTATCTAATCCCACTTTCCGACCTTGTGTCACATTGTACCTTGTGGGAGGTAGATAAATACCCAGTCTTGTAACTGTCGTTCAGTCGCTTTCTTGGCCTTTTGGCCAAGATCAAAGTGTAGTATCTGTTCCGATAGATACTGCACAAGACTGGTCCTGTGCAGTTCTAGGAGGTCTACCCTCCCAGGCTTTGCCTCCCCTCTTTGGGGAGGAGTAAGTTTATTGCTTACTGTCTGAGTCGCCCCTACCGGGGAATGCCGACGGGGCTGGCTAGGCAATTTTTAAAGGTAATAGGTGCTCTCCCTCTAGAGTGCTGATTTATCAAAACCCCATTTTCCGACCATGTGTCACATTTTACTCTGTGGGGAGTAGATAAATACCCAGTCTTGTAACTGTCTAGCCAAGAGCTTGTCACTTTCTTACTTTGTTAATACACTTGTTAAACCAACCCTCGACTTGACTTCTTTTATTTATTATTTACTGTGGAACAACTTCACAACAATAAGAATAAACATTATTAGAAGAACATTGTGAAATATGTCAATAATGCAAATATCAATCACACAAATGATGTATTTTATCTTTGACATAATGTTGACGTCACATACTTTGGTTTGGTTCGTCTATTTTATGAAGTATCAACCTAGTTTTGGCCATTTAATAACAATTAATAATACATATTGTCAAGTATTCAATATATACGATTTGTTGAACACAAGTCACTATTTTACTCATAGGCATATGAGTAAAATAGTGACTTGCGTTCGACAAATTGTATACAAATAAAACCACTTCTTAGATATCAAATGTCTGTCTTTGATGACGTATGACTCTTTGTGCCAGCATGTTATTTGCATTTTATCCCGCAGGTTGAATATGTGAGATTGCCTTTTAAAATTGTTGCTACGGATGTATTCGTTTAAAATACCGTGTAAGTCAACCATCTAATATGCAAACATTGCTATAGATGCTATATGGATATTCATAGTGTATTGATGAATAATGCTATCGGTAGACAAACCTTGTAGAGAACACTCTACGATGTACACTACACGTAAATTGTAGTAATATGATGCGGCATATTCTATTTAGGTAGAAAGGGGAAATTTCCACTAGAAATTAAAATGACGTAGAGAGAGGAAATTTCCACCAGAAATTAAGACAACGTCTTCAAAGGAAATGACGTTACATGAAGTCTCGAGTGAGACATGGCAAATAAGCTAGTCTAATCTGTTTCTTCGCTATTAACTGTCGACCATAACAGACGCGTTTTTCGGAGATTATCTTCTACCTCCCAACAATGGCGGATAGGAGAATATGTAATATTCCTATAAAGATGCTGAGATCAATTTTAAAGAAAAAAAAATAAATACAAAAATATTAAAATGCATATTGTGTGCTGTTGTTATTAATATCTATTACAGCCGCTGAAGAAGGAGACATTAATCAGCACTGAAACAGCCACGACGTGTTAATAAAATAGCTTTTACGAGACGAAGAACGAGCCGGCACAATGCTACAGACGAACACTTGGACACCAACGGTATGCATGCATACATACATACATGATAGGAAGTCAACTTCCGAAGAATACGACAGTTTACTTGACGTTCCTGGATGACACAAACATTGTCGCGTCGCTGATGTTTTCTCTAATAGATCTTGCGGCCTTCCTAAAAGATACATTATTATTCACAGCTTTTTTCACTGGGATGGAGATTACTGATATGCCTATTGAGGCCATTAGCTTATTTGCAAAGCTTGCCACGGAAACTGCAAGATAATTCAGGATACGCGAGGCGTACGGATCAATGGTGTTTTGTTAAAACAATGTCTACTATCATTAGTTGAGTAATCATTTGTAAGACATGCTTGACCACAGGTATCATACATGTAAAATAGACAACAGCAACCGGCTTTCTTTCAGGCATATTCGGACAGAAGAGACAAAAATTGCAATCGATTTGACTGAATCCATGTATCAAGATAAATCGTTGTCTTTTTCAAGCTGTTCTTCAAACAATCTTTGTGCTGTTTTCGAAGTTCATAACGTGGACGAGACCCGACTGTCACTTCGTCGTAAAATGATTGCTTTGGCAAACAGCTCTCTTAACGGTAAACTGCATGACCTGACTATCTGAAGCGGAACTTCATTATCATAAATTCGGTGTTGTGTCTATTGGAACTATGCAATACTTCGTTTCCATGAGCAAAACCCCTCCAGGATATTTGCAAGCGTTTGACGTGTCTTTGTTTGTCCCACAAACGTAAAATACTACTGTGAGAAAAAATAGCCAAGAGTTTATATATGTTATACAATGTAATTATCACTTCTTTATATAAGAATACTATCTATACAAAATTAAATGCCAAGTTGTGAGCAAGCAGATGGCTCAGCATCACCGATTTAGTCTCACAAGTATTTTTGCGGATATAACACACGAGACTTCCATTTGTACATAGCCCTGTTCTACTTCTGTTTGACGCTGACGTAGTTAATTGTATCCATGGGATCTTATATGTCTCAGTAGACCATCTCTCGACAGACACACTCTGCCACAGGGACCACACTCATGGTCTTGATCAAAGGTGTCTGAGGATTTTGACACTGACCGCTTCCGCAAAGCACGTTTCAAGATGTCATACATAAACACATACATAGATACGTACGCCAATCTATGCATATATCTAACCTTTATAAAATAGATGTTTGTTAATATCGGAATTATGATGTTAGTGGAGAAATGTTCCAATTATATTAGTCATCAGTTCGTTGTCTTTGCGAAGCTACTGCCGGCATTTAAACCTAAAATGCCGGCACAAATACAACTCATTGGCGAGATTGAGAGGAATTTAAGTAAGCAGAAATTGGTGGTTAAAATGCATGAAATTAATCTATGTGAAAGAAGAGGAGACATTTTGAGAAGGTAAGTCTTGAAGCCAAATTATCCTGGCTGTCTTTGGCAGTTTTTCAAAAAGTTTTTCCTTTCTTTTTTTAAACGTGATAAAAATCCTCATTTCTTTATAGAAGGTTTGAAATTGAATCTGTCAATATTGTAGGCTATTTCTTGATCATTAGAAGGAGGCGTGATATACACATTGTGAAACTGGTATATTTACCGAGACAATATTATTTTGATATGCAAAAAACATTCTCATAGTTTCAGACAAAAGCATACATGTGCAGATAATATGCGGGGTATTTTTGGTTGATTACCTTCTATACTATAATAAAGACCAATGTGTATTTATTTATATATTTACGTATATATAATATGTATATATTATATATAATATATATATATATAAAATATAATATATATGATATATATTAACATATTATAATATATATATATATATATATATATATATATATATATATTAATAATGGAGATTATGTATTTGTCTGTCTGTCTGTAGCCGAAACTCCATCAGAGTAATCTATTAATAATGGAGATTATGTATCTGTCTGTTCGTCTGTCTGTCTGTCTGAACCCGAACTCTATCAGAGTAATATTACTATTTACTTAGTCTGCCAGTTTCTATATATAGTACTACAAAAACCGCCGTAAACATATAAATAAAGTAGAAATTTCAAGACGAGACTGCGATTCAAACAGAAAACGTATTAAGAATCTTACTTAAACTAATACTGTTTCAACTTCTTTATATACTGTTACAAAAACACGCTCAGACACCAGACGGGTTTTACAATTTACATAATTCATTTCTTTTAAACTTCTAATGAATTCATATTTACAAATATACACTTATAACTGCTATTATCAAATTTACATATGTATTTACAATATTTTCCGATAAGGTGATATTAATAGAAATTATTCATACAATTAATTAAACACATTTCATTAAGAAACCGGCGTGTTTTTTAAACCATACTTTGAATGCCAAGTACTGTTAAAATTGCCATCCTTTCGGAAGTGTCGCCATTTTGAGAGGATTTTTTTTCACATTATAATGCTTTATTTTAATTACGTTGTTAAGACAAGGTGTTTTGTTGTAATTTGAAGTTAAGCAAGGTATATCTTGGCCATTAGGAAATGGGTGACCATTTTGGAATAATAAATTGCTGACTAATCTTTCCGGTCCTTCCAGAAGTGACGTCATCGTGAGAGGATTTTTCACATTATCATTCTTTATTTTCATTTCGTTGTTAAGACAAGGTGTTTTGTTGTAAATTGAAGTTAAGCAAGGCGTATCCCAGCCATTAGTAAATGGGTGACCATTCTGGAAAAATAAATTGCTGACTCATCATTCCGGTCCTTCCGGAAGTGACGTAATTGTGAGAGGATTTTCTCACATTATCATGCTTTATTTTCATTACGTTGTTAAGACAAGGTGTTTTGTTGTAAATTAAAGTTAAGCAATAAATATACCGGCCATTACTAAATGGGTGACTATTTTGGAAGAATTAATTGTTGACTCATCCTTCTGGAAGTGACGTCATTGTGAGACGATTTTTTCAAATTATCATGCTTTATTTTCATTACGTTGTTAAGACAAGGTGTTTTGTTGTAAATCGAAGTTAAGCAACAAATATCTCAGCCATTACTAAATGGGTAACCATTTAGGAAGAATAACAAAATTGGTTCTTTGATATGCATCCAATAGCATATTTAAACATGAGTTTTTTGATATGACCGAGGCGCCTCTTATTTTTTTCTTTTCTTAAATATGTATAGGGAAGGGTAAAAAAAATTAGGGTGGGGGGGGTCATTTTATTTTAACTGAACAAAATTTTTTTCTCTTTTTAACTGAAAATATTACTATGAATGGGGGAGGGTAAAAAAAATTAGGGCGGTGTCGAACAATTATTTT
>OY744537.1:29430050-29450050 GCA_963556195.1 Sepiola atlantica
GTCTCGTCTGACAAAGTACAAATTTTATGCTACACAAAATATTGAAATATATATTTATATATTATACATACATTCAGTCTCTTACTCCTGATTATAACAAATTGTATTTGTAACACGTTAAATTTATTAGATTAAACATATCATATTCAGTCTAAAATATATATCTAAAAAATGTAACACAATAATTGCACAATTAGACTCAGGGTGGCTAAAATCCTTAATCGTACACTGAAACTCGTTTTTCACGTCCTTCTTTTTCAATTACCCCCCCCCCCCCCGAATTAATGAGTACTTCTATATACCCTTGATCCCTACCCTGAGCATCATATTCTCGTTCTCTTCTTTTTCTGTTTCTATATTTGTCAATTTTCCAGCTATAAATAAAACAAAGTAAGATGTCATTTTACTGTTTATGTTCGGTGAAAACGTTGACCCCCACGATATTCTTATAAAACACCCAATACAATATGAATACAACCGTTGGATTCTTAATCGAGACAAGTTGCGTTTAATCTTGGTCTAGGGATTTATTTTCAATTGCCTCCCCGGACAAAGAAACACAGACATCGCACGTACAGTATATATATTTCTTTGAGAGGTTTGACCTCCTTAACAGAAATCTATTTTCCTGGTGATTGATGGCGTATGCAAACTGATAATGTCAGTTGAAGTCTTTTTTTTTTGTTTTCTAAAGAAATCATATTTTCTTTGGCGTATGTCAAAATAGGTAAACACCTATCACAGGTGGTTAAGTTGGCTGGCCTGCTTATTTTGAATGATAGATATCTTTTGTTGTTCGGACATTCAGGCTAGCTTTTCTCTTCGTCGCTAGCCGACAAGGAGAGAAAGTGCATTCCAGTCTTTTATAACTTATGTTTATGGTGCGTTTGCCAACCCATACCCTGTTTTGTTGACATAAGCGTGTTTTCTGAAAAATAAACCCCGAAGAAACATCGACGTCTGCCAATTTTTAAATAGCTTGGCTAAATATAATTAATGATAACACACAATTATATAGTCTACTCTGGAGATTCCGAAACTTATTGGAAGTTATGACCCAAATCTATAGCTTATAAATATTCATGCATTTCTCGATAAACGTGTACTACGGTCCCATCCCATGCTCTGAACATGTTCTTACTGAATTAAAAAAAAAATCTTTTGAATACTACAAACAAGAAAATAAAATGAAAAAATCCCCAGAAAAAAAGACGTATGAAAACTGGGGTAAAATCATTAAGACTTGACATCTATTTTTTGCGGGGCATGTCGTCATTAGACAGAGTGACGATACCTCAGTACGTATTACGCTAAAATGCTCAAACTCCAACTGATATGGATTGAGGTACACCGAAACTAACGTGGATTAAGACTATTGTCAATATTGTCAATATTGTCAATATTGTCAATAATTTGAACCGTTCATGTTTTGCTATCAGCAATAAATATTACGAGGAAATGATACGCACACTAGTAGGAATTACAGAAGACAGAAATAATCTAAATGCTTACTGGGGAGTATTTTAAATGCTTACTTGACACTCTCCTCGGGTGTCTAAGGTATATCTTTACAGGGGTTTGTCAGGACAACCTGGCATGAGGATACTCTCGACAAGTAAGCCCTGGCAAAATATTCAAAGTAACATAGTATTCGAAGCCCAAATAACATACATTCGGTATTGCTACCCCACACTCGCTTATACAAGGAATGGTACACTTTATTCAAGTGATGTTGCCTCTAGTTATATCACTAGACCACCAGACCAAATAAATTCTTTTCCTGGAATCCGGTAAGACCAAGAGAGCACAATAGATATATACTATAACATAGCTAACTGGTCATCTTCACTTCTTTATTTACTAGACGTTTGACAAGTAGAGACAAACTTTAATGAACCACTAGGATATCTATTATCTTATACAGAGATCAAGTGTTATTCCCAGGAAGAGAACTCTTGATTTCTGAGAACTTATACTGAACTAAAATAACAAATAAAAATACATAGTTTGAATGCTTACTAGACACTGTCCTCGTGTGTCTTCAGTCTCTCTGTATAGGGCTTTGTAAGGATACTCTGACATGAGGATATTTCGCCCGACAAGTAAACCCTGACCAAATATTCAACATAGTTCTCTCGGCATGGTTATACAGTAGCTGATACGAGGAATGGTGTACCCTCTCTCTAGTGATGTTACTTCCAGTAACAGTACTAAGCTGGATGTTTCAGCAGCCGAGATGAATTCTTGTCCTTGAATCGGGCTAAACCACCAAAAGAGCAAAAGAAAGATAAACTATAACAATTGGGGATGAAGGAAGTGGTATTCTCTATTGCTTTACTAACTCAAGCTTTGAGAGGCAAGGAGAGTCTTGATTGAACACGTGGATATCTATCTGATAGAGAAATCAAGTGTTAGCCCTAGGAAGAAGCCCCTTGATTTCTGAGAACTTACTGACGTAAAATATGGTGATACCAGATCAGGCTGCCCTGTAGCTCCCTGAGACGAAATTCACCTACATTGACGTTTTTTTTTTTTTTTTTTTTTTTTTGTAAAACTTAATTATGTTCTACAAAACCAAAAACAAAAACAACAGCCCCTCTCCCTTTCTCCCTCCCCTTTTTTATTTTATTTTTCCTACCCTACTCCCGGTCCTGGATATGACCTTAAACTACATCCGATGGTGAGATCCGGCTTACGGACTTTGGGGAATGTGGAGCCTTCTCTTAATTACCATTGCTCCCAGGTCCACCCTGACCCGGAGTGGTAGTACCTGTTAGGGTCCCAACTATGGGTTAAATAGAAACAGATTTAACAACCAAACCAAACACCATCAATAAATATTTGAACATATAAAGAACTTGAAGCATAAAAACTTTCACCAAAATGACTGCATTCGGCATTAAATAACCTGAAAAGGGTTGATGTGCCGTAAAACAAAACAACCAAACAACCAAATGACGTAAAATGAAAAATACAGATGATTGTGAATTGATTACAGTGAAGACCCTTTACGCAATAGTAAATTATGAAAGAGGAAAGATGATGGTTGGCATACTATCGTAAACACCGGGTTTTCGGATTCCATAAAAATGTGAAAAACTTACTGGTTCGATTTTAGCAGACGATTTCATTTTTCTATCTAAATTTACCGTAAATCTTTCCATATTTTACGACCAGTCTTCATCACAAAAAATTCTTTCAACAAATACCTTTTCAAAGTTATCCACTGGGGATTATTTTTTGTTAAACTTATATAAAAAAAACTGAACATATTTAAAGAAATTGAACAGTAAGTTATTCAAAAAAGTCTTTAAATGAAGATACGAACATTTGGCGTTCAATTTAGTAGAGTAAAATATAAAAAGCAAAAAAATACACAAATTTTAAAAGTGGTGAAAAATCATTGAGAAATATCAACTCCGAGTAAATGATTTTACGTCCAACTGATCGCCTAACTAAAAATTGAACAATAAAAGTTTAAATCTGAAAATGCAGTAATTAACCTATATTAATAAGAAAACAAACTAAAAAAATGAATGGATGGGTCCAGAGATAATCTATTGTAACCCAAATCAATATATTAATAAAGCTAACTGCAACTATATAAATCTTATCAATGTGATAAAAGTAGTATCTCTCCCCATCTCTGTCTGTCACTATTTGTCTCGCCGTTGCTCTATTTTTTCTATCTATGCATATCTGTGTTTTTAATTGTCCGTGTTAATCTATCTTCATGTTTGTTTGCTTCAGACTAGATGCGCCTGATTTCTTTTGTACCTCTCTTTCTCCCCGCTCCTCATTCTTTTCTTAAACAAAAAATAAAATGTCGCACGTTAAATCCGTGGTTGTTATTTCTTATTAAACCATAAAATTTACGTAGATATTGTAATTTATAAAGCTAAAAGTAGATTATATTAAACATATCAAAATCTTTGCTTTAAAAGAAAAACGTTCAGTTTTCTCATTTAAATTATTTTATAAGTACGTAGATATTTTATTTGTTTGACCAATCGTGAATTCTTATTATAAATGGATATTTTTGAAAAACCAGAAAGACCACTCAGAAATCCACTTGCAAAGGTTAATCTGCTGGCAATCTATGGACAACAACAAATCTAATGCATCCCAATCACAGCTAGAAACCTCGTATCTGAAAGAAAGATAATTTTTTCCAAGTGGGTAAATCGAATTCTGGGTGACCAAACCCAAAATCAGATATATTTTCTTATTTTCTTGTTTGGCTTTCTTTTCTCTTAGCTTAATATTTTTCACTTGTAGTAAGCTGACAAAACAAACATATTTGTAGTGTTTAATAAATCTGAATATCACACTAAATTTCAAACAATTCTCGATGACAACACTAAATTGAGGAACATTTACAAAAACCCTACCAATACATTAAAAACACAAGTTAACAAACTCACAAAAACAATGATTAGACTGCATTTTTGTATTCATTAAAATCTCATGTAATTGTATTCATTTAAATCTTTTATAACTGTATGCGTTAACATATTTTGTAATTATGTTTATTAAAATCTTTTGCAATTATATTTATAAAATCTCCTTCAACTTCAATAACAACTTTTATGTGAGGTAGTAATCGCCGACATGCGGGTTTTGTTCATATTCGACATTTCTCGAACAATAGAAACTTTTAGAGATTAGTCACATTTATAGGGTTTCTGATTGACCTTTTACTCAATTTCGTTCCATACATATAGTCCAGAATTACCACTAATGGTTTATTGTACTTGCTGAATCAATTCAGATGTTCTAATGTTATACGTTTTAATAACCTTGTTCCATTTCAGAATTGCTATATTCAGCTTTTTTAGTTACAATAACTTTGTCTCTTTATTTTTACGGTATAATATAAATAATTCAGAAATATAGAAAATATAAATAAAAATATATTCCTACTATAGTAAAAAAACGTATGTCTTCAAAAAATAACTAATCCTGTGTACTATCCCCACTAAATATGCAAACGTTTAGGGCATGTTTACACTCGTACGAATTAAGAGACAGCAATTGTTGGGACTAGAAGCATACGCATATGTTAACAGATTCTTGCTTCAAACAAAAGATATGTTCCAACGATGCCATAGTTTGTAAACTACTTTTCTGTATATTTAATTTTTATTGTCTCATATATAATTCGTTATTAGTTGCCTAATGAAAAAAAATAGTTTAATGAATCTACACAGTTGTTGTTCATTTTCTTCGGAAGTTGTCGCTCCAATTAATTGGCATCACTTACCTTCGATCAGTGAGCCTTTTTTCACTTATGTAAACATTGGACCTCTTTTTCTGGGATATAAATCCCCACATTTCATTAACAAATGGCATTTTCACGTTTTATTTTATTTCTTTATTTAAACTTATTTTCAATTTAACTTTTATTGTTCCACAGGATAGATAGCGTTTTGCTTGTATGATTCTCTCAGTGTCTTGCTGGTCAAATAAAACGTTTTCCCCAATTCTCGCGTGACATCATAATCATGTGTGTTTTCGTTCAAGTCTCGGTGCTTCCTTGTTATATAACATTTTTTAAGCAAGAAAAATATGACATTTCAACATAGTTTGAGTTGGCAACAAATTTATCTACAACTTATTAAAAGCTCCCTAATTTGTGACTATAACTCTCTTGTAAAATGGCAATAGGGACGTACTTACAAAGGAAGATAAGGCTTCATACTTCTGATTACTTTTTGGTGAAAAACTAAGGGAGTTGGCAATATTATTTTTCTACATCCATTTCTTTAGGTGTTTCCCGTCTTAATGAAGTTCAAGATCGTTACGAAAATTGTAACCGATGAAAAAAATCAAAAGAATATATTAATATTTTATTAAATTTGATAAAATTTTAATTCTTATTAAAAATTAAACTTCCACCGTAAAAATATACAACAGGACTTAACATTATCTGCGATATACGTGCAATTATTTGTATAAAACCAATGAATATACATTTACTTTTATTATTCTATTTATAATTTGAATATTTATTTATATTGAATTAATTAATACAGGACAATTAAACAAATATATATTTCAGATATAACGTTTTAAAATTAATCGGTTTTAGAAAAAAATTCATTCATGGCGTAGTTTCTCTTGTAGACACATACCAAATCTGAAATAATAAATGTACAGATATGTACAGATATGTTAAGACTAAGATATTTGTAGACATTTTCTAATATATAAAGTAATCTAATCGAATGTTCCACGCTATCCATAGAAAATCTATATTTGATTCTGACTAGCGGTTTTTTAAATTCTTATTCTTGCAGCATGTCCTTTGCACTGAAAAGTGTAATTCGATCCAGTTTCTTTTGAAAAAATGTTCTGGTGATAAAAATCATTCAGGCAGTTTTAAATAATTACCTAAGGAGATAATTTCTATTTTCACGCAAAGGTAAAATATGAGTTGTCTCCCTTCCATTTTCAGATTTTTCATCTCTTCGTCACTTAGACATATTTTTTAATTCTAAAGTTTAAAGTAAAATAATATTAATGAGTTCCGAGTAATAGCTAGTAATTAATAATTTTCATTGACTAATTCTATATTTTATTATTTTGTTTATATGCAAATCTTACAATTTTTAAAAATGCTTCTAGAGCATCTAAAATCAAACGGTACTTGGTAAGAATTGGTTAGTTTTGAATTTTTATGAAAATTTGCATTTTTGAAATTCAAATTGTTCAGCCAGGAAAAAGAAATTGATATGATAATTTCTAAAATTACTTTTCCTGTTCAGGCATTTCATTTTTGAAATAGGGTTAACAAATAATTCCGAAGTTAGTTACAAAACTAAACGGAAGCAGAATTAGTTCTTACCGGAAGTTTCCTTGTCGTTAGAGTTTGCTTTTCTGTGGTTGCTTATTAAGCATTTAGTTTGCACATGAAATGTACAGATAGATATACCGAATCAATAAGTTGATTAGAGATGTCTTCAAAGTTGTTTCCAGTCAGCTAACCAATAAGCCATAACTGATAATCCTCCCACAATTAGAATTATTTTTTCTCAATATTTTCAATGTATAGTGTGTTTTGACATTAAATAATCCAACAGTATTTAAATATAGTAAAAAAGATAACCCAAACCAATAGATCCATTATTGCAACCTGTGAACTCGCGGTAACTACACGTTGCAAGTCTGCCTGGAGACAGTTTAGAGAGCTATTACCAATACTAACAAGCAAACACCTACCAACAGCTACGAGAAGTGGTGTATACTCTTCATGTGTCAGAAATGTGCTAATGTATGGCGCACTAAAGAAACTGCACCGTAATGACAAGGCAATGGTCAGATGGATTTGTTTGGTGAGGCCTGAACAAAGCATACCTTTTGAATCTCTACTCGCACAAGTCAACTTGAAAAGCCTCGCGAACATCAGACAGATAAGCATGTTGAGTTTGTTGGGGCACGTTGAGCGCAGCAATGGCTGGATTTCTAAAAACCGACGGTTAAATGTGGCAGCAGAGAAGACCACCACTGGTAGACCCAAGTTGTCTTGGCAATGCCATGGGTATGGATTTCGACAGGACTCACTAAAGACAAGAATGGAGGGTAATATTTAGATCGAGACAAGGAAATCAGGACCCATCTTCATCAGAGGATTAATTGTGGCCTGATTCAACAAAAAAACAACGGATGATCATGATGATGATGATAATGATGATGATAAATATTATGTTTTGGCATTAAATTGTAAAAAGATGAAGATGCCTTAAAATACAGAAACCAAATAAATCCATGAGATTGTTTACAGTAGGTATTTTGTTTCGACATTAAATAACCAACATAGGGTTGATATGCTGTAAAAAATGTCAGGCCAAACCAAAATCCAATATACTTCAACTAATTAAGAAGGACAACAAGTGTGTCTATTTAGTAAGTTGATTAGTGAGCCCCCAGGTTTGTTTCCAGTCAGCTAACCACTAAGCTATAACTGTTAACTATCCCATAATCAGGATAATTTAATTCTTACACATGAAAGTCCATAATAATCATAATAATACTACTAATAAGATTAATCTATAAACAAGGGAAATTAGGAGACATCGAGACTTGCTTGCGGCCGTAGTCCAGGTAAACATCTGTCGAAGATAGTTTCATAAACGAAAAAAAAAAAAACTTTTATTTTTACCTCAAGTCTCCTTACAAAACCAAGAAAATAGATTGTTTTCATTGTTGGCGGCGTTTATACCGAAGCGTTCACTTAATCCTCATCAACAAATCAACATTTCTGTAATAATAAAGACAAGCCCGAAGCGATTGAGGAGCTATATATGTTGCCCCCCCCTCCTGCGTTCTGATACAGCACTATCTCCTCCTCTTCCTCCTCATCCTCGCCTTCCCCTCCATCTCTCGTTTTGTATTTAGCATCTTCGCTTTCCTCTTCGCGTATATATTTGAATGTAGCTTCAAGCGGGTTCTGCCACAAGTATTCGGGATATTTTATTTTTACATGTGTATTTTTGTTATAATAATAAACAAAATCAAAACAACAGTAACTACATTTGGAAATATCTACTTCTATCTTTCATATTTATTAATATATATATATATATATATATATATATATATATATAAGAGAGAGAGAGAGAGAGAGAGAGAGAGAGAGAGAGAGAGAGAGAGAGAGAGAGAAAGACGGAATAATAAAATTATCCGTCCGTTTGGACTTCTAAGATCCCGAGTCACGTTGTCCATGGGATGTTTTTTGAAACACGGGAGAGTGAAGCCGACGGGTACTTTGATCTTTTAAAGACACGAAAAGGAAAGAAACAGTACTAGTATGTTGTACATTATATATATATATAAAGGGTGGGCCAAAATAAGAGTCCTATCTTTAAATTTGAATAACTTGAATTTGAATAACTTCCACAAAATAAAAGTTAAACTCACCAAACTTTATGTGTGTGTAGACTGACCCTTCCGAGATTTTTTAAAATAAACAAAACAAATTTTAGCCGAAAACCACTTCTTAAAACTTACAAAAACTAAAGTATTGTTTTTTACACTGTTTTGAGTTTTTTAACCAAAAATAATGTTTTCTAAATGAGGGTACGTTCCTTAGGGCTAATACGGCTCATGCTTGCTTCGGAAGGGGTCCTTTACTTATTCTAAAAAAAAAAAAATTAAAAAAATCAATAAATAAAAAAGTTATGAATTTTTAAAAATAGGACCCTTATTTTTGCCCACCCTATATATATATATATATATATATATATATATATATATATATATATATATATATATATATATATATATACTAGATGACTTATAAGGCGTTATTCAAACGAAAAATTTTACATGTACAATTATTCAAACTTTAATAAATAAACTTATGTAAAACGAAGCGCGTGTAAATAAATTCTAACTAGTAATCATTTTAACTATTTAATTAAATAATAAAGTAGTTAATGAAATTATAGTTATTTCTTTTTATATTGATTTCCTTAAAGATTTATGCACTAAATTATTTTAATATGTATTAAAATAACACAACACGGTTAAGAATTAATAATGTTTGTTAATTATTTCATATGAATAGACATTTTGTCTGGATGTCCGTCAGTACGTCCGTCAGTCACTATTTTTCAAACGTAATAAATTCATTGCGTAATTTGTCTCACGTCAAAATATCAGAGATTTTAACTATTTTTAGAGATGGAAAATATTGCATCAATAGTAAATGATAAAACCCCATCAAATAAAGCGGACACAATGACCGGAAATCGAAACCGAAACCGAAACCTTGAGATCTTCAGTCTGGGGTTCTACCAACTGACCTATTTGGATTTTCTTATACGTAGAGCTTGAAACATTACTTTAACAAAAGTATAGCTTTGGCGTTACCTCAAAGATTCATGATTTACGCCATGTTTCAAAACATGAATTAGAACATAATTATATTAATGTATAAACATTATAAATAGCGTTGGAAATTATTTTAAGAGTCGAAAACAATTTCTTTTACTTTAACTTCGTATTATATGTAGTTCTTTCACAATTATATAATCCTCCAAGCCTAGCAAAAATGTGCGACCGATTATTTGTTAGTATACTAAAATCTTTTTTTTTAGAGATGATATGTTAATTAGCGATCCCATTACCACCGAGAGCGAATATTGTTTTCTATATGCATTTATTTTGATATTAAAAGAATTTTTATGAGCTCAATTGTGTAAATAATGTAATAAATTATCTTTTATGACTGAAAATTTAAAAATAAAATCATCCAAAATGAAAGGTAAAAAAAGTATCGGTAATTATGACGTATGTATTGATTTAGTTTCTGTTACAGACAGACAGGCACACATTGGTTGTTATAATAATAATAATAATAATAATAATAATAATAATAATAATAATAATAATAATATATATATATATATATGATCATGTTTTAATGGTTGAGAAACTTCCGAGACTATATATATATGTATAGGTCAGGTTCATTTTATATTCCAATGACCATGTTTTTATTTTTTCATATTTCCAAAAAACATAACATTTCTGTGAGATGTATTTTTTACAGTCCGTTTCATGTGAGTCAAACAACATTTTTATGTTAATATCGCCTCTGCGATACTACAAAATCATCAGAAAAATTCACAAAGTAAACAGTCCTTGGAGTAAAATTTATTGACAAAAATCTACCCTATGCAGTGAGTCATTTTGGGGCGAAACTAAATGAAAAACAAAGAAAAGAGCAAACTCACATGTGGCGAAACTCACTATGAACCTAACTTATATATGCTCTGTTGTTACTGATTGACAATCATCGATCTGAATCTTTTAAAGAGACTGCAAAATGAAAAGGCACTGATAGTATATGCTAATACATATATTGTCATGAATAATATATATATATATATATATATATATATATATATAATTTGTGCAGTTTTTATGCAAATATTTTGTAATATTTGTAATATATATGTAAAATGTAAAGTTTTTTCAAATACATCCCATGTGAGTCACTTAGTAAGCCGTGAAGTAAATTTTAACTTGACAAGATAAGAGAGTTTGTTGGGGGCTAGTTTTATTACACCCGTCACTCCTAGGGACTTATATCCTAAATGTGGCCCAATTCAAGCAAATAGTTTGGAGCCTGTAACAACAACAACAACAACAACAACAGCAACAACAACAATAACAACAACAAAAATAATAACAATAATAACAATAATAATAATAATAATAATAATAATAATAATAATAAGTAGAAGAGCAGTATATGGATCCTTCATAGAGTGAACAAAAAATAACTGTATGTGGACCAAAGAACTAGGACACAACCAATAATGCAACATGCACTCGTAAGATTGATACTGACCGACTCCACGCAAAATGGAAAGCATAGAAAAGAGAACTGATAAATATGGAAGACTGCGTGGACGCTGCTATAAAAGAACTACAAAAATACATAAGCCAAAGTACAGAAAGGCTGATTACTGCCGCCAAACTAAACAATACTAATTGCAGTGAAACGGGAAAACAGGCGAGAAAATATTTCTATATTTTTCTATTCCGAACTCCATTTCAATGCTCTGTCTTAAGATTCAGCCTTTTTAGTTTCTTTTCGTAGTTGCAAATAGCTTCATACTGTCCATATACATTAGGTAGTTTATTCTTTATGACTGTGATAAACCACAGTGGTGATAAAGAATACCCATAGAAAATGCCTCTCTGTATACTTATCTTTGATAATAATAATAATAATAATAATAATAATAATAATAATAATAATAATAATAATAATAATAATAATAAAAATAATGATGATAATAATTATTATTATTTACTCACTAGGAGTACTCATGCAAGTCATTATCAGTGATTACTCACTGACAATTACCAGTGATGTTTCCTGGAGTCCGAATGACAACAAGCCTCCTCAAATTTCAAGCACTCTCCACCTCTTTCGATAACCGTTGCATATTATCTTGCATTATTGCAACAGCCGTATACCATTAATTTAACATGAGTTCGTCTGCTAATGAATGTGAGTGACAATCAGCTTTGCCAAGGTTCCAGAACCCCCATATCCTACAAGTAGAGGTCTGGTTGGTGCTCTTCTCGGCCTTTCCATCCTCCTTACCGTTTACGGCAGGTTTCAGTGGTACCAGCTGAGGCTTTTTGTGTCACTACATGTTGGACGCTCCAGTAATAATAATAATAATAATAATAATAATAATAATAGTAATAGTTATAGTTATAGTAGTAGTAGTTGTTGTTGTTGTTTTTGCCCACTTAGAATTCTCACGCCTGTCGTTTCCTGTGATTTCTTACTGATTACAACCGATGGTTTTCCCCGGAGTCTGTGACAGCAAGTCTCCAAGATATTCCAGTACTTTCCATCTCATTCTATTACTATTCTAACTGACTTCGTGTTCTCCCATTACTAGTGATTTTTTTTTGGTAAGGACTGATAATTTTCAGTGGAATCTGAGCGACCTTAAGGCTCTTCAATATTCCACCAGTACTCTCCATTCTTGTCCAGTTGGCGTCCGAATAGTTTTATCGCTACGCGGACATTTCACTACTTCGGGCCCTCGATGGCCAATTTCTGTAGTACCAACTGTTGCTGATGCCAATCTCATTTTTATTATGTTTAGGGAGGGGCAACTTATTGTCTTTACATGTCAGACTTTATTCAAGTAGTCACAGTTCTCTTGGCATCGTTTTAATATCGTTCATCCCTCCTTGAGTTGTCTTTGGCCACCGTCTGAGGATTATTTTATTTCAAGTTATCTTTGTTTGGTCAGTGTCACTCAGTGCTTTCTTTCCGTACTCTTCAATATTTCGTAACATGTCAGCCGTTATCATCAATGCCATGGTTTCTATTGTGTGAGTTCTTTCTTTAATCTGTATTTATTGTAGTATTTTTCTTAGTTTTCTTTTACTGGACTGTTCTCAATATTTATTAACTTATTGAAATTACCACAGTTTTCACGTTTCATAACCATTTTGGCAGTTCTATGAATTTGCTTATTTTTCTTGTCTTCCTCTTCACCTTATGATAAGCTGGAACGGCGAAGTCTCTGATTTGACATATTTTCCTTTCTTGATGATTATTACCATGCCTGATTCTATATCTGAGCTGAATTTGTCTCTTTGTATTTCAATGTCACAGACGATTTGATTTCGTTCGTTTTCCAATTCTGCCCTCGGTATATTCTAGTCTCATTTGTCAGTGTATTAAAAAAAATAGCAGCTTTACAGTGTGGGCTACGTTCTCAAATCACTTTTTGACATTTTATATTCTTTTTAGAGCAGCTTGCTACATTCATTCATGATGTGGGTTACTGTTTAGTCTCTTTATCTACAGAGTCTACATTCGCTGTTTTCTCGGGTCTGATATATTTTTTCTTGCATGTAGTTTATTTTAATCGAGTTGATTTGTGCGGCTGCAGTTGCGAGTATGTTTCCCGTCTCTAATGTCCTTTGCGTAGTCATGTTTATATTTTATTGTGCGTAGTTACTTTGATCCCTTTATAAATAGTTTATGTATTAACCCCTCTTTCCATTTAATCTCGTTTTCTATTTCTCATTTCACGGTTATCTGTATTGTTCACCTTTTCGGCGGCAAGAATCAGCCTCCCTGTATGTTGTCTTATGTATTCATTTAATTATTTGATTGCATGATCTATGCATTCTCATTCTTCTTCTTCTTCTTCTTCTTCTTCTTCTTATTATTATTATTGTTATTGTTATTATTATTATTATTATTAGTAGTAGTAGTAGTAGTAGTAAAATAAGTGGTAGTAGTATCATTTTGTCTAGTCTATTTAAAAAGAAAAGTCTGTTTCTTTAATTAAACATGGGAACACTCCGTGGAAAGTCGTTCGTGCAGTCTGACCATTCAAATAAATTGCTTATCTGCCGTCACAATGTCTGGCCGGTTGAGTCCCAAGTGGCCGACATTTGGGCCAATTAGAAAGCCATGAAGTAAATTTAAATCGAAGGGCATAACACCGTTCACCAAAACGAAAGGTGTTAGTTTTCAGGAGGTTTCGCACACGTTAAAGATGAAAGGAACAACTGTGAAGATACATCACCTTGTCTACACAAAGGTGAGATCAACCCGAGCTGAGAATCGTCAAATGAAATATTATGAAGAATTATTGATGTGCGTGTGTGGGGAGGAGGGCGTTATATTGATGGAAGATTACTTCAAGAGAAAACAAGAAGGGATATTGTTAAGGTGCATACATTCAATATGCGCGTTTACCAATTAAAATAATGAACTGACGAACATAGCATCATATAGATTAGTAGAGACGTCTACATGCTATTTCAAACTTAATCCTGAGAGACTCTTGGATTCACCAAACCAATTTCTCCCAAATTTCCCATTACGGACTGAAGCCACACTGTATGACTTAAGCATCATCCCTTCCCTTGTCCGGGATATCAGAAAAACACCTTGACATCTCCAAAGCATGTAGGGCCTGATCTTATCGCTGTTATAGAAATAAAGAAATGCTCTGCTGAACTGGCCCCTGTCCTCTCCAAACTCTACAACAAATGCCTTGCCGAATCTTGCTTCCATGATAGTTGAAAAATTACCTTTGTGGCATTAGTGTTCAAGAATTCTTGTGAAAGAAGTGACACTCAGAATTATCGCCCAATCAGGCTGATCCAGCTCTTCGCTAAAATCTTTGAATCTTTTATCCATTTGGCGAGAGTCCGTCACCTCGTAAATGCTACACGTTTTTCTGACTTTGAGTATAGGCAAGCACATCATACTGCGGATATTCGAACGGCCATCTCTGAACGCATATACAATACATTGGATAAGGCAGGTGAAGCAAGGGTGTTAGCGCTTAATATATCCAAAGCCTTTGATGAGGTCTGGCATGAAGATCTCATCAAAGAAAATTAATTTATATAGTATTACTGTACGAATATTTAATATAATTAGATCCTTCCAAGCCAAAAGAAAGATCCAGTTTGTCATCGATGGCCGTATATCAAAACAACATGACATTAATGCGGGTGTACCCCAGAGGTTACTGATAGTTACTGATTTTCATAAACGTCCTCACTGATGACATTGTGTCCGAGATGGGTATATTTGCTGATGACACTATTCTCTATTCCCGATATCTGAGTAAAACGAATACACACATAATGAAGGCAATGGCCGAATCCTTTGATAATGGCCTTCAATATGTAGTTAAATGGGGACATCAAATTATGGTAATATTTTATTCTAAGACAAAGCTCATTTCCTTTAACAATGATAAGAAACCTTTTCAGTCATGGCTTATAGCACCATATCCGAGAGCGCAACATTCAAACTCACAGGTCTAACATTCACAGGTAAAATGAATAGGAATAAATACATATAATGTATGGTCAAGGCTGCTGCAAGGAAGTTGGGCTCCCTCTCACTAGCTAGAGAACTTATATCACCTGCCTGTATCCCACATCTCTATAAAGCCACGATATGTTCATGCATGGAGTATTGTTGTCACATCTGAGCTGCTGCACTGACCACTAGTCTCTCCCTCTTAGACAGTGTGTAAAAAAGAGTCTCTAATCAAATAGGTCCATAAGTGTTCACCAAGCTCCAGCCCCTATGCCATCGTCGTAACGTTGCATCCCTGTGCTTGTTTTGCAAGTAATTCAATGGAATGTGCTCCGACGAACTCAATTTTCTGGTGCCCCTTTCGAAGTAAATACTCCGATCAACCCGACACTCAGCTAAACCAAAAGATCAGTCCTCTTTTTACGTAGAACTTCGACATTTTTTACTTATTGTTTGTTTTAGTTGTACGTATTATATATTTATTAAATCAAATAGTTAATAAAAATCATCTTGTACATTACCTTTTTGGGAATAACATTTTGTTTTAATTTGAAAAAGGAAAACCAAAGAATATTATTTATGTATTCATCAACGTTTCGTCTTTATTATAAGACTTCATCAGGATGATTATCTTGCAGAAACCATCACAAGTACGGAATGTTTTGTCCGCTAGCTCAAAACTACTGCCGTTTTGGGAAGAACTCAAAATATGAGATACAAAATAGATTGTGGCGATGGTAAGCAACGGTAGGAGTATGGCTTTAATAGAAAGTGGGAGGGTTGTTATAATCAATGCGAAAAACGGTGGGTGGCGAATTTCGGCGCGGTTAGATTTAACTTGAATTATATATATATATATATATATATATATATATATATATATATATATATATATATATATATATAGGGTGGGCAAAAATAAGGGTCCTATTTTTAAAAATTCATAACTTTTTTATTTATTGATTTTTTAATTTTTTTTTTTAGAATAAGTAAAGGACCCCTTCCGAAGCAAGCATGAGCCGTATTAGCCCTAAGGAACGTACCCTCATTTAGAAAACATTATTTTTGCTTAAAAAACTCAAAACAGTGTAAAAAACAATACTTTAGTTTTTGTAAGTTTTAAGAAGTGTTTTTCGGCTAAAATTTGTTTTGTTTATTTCAAAAAATCTCGGAAGGGTCAGTCTACACACACATAAAGTTTGGTGAGTTTAACTTTTATTTTGTGGAAGTTATTCAAATTCAAGTTATTCAAATTTAAAGATAGGACCCTTATTTTGGCCCACCCTGTATATATATATTAGCCTGAAGGGGGTGAAACGCGGAAGCCTCTGTGTTAGCTTAATTGCTATAAATATATTTTCATAACTATATATATATATATATATATATAAATATATATATATATATATATATATATATATATATATACTAAAGAATCACCACTTATCAAGGATAAAGGTTAATTAAATGGAAACATTGTCAGTTGATGATGAATATTATGAGGAGATTGAAAATAATGAAATAAATAAATAAAATTGGTGGCTTATGAGGACGGTTTATGACAAGTATTTATTGGCATTGAATTTTAGGACGACCATGATGTCCCCCTCAGGTGAGAAATCTCATGGCAATATTTTAAACAGAAAGTGACATATATTACATTTACTAGTAAACATTTGCGTCCAGGTTCATATATCTTGTAGTATATATAATAGATAAAAATCGTATACGTGTATGCGTGTAAATTCATTATTCATCCTTTCGTCATCCAATATATACAAAACACATACTAATTATAAATCTAATCCCACGAGGATTATTTACAAGAAAAAAAATTTGTGACTAAAATGCCTCCTGTCATGGTACTGATACGTTTTCAATCCAAACACTGGGTCCTGACTTTGTAACCTTTTAATTATTTTCTTCCAAATTGAATCGCTTTCTATTACACTGTTTATATATGATCGCGAGAAAGATGAACACCTAACGCAGTCATTAATGCCTAGTAAATATCTCAATAATCATTTTTACATATATTTTTACAATCGACCGATTTTTATCTTGCCGGAAAGTTAGCATGTCATTTGCAACCCCGTTAATCTACAAGGATATGCGGGTAATATATTTATTTAAAGAAATGGATGAAAATTTGATTTCTTGTGTCAGTTATTTTAACTATGTATAAAAAAGATAGAACTTATTTGTCAGCCGTCTTTACGTTTTTTCCACAACGATTTGAAACCGAAAAATCTATTGCCTTGTGTATAACTGTAAAATGCATCAATTTGGTGAGGTCCAATTTGGGAGTTTAAGGGAGTGTGGTGTGACTCCTTGATAACAACTATTGGTGCAACTCCAGTTTAGTGGATACTTTCGAAAAAAAAAAAACGAAACAAAAACAAACTGAGGAATATCTGTTTGATGTATGTACCTGTCACGGGCTGAATATATCCTATACCAAAAATCACGTAAATTAATCAAGTAGTTTTTTTTTATACAAGATAATTAAATTTTAGCGATTTACGAAGAGGAAGTGTAAATATGACAGCCAGTTTGGGATTATTCAAAGAGGGATAACCGTAAATGAATTACGCTTATCCCCCTTTGAATAAATCAAAATGGCTGTCATATTTGCACTTCCTCTTCGTACATCGCTAAAATTTAATTTTCTTTTATATAAAAAAGCTACTTGATTCATTTACGTGATTTTTGGTATAGGATATATTCAGCCCGTGACAGGTACATACATCAAACAGGTATTCCTGAGTTTGTTTTCTTTTGTTTTCTTTTCTTTTTCGAAAGTATCCGCTAAACTGGAGTTGCACCCAACTATTCTAAGGTTGAGGTATGGTTTGGTAGTTTTGTTTTACGGCATATCAACCCTTTTTGGGTTATTTAATGCCGAATCTGGTCATTATAGTAAAAGTTTTTATGCTTCAAGTTCTTTATATCTTCAAATGTTTAATCATCGTTTTTGGTTTGGTAGTTTTGTTTTACGGCATATCAACCCTTTCTGGGCCATTTAATGCCGAATTTGGTCATTATAGTAAAAGATTTATGCTTCAAGTTCTAAAAATAAAATAAAAAAGGGGAGGGAGAAAGGGAGAGGGGCTGTTGTTTTTGTTTTTGGTTTTGTAGAACATAATTAAGTTTTACAAAAAAAAAAAAAAAAAAAAAAAAAAAAAAAACGTCAATGTAGGTGAATTTCGTCTCAGGGAGCCACAGGGCAGCCTGATCTGGTATCACCAGTCTAAGGTTGACTCTGACCTGAGAGGTAGGGATCCCATCTATTGTTTGAATAAAAACTAACGTTCACAGACTAGAACCTTCAAACGAGAACACAAATATCACTTTATTTGAATGCACATAGTCGTCGCAAGATTCAAAGAAACAGTAAGCATAAATACACTTCTATAAGCATTTCTAAGCCAAACAATAATACGTTATATTAAATTCGCATTAAATAAAGAAAATTTCCGTCTCAATTTTAGCTCATACGCAAATATTGCATGGTACGGCGCACCGTGTTAATCGTTTGAAAAAGCGGTGTAGACGGTGTATGTTCCTCTCGTTAATTAATACCGGCAAATAAAAAGGAGAATAACTTGTATACATTTACCGACCATTTGTTTACAAAATATACACCTACAAAACAAATTAATATACTAAACAGATGAATACAAGAAATATTTCACTTTCGTAAAAAAAATAACCCACCGACTGTTAACCTGCCGTAAACCCAACAAACAAGCAACCTAAAATCTATACCAATTAGAAATTATCGTAACGTAATATTGTTTATAAGATTATTACAAACATGTTCCCCATCGTGTGATTCGTCAATTTTATCCATAAACACCGGACCCTGCTCTTAGAAACAAGCAAGTGTAAGGACGATAATTCTTTCTTTAATGCTCAACACTAGAGATAACATCTATTTTCTGGCTTTTTTACAATTTAACAAATGTGAAAAATGTAAGAAAAAAAAAACTAAACAAATAAAACTAACCGTCTCTGTTGTCAATGCTCAATAGTTATTAATCTGGGAGACTTTCAACATTTCCCCCTAATAAGTTGGCGGCTTTCATAAGATGGCGTTAAAGTTGAGCACAATTTTTAAACTACGACGTCGACGCGTAGTATAAGTTGGTATTAGATAAAACAATAACTCGACGAAATACAAACACCATACCGAACCTCCAAAATGGCGCCAAACTCTACTTACCCGTGAAATGGATTCAGTGATTTTATCTTTCAAATATAATGTCTTAAAGGCATTTCGGAAATTATTGATGCGATTAAAATTTGCGCAATGAGTAAATTGTGTACCTCTGGCCGGTTTCTCGATAAAATATGATTGACTTTTAAATAATTTAGTTCTGTGTGTTGAAACCTCTTAAGGGCGGGAACACTTTTTATGAGAGAATCTAGATGTGGGCACCACAATGTTTTATTCATAAAGTTCCTTTTCATATTCGGCAGTCTATATACTTAAATACGCGCATATTTTATCGATTGTGTGTGGAAAAATTATATATATATATATATATATATATATATATATATATATATGTAAATATACATATATATACATATATATGAATATAAATATATATATATATACACACATATGTATATATATATATATATATATATATAT
>OY744537.1:29455050-29685050 GCA_963556195.1 Sepiola atlantica
TATTCGAGATTCATTTATTAGCCCGACTGTCATTCTCGGCAGGTTAATCTGAAAGACAAGACCTGACAAGATGGCTGACATCAATATGTGCTAAAAACATGGCCGACACAAATAAACGTTACAAAAAAAGATAAAGTCGGCGTGATGAATATGTATGCAGTCGTGAAGTGTGTTACTGTATTGATTAAAAAAGGTTCTTCGTTTTTTTTTTCTTGGCATGCTGTCCATAAGAGACGATCAATAATGTCTTTTGTTATTCATGGTACCCAACTGTCTTCGATATTTATCCAGAAGAAAAAAAGAGAAAAAATGGCGAGGCCACTTGACACTTTTGATAAAGTCTCGGATGAATTGTGTGTTGCTTCTGGCTATTTGGAGGAAGAAAGGAGAAAAGAAAAGGCTGGGTCAATGGAGTCTAACAGTGTTAAAAGAATACAATTTGAAATCATTTCTACATTTAGATATTTACGTCTTTTATTAGAAGAATTTTCTAATTTAAACTTGTTTCTTTGATTTTATAGAGAACACAAGATGCACAGGGTTCTGTTTTGTGTCTTTGAAGACATTTTCGATGGAGAAAGTTTGGTTGCTCATATTTCAAATAAGATTCTTCATTAATTCCAGCTTGTTTTTAGATGAACCCATGCATCACAAAAAGAAATTTGTTCCGTCCATTTGTATGCTACGCTTTTGTTTGAAATAATATTTTTACTAGTCTGTTACGGATAAGTTAAAATAGCATTTCTCTTTGTCTGTTATGCTTAAGTTTAAAATAGCATTTTCGTTTTATTCAAAAGAATCTAACCACTAGCAAAAAAGTAGTTCTGCCAAAAACAAAGCTCAGTGCCCACCAACGCCTATGATCTATTTGTGTGGGTCCTGTTTAGACATGCGTCGGGTTATGATAAGACATGCGTCGGGTTATGATTTAAGGTTATGTTAGAGTCAGGGTTAAAATTCAGGTAAGGTTAGGCTTAGAGCTAGCCAGTACAAAATCAAGAATAAATGCTACTGTAAAACGCATCGCGGAATGTTTAGCAGCTATCTGCGTATGGTTATGAGGAGGCAGAAATATAAAGTGAAACGATTTTTTTTATGTAAATGCTCAATAACAAGTATGGATTCCATTATCTTAAGTAAGTAATAATTCCTTTTTTAATACAATCCGCATTTTGTTTATTTCTTGAGTGGCGAGGGTATTTTAGGTAGCACGGTTATTTTGGGCGACGGGGTATTTAGACGGGGAATTTGATGGGAGTATTTTTTGGACGGAGCTCTTCTCCAACAAAATCTGCATTTTCAGCACTAAACGCGCAGATAGAATAAATAGACGCTTCTTATTTGAGATGCGTTCACGACTCTCCATTAGAGACTAATTTCGCCAGCTTGTTTGTCACACACCAACTACATCAATCTGTACAAGAAGTTTGTCCTCCCAACATACTGTCCGTCGACCTGTCACGTTTTGAAATAGCATTTTCAGCGTTAAACGCGCAGATTGAATTGACGCACCTGAAAAATATCCGTTTATGTTTTTTTTTATAATTGAATTGAAGTATTTGCCTTAATTCAACCGAGATTCAACAATTAAAAAAAAACAATGAATATATATGTTACAGGTAACACTTTTATAGTTGCTGTCACCCCGTAGTACTGTTCTCTGCTCTATTAGTTTAACTCTATTATTATACTATTATATCTAATCAACGTTTGTTTCCTTAAGGTTTTAAATTTTTTAAATTTTAATCAGAACGAAATATATATTTAAATATTCCTCAGTATAGTGTAGGGGATATTTGTTGTATCCACGATACTAAACACGTGTCAGAAATAAAGATAAAAGAAACAGTTTGTTTAAATATAATAGCTAACGTTTATTTATGGTTGATCGTCGCTATAAAGTAACATAAACAAGACATTAAATGAAAGTATGTAAAAAAATAACAACTAGGACAAATGAATCATAAAAAATGCAATACTGCATGACAATACAAGAATACACGAGTTGTTAAACAGTCGAAACAAAAGTGTATGGATGAACGGAAATGTAAAGTTACTTACATAGTCTCAATGGTTGGCGATGCGCCACGTGAAGACAAATGAAACTTTTGTTTTGTTCGGTGATCATGTGTGAGAGTCGGTTGACATTATCAGAAATAAATAACCCAAAATAGACGAATCCCGGTTTTAAAAAGAATGCATACAAGCAGAGAGGTTCGAACAACATTAAGCCAGTTTGAAGATCGAGCCAATTAGAGAAAAAAAAAGGATCTCCTAATTTACGACTACATCGAGGCACGAGAGTACCGAATCACGGAGGCATAACGACGTTTAACGCCATAACTAATAATATCCAAGCGAGATAACTCTGGTCCAACATTTTCTTTATTGCAGTTTGAAATAAGTAAATATACTCCCCGAATGGTGCAGGGTCTATGGGATCTTCCCTATGAAAACCTTCTTCCTTGAGCGCCGACGATTACGCGGTGATCTCATTTTGGCCTACAATCTCTTCAATGGTCATTACAATATACCTCAAGTCTTATTATTCACTCCTGCGCCAGAAAGAGGTATATGCGGACACCACCGATTTCGATTGAACTTAAGGAGGGCCGCCTTCTCAATTAGGATATCTGGACCTTGGAATAGTCTTCCAAGAGGTAATAAATGCGACAACAACGCATCAATTCAATGTTAATTTGGACAGATACTGGGCTACTCTTCTGTGTAAATTTCTACAACTCTTACCTTACATAGCAAGTGAAACATTCTTGTTTTATTATTTGTCAAATTAATTGAATTGAATTGAATTCCTTAACTTTCCGTACTTAAATTATTCGATTTTATTATTACTTTTAAATAATTTGGTAAAATATTACAACCAGAAGACTCTAGATTTCATTTGTGTTTATAAATATATCTTGTAACATTTGTTTACAAAATAAATATTAGATAAACACATATCACCTTTTCTTATATTCATTAAATATATTGTTTAAAGTAAACATTAATATTACGAAAATAAAATCAGCAAGGTACGCCACATTAGATAGTTTGAGTACTAGAAATATTATTAGATAAATATAACATGTGCTACTATTACTGTTACATAGAATCGAATTATATTTTTATACTAAATAATAAAATTGTATATTACTTTTATTTTTTTACGAAATGTGTTAGATAACTATTATAATAAAAGAAAAACTCCTATACAAAAGGGTTTTGATTAAACACTGAGTGTCACTTCTACTTCAAACAAAATTACGTGTTTACAAGGGAAAGTAGAACACTTCAAAAACTAAACTAATTTATGAATTCTAAAAATAACATCTAAAAAGATGAATCGGGTATATGTTACGAGACTCAGCAGAGGCGCGAACGGGGTCCAAAAAAAGAACGAGAAAGGGTTTAAAAACATAAATTTGCAACAAGTGAAGTTGACCTACGACGAGAATAGATATTTTTCTACTTACCTATGTAATTTGTTTTTATTTTTACGTATTATAAATGGGTTTTCATTAGATGTAAAAAAAAAAATGTCTTGTTTTTTTTCCCACCGTTTTCACAAAAACAATATGGCCGCTCCAGGTGCATTTGTTAGTAACCCCCCCCCCCAAATCGGCCATGTTTTTTTTCGAAGATACGGTGTCAAAACTATTGATTTCTTATAAATAGCACTTCAAACGGGTTTAAAATACAAACAAATAGCACATGCAAGTTTGAAACTAACTTTTACAGCTTACAGTTACTTTTATTTGTTGTAATTTGTTTCTTTTGCGTTTTTACTCTGCTGAGTCTCGTAAAAGATTCCCGATGAATCTTTTTATTCTTCAAAATATTTATTGTGAGCCTTATTAGAGATTTTGGTGTCGTAAAACAAGTTTAGCTCATTTCTCTTGCGGATCATTGGTTCTAACACGAACTGGCGCTACAGTCGCGTGTTTTCCAAGGAAAATGTAACTTTGTTAATTTTGCTACATATTCTATAAATTTTGCTACATATTCCACGAATTTTGCTACATTTTCCACGAATTTTGCTACATATTCCACGAATTTTGCTACATATTCCACGAATTTTGCTACATATTCCACGAATTTTGCTACATATTCAACGAATTTTGCTACATATTCTATAAATTTTGCTACAGATTCCACGAATTTTGCTACAGATTCCACGAATTTTGCTACATATTCCACGAATTTTGCTACATATTCAACTAATTTTGCTACATGTTCCACGAATTTTGCTACATATTCCACGAATTTTGCTACATATTCAACGAATTTTGCTACATATCCACGAATTTTGCTACATATTCAACGAATTTTGCTACATATTCCACGAATTTTGCTACATATTCAACGAATTTTGCTACATATTCTATAAATTTTGCTACATATTCTATAAATTTTGCTACATATTCCACGAATTTTGCTACATATTCCACGAATTTTGCTACATATTCCACGAATTTTGCTACATATTCCACGAATTTTGCTACATATTCAACGAATTGTCGTTCGCATATTTGATTTACTATATAGTTTAATGCTTCTCACGATCAAATTTGTAATTGACTTACAATAATTAAAATATGTAGTTTTGTTTTCGTATGTTTAAATTATATATTAAGTAATGTATTAATTAATTAATCTATTAATCAATTAATCAATTAATTAATTAATGTTTTAATTAAGTAATGTATTAATTAATCTATTAATTAGTTAATGTATCAATTAATTAATGTATTAATTAATGTATTAATTAATTAATCTATTAATTAATCTATTAATTAATTAATCTATTAAATAATTAATCTATTACTTAATTAATAGATTAATAAATTAATCTATTAATTAATAATGTATCTATTTATTAATGTATCAATTAAGTAATGTATTTATTAAAGTAGTTTCCATGTTTATTTTATTCTTTATTTATCAAAATAAAAAATAAAAATTTATATTAACATTTTTATTTATACTGTTGAGCTTTGATTGAGATATGCGTTCTACGGAGTGGCATTATATTTCGATGTAATTTCCATGATTTTATCGCATTGTTTATTCCAAACAAAATGTTTCACTTGAGAAATGAACACCAATACTTACTGTATTAGCTAATTTGCCTGTTTAGTATTACTGTGCCCAAGCTAACATTTCGCGGGAAATACTGTCAGCGGTCCTAGCACCCTGGAGGTGTCCACTACAACCGATTTGAAACATAATCTATCGACCAGGGACCAATATTTATTGACATTTGTGGCCTCGGGTTCGCACCAGTAGCTTATTCAGGTTTTGTTGCCGATGGGAGAAAACTGCTTCTTGAACGGACTTCCTAGTAAGTTAAATTCCAAATGAAAGATTTTCGCCTTCATGAAGGACACGGGGAATTCCTTCTGGGCGTTTTCTGTGCCTTGGGCCAAGAACCGATGGTTTCAATTGACTAGTAATATGGCAATCAAACCAGGGTCTCAATGGGCATCGTTCAGAGATGATATGTAATCACGCACACACATGCATTATATTACAGTTTTATCTACTTATAAGACTCACATTCATAAATTATATCGAATAAACGCGTTTACACGCGCATACATACTAACAAATGACTGCTGTAGGATCGGCTTAATGAATGTCGACGCAGACTATGAAATTTGTGATGTAAAGTTAACTGTCATTTGGATGTATTGTATTCTCTTTTAGCCACCAAAAGACATTGTCTCCTGCATGTTAGACACAAGGTCAGGTGTGGGGTTTGATGAAAGTGTTTCTGTAGAAAGAACTGGATTCGAGACTGGCACATAGAAGACCTCAGACATTATAAAAGGTATGAATAATCCCCCCTCTCTAGCTTTCGTATAAATAGCAACTTATTAATGGATTGCAACTAATACCTACTGTGTTTCGATATTAATTAAATAACATCCACAAAAGTGATAATACGCCGTGGTACAGGGGATACGCGACTGATACAAATAAATACCTTCGCTCTCTATGGAATTGTCTATGACGAGTTCAAATCACATCGCATCTATTGTAGTCAGTTACAGACACATTATTGTCATAGAACTAACAAATCTTCCCTCAGGGTAAAATAGCAACTTATGTTGAATTAATTGTATACAATGAATAGTTTACAATAAGAATTATCTTCCGACATTACATAGCCCTACCCCAAGTTGTATTGAAAGGGTGGATGGTATAAAGCAACAAATACAACAACACGCACCACACCCACGCATACACACACACACACACACACACACACACACATATATATATATATATAAATATATATAATGTAAGTTAAGATAAATTAGATTAGCACATCATTCATATCAGTTTCAAGAATTCAAACACAACGAATATTTGGTGTACGATCGTTTCTAAAACGATTCGGAATATGTTATTCTGTATCATACTTTAGATGATCCCAACGTCTTTCATAACATCACATATAGAAGTCTATCAAGAAAAACATTACATTTTCGTATTATTCAAAAATATATCCAGTTAATATAAGAAAAATAACATTTTTTTATATTATTTTAAACTACTCTATTTATGCGATCAATATTATTATTTATAATAATAATAACAAAAATAATAATTATAGATAGCATATAGTAATTGTTGTGGGGTACAAATCACCCCTATTAGAGAACTGATGGTATCAACCAGGTATACTAAATACCACTGGTTGCAGAGACTCAGGAGATACCTTCATACCATGTGAGAGTCTACATACCACGTGTAGTATCTGTTCCGATGGATACTACACCCTACAGACCGGTATTGTCTTGGCCTTCGGGGCATGATTCCGCCGGTCTGTGGGTCTGTCCTGTGCGGTTCTAGGAGGTCCACCCTCCCAGGCTTTGCCTCCCCTCTTTGGCGATGAGTAAGTTTATGGCTTGCTGCCTGAGGCGCCCCTACTGGGGAATGCCGACGGGGCTGTCTAGGCAATTTTTAATGGCCAGAGCGCTCAACTTCTAGGGCGCTGGCTTTTCAAATCCCACTTTCCGACCATGTGTCACATACTCCTATTGTGGGTAGGCGTTAAATAACGACCTTCATACCATGTTTTACCGCATGTTATGAACCCGTTCACTCCTACCACATTAGTGGCGTTCTGTATTGCTTTATGATAAATACATTGTTATATTTTAACTCTGTCACTATTTGTGGTTTATTTCTTTGTGACCCCTAGCACGGGTCTACAACAGTAATTTTACTATTTATATACAAAATAATTAAAGTAGAATAAAAATATAAAAAATAGAAAATTAAAAAATAAATGAATAATTATAAATTACAGGTTAAAAAAGTAATATCAAAATAATTGGAAGATGAAGAAACTCGATAATAGTGAACATATATAATTAATTATAGAATCATAACAAATTGAATTAAGTAATAAAGTAAGAATACTAGTAATAATCTATAAGCAACATAATAACCACGATAATAATAATTTTAATATTTAATTTAATATGATTTAATTAATTATTAATTATAACCAGGAAAATAAAAAATAAGATGATACACATATATAAATAAAGTTGATAGTGATTATAATATATATATATATATATATATATATATATATATATATATATATATATATATATATATGTATAGTGCATGTATTATATTAGTTTCTGTAGATGATAATCCGTTGAAACTCCAGTGTTTATAAAAGTGCTCAATAGCAAGTAGTATACATGTATATTCATAATAATATTTTTTGTTACATATGTGCATACATGTTTTGGTTGTACTCTTAATAAAGAGTCAACCTCTTCAGACCAAAACGAGAGATTGAAATGAGATAAGAAATCGTTCTTTTTTAAGGTTGGGATGTGTTTATAATTCCACGGTCAAGCTTAGTATCAAATATCGTTTTTTACTCGTTTACATATTCCATTCGTTTCTATTTGTCAATTTCTGTATTCTTGTTTGGCCTGACTCGCGTTTTTTGACCATTTCGTATCTTTTCATCCTTACTTTTATCTTTTCTCACCCCCTTGACATAATTTTGTTCAACTCTGTGTATCTTAGTTGCAAGCTGGATTCAACACAAAAAGCCATAACTTTCCCACATGCATGTTAATGTATCAATATTTCACCATATATACACGCACACACATATAAAAAATCACATATACATATATATATATATATATATATATATATATATATATATATACTCTGATCTCTATATAGAATATATAAAGGCGTATATCTGCATATAACAAGTACATACGCATATACATATGCACACACCCACAAAAAAAATATATATATGTATATATATATACATATACATACACACATATACACATACACATTCACATAGTCTTATATATACATATACATATACATATACATATTACCAACGGATGCACAACTTGTTCTACTAGTTGGCACACAATAATGTATTCTATATATATAAATATATTTACCACTTTCTGTCCAATATTCGAACAATTGTTGAGTTAATTCACTATAAACACTGTTGATACGTACATGCTCTACCCTGTGTTAACACGTATCTGCGCATATGCATAACTACACACACATATATATTTTATACCTAGACATATACAGATAGAATCACTTTGTACATATACACAGAACCATATTCATGATATATATACGCATACTAGATACACACAGGTATATCTATACATTTACCCATAAACATGCATATATATATACAGACATAACTACATACAGGGATATGTTAACACGCTTATGAATATATGCATACATACTTACATACAGACTATATATATAAATATACAACTTTTATATACCCATAAATCTACACATACAAAAAAGAAGTTATACCTTTAATCATATACACACGTACACATACATCTACACACAGTTATATTTTATTTACATACCTTTACACGCATACAAACATATATGCCTATATATACCTATATTTCCATCATCAAACCGAAATGTTTACACCATTCATCCCTATTAATACTTACAAACATTCGTATCTTTACGTCGCTAAATAATATATAAACTTTTTAATAATAGCCTATTGCTGTCGAAAAACTCATTTCTACATCATACATCATATTATCACTCCCCTCAAGTGTAAAACAATTACTTAACTTTTCTTCTATATACTTACAGTTCCTACTCAATGCCTCCTGTTGTTTACCAAGTCATGGTCTAAAAATGTAGAGGTGATTCTATTTATATTTAACCTTCAAAATTGTTAAATACCTGTTGATATTTACTTTTCTTCTTTCACACTTTTCGATGTACTTTAATTCTATTATATTTTTTATTATGTTATACTTTTTATGCAGACAGTGCATCTTGCAGTATTCTTCTTTTTCAGCCTTCTCTGTTCTATCTGTTTACATTTATACCTACTATAGTACTAATACAATGGACGTACAACATAAGCACCATTAAGGCAAACAAGCTGGTTAAGTACATTGCAAGTAATTGTAACGGTTAATTATATCTATAAATAAATAAGAGATCATCAGAAAGTATTAAAATCCGGTCTGCTATAGGTTGAGGTGTAGTGATTTTAAATAAGACAGATTACTTAAATACAAAAATATAAAAACACAAAAACAAAATAAATAAAAATTTCAAAAATGAAATTCAAATAAAGAAAAGACAAAACAAAATAGAGTGAACCTATATAAACAGAGCACAACACGCAATGAAGTAAAAGTCAGTAAAGTCAAAATAAGAGTAAAATCAAATGTAGCATAATAGTCGTTATTGGCCATCATTATTTTTTATTAAAAATCTGTTTAGTGTGTGTTCCTTTAAATGTTTGCAGTTTAATGTGGTTTCCTGCCTAACGTTGAGTAATCTTTCCCTATCTTTAAATCTTACAATTTCTAGTTTCTCCCCAAGGCATAAGAAACAGTGTGAGTTGAGTAACCTAATTGTCTTTGCTTTTCTGATTATGCTCCATCTCATCATTGGGGCTTTTCCGTCATCTACCGATTCCCAGAAATATCAGAACAACGAAGTGTTACTGTATTTTTTATTTCTAAAAGCTAATGTGTGGACGTAAAACCTATCCTTAAAACTTCTTGATGTGCTTCCTATATGTTTTGTAGAGGATATTCATCCTGTCTTTGACAATTACAGTTGTTAGTGATTTCATTACTATTGATACTATTACATGTATCGATCCTTTATCTATCTTATTGTTGTGCTTAACTGCTATACATATATATTCATAACTTACTATCTAGCTCAACATACGTATAGAGCACTGTTAACGTAAATGCTGTAAATCGATACATAGAATATTATACCTCTTTATAATATTATATGTGGATACACGAAATAATTATATATACATGTATATATATATATATATATATATTATCTATTGATATATATATGAATAATATGATAATTATAAATATATGAATTCACTAATATAGCCAATTATTTATCGCTAGCTACACGCATGCACCTACCCCACACTGACACATATTTACCTATATATATATATATATATATATATATATATATATATGAAAAGTTCATACCTTTTTTTTGAAAAGCATCCAAATTAAATTTAAGAACAAGGAATAAGGTAAAATAAAATACCCTTTAAAGCAAGTTTAAAGATGCGATATTTTTTTTATTAAAAAAAAGAAAAATCTATACCGATTTTTTTTCTTTTTCTAATTAAAAACTTTCATTTTTAGTTTATAGTACAGATAAATTTCGCCAAGATAGAATTGGCCTCTTCAGTGTAGTTTGTAGATCCGATCTTATTGGACAGCCGGTATAGTTGTTGCAACCGGTTTATGAGGTGGGTTTATTTTCTCACTTTCGGTACGAGATTACGCTTGCACGTGGTATATGTATACATTTGAAAAGTGTATACCTTTTGTTAAAGCATCCAAATTAAATTTAAGAACAAGGAGTACGGTAAAATAAAATACCTTTTAAAGCAAGTTTAAAGATGCGATTTTTTTTTATTAAAAAAAAGAAAAATCGATATCGATTCAAAAAATTTTTTAAAACTTTTTATAAACTAGTGAGGCCAATTCTATCTTGGCGAAATTTATCTGTATTATAAACTAAAAATGAAAGTTTATAAAAAAATTAAAAAAATCGGTATCGATTTTTCTTTTTTTAATAAAAAAAAATATCGCATCTTTAAACTTGCTTTAAAAGGTATTTTATTTTACCTTACTCCTTGTTCGTATATATAATATATATATATATATATATATATATATATATATATATATATATATATATATATATATATATATATATATATATAAGTAGGATCAAATATAAACCAAAAGCAAAACATTTAGTAGATGGAACATATTTGGACAATCGTCGCATATTTATCACTCTTTTTTCTTTTCTCTCTCTCTCTCTCTCTCTCTCTCTCTCTCTCTATACATATATATATATATATATATATATATATATATATATATATATATATATATATATATATATACGTCTGTGTTGTTTGTTCTTTGATTATTACCATCCTATTTGATTCAATTCGATCTTAAATCAAATAATGAAATTTCTTCCCTGATTTGATAATTCACCCACCAAACCTTGGTGTCTGCGACCAGAGGCTTGAATGATGGCGTCAGCGAAAAATACACAAGTCATTGGCCGCCATTTTAATAGTTTTGTGTCGGACTCACCGTTGTCTACTGTCAAGTTATGGCAAAAATGACCGGCATCGAATTCACTTGTGTGGGAGGAAAGACCATCCGTGTGGATGTTGGATCTAAACCAGTCCTAATTATTACGTTTGATCTATTATAAGATATTTAATGCTCCTGTTCCAGTCTAGGGAAATATGGACACCAGATGTCTTAGGGGATGCAAAATCTCTACACTGTGACTTAACGAATGAACAGCTGATTTTTGAATGAGTAATCATCATGTAAAATTGGAAGAGTCTGTAAATCGTTTGAAGATGTTACGAAATAGTTATAAACAGGAGACGAGCTGGAAAAACCTACATACCGTAGATCTAGAGACGATGGACTTGTTTCGCTGAATTCAGCAATCTGTGTGGATGGGGCGGATGAATTCACTCGTTCTTTGTGTGCCTATATATATATATATATATATATATATATATATATATATATAGTCTCGGAAGTTCTTTTAACCTTCAAAACTGGGAAAAAAAAAAAAAATTTTTTGTTGAAAGATTTTAGTCTAGTAAGTCAATCAATCTACTGCAATCACTATTTTAGTTTGCTTCCAAGAATATACTCTAATATAAATATATTTTTATATATGTTTTTATATATAAGGGATCGTCAGTTGTTTACCATGAAAACAGTTTCGGGATTTTAAAAACAAAACAGTATTTCTTTATCATGGCATCCCAGCAGTGTTGATCAGACACCACCTCCCTATTTAATAATTATTTTTTAATTTAAAAAGTTTACAAATATTTGATTTAGTTTTGCCTCCAGATTTGTTTTTCTAAAGTATTATTATATATATATATATTTTATTTTTACAAATACCGTATCTGTATACAAAATTAAAATAAAACTATTTAAAATGAAAATGTTTTCACTTATTTTAAGGAAGACAAAGATTCCTAGGATAAGGAAACTTCCAAAGCGAAACCAGAACATGTCCGGAGAAATAGAGAAATGCCACCGAATACGAGATAACTATCGGAGCATATAATCCTTCCTAAAGCCTCTTTATATAACATCATTGCATGACAAGAAAAACAATAAACTAAATATGTTGAATACTCGTGTAGCAAGATCAAGGAATGACTAAACTCTTTTATTTTCATTGTCTTTTTACAGTTTATATTCGTTCGGCTAAGGGGGGAAAAGGAAAGAGGGCGAGATAGACATATCCGCGGGTGCTGATAAAAGAGCTATCCTACTTATTTCCGTATCTTCTGTTCTCTCCAACGTCGTCATCTAACCTTTATTTTAACCCGTTCTCGTTGTGCACTCCGTGATTTTATTTTCGCACCATATATAAAAGGGAAAGTATATTGTTTTTTTCTTGACTGATGAACCCATCTATTGCACTTATTCTAGTCTGGCTTATTCTTGCTCGGAGCGCTTTTCTCGTCGCAAGCGTTTAATCACACGAGGCAAACAGAAACATATAATGATTCTGCCAATATAATTAATTTCATAATTGAACCTACTCTCTAGAAGTAATAAGCGTGACAGAAGTGGTCTCTTTCTGTTTGTCTCAATGAGCCCCGTGTCTATCTGCATAACTGAGAAGATAACAGATACATCCAGTAAGGAAATATCTGATCATATGTTGGCAAGGAGAGCATTGTACACATAAACACAGAAAGGGAGAGAGAGAGAGAGAGAGAGAGATAGAGATAGATACAGACAGAGAAAGGGAGAGAAAGGGAGAGACAGGGACGGAGAGACACATACAGAGATCGTGAGACATACACAAATAAAGAGACAGGACCAGAGATGAAGGTATAGAAAGGAGAAGGTAAGGACACAGAAGGAGAAAGAGAACGATAGAGAGAGAGAGAGAGAGAGAGAGAGAGAGAGAGGGAGAGAGAGAGATTAATATATCGGTGTCAGTATATCTAAAACAAACAAAAAATAAATATAGTCAGTTGAAACTTTGGAACCTTTTGATTTTTAAGTTTCGACTGACTATATATACGAGAGAGAGAGAGAGAGAGAGAGAGAGAGAGAGAGAGAGAGAGAGGGTGGAGGTGAATAGATTCCGTTCCTGTCATTTTTATTACATTTATGGAGACGTTACTGTCACTGCTATTAATGTACAGATAAAAACAACAAAACTTATTATGTGATTCAGTAAGTATATATTTCCTAAAATATTGTTGTCATCATTAGAATGTTAATAGTTCTTGCTCAGTCTTACAGAATTAGCTTTAGAGAGTAATGGGGTTAGAGATATGAAGTCGTGACTGTCGGAGCAGTTCATGTGATACGTTGTTTTTACAAAGTGAGTTAGTTAAAACCTTTGGCAAGAGCCATATAAAAGCTCTTTTAATAGACGGATTATGCAACTTCAAAAGATCGAGAAAGAAATGTCATACCGTTATTTAAAGCGAAGGAAGAGTACTTTCTGTCGTTCATGCACCAGAGAAACCACTTGCTATAAACAATAAATCACTAGTAACAGTTAATGTAAATAATAATAATAATAATAATAAACAAAAAAGATAGAAGGAACACCACAAACAAAAAGATGGAAGGAACACCACATGAACCCAAAAGAACTGAAACTGCAAGAAATCTTACAAACTGCCCAGCCTCGTCCAAAAAGTAAGAAAGGCATCAGCTTCGGTTGATACTACACAACATAGTCGTGAAGGTTCAAGGAGGATGGAAATATCAAAGAGCGAGAGCAATTAGCAGACCTCCACTGGAAGAGTGTTAAGAGTACTGGGACCTTGGGGAGGCTTATTGCAACCCACATTCCAGCAAGGACCAATAGTCGCGCCAGCAAGAAAAACAATGGTAAGCGACTGTTGCGATAGGGCAAAGTCATTTCCAAAAGTTATCGGAAGAGGCGGAGAGTACTGGAAATCTGGGGAGACTTGTTGTCACCCACACTCCATGGAACATCATCGGTTATTATCAGTGAATAATCTCTGATTATGACCTGTGTGAGAACTCCTAGTGAGTAAAAATAATAATAATAATTTTATCGAAACAACTAAATGACGAGATCAACATCTTCCTTATGACCCGCGGACTATTCCGGAGGAACAGTAAGTATGGCGGAAAGCGACAAAAGGAATAAAAACAACCTGTTATATATCGACCCAAAGATCCCGAAAGAAGGATATAACAAAAGAGGGGACATGTCCGTGGAATGGATCGACATAATTCCCCGAACATGAATGATTGAATGCTTAAGAATTTATTAAATATCTGACATAATTATCAATTTATAGAGAAAACAATGGAAACACAGAGATTGAAACTGACAGCCAGAATACAAGATCTGAGAGAAAGAGAGAGAGATAGATAGAGAGAGAGAGAGAGAGAGAAAAAACATACGGAGAGGCATTTTTTCAGGGAGACTCTCCGTCACAACTACTGTTCGTTGTAACCATGATGTCACCCAAGAACATACTCAGTAGATATTGTGTATGATAAAGATTTATAGGGACAGACGAAAGTATAAACCAGTTCATTTATATGAATTTAAGCTATTAGCAAATAACAGAAAGGAGCTGGCAAACATTACTAACACGACTGGATCTTTCGCCAGGATATAGGAATGATATTCGGAATTTTAAAAAATTGCATTCATTGCTTGCGATGAAAGAGGAAATACTGAAAGCAACGAAAGGCATAAAATTGCACGATGTGATGAGAGAACTCGGTGAACGCGAAACCTATAAATACCAAAGCATCCTGAAAGCGGGCACCAACAAATCAATAAAGATGGAAGAGCACCCGAGAAGAAAGCTACTGGAAACAAAGTTATATACCAGAAATCTAATTAATGGAATGAATACTTTGGCAGCACCATTAATAAGATACACGAATCCTTCATGAACGGAACAAACGAAAACGTCAGATAACTGGATGAAAGAGCTAGGAAACTAATGGCCATGCAAAACGCATTGTACCCGAAGGATAATATGTCACCGGCTTTATGTAAAACTCAAGGATTAGAAAAATAGAAAGATGCTGATTAGCGTCGCCAAAAGCACCGCCAAGGTAAACAATATGGAGAGCTATTAAACATAAAACAAAAAGACGAGAAACGAAAACGGAACGATATAAAACAATATAGAATGAACAAAGAAATAGCACACGAAATCAAATGGGCAAGGTTACGGAGAGGACACTTGAAGAAGGAAACAGAATCGCTAATGACAACCGCACAAAGCAACGCAATCAAAAACGAATACATAAAGGCCAATATAGATAAGACACAGGAAAACAGCAAATGTAGACTATGGACAAAAGAACGAAACGAGATATCGCATAATTGAATCCAGTAAACCTAAAAGGAATACAAAAAACAGACACAATTGCGTTCGGTAGGGAGTTCATTAGAAACAATGCAAACGTTTGCACTGTGAAAATTATGAGAAATAATATCGACACAAAGTGGATAATTAAAATACAAATCCTCGAGGACATGTAAATACAAACAGGAGATCGAACGAAATGATAGTCAACAAGAAAGAGAAACCGTCCAAATCCTGGATTTCGCCGTCCCAACAATTCATAGAGTCAAGATCAAGCAGTCAGTAAAAAAGCAAGCAAATACATGAAGCTTGCCAGAAGGCTGAAGGAAATATAAAAAATGAAGAATATTAATGTAATCCCAATAATTGTAGGATGACTAGAAACAGTTCCGGAACGTGGAGAAAAGACTAAGAGAAATAGGAATCAAAGTGGGGATTGTCACCATACAAAGCACCATACTGATTAAAGCAGCTGAACTATTAAGAAAAATCATAGCGTGCGGAAGCCACACGGAATCGCCACGTCACATCGACCAACCATGATGATTTGAAATAGAATAACACAACGTAAACACAAGTAGAAATATAAATAGAAGATACGAAGACGAACCCCACGGACAGAAACTGCAATATATCATATATAAATATCATATAATCTGACGCTTATTTTCTTCGCACTACCCCGTGTAAAAACAATAGAAAATGTCCGCGAAGTGTCTGAGATGATGGAAAAGCTATGGAAAGAAAGCACCGTCCATACCTCCACTGAAATGGAACGAAGTATGGGAATTCTGAAAAGAATTTATTTTCACTCGAATGTTTACGACCGTTATCTCCTGTTAGAAGAACGCAAATGGGTATGAAATAGTAATCAAAATCTAGAGATACACGTTGTTAGTCAGACGCCGGGAACACCACATGCTTTTTTACCAATAAGCGATCGCTTATAATGACTTGCATTGGAACTGCGAGTGAGTAATCCTCTAACACCTTTTTTATGTAAAAGTGTAAGAATCACATAAGATAAACACAGAAACTATTCTTCCTTCTCCTCAAATAGTATTCACCGAAGGACGTTGCGTTGCCTCCCCCCTCCAAGGGAACCTAATTATTTGTACATCACGATCAAATAAAATGTATGTTTGTTATCCAATACAAACTAACACATCATAAACACTACAATTAAATAATACCTCGTGTCGTTAACGCTCAACCACAGCGCTCCTCCGAGACCGAGGACACTTCATATAAGATCGTCTTTTGTCGTACCCTGATGGCTACCTCTCCGTGGAGGGGGGTCGCTATTGAATCTATGTTGGCACAACAACGTAAAGAAAAGAACTAAATCTCGAATTTGGAGGACAATTTTATTAGGCTGTTGACGTTGCCTTCATCTCCGCTAGTGGCAAGGAGAGAAAATATTGGGCTACGGATTTCTGGGGATAGGCCACTTTGTTTATAATAGATTCTTACGTTATTTCATATCATATCATCGACCTAAGAGTTGCGGTTCTTCAGGCCTATCGTATCTCGTGTGACGTCATTTCCTCTAGCTCGTGTTCTCATAGGTGAAAATGGATCCCCAAAGTCCACCTACCTGACCCTATTTGACTTTTATTTCCTGTTTACGCGCTAATGTTTTCCCCTGCAAATTTAAATAATCAAATAGGTACTAACAGACATTTAACAAGGGGAAATTATCTTCAAATTGACATGGTAGTAATATGAATACTAATTCTCCTTATAACCAATATAAGGAGAGTTCGTCTACATCTAGCGAATGTTGGTCCTTTTTATTTTAAGTACTAGAATATAACAGAAAAAATAAAGGTAAGTAAATATGAGCAACACTATAATCCAAATGCAAACCACGGAAGTAATTAACAACAAAGTGAAAAAGACTAATAAGGAAATACGATCACAACAGCAATCTTTGGAGCAATTTGAATCGCATAACTGACATATAGGAAGGATCTAATGCAATTCAGAAAGGAAACATGCACTACTGAAGATGAAGAAGGGATAACACGTAACAGCGAAAGCCCTAGAATTGCTCGATTGAGCGATAATTAAGGCACTCAGTGAACCTGACAACTATAAATACCTGGGAATTCTGGAAGCTTATACGAATGAGTAGAAATGAAAAAAATGATTAAAAGTGAATACATGAGAAGATCAAGAAAGATCCTTGAAACTAATTTATATAGTAGAATCCTAACAAAAGGAATAGATAGTTGGAATGTATCACCAGTACATTCGACTCTTTATAAATTGGTTAAAAGAAGAACATGGATCAAAGAATCAGGAAACTAATGACCATGCACAATGCACTACACCAGAAAGGTCATACTGACCGATTCTATGTAAGTAATCAAGTTTGTATGGAAAGTTCAATTAAAAGACTAGAGAAATACATAGCACGAAGTACAAAGTGATTGATTCCCGCCACAAAGGTAGCGTCGATTGGAATAATATGAAAAACAGCCATCCGGACAAAATGTGTGAAAAACAAAATGTGAAAAGATACAGTTATATCGACTATTTATCAGACGAACCAAAGGAATTGAGCACAAAAACACATGGAAGTCGCGAAGGAAATGACACCTAAGCAGAAATTTTATTCTACAGATAGTAGCACGAAACAACTGGATAAGAATAAACTACACACAAATCAAGATATACAAGATCCGGAAAAACAGTAAATGTAGACACTCTCTACAAAGCGACGAAATTGTAAACTGCTTCATAACCGAAAGTAGCCCCATAAGAAACATAAAATAGACATAATTAGAAATGGAAGACAGTCCACTGGTTACTGTGCAACCGACTGCACGTTGAACATGTAGTCAACTAGTACAGGCACAACTCGGAGCTAGTATTGGAAAATGAAAGGCATATTTTGTCTCAGTTGAATCCGAGGTGAGTTGGTTTGAACCCAGCAGGCAGATATCTAAAATTGTATTTAGAAAATATACGAGAGGGGAATTATACATAAACTCGAAAACGCAAAGGAATTTTACTTTGTTCAGAATATTAAAGTAAGTGACCCTAACCCTAACCCTAACCCTAACCTGCCACATGCGAATACAGACGGTTTAACTGATTCAAGCAAGAAGACCAGACATTATGAAGAAGGAACAAAAAACATGGCAAATAATATATTTCACCATACCAGCATTTCACAGACTGAAGCTTAAGGAAGAATAAAAACTAAGGAAATATAAAGAGTTTGCTTGAGATATGCAAGGAATAGTAAGCATGCCAGAAATTATTGTAATACTAATAATTATAGGGGCACTCGGAATGTAAAGTTGTCGTTTCTTACTTCAAATGTTCTCAGTAGTCTTACCTAGCTTTCTGTATACTGACGCGCCGGCCTGTCCTCGACATCGTTGCCGCCACTATCGTCGCAGTGTGTTGCATTTCGCTGTCGTCAACGTCGTATTATGGCCGCACCTCGTAGCCACCATCACCGTCATCGTGATTGTCTAGGTCTGCAATTAAAACTTTTAAGAGACTTCATTGTTGTTTATTTTGGAGAGATTTTCTCGTCATAATTATAAAACTCCACATTAATTAAATTTAAGAGAGAAGCGAAATTGTTATTCCTAACTTAGATCTACTTCGTTACTCGGATTGGCTAAGATCAAAGTGTAGTATCTGTTCCGATGGATACTGCACCCCATAGACTGGTATTGTCTTGGCCTTCGGGGCTTGATTTACGCCGGTCTATGGGTCTGTCCTGTGCAGTTATAGAAGGTTCACCTTCCCAGGCTTTGCCTCCCCTCTTTGGGGAGGAGTAAGTTTATTGCTTACTGCCTGAGGCGCCTCTACCGGGGAATGCCGACGGGGCTGCTCAGGCAATTTTTAAACCCAACTTTCCCGACCAGACCTTGGGTCACATCTTACTTGTGGGAGTAAGATAAAAACTGGCCTTGTGCCTAACTCCTGGAGAGGAGTAAATCAATACTCGGATAGTAAGGAAGAAGCTATCAACTCGCTATCACTCTTTTAGGAATTACATTCCCATTTTCCTTTTTTTGTGAATTACATCTCGATTTTGCATTCGGTGCACCACACTCCCGAAATACGAACTGACTAAAAACATTCTTTTTTTTCTCGTTCCCACAACTGTGACATAATTGCCTCAAATGGGGACTCTAAACCTGTCACCACGCACCTGTTAGATCAGAGATCAGGGTATGGTCAGAGTTCAGGTATGTTTATTTTTAGTCCGAGAGCGAACTTGTTCCCCAGATTATCGTGTCAAGCTTTTGCACTGGTCCACCTAGATACCAAATCCATACTAGCTGATGCAATCGTTCACATACATGCATCCATTATGTAACAGGAACAGTCCTCAACAACTTGGAAAAAACGAGAAGAATTTAAAATCAAAAGGACAATTGAAACCATACAAAGAACAGTACTAATGTAAAATGCTGAAATATTAAGAAAGATCCTCGTGTGCGTAAACCAACCCATATAACCAGATGATACAAACCAATCGCAGGTAAATGTAAATAGAATAACACTGCTGATAATATAGAAAAGAACATTACACGATATCAAGAGAACTGAAATTGCTGGCGTATACACGCTTGACGTATTAGCCAATGTAGAGTTATTCTTGACCTGCCCCTCTTCCGTTTTACCTGTTCGTCCCCCCCCCAATTTCCATTTTTGTAAATATTTTATCCCGCTCTAGCGGTGTTTAAGCCATGCGGATCTTTTCAATGGATCCCCTGAGAGTATGATCCGTTAACATTTCTTGTACTTTAGCAAACGCCCTTTTTGGTTTATGATATACAAAATGAATTAAAAATAAAAAGAGAAAGCGACACAATTTAAAGTCATGTTTGATAGACGACTAATCAAAGGCCCGTTAAAATAAATCAGATGATGATGATGTCAGCATCTCTTAAATTTTTCTTACTTTATTTCTACTTTTATTTTTATATCGAAACTTTAATAATGTATTTAAAACGGCTAGAACACTTTTACAATTTTTAAAAAGCGAATGGAAACGTATTTAATTTATGATTGAATGAAACTGTTTTTAATTATTTAGGTTATGTCCTTAAAAGCATTTATTCAGGGAATATTTATTATTTGATGTCTAATACCTATCGTTAAGCTTTTGGAGGTATCTGATTTTTACAAAAGGGTTCCACACCATCTTTGTCCCTTTTGCATAACACTAAATTAAACTAAATATAAGCCACATTACCAATTCTTACGCATATCAGCTGTGTTCCAGAATTCTATAATGATCTGTTTAGGAGTGGATCTTATTAATTTAATCAAGTTATAATGATACTAAAACTAATGTTAAAAGTTATTATTCCAATTTTGATCAACATCAATGACATGATCTTGATTCTTGAAAATGTCTGAAACTTTACGGCTTTATCTTAAAGTGTTTTAATAAGAAATTGAAATTCTGGAAATATGGGTTGATTGCTGTCTAATGACCATGAATCAAATTTAATGCAAATTTGAAATATTACATGCGAGGTTGTGTCCATATCATGCCCCCAAAAGCCTTTAAAATTCTCTAAAGAAACTGGAATTTAGGGAATATTTACCATTAAATGTCTAATACCTATTGTTAAAATTTCACAAACATTACGGGTATCTGAATTTCTACAAAGAGCTTCAACACTATCTTTGTCCGTTTTGGGTAAAACTAAATTAAACTAAATATAAGCCACATTACCTATTCTTACGCATATCAGCTGTGTTAAAAAATTCTACAATTATTTGTTTATTAGTTAAAGAGTGGATCTTATACGTAGAAATATATAAACCTATACACATACCTAACTTTATATGAATAGAGATATTTCTCAATATTCATAATTAAAAACAAAGACTTTGAGTTAATAACGCAATATATTTGCGAAAGACGTACACCATAGCTTTATTATAGAAAACGATAGCCAGTACAATAGTTAATAGTAAATGGTTTTTAATAATCAGAACTTAAATAAATTGAGCGTATGACGTAATATGTTTTAGAAGCATGGCATAGCTTCAGTTAAAATAAAACAATAGAAACTAACATTTGTATTAATATTAACACTTTCAAAATAGTCAGAACAGAAAAAATGAGAAATGAGACGTAATTTCAGTTACAAACATATATTAAGTTTCCATTCGAATACGACGATAGATAGTAACAGAATTATGAATATTAATTCATTTTACTCTTCAAAATTTACAAAGAATACGATGTTAAGGAATGTGACGTAATTTGAGTTACAGACACAACAGCTTAATTATAATCAAATACAACGATAGAAATATTAAATAATTTTGTATAATTTAAAGAAAACATAAAACTTTTAGTAGATTTTAAACATATTCATATGAGCGAGACCTGTACACTGTTTACCTCTTTTACGCTGGGTAAAAGTCTAGCGACAGAAGATATACAAAACATGTTTACGCTTATTATACGATAAAAAAAAATTGAGAAAATAATTCAAAATAACTTCTTAAAGACGTTTTTCTCAAGGAAGTGGCGGGCTAGTCTCGCAAGCTACAATGATGGAGAAACTGCAAAAGCAACGTCAAGCTAACGAAGGCGCAATCCCGGTAATCCTGCGATGGAATAGGGTCAACAAACTCCAGAAATCTATCGGAAAACTAAAGAGTATTTATTTATGTTATTATTATTAAATGAGCCCAAATAGCAGATTCTGGACTAAAAGCCAATATGGGAAATTTTTGAGCTACTACCAAGGCACACTTGTTTATACTTCAATGTGGAGAAAATGTGTACGCTTCTGAAATATTGATTCAGGTTTCACGAATATCGAGTGGGTAAAGAGACAGAGATGGTTATTTTGTCAAATAACATCGACACAAGAAGCACCGTGTTCTCTTTACACATTTACCAATGAATGTCCGACAGTCTCTGAATGGGACATAAGAAGTAGGACAGCTCTAATGATTTCTATCACTTATAATCAGTAAGAATAGGAGTTGTTTAGTGTATACCCACCTATTTGTTTGTAATTTAATGATTAACCTTTAGTGCTTTTTCATATATAAACAAATACTTGCCCATATATATATATATATATATATATATATATATATATATATATATATATATATATATATATATATATATGTGTGTGTATATTAATGGTTTTTATTACAACATGTACAAAGTCTGCTACACTGGCATGTTGATGTTATCGATCTACAGCTATCAAGAGCTGATGTCTAATCAGGCAAAAGGTTTTTTTTGTGATCCAAACCGGTCGGTGAAATCCAGGAAGAATGGAGCTTAGCGAAAAGAAGACTGATTAATAGGTGATAATGCAGCTCTATATTTTTATTTATTATTCCTCCTTCTTTTCGCTAAGCTACATTCTTCCTGGATTTCACCGACTGGGTTGGATCACAAAAAAACCTTCTTCCTGATGAGACCTTAGCTCTTGATAGCTGTAGATCGATAACATCGACATGCCAGTGTACATGTTTGAATAAAAAACATTCATAATACAGCTCTATATTTTTATTAAGCACTTTTTAATAAGCCTGGTTTAATTCCCTTTGGATTTCTACCCTGTGGATTTTTATACTACCTGGATTATATATATATATATATATATATATATATATATATATATATATATATATATATATATATGTGTGTGTGTGTGTGTGTTTATCCTTCACTCTATAATGAATGTCAATGTATATATATATATATATATATATATATATATATATATATATATATATATATATATATAATTTATTCAGATACTGTATATTACATATTTCAGCAATGTACCGCGGTTTCATCCAAAAGGGCAGATTTAGACATCTTTAGTAAATCTCTGTGCCCAGTGGAATCATCGGCAAGCTGAAACGCCATTCCCTATCGGGCCGTGACTACAATCGTTTCAGCTTGCCGATGATTCAAATAGGCACAGAGATTTACTAAAGATGTCTAAATCTGCATCTTTGGATGAAACTGCGATGCATTGCTGAAATATGTAATATACAGCATCTAAATAAATTATATTAGCTATCTTAAATGATCGAGCACTTTATTTGAATTCTTTTCATATACAACCTGACACACTATATATATATATATATATATATATATATATATATACATAAATGCGAAAGTCTTTTTCATTTATCACTCCGATATTATAATCAAAATGGGTTACTGTTATTTTAATATATAACACTACACATAATATTATATTCTTTCTCTCTCTCTCTCTCTCTCTCTCTCTCTCTCTCTCTCTCTCTCTCTCTCTCTCTATATATATATATATATATATATATATATATATATAGTGAAGATAAAAGATTAAGAGGGTATATTTTGACAGCCTAATTAGCATAACTATTTATTAAACAGTTCATAATTAATTAATGTTTAGTATTATCAATTTAGAATTGCATTGGCTTATGTTGGCTATCTATATGCAATAGTTTTGTCTATATTAACAGTAATTAATTAAAGTTATTTAATAAATAAATCAGAAAAATAACTAACACCTTAAGTTTTAAATCAATGCTATGATTGACAACCTTACCGAAGATTTTGGCTTGCTACGAGCGAGGCAGAAGCGAGAAGAGAAAGGAGAGTGGAAGGAAGAGTGTTCTTGTCTCGCCCGCTCTATCTTTCTGTCCACTTTCTCTCGCCATCTTTTTGCACTTTTTACATTTTACATTAATAACTTTTTTATTAATTAAGTTTATCCCTAATTCATAAATTTTAACAACAAACTTATTTTTTGATGTTTACAAATACCTTTTCAGTATTCTCATTGACAAATGAAAACAAAAGTTTAGTAGCACTGTGATCTGTCCAGATCACGAAAAGAATTCATATTTTGTTATGATTGTAGCTTGAAATCTTGTGTTAAATCCCCCTACCCCCCTCAAATACTATTTTTTTAAAACTTGATGGAAAGAAGAAAAGTAAGATAAACAATTATTTTATCATTTAAAGTGGGGAAAATTTTCGTATATGAATTCAACTTTTCGGACCAGTTTAAGGGCAGTTCAGTCAAACTTAGAGGCAGTATTAAAAACATATTAATTGCTCTAACAATCTGTCAGAATCTCATTTTTAAAGGGGGAGGTAATTTAGCTCAGGATGTTAATCTACAAATTTATTAAAGTTTATTAAAATTATGGAAATATCTGAGTAAAAAACATTTTTTTAATTAACGCCGCTATCACATTTAATTGCTGCCGGGAGGGCGGGTAGGTTTTACTAGCGTGTATATATATATATATATATATATATATATATATATATATATATATATTGAATGTGAGATATATATATATATATATATATATATATATATATATAATCATTTCCACAATCAGACAACGCCGCAGCCCACAACCTACGAAAGAAACAAACCGTAAGTCTTAGACTCGAGTTTCGCCCTCCTTGTGACTCTTCAGTAGAACACATTCGAACTCAGGATTCGAAACCCAAGTCACACGCGAGTACTTTGCTACTGCTACTTACACAGATTACATATATTAAATATGAAAGTGTCTTTCACCTATAGACGACGTCGTTTCGGGCTCTCTTACCCTCATCAGTGTAGAAGTTGCGGTTGCAAGCGGTCACATGGGCTCGAACGCAGTTCGTAGATACGAGCTAGAATCACGAGACAAACGCCCAGGATCACGCGGTCGCAAGAAATCGGCACAGACAGTAATTGAAATTAAGATACATCTAACTAGGAGACGGGGGAAGCGTCATTGCTGTCTACAATGTTCAACGTTCGTGCGGAAGTTAGCATATATATATATATATATATATATATATATATATATATATATATATGCATTGCCGGAGATAAGAACACCATCGGTACCGTCGATTTAAAATCTAAACCAAAGAGGGCCTATAGTTGGTCTCCTATGTCGAACTCTCGTCCGCAATTTTTTTTTTTATAGTAAGTAAAAAATCCAATAAAAATAGTAATATATGATTAAGGGGTAAATCAGGATATATATATATATATATATATATATCATGGAAAACTACTGATATGTATATATATACATATATATATATGTATATATATACATTATTATATATATATACATATATAAGTATTTATCATATATATATATATATATATATATATATACATACAACATGTTCATTGCAAGTATATATATTTATATATATATACTGATCCAGAAAATGTTATATATATATATATATATATATATATATATATATATATATAGTAGTTATCGTTGTCTTTCTCTTCGTTTTATATATATATATATATATATATATATATATATATATATATATATATATATATATATATAAAGAGCGTTTCTCAGCTAAAAATGATGAATATTTTCATATTGTATAAACAAAAAATGGCCCCATGGACAATATAAAACGAAGTAAATTATTGGTGTAATTATAATTTTTCATGATAATATATCAAATATTCCTACAAGATATCGTTTATAACTTAAAGATAGTTTAATTTAGCCGAAAGGCTGGATACAAATTATACAATTATGCATTTGAAATATTTCTTGTAGTCTGTATTTCAATTATTATGAAAAATAATTATAGCCAAACCAATCTTATAAAGCAAACTTATACTATGAGCTGTCGACTTTGTTCGTAATGTCTCTTTAGACCCCACTCAACCTCGATATATATATATATATATATATATATATATATATATATATATATATATATGTGTGTGTGTGTGTATGTGTATGTATGTATTGTTATAAACTTGACATGACAGACACCAGGTATGGTCGAAATAAATTACCGTCTAGGAGGGTTAAGTTTTGTTATTCTTCATATATATATATATATATATATATATATATATATATATATATATATATATATATGTATATGTATATATATATATATATTTATTTATTTTGATACAGAAAATTTTGTTTTTCAAAACAGATGACAACAGAAGCTGAAGAGAGCTAGATGGCTAAGACTTTCCGAGCTTGAAACCGACGGTACGAATGTTGTACTAATGTTTATGTACCAAAATAAATAAATATTATGCTCTTAATTTTTAACTTTAATTCTTAATTAATCGAGCACTCTGCTGGGATATTTCCTTACTATAGTACAAAAAAGATTATATATATATATATATATATATATATATATATATATATATATATATATATAATGTTTTGTTCATAAAAAGCGATGTAATATCCAACTATTATGTACGACTGGACATTTTCAATAGTGTACACCGCCATGTATTTTGTTTATATAATGACGCATCTGTGCTTTAATGTGTGTGTTAGCTTCACACGAAATTTTACGTTTGAACGACAAAAATAATGTCTTTATCTTTTTTTTATTAGTTTGTTTTTAATAGCATTTTTTAGGTTCTTATTACAAATGTTTGTTTTTGCAATTAACAAGTATTTTTTGTGAAAAAAAAAAAAAATTCTACCCGTAAAAAAATTAAAAATATTAAAAACACCAACATCGGAGTCCAGACCTAATTTGAATGTGTTTAATTTCAATATCAATATCAACACACACACACACACACACATATATATATATATATATATATATATATATATATATATATATATATATATATATATATATATATATAGAACCGACAACTTATATCTGGATATCTTTTCGTAGATCCTTTCCATTGTCCGAATAAGAATCGTAATTTCGGAGGGGAATTGCACGATGAACCTGCCAAAGATTTAATTTGTGTCTCAAGTACTTTCAGTCTCACCCGGGTCCTTCTTCAGGGGAATCAGGTAAATACCATGTGTTCGTATTATCGATTGTTTTGGCGGGAATTATATAAGTTCGAAACTATAGTTAAGATTCTGATTCGGACAATGGAAAGGATCTACGAAAAGATATCCAGACATATATACATTATATATATATATATATATATATATTTATTATTATTATTATTTTTATTATTATTATTGTTATAATTAATGTTATTTGATATGCAAATTATATCATACGGTAGTCCTAAGGGTAATATATTATTATTATTATTATTATTTATTTATTTATGTATATATTAGTGAAATTTTAAGCTGAATTATTTCGACACTTGATTATTGGGGAAATGGTAGCTTATCAGTACCTTTGGAGAGCCATGAATATCATTACTGTCCTGTTTTTAAATCTCCGAAACAGTTACATTGTAAGCAGCTGATGATCCCCGTGTTAATATTAGACGCTTAAGGTCTCCTGCTTTTGTTTCACTCTTAGATACTTAACCCCCCCTTTTTATTTTTTGTATTTACTTATTTTTTGTATTTATTAATTTTCCAACGAGTGTTAAGTCTGCAATATCTTGGATTTAGTTAGTCTCTGGGGGAATTTAAACTGCATTTTAACTTTTTTTTCTTGTTTAAAATGACGCAAAGCTTCTTAACACTATATATATACATATATATATATATATATATATATATATATATATATATATATATATAGTGAGAGAGACGTTGATTGATTGTAAACATTGCATCGTTTAAACTTATTGAACTATCCTTATTTACTAAAAACAAAAGAGTAACCCACTTTTTTTTTCAAGTAAACTAAATATTTTATTTATGAACCACATTATTTTATTTTTAAATTCGCATTATTTTGCTTTGTTCTTTAACGACTTTTGAATATTCAATTTCCCATCAAGACGAAGAGGAGACGAAGAAGATGAAAACTTTTACATAAAACTGTTCCTAGTTAAAAAGAAATAGATTTAGACAATTAAAAATAAAGAAAACAAGGAAGAATCTGAATAAAAAAAAACAAGATGTAATTCTGCTTTCAGCACTTTTTATTACTTGGGGCATGACGCAAAACACAAAATAAAGATGTTTGGAATTAATATTTGGTGATTATTTTGGGTGTTTTGTACCGAACAAACATTCCTGTGGGGCATTTTTAGGTTTCTCAGTCTTTTGTCCGGAGATTCTACACGAAAAAAAAGATTATCATCTTATTTTTTTTGTGCTAGTTTTTATTTTTATTAGCATTTTATTTGAATTTAAAAAAAAACCCAGCACATTTATAAAATAGAAGAAAAGAATGAACTGAAAAATGAACAAGATAAAAATGAATAAATAAAATGCATAAAGAATTTAGAAAAGAAGTAAGCATTAAAGAAAGAAAGAGATAAATACAGAGGAGAGATAAAATTCAGATGAAAGAAAGAATGAAATAAAGTTTGAAAGAAAAATTGAGAAATAGTTTAGAATTGCTAAGAATGAAAGCAAAAAGAAGGATAAAACGGAAGAATGACACATTTAAGAAGAAAGAATGAAGAAATAGCGAAAGAAAGAACAGATTAAAGAAGAGACGAACGAAAGAAGCTGAAAGAGAAAGAAAGACGTTTGAAAATGAAAAGAATGAAAAGAATGAAAAGAATGCTAAAAAGTATGAATACTGTAAATGTGTTCGAGTTATTTCCCGTTTGTTTCGAGTACTTTTTTGAATGGGTCATACACCCAGTATACAACGCATGTATTTAGACGATCCTACGTTATTGTAACGATATTAACATCTGAATTAAGAGAAAAATCTAGGGCGAAAAGCGTTTTAATGTTCGAGAATTTATTGTTCGCGATTTGTGGAATTAACACAAATTCTTTACCGGTCACGCTCTAATTTGGCATTATTTGCCCGCAAGACTATGAGAATTGAACCTATTGTGAAATTATTTAAGCTCAATATACGGGATAGAGCAATTATAAAAATAAATGAAGGAAGAGAGATAAAGTGTGCGAATTACAAATCTATTTCCTCTTCGATTGTTCAATGCAAGGTGTACTCGATAAAAACATGTTTATTTTTCTTTCCTTAAGGCAAGCTTTTCAAAGATTAAAATCTTATCATCAGATGGATTACATAGATGGATAAGTATATATATGTATATATATATATGTATATATATATGCATATGTATATAATATATATATATATATATATATATATATATATATATATATATATATATATATATATATATATATATATATATATTAAGTATTACGGCAACGAATATAGACGTGTGTGACATTTGTTCTTTATGTGTGTATGAAATTGTAAGAGTGATCAAAACGAGGGAAAATAATAATTACATAAATTTACTTAGCAGGCTTTCGTCCACACTCATCAGAGTAAATACGTGGAAGTAAATACGATTAAAACTTTAAAAAATCGACTGAAATAAAGACAACTGATTGTTTAGGGGGAAACATTGGTGGGGGGGGGTCACAAGTAAATCATATTCAGTCCTAGACGCCACTCCGTTTGTTTACATAAGGAGGGTTTTAATGATCTAATATATATTGTTTTTATGATTTTAAGGTAGAATAACTAATATGATATACTTATAACAAAACAACTGTCACTAGCGTAAGTCGACGCACAGTCGGCGCTATTTATGAGATTCTGAGCAATTGCTTACCCGGATGTATTGACTAAATTATTTTAATTATTTAGTCGGCCCTGACGTATGGCGGGGGGGGGTGTTGTTTTATTCTGGATTCAAACCTTTGCACTGTCCTTCCCAAGTATCGCACCGACATTTAAATTTATAAATGATATTACTAATATGGTTTAGCGGGAGAACATCCTTGTGTACAGATTTTAATAAAGGCCGAGCAGAAAAAAAAACGATTCTCGGGTTCGAAGCCGAATAACTGCGACGTGCAGCAGCAGATATTTGGTCAGCACATGTTGTGCTAACATTACCTAATCAAGATAATCTGAGGTACGTCGGACATTCTGGAGAACTAATCAAGGTAGGCGCGATAGCGCTCTATCCCTTAATAGACTTCAAAAACGACCTATGCTATAAATCTCATTTCTTTGATCAGTCATAACTCAAAAACCAATAAACCAAATTATATAAAACTTTGCACAAAATTTTCATTTGATAGGTTCTATAAGTGTGTCGAATTTCAGCATTATTAGTCAAGGCAACCCAGAGATATAGAAAAGTCAAGAGTGATGTTGTGTTATCCGTGTGTACGTACGTACGTGTGTGCCACCCTGTATCTCATCAACTATTTGATGGATTCAGCTGATTATTGACAGAGATAGATGTTCTAGAGTCTAGTTGATGGCATTTTAATTTCACCTTAGTTTTCCAGAAAATTCAAAAAACCTTTAAAAATACCATTGTCTTGAGGCATAGCCTTTACAAAAGTAGTGACATTCCATGATAAATGCCAGTATACTGAAATCATATGCCCTTAATAGGGCTAAGATGGAAATTCATATACACTAAATGTACAAAAGCAAGGAAATTCCCAAACTTTTACACCTTTATTGTCATTAAGGGTATGACTACATATCAACCAAGCCATTTCATTATCACATCACTACAGTATAAATCTCTATGCATGAGTGGATGAAGTGTGTTATGTGCACTGAAGAAAGATTCCTACAAGTAAAATACATAGCCCTGTTGTGCTCGCATACCCTTAATGGCAATAAAAGTGTAAACAATTTGGAATTTCCTTGCTTTTGTACAGTTAGTGTATATGAATTTTCATCTTAGCCCTATTAAGGGCATATGATTTCAGTATACTGGCATTTTTCATGGAATATGTTTAGGCTTATAAAAATTGGTGATCTTGGCGGCGATATTTGAATTCATATTATCGAGAGGGTAACCATTATCAATTATAACCTCTTTGATAAATTAGATTAAGTATTAGATATCAATTAGTAAATGTTTCTCATATTTCAGTATCTTTGGAGTATTTTAAAGGGTCTTAGAAGGCATAATAATGTACACAATTTCACATTTTAAAAATCTAATTATATCAGATTTGCATTGAATTCGAACCATAGTCATTAGATACCAATTAAACGAAATTCCCAGAATATTTTTTATTTTTTTATTAAGACCCCTTAAGCCTAAGCTATTAATTTTATTCTTGAATCAAAATCATGTGATGTATTTCGATTTGAATTAGAACAAGCATTCTAGAAACGGTCTAATATCCTTACATCTTGATTTTAATCTTCGTAAGGGGACGTAAAATTGGTGCAAAACTGTTCTATTTGGGGAAATTGTTTTACCCTTCTTAGGGTGTGTATTCTTCTAATAAATATATCAAATTAAAACTCAGTAAAAAAAAAAAGAACAACTAATATTGCATATAGGTTTAACGCTTGAGAAATTCCATGTATTCTTCTGTCATTGTTTAGCTATGCGCATAATCTGGTTTTAAGTATGTCCTAAAACCTTAATTCTTACGGATCAGACCGGTACGACATTTATCCGGCTCGATTCTGTTATTGACACTGGTTTCTCCATTTCTTTCTAGAATCAGGTATTTACAAGAGCGACCACATGAAGGTTGTCAATATATCTGTAGTAAAAGTGGCACTATGGAACCGAGAGGATTCGAACTTGACACGTTCAGATCGCCAGTTCACGGCGATATCGACTTCATCGTTGCCATCTCCCCATCATGTCCTAAATAACAATAATAATCCTCAACTGTGAATATTCTCATGGCAACGTCAGACATGAAAGCGTCTCTCATATTAGTGTAGATAAATAAAATAAAAACCGGTTAATATTTTAATTATTGAAGAAGAAAGAAACTTATCCATGTATTAGGCAATTTCATGTTTGTGTTACTACAACCCTCCACCCCTTTTTATAAAACATGGCATCACCCGATCGGCGAAGATGGAATGCCAAAAAAATTATATATAAAAAAAATAATCTGATGACGCTGCTGTGTCGAACGTGAAACTCGAACTAAAATACACTTCGGGATTTGTTCTGTCTAAAAATAGTACAATAATATCATGGGGTTTTCGTTCGCGCCGGATGTCCATAGAATAGAAAAATGTCACAAACTATTACAAGGGTTTTGGACATAGAGCCTCATAATCAGATATATTATGAAACTACATTAACCAGAGTAGGTAGATAAGTATTTTTCAGTTTGAACATTGGTGGTACAATAATATTGTGGAGTTTGCGTTCGCGCCAGACGTCCATAGAATGAAAGGTAGAAATACTCAACACACGAAGGATACAACTATGGAATTTCCAGGGTTCCCGCTCCGTAAAATTAATGTATTAAATTGTTACCCCTGCGTAGACAGGATGGTCGGCTAGTATTTAATGTATTATATTAGCCGATAAAAAGCAAAGTTCGAATGTGCCGACCTGGAAAACGTAAGGGATGACTTAAGATGAGGGCTGAAGTGCATCTTAGTTTTAGTATCATTCTTTCGGCTTTAGCATCGTGGCCGCGTCATTAAAATAGCGGACGATAGGGTTTTAAATCAGATATTTCTTTTGAAAATATGAATGTGCGATGCCACATGTCAGCAAGGCGACAGACAAGATAGAAATCGCGCATAAAAATGTCAAATCAGTTTTTTATTCGGGTCAGCTGGAACCATTGGATTTATTGAACCAAAACAACTTGTTTGAAGGTAGAACAGACTGTCGAAGACAAGACAACCTTTGGGGACGTCACAAACATCATCACGTATATTACTTATTGCACCTCTTTCGTTTTTTATGCCATTTTTTTTTATTCATAACATTCGCCTTTTTTTCGGTTTATTTTATTTTTAGTGTTTTTTTTTTATAGATGCGCCTACTATAAAAGATGGGACATTTCTCTAAGATGACTTCTCCTTCCGTCACACCGTCGGTCTGTCACGCTTAAGTTTGAAATATCATGCTCATCGCTTTGATATGCATTTCAGCATCTATATAAAAAAAACCTATTCCTCGATTGCTGTGCGCATGTTCAAAATGCCATGTTCGTCTGTCTGTCACGCCTAAGTCAGAAATATAAGTTTCCTTGTTTTGTCACGCTTACGTTTAAAATAGCATTCTTAGTTACGTCTATGCGTCTGTATTAGAGGCTCTGTCTGTTTGACGTGCACTTTTTACCGCTAAACACGCAGATTGAATAGTAAGAATATATTTCATATTTTATGTTACTTTTCATTCATAACATTCGTCTTTTTAATTTATTTTATTTTTAATGTTTTTAGATGCGTCCATAAATGGCACACATCTACAATACGACGTGCCCCGTTCGTCTGTCTGTCACACTTAAGTTTGAAATATCTTGCCATCGTTAACCGCGTTGATGGAATATCATTGTTGATGCATCCCGGCATCTATATAAGAAGCCTTGTTGCTCAATCGCCGTGATGTTTAACTTTGAAATATGTTCGTTTGTCTGTCATGCCCGAGTCTGAAATATATATTTTTTGTCTGTAATGCCTGCGTGTGAAATAGCATTTTTAGATACGCTCATGCATTTCATATAATAGGCTCTGTCTGTCTGACCCGCTTAAGTTTAGACATAGCATTATTATCACTCAACGCGATTTTTGTGGAGGAAAAACCTGTTTTCGAATCTAGTCGGTTCTACAGTATCACTTTCACTTAGGGATGTTGGCAACCTTCTCGTTGTCCTTTCCGTAAGTACCCGATGTCTTTCCAGAAATATTTCTAACTAGAAAAAACATCGGTGAAACTAATGCCAACACCAGAATCATCTGTTTCACACGAAAGAACGAAGATCAGTTATGATGGCCGTTGATTTTTTTTCTCAGCAATATTTAACACCACCCTAGTATAAATATGATAACTTATATAACCCTATGAAGGAAATTAATGGGAGGTGACGGTGGTTAAGTGGGTAATGGACTGAAGACCTGGGTGTAAGTTCGAATCCAGTAGGTTCCACAGTATCACTTTCACTTAGGGATGTTGGCAACCTTCTCGTTGTCCTTCCCGTAAGTACCCGATGTCTTTCCAGAAATATTTCTAACTAGAAAAAACATCGGTGAAACTAATGCCAACACCAGAATCATCTGTTTCACACGAAAGAAGAAGAAGAAGAAGAAGAAGACAGCTGCAATGTTGGTGTGACTGTTATTTTTCCATCACTATTACGTATCACATCAACCATCAGTCATTTAAAAAACTTTTTTTAGTCCTTATTAAAAACAAGTATGAATAGTTAACGGTTGAATTTTAGAGACATAATGCTTTTATTTTGAAAAGAAACCAAACGCAGTGTTATGTGAAGTCATCTTTGAAGGATATGCCAAGAACAACCACAAATGCACGACTAGGAATATTGTTGTATAGTGAAACTTGTGTTTTCAGCCAGTTTGAAAGTATTCTCATTTACTGTTTGTTATATATTTAATGTAGCTTTCTGGCGAGGTCAAATGGTCAAGTGTGGTATATCGTGTGAACGAATGAAAGCTGAATTGGTAACATGTGATGTAATCGAAAGAAGTTCGAGAAAAGATTTTGAAAGTTAAAAAGCGACTTGGAGCGCGTAAAACAAAAGACGGAAAATTGACTTAAAATGGGTTCTTACAACAAACTGAGACTGTCTTTTTCCCCCTTTAAGCATGCCGATGTATAATATTAGAAACCGAATAAAAGAAACAAACTGTCACTTTGAAAACCATCAGTTGATTCTATTAATTTGAAGTAACATTTGGGTTTGTTTAGCTCAGCAAAAAGAAGTATTTATTTTCTTCCCTATTTTAGCGCTGCGAGAAAGCCATGATACTTTGTTTAGAATCCAGCTTCAATAATTCTCCCATCTTCCATCAATTAAACAGTCAGTCACAGCAACGATGATATGCAACAGAATTTTAAAGATATTAGAAACTTCGAAACGTGGTTTTCTTGAAGACTTAACAAACACTAGCGGGACATGTGTAAATATCACGAAATGATGTTTGCACCACAAACACGTATGTAAATTAGATAGCAAAATAATAAGTCTCTTTACTAGAATAATAATAATAATAATGATGATGATATAATAATAATAATGATGATGATATAATAATAATAATAATAATGATGATATAATAATAATAATAATAATGATGATATAATAATAATAATAATAATAATAATAATAATAATAATAATAATAATAATAACCTATACATGTTTGAATAAAATATGATAAGATTTGACTCGTATATTTATTAAAAAAAAATGAACAATACACGAAACAATTTACAAAACTTCTTTATACACAAAATTTCTAGTGAAGGTAATATTTCGATACGACTAAACTTTACTTTGTAAATTCTTTAGATTAAATTACATTTGGCTCCAATTCATGAGTAGCATACACAGATTCGGAAGGTCGTTGCTTTTGATGTAAGCGTGACACAGAAAATAGCACACACGCTATCGTATTAATATGTGCCTTCACGGTCGTCCACTCCCTACTTCCCCCCTTCTATGTAGAAAAAAATCTTAGAGGGGGATTGGGATCGAACTATAAACCAGTCGGGCCGACGTAAAAAATACGTCGCTCATCGTTACGCTAAAGGGAAATACTTGAATATTTTACGACAAATTAGGTGACTTGAATGTTTTTCCAAATCTAGGTGCGGCACGCATGCGCAGAGCTTTTGATGTAAGCGTGACACACGAACACACACGCTATCGTATTAATATATAGAAGAAGAAGATTGCTGCCATACGAATAAATGAATATTAGTTGCATCCTTCGTAAACGGTCAGACCTTTCCAAGCAACCCAACAACAACATCCATTTTATGTCTTCTCTGTATGCTAAAGTGCTATGATTTTAATCTTAGTTAAAATATATTTTCATTATTTATTTTAGTTTTTTTACTGTTATTTAGAAAAAAAACAATATTTGATCTCAAGACAGATCAAGATATTCTTAAAAGCATAATTTATTGGCACAGGTCGTCAACATTGGACGCAGTGGAATGCGTTTTCTGTATACGTTCACTAAATGTTTTTGTTAACAAAATGAACTAAAAAAAAAAGAGTACAGTTTCCCAAATAAATCGATATCAAATTTAATAAGTTATCTTATTTATAATTCACCGAGTTGCTGGCTGTCTGTTTGTTCGTGTAGTTCAAATTTGAACATTTCAAGCCGAATTCGATTACTTTTTCAGGAAATGTTAAGCTGAACCCAAAGAAGATTTTACTCTCTGAAGTCAGAAATCATTGACCTTTTATAATCCGCCCTAAAAGCAATGTCATTTTCAAGGAAGCTAATATAATTTAATTCTTAATACGCTTTACACACATACATATGGGGGGTAAGTACAATGGTCAGCAAACAAAACACATTATGAGTCATACACGCAACAGTATACTTTTTGCTAATTCTGCAGTTTACGGACCGTGCTACAACCGACGTTTAGTCGCCATATTCCGACAGGTTACGGAAACCACTGGAATGTACCGAACGATAACTCCGTGAACTGTTTGGCGAAAACGCTAACAAACTGTAAAAATTAAGAAAAAAAAATGAAATAGAGAATGAAAACAGTCATCGTATGTTAATTTCAATGGAAAAATATTTTTTTTTGTAACAAAGAAACTATAATGAAAAATGAATGGTAAACTATGTATAATTTTAACTAAAAAAATTAAAGGAAAACATTCAAATCTAGAAAAAGGTTATTCTATGGAAAGTTTGATGAATAGATGTTTATATTCTTAACGAAGAAAATATAATGTAAAAACGGATAGCAAACATTTTTTAATGATTTAAAAATAATATTTTTTAAATTATTTTTGAATGATTTTTAAAAATGATTTTTGGAATTATTTTTTGAATGATTTTTTAAATGATTTTTTGAATGATTTTTTAAATGATTTTTTGAATGATTTTTGAATGATTTTTTGAATGATTTTTTAAATGATTTTTTTAATGATTATTTAATGATCTTTTTAATGATTTTTTTCAATGATCTTTTTAATGATTTTTTAATGATTTTTAATGATTTTTTAATGATTTTGTTCTTGCTTACTTCTTTTTTACCTTACTGACTAGGTTAGGGTTAGGTGTTTTTTTTTCAAATGTTCTGTGGACGTTAGTACAGAAAGAAGAAGAAGGGGCAGAGGAAGTAGAAGGGTAAGGGTTAGGGTTAGTTTTTTTTTTTCAGATTTTCTGCGGATGACAGCTAAGAAGTAGAAGAAGGGGCAGAGAGAGTAGAAGGAAGGTACTCGACAGGGTATGATTCAGCAATGTCTTATCATGACCTGACAAAAACGTCTTACTTGTCTTTTAACTATTTTTTCTTTTTAAATTGCATATATGTGCACATGTTCTGCACCTCTTCGTTTCACCTAGCAGTATTCTATTCTAACAAAAGTCAATAATTGATTCAAGAGACTGAAACGTCTGTCTTAACTCGATTAAATTCATGATCACTTTAACCGATTTCATAACTTGTTGAATTTTCCGCAATATTTTTTACGCTATTGCCAGTTGTCGGCTGCTGCGATCCGATTGGCTAAGCGTTTCAGCACAATCTGCCAGTTTACGTAACGTGCCGGAATATGCAGACGAAACGCCAGTTGTCGCGCGGTCCGTAAACTGCAAAAGTATCTATTTTTTGTTGAAACATATGAATATACATGAACAATATAAGAAAAAAATAGCAATAAAAATAAATTAACATTAACGAATATAATACATTATTTAATTAAAAACATCACATTTGAATTCTTTAAATGAATTATATATTTTATTTAATTGGAAGCTTTTATAATAAATATATATATATACATTTTTCTATTTTCATTTTCCTTTTTATTTAATTTATTTTACAAAGTTTGGTTGCAAATGCTTCACATGTAGCGCATGGATATTTCAATTTATTTTTATTTGAATACTATCGTTATTTATAGAATAGTGAAATAATTACAGAAAGGTAAAAAAAAATTCATCTTTTACACAAAGTAAAGAACGTTTGAAAAAAGGGTGTAACACTAACTAAAAAGGATGTAACACTAACGAAAAAGGGTGTAACACTAACTAAAAAGAGTGTAACACTAACTTAAAAGGGTGTAACACTAACTTAAAAGGGTGTAACACTAACTAAAAAGGGTGTAACACTAACTAAAAAGGGTGTAACACTAACTAAAAAGAGTGTAACACTAACTAAAAAGAGTGTAACACTAACTTAAAAGGGTGTAACACTAAATAAAAAGAGTGTAACACTAACTAAAAAGGGTGTAACACTAACTAAAAAGAGTGTAACACTAACTAAAAAGGGTGTAACACTAACTAAAAAGAGTGTAACACTAACTAAAAAGAGTGTAACACTAACTAAAAAGGGTGTAACACTAACTAAAAAGGGTGTAACACTAACGAAAAAGAGTGTAACACTAACTTAAAAGGGTGTAACACTAACTAAAAAGAGTGTAACACTAACTAAAAAGAGTGTAACACTAACTTAAAAGGGTGTAACACTAACTAAAAAGAGTGTAACACTAACTAAAAAGAGTGTAACACTAACTAAAAAGGGTGTAACACTAACTAAAAAGAGTGTAACACTAACTAAAAAGAGTGTAACACTAACTTAAAAGGGTGTAACACTAAATAAAAAGAGTGTAACACTAACTAAAAAGGGTGTAACACTAACTAAAAAGAGTGTAACACTAACTAAAAAGGGTGTAACACTAACTAAAAAGAGTGTAACACTAACTAAAAAGAGTGTAACACTAACTAAAAAGGGTGTAACACTAACTAAAAAGGGTGTAACACTAACGAAAAAGAGTGTAACACTAACGAAAAAGGGTGTAAGACTAACTAAAAAGAGTGTAATACTAACAAAAAGAGTGTAACACTAACTAAAGAGAGTGTAACACTAACTAAAAAGGGTGTAACACTAACTAAAAAGGGTGTATCACTAACTAAAAAGGATGTAACACTAACGAAAAAGGGTGTAACACTAACTAAAAAGAGTGTAACACTAACTTAAAAGGGTGTAACACTAACTTAAAAGGGTGTAACACTAACTAAAAAGAGTGTAACACTAACTAAAAAGGGTGTAACACTAACTAAAAAGAGTGTAACACTAACTAAAAAGGGTGTATCACTAACTAAAAAGAGTGTAACACTAACTAAAAAGAGTGTAACACTAACTAAAAAGAGTGTAACACTAACGAAAAAGGGTCTAACACTAACTAAAAAGGGTGTAACACTAACTAAAAAGAGTGTAACACTAGCTAAAAAGAGTGTAATACTAACTAAAAAGAGTGTAACACTAACGAAAAAGGGTGTAACACTAACTAAAAAGGGTGTAACACTAACTAAAAAGAGTGTAATACTAACTAAAAAGGGTATAACACTAACTAAAAAGAGTGTAATACTAACTAAAAAGAGTGTAACACTAACTAAAAAGAGTGTAACACTAACTAATAAGAATGTAACACTAACCCGAAATATATTTCTAACAAAAAATAACAGACTTAATCTAAAGTCAATCGATTAATAAGTAAAAGCTGAGAACTTTATTTAAATTTGATGCTTTCTATGATTTAGAAGAACAATTTAAAATGTGGAAGTTTCATTATACGATTATTATTTAAACAATTTCACATTTATTTTGGTTGTACTTGCCGTCATGGGTACCGTCGTTTACTATGGAATCGGCTATGACGAATTCGAATCCTATCGGATCTATTGCCATCATTTACGCCCTAAATAATATGGGGAAGGTATTAGCCCATTATTCTACTTCCAATAACAGAGATAATTAAGTAACTTTTGTTCGATTAACAGTATACAATACATCGTTTTTAAATGGTATAGTTCTTTTTCCTTCGTGTGAATCAGATGATTCTGGTGTTGGCATTAGTTTCCTCAATATTTTTCTAGTTAGAAATCTTTCTGGAAATACAAGGACCACGAGAAGGTTGCCAACATCTCTAAGTGAAAGTGATACTGTGAAACCGACTGGATTCGAACTTGGAACCTCCAGGTCTACAGTCCGTGTCGATATCCACTAACCACCGTCACCTACCACGGTATAGTTTACGGTATTAGATAACCGAAATGGGAAACTCTGTTAAACAGCTGATATATTGCAGCACACCTAATGGTTTACTCGTACGTAGTATAAGATCTAAATAAATGTTATGCTATAGATAATTAATAGAAGTCTATGACAATGCGTAAATATATCAGGTTGTAAGAAGGAAAACTGAATGATTATTTAAATTATTATTTTTTATATAATAAATAGTACATTTCTCCTCGGTCACAATAATGATATGTGTGGCGCCGGAATATCACAATATTTCGGGGATATAACCACTTTCTCAAGTGTTTATATTTCTTCATCTCAGATTACTCTGCAGCTTGTCTACTCTCAGCCTCGGCGTAATACGATATTTCAGTAGAAACGAAAGGGATAAACGAACAAAACGATTTCTCCACAGACAGAAGAATGATTATCAGGACACATTTATGAAATACTTGGAAAATATCGCTGATCGCTGAAGTTTATTAATCGAATTAAGGTAAGAATCTGCCGTCTTTCAAAGAACAAATTTACACCATAAACTGACTGCAAATGCAACAGAAAACCTAGTAATAGGATATTGGGTTTTATACTATTGTGTTATCAATGCTCATACAGTCGCCTTTTCATTAGGTGAATTAGGTTTTATGAAGACTTTATCATTCTTTACAGACATGCGTTCAAATAGTTGAGTCGTCGGATTCGATCAGAATGACAATGTTTAAAGCCGTTTGTGATAACCTACTGAACAAGTGACGAACAACATATATTCAGTGTGCATTTTCTTTAAGTTTCTATGGTGTTAAATAAAAATTAGATACGTTTTTATATGTCTGCAGATATGCTGGAAGTCTTTTCGATTAATATATATATATGTATATATATATGTATATATATATATATATATATATATATATATATATATATGTGTGTGTGTGTGTATGTGTGTGTGTATGAAAAAACGAAAGAACAACAAAATTTAAACACAGGAATAAATCACTAAAACGTTTTAGTTGTCTTTTCTTTTCTCCTTTTCATACATCCTGTCTTCACGGGATTTTATTTTATTATATATATATGTATTTTATCCTCATATATATATATATATATATATATATATATATATATATATATATATATATATATATATATATATATATATATATATATATATATATATATAAATGAAGGAAGAGAGATAAAGATGTGCGAATGACAAATCTATTTCATCTTCGGTTGTTAAATGTAAGTGTGTACTCAGTTAAAAAAACATGTTTATTTTTCTTTCCTTAATCCAGGCTTTTTAAAGATTAAAATCTTATCTTCAGAGGAATTGCATAGATGGATAAGTTGGCAGAGGAATAGCCAAAGTTCAAAATTTGCAAAATGTAAAGAAACAATGTAAAGTAATGGAAAGTAATGGAAAGTAATGGAAAGTAATGGAAAGTAAATTTGCGTGCGTGAAAGGTTATCAAAAAATATTTGCACAACCGAGGATGAAATAGATTTGTCATTCGCACATCTTTATTTCTCTTTCTTCCATTTGTCTTCATGATTGCTCTAGCCAGTATATTGAGCTTTAATCACGTCACTTTAGATTCAATTCTCTAAAAGTATATTTTAGTCTCATTTATATATATATATATATATATATATATATATATATATATATTCTAGACAATTAAATTATTTAAATTGAAAAAAAAAAACGCTACAGGCGGAGGCAATGCCTTGGAGGGCTAAACTGAAACATGTTTAATTCATACAAAAGTTTTTGGATTATTAGCGAATAAAACCTTAGGATCCCAATGTGCATAGAATTCTCGTGCTGATGTTAAAAGAAAATCCGAAAAAAAGCCCATAATTTACGTGCCTTCCACGGCAACGATATATGACCAAATGCCAGTGTAATGTAGAGTAAACCGGTGGGGGTGTCTGGAAGCGTACAAAAAGAAGCCACCAGTGTCCCATCTCTGGGTTAAATAGAATTAATCTAAGGCGCGAAACTAAACTGATTTGGAAATCCGTGGACAAAATGTTCGCTTCCACCTTACCTCCAAAGTCGATCTTAAACTGACATTTCTCCATTTTTATTTCTGCAAACCCGATTTCCTAATCCTGTCAGTTACTCAATTTCCTACTTTCCGACCTATCCCATCAGTACTTGGTATGAAATAAAGTCGCATCTAGTTGTGACGACTCTAATATAACAGTTGTGAGAAGTTTACAGCTACTCCGGCCTTTTGGCTAAGATCAAAGTGTAGTATCTGTTCCGATGGATACTGAACCCCATAGACTGGTATTGTTTTGGCCTTCGGGCCTTGATTCACGCCGGTCAATGGGTCTGTCCGGTGCAGTTCTGGGAGGTCCACCTTCCCAGGCTTTGCCTCCCCTCTTTGGGGAGGAGTAACTTTATTGCTTACTGCCTGAGGCGCCCCTACCGGGAATGCCGACGGGGCTGCCCAGGCAATTTTTAAACCCCACTTTCCCGACCCGACCTTGGGTCACATCTTACTTGTGGGAGTAAGATAAAAACTGTCCTTGTGCCTAACTCCCGGAGAGGAGTAAATCAATACTCCTTAGTAATCACTACTAACAGTCCATACTGACTCAGTGGAAGAGCACCTGTCAAGTTCCCATCTGTGATTTTAATAGAAACTATCGTTTGGAGACTATTTGTTTGCAAATCTATGCCGACGAAACAAAGTAATCTACAAACGAATCGTTTAGAAAACATTAAAATTCTTTCATTTTTGACGCAACCCTCTGCTTGTATATGAGCCAGACACGTCTTCAGAGTGAGTACTGTTACCGCATCTGGGGAAGTGCCGCTTGGAGCTCTCCTTTTTCGCCTTGACGGAGTACAGAATAGACTTCGCAATCTAGTGGGCGATGATCTTTTCTCATCCCTACAGCCTCTTTCACACAGTTGCTAGCCATTCTCTACTGTATCGTTGTGTTCATCGTAGGTGCTCGATTGATATCCAATTCCTGCCGTCATTCACAGCGATATCTCGCTCAGCTACAACAATAATAAATAACTTTCTTTTTTCTCTGCCTGTACCAAAAATCAAACGAAACTTCCATGAACAAAGTTTATTTCCTAGAACTTCCAATCTATGGAACAAATACCACAGGGCTGCTACCCAACCGACTACAGCATGGTCGTCTTTAAACCTACTGTAACATATACTTGTAGATCCGTCCTCTTCGATAATCAATTCCTATTAAGTAATTTTCTGCCTATTCTATCCATTGTTTCTAATTCTCTCGTGGTGGCGATCATCGTCCAACCGACAATCTCTTTAACCATTATCATCGAGTTGTCCTTGGCCCTTGATAAGCGGTGACCTATTAGTAAAAATATAGTGTTTTAGTATAAAATGACCCAACGATGGTATACATGTAGTAAAATATAACGACCTATGAACGTTGCAAATATTTGTTGAAACGCATTTATTGTTTAAGTCTGACGCACATGAAGTTAAGACGTGCTGAAGAACAAACATGAAAACATTCTGGAGTGGAACAATCCCAATTCGATATTGCAATGATATTTTGGAATAAAGTACGAATTTTCATCTGATTAAAAGTATACGCTTTAGATTGAAAGACGGTTCTTCAGATTTCATCGTGTGGCATCAGTCAACATATGCAGCTGATCTAGAAGTTGACCTGAGTTCAGTTGTAGATTAAGGTACGAAATGGCTTGTTTTATTTAATCCAGTTCAGATTCAGCTTGTGTCTTTCAATCGTAGGCGTGCCCCTTTTCTTCCTGGGATTCTCATGGGTAGCTCTGCTCTTGAGGAGTAATCGACTCTGAAACTTTGGGTCTTTCTCTCTCATCAAATATTTCTTGGAGTTCATACATTAGATCACTTGCTCTTTCTTTTTCTCGAAACATCGGTTCTCTCTACCGCTCCAAACACTTTCTCACACCTGAGGCTATTCTCTATCTCTGCAAATCTACAATCAGACCACGTATGGAGCACTGTTATCATATTTGGGCTGCTGAATCTGTCCCGTTTGAGGGTTGTTGATAAAGTGAAGAAACGTATCTGTAATTTGATTGGCCCTACTCTTTCTTCTTCTCTACACCCTCTCTCTCACATACGTGTTGTTGCTAGTCTCAGTCTTTTCTATAAAAAAACTATCATTACATGTGTTCTTTGGAATTATATGATCCATTCCCCACTTCTTTTGTTCCAGTTCGTTTGACTCGTTGGTTCAGTGGTCTCCATTTATTCGCTGTTTTGACACATCATTGTAATACAGCTTCCTATTCCAGTAGCCTTTTTCAAAGAACTGCAGCTTGCGGTACTCTCTTCCTGCTGACTGTTTACTTCTTTTCTTATAACCTTGGTCTTTTCAAGACTAAGGCCAATAGGCATCTCCTGTCTTTGCGATAATCATATTTGTTCTTGTTAGCTCCTTACATCAAGTGGCTTCATGCCTTGTCTGGAGCGATTTCCATTTAAAACAACAACAACAAAAACAGGCTCAATATATAAATGTACAGATATGCATCATTATGTTCGTCCGCAAAGGAAAGTCGTTATATCTACAGGATGTGAACCCTATTTTTTAAAACCTTATCCCAACCTAACCCTAAACTAACCATTAACTCAACCCTGAACTAACCGTAACTAATTCTGTAGAAGCACGGGAAAGTCAATCGTCGACGATTTCGTTTGTTTTGTTTTCTTTACGACATATCAACCATTTTTGGTTATTTAGTTAGGAAGAATAATACCTATTTGGAACGATTCATTGTATTGACGCAATTAATGATGAGTAACTATTTTAATTAAAATAAGCGAATTGCGGGTGCATGCCTTTTCCAATGATATTAGTGCAAAATTAACTCAATAAGATTTGAATTCCGCATATCAGATTCCATGGTTTGAGCCTGTAACCATTAGACCAAACACAACAGAAATACATGACACAATGTCAGTTTGATGTAGGGAAAAACAGAAGGGGTACTCTGGGAAAGCACAAATTGTCGACTTTTAAAAAAATCACAATTTGTTTCGGTTTATCGACACATTTTCACCAACATGAATAGGATATATCTTTTCCTGGCAATATTTATGAGATGGTCTTTTGTTGTCATCCTCATCTTCGTTGTTTTTATGTTCACAATGTTTCGCCTGTTGCACTCTTGAGGCTTCTTCAGGTGCTATTCATCGCAGTCGGTCATCTTCCAACGATTTACCCTGTATCTAATCTACTGATATAGACTGCTCTCATTTAGTGCCCAATACCTTTTAGTCATCTATTATCAATTATTTATCCTTAATATCTCTCACTAGGGATTGAACATATTAAAAGTATTTTATAGTATTTCGAGTCCTTGTTCTTCTCAAGTCTTCTTCGATATTAAATCATTTTGTAAATTTTCCTCAAGGGATTCTCTTAAATCAATTACTCCGTCTCCGTTTTTACTCCGACGGAAGCATTGATACGAATCACTATTAAAAAAACAAACATTAAAAGAAATAAACAATCCGCGTGTTCAGACAATTAACATTTTTAATTTCTTATATTATTTGCTCAAATAATTTCATTTCGAGTGTTTTATTATGATGAAGATACGGAGAAAATAAATCTTTATTAATAGTTTCACCCCCAGATATTTCAGGCAAGGATTTGTCAAGGAAGTAAAACATTCTTTTATTGCACCGATGACGATTGACAAAGCTTTGGGATTTCATAGGTAATTCATTCATCGTTTCCAGTGGTTCGTGTTAATTGAATTTTAGTACCAATTTATTTTCAGGGGAAGACAACTTTTCAAAAATTGAGAATATAAAATGCAATACCATCGGTAATTTGTAAAAAAGATATCCAATAATTTGCTTTATAATGAACATATATATATATATATATATATATATATATATATATATATATACATATATATACATATATATACAAATATATATTTGTGTAATATATATGTGTGTGTATGTATAAAAGTCAAATATGACTTTCGTATTGGGATCGAACCGTGCAACCGGAGCGATTGTTTCCTCTCATACCGATGACTGCAGGTTTGGCATGAAACACATGTGTATATGGGTTAATTTGAAAATATTATTTATAAATTTTTATTCAAAGCACTCGAGTACTTTAATTAAGTTAAAATAAGCCGTTATTTATAGCGTAATTCAATATTCTAGGCCTCGCCTATTGAGTTCTGTAAACGACTTGCTAGATGGCCGCCGAATTTCCCATTTAGACGTTAATTCACTCACCCATTTCCAGACAATGCGTGGTGAGCACATCTGTATGCGCTACTAAGTTAAATATGGATTTCGTATTGGGGTTCGAACCGTATGGCCGGCATGGAATTGTCTCCTCCCATACTGATGATAGCAAGGTTTGGCATGAAACACATGTGTATATGGGTTAATTTTTAAATATTTATATATATATATATATATATATGTATATATATATATACTTATTGTACGGATCCGGCGCTGACAGGGAGTCTCTTTAATTACATTTGCGTTCCTTTTTGTAATTTAATTATTATTATTTTATTTGTAAATTTTATTATTAAAGCTAAATTAAACTATTACGGTATCGTTTACTTGGTAAATGCTTATGCAACTCTAATTGTTGTTATAGTAATGTTGTGTAACGTGTCCAAAACATTTAACTCTTTTTATGCATAAAAGTTGGCTAATAATATTAACTGCACAAATGACTTTCTGTTCCACAGGTAACATGAATTGGAACAAATACATTGAAGACATTGCCAAGGCTGCCGCAAAGAAGGTTGGCTCCCTCTACCGTGCTAGTAAACTCCTCACACCTGCCATTATCCTGTATCTCTACAAAGCCACCATCCGCCCATGCATGGAGTATTGTTGCCACATCTGGGCTGGTGCATCATCTACTAGTCTCTCCCTCCTTGACAAGGTCCAAAAAAGAATCGCCAACCTAATAGGTCCCTCACTGTCAACCGAGCTCCAGCCTCTGTCCCATCGCCGCAATATGGCATTCTTGTGTTTGTTTTACAAATACTTCAATGGATTATGCTCCGATGAACTGGCTACTCTGGTGCCCCCTCGACGAAAATTCACTAGACTAACTCGACAATCAACAAAATCTCATTCATTCACTGTGGAGGTCCCCAGATGTCGGAGAGCCTTCTACTCAAATAGCTTCTTTCCTCGTACTGCTGGCCTCTGGAACTTCCTTCCTGCCCCCTGTTTCCCCGGCAGTACAGACATGCAGAAGTTTAAAACTAATGTAAACAGACATCTCGCTGCGCAGATCCCAGTCTAGGTTGACCGCCCCCTATCTTCTCCCCTTTTCTTTTTTCTCAGTAGCCCCTTACGTCTACAGTGGCGGCCTGACTTGTTTGGGTGAACTATGTTAAAAAAATAATAATAAATGCTTTAAAATTCGTTCATATGTTAATCGTTTAAGACATAATGGTTTTCTAACAATTTTAAATACATCAAGTACTTTGTAATATATGTTTTAAATGCTTTTAAATTATTTTTATAATTAAATAAAAGTTAGGACATTACTATTTTTCGATTGCTAAAAAGATCTTTTTGTATTAATTGGAAAACGTAATAAAAATAGTTTAAGTTGGATAAATAATTTTTGTAAAACCAAATATAAACATGACATATAATTTCATTATAAAAGTTTTGGAGAAGCCATAGGGAAGAAGATTAAGCTGCAACATAACTCTCGCAACCTGACACAACCTACATCTGTGGCAACTGCAACAGCCTGTTGATCCAGGATAAGATTGCACAGTCTCAGTAGACCCAGCACATTCGGCAATGACCTAATTTGAAGTGCAAGACTACATTGTTTCTTGAAAGAATATAAATATATATATATATATATATATATATATCAAATAGTAATATCTCTGTCTACATATATAAAGTTAGGTATATATATATTTTATAACCCTAGCTTGAATATTAATGATTTAATAAATATTGCATTTTATCTAATTTTTATTCTCATAACTTATCTCCTTATAATATGGCTTTATCTCGTATATCGAGTGTTTACTATTCAAGAAAAGGGGCTCGAAACCACGACCACACTGCCCGTGACTTAGTAATTTACTTCTGGTCCAGGGCCCCTGTAATTGCGCTTAAGAAAAACAATAACAAGCTTAAACTTAGATTAAACTAAGAATTACACATAGAATGTGACAGGGCCCCTCGACCAGAGTAAATTACTAGGTCACGGGTATCGTGGTCGTGGTTTCGAGCCCTTGTCAAAGTAGAGCTGTGATGACGATTTTTAAAACTATGAAACGCGTACGCGGATTACTTTTATGTGTATAAAAAATATATATACGTCAATGTCAATTTTAAATAAATAATATTTTTACCTACATACAGCGTTTCGAGCTTTCGCTCTCATCAGTGCAGGGATGATAATCTCGATCGCACGGTTCGAACCCCTGCCATATAATCAACTTATACTCTGTATGCAAGCGTTGTAACCATCAAGACACGGGACATTACCACATTAAAGAAAGGAATTTAAGTTCAATTTATGCGAAGGGTGGCATATCAAAAAAGACTGACTAGAGATTTTCTAGAATCAAAATCATATATATATATATATATATATATATATATATATATATATATATATATATATATAATACAAGAATAAGTCTGGTGATACCAGATCAGGCTGCCCTGTAGCTCCCTGAGACGAAATTCACCTACATTGACGTTTTTTTTTTTTTTTGTAAAACTTAATTATGTTCTACAAAACCAAAAACAAAAACAACAGCCCCTCTCCCTTTCTCCCTCCCCTTTTTTATTTTATTTTTCCTACCCTACTCCCGGTCCTGGATATGACCTTAAACTACATCCGATGGTGAGATCCGGCTTACGGACTTTGGGGAATGTGGAGCCTCCTCTTAATTACCATTGCTCCCAGGTCCACCCTGACCCGGAGTGGTAGTACCTGTTAGGGTCCCAACTATGGGTTAAATAGAAACAGATATTAAAAGGGGAAAGAAACAAAAAAGAGAAGAAAACAAATATACTTTAACAACCAAACCAAACACCATCAATAAATATTTGAACATATAAAGAACTTGAAGCATAAAAAATTTCACCAAAATGACTGCATTCGGCATTAAATAACCTGAAAAGGGTTGATATGCCGTAAAACAAAACAACCAAACTAAACACCATGAATAAATATTTGAAGATATAAACAACTTGAAGCATAAAAACTTTCACCAAAATGACTGCATTCGGCATTAAATAACCTGAAAAGGGTTGATATGCCGTAAAACAAAACAACCAACCAAGAATAAGTTATCTCATGAATATTCTTTGACCGTCGAAAAAATACTTTTGTATTCATTTAAAATAATAATAGAATAGTCTCATTTTTTATTAATAAATACTTATAGATATGTTATATATTCGTGAAATGTGACGTTGTTGGTGTTACAGACGAACACCAAATCTTTATTACCACAAGAAACCGGAAAGTGGAAAAGACGCCTCTGTAGATCGTTACATCAGCTATCGAATTCTTAAGTGCTGAGTCGTAAATAATTAGAATCCTATAAATGTTATAAGCCGCCAGGAAAGATATTTACTGATGAATGTGAAAAAAATAGTGATGAAAAAATTATAAGAAAAAAGAAAAATAGTGGAGAAAAAAATTATGAGAACAAGAATCTGACTTAAGAAAAATATTGGACTTATCTTTGGGATTTAATATCGCGGCTTTAGCTAGATAATATATCTTTATCTATTTATATATTCATAAAAGACGCCGGCGGAATTACACTGGTAACTAAAATACAAACCTTACTATGAAAGAACACACATAGCCCATATCACCTTGTGGCTCATGCATATGAATTTTTGTAATACAAACCTATTCACAAGACCCTATCTTGGGGCTTGTAAATCTCTATAATAATGAAATTACGAGACAACTTCGTGTAAGTCTGTGTATATGTGTGTTTTCCGCCTCTACGTGACTTAAACGTATTCTTTTAGTTACTATTTATCGATTATATATTAAAATATATTAAAAATCCAATAGCATCAAATAAAATATTTTTTTCAAAATGTTACTAAAATAATTCATTACGAAATTAAAGAACCATAATGCATTTCGTTTTATTTGTAAAAACGTCGGCCATTTTAATTTTGTATTAACAGATTACTTTTCGCTCCTTTGAAATTTGGAATTCGAAGTATTGAAACTGTTGAATCGAAAGTATTTCCTGGCATTATACATTTTTTGATAAAAAGTGAAATAGTAGATTTTAATTTACAATAACACCTATAATTTTACCTGTTTTCATCTTTTCCATAAAGCTATATTTATTTGTAAAAATGTGACGAAGTTCATTAATTTTAGCCGAGAAGCACCCTTTATTTAGACATATGCGAATATATAGACACCCACATATTTGCATGTCTATATGTAACACATAAGTAGTTTATGAGCGCAGGTATCAACATGTAGCTGCAGCTGATCGTAATCTTGCTGACTACATCGTTATTTTCCCCAAGACTGGCATCGAACCAATATTGAATTAAGAAAGTAAGAAATCCCCAAAATGACTGCCACGAGATTAGGTATTAAAAGTTTTGTTATCGCGTTTGATTTGCGTAAATCACACCAAAAGAAGTTCTCAAATTGTATTTGACTTTTTATCAGTGATGACTAATGGGATTCTGGCGTCAAACACTCTCTTCTTTGAGAATGTTTAAAGAAATCTTTCCGGAAAAGTAATCAGAATACTATATATATATATATATATATATATATATATATACAATGTGGTGGGAGCGGAGATAGTGAAGAAAAGAGATTGTAATTATAAGCGTACGTGCTTTTCGGGAGACAAAATTGCATGCACACGTATACACATACACACATTTTTGATGACAATGCACTGACATTACATTAATATCATTATATATATATATATATATATATATATATAGAGAGAGAGAGAGAGAGAGAGAGAGAGAGAAAGAAAGAAAGAAAGAAAGAGATACCAATATTTTAATAAATAAATATTACGTTAAAGTTAACGACTAATTTACTTCTCTTAACGAGGCTTAACTCCCATTTTTATTGATGGCGGCGCTTGTAACAATATTTTAATGAATAAATATTAATGATTATTTACTTACAGACATCAGTTTTTTCATCTTATCATCAGTGTAGGAGAGATGATAATTAGTGCTGGTCGAAGAATTCGATCCCGATCACAAAGTCACCATAGACCCTACAGCCCGGCATCTTTCCCAACTGTCAGGAACAATCACACGAGAAATGAAAGAGAATTAATATCTATATTGTGAAGGCAGAAGACGAACATAGAAAGCACGTCATATAGTGTACATCTCACGACGAAGAAACATTGCATTACGCTAAAGTTAACGGTGTATTTAATTCTCTTAAAAGGGCTTAAATCCTATTAATTATATGAATATATATTTAATATATATGAATTATGCTCGTCCTATAGACGCTAGTGTTTCTTGCTTTTTGGATATATATATATATATGTGTGTGTGTGTGTGACAAATGACAAACGGAAAACAGGTTAAAGTGCAGGAGAAAAACAAAAACAAGAGATTTAACCGGTTTCGTTCGTGTAGGCGAACGTCTTCAGAAAAAGTGAAGATTTGGAAATAATTTCTAAAGACGTTCGCCTACAAGAACGAAACCGGTAAAATCTCTTGTTTTTGTTTTTCTCCTGCACTTTAACCTATTTTCCGTTTGTCATTTTTCACACATTTTGTCTTCCACAGCATTTCATTTTCATGACATATCGTTTACCTTACCCCATATATATATATATATATATATATATATATATATATATATATATATATATATATCATTACAATCACCACCAGGGTTTTTGATCACGCCTGGAGGAGGAACCGCTCCCTGGTTTCTGACACCTTATTGGTGACTGTCATTCAGGTTTTTTATTAACATGGTTGCAACGCATTGACCCTGCAGGTAAGCGACACTATTTGCCCATAGGGAGGTAATAATATATATATATATATATATATATATATATATATATATATATATATATATATATATATATAATTAACAAAATGTTTTTAATAATTAATTAATATATATATACATATATATATCCATATACATATACATACATACACAATACATATATACACATATATAGTTATATTCACATCCACATACGTGCATACACTCATACATATCCCGATACACACATATATTTATACATAACCAGAAATAAACACAGATACATGAATATATATACCCACACACATATACATACATACATACATACACCTATATACATATACACATAAATATACATACATACACCTATATACATATACACATTAATATACATACATATATACACACATACATTCACATACATGCATATATATATACATACATATACACATACATACCCTTACACATACATACACACACACATGCAGGTTTCCAATACGAATTTCTGTGTTTTGACTGTGTTGTTGCTGTTTTCCTTTTTTGTTTTTAAATAAAAGCAGTGCTCTACACACGGCGAAAAGTCGAACTAAAATAAATATTTCCTTAATATTGCATATACAATAATACCGTTAACAATACAAATGATATCCGGTTGTTTAAAAAAAATAATATTTAATTTTAAATACTATTTAAGAAGGAAGCATTTCAACTCAAAATCTATTCATTACAACGCATTTAATATGAAGAAACACGCGTTTGAAATGTATAAGTATACTACAAATATCGTGATTTGCACATAAAAAAGAATTCGCATTAGGAATTAGCTATCAGTGACTTACGTGATTCTATAAGGAAATAGACACCCGGTGTAGTTTACCCTCTCAAAAAATTCAAATTATACTTTTCTTGTTAAAAATCTTATAGAAACTATTTTGCATATACTTTCGGAGTCATCGTATTTTACTTTTCTCACTCCGTAGGCGTTCATATTAAATTCCTGTTTACACGTTAGGCGAGGTATTTTTAAATTATTTTCGTCATTAAACTTATGTTTTCGTTTCGTTAATAAAAAATCCGATATAAACCACTAGGTTGTCCCAAAAGTTCGTAAACACTTGTTTGCCCAAATGTTCGTACACACTTGGTTGCCCAAAAGTTCGTAAACACTTGGTTGTCCCAAAAATTCGTAAACACTTGGTTGTCCCAAATGTTCGTACACATTTGGTTGTCCCAAAAGTTTGTAAACACTTGGTTGTCTCAAAAGGTCGTAAACACTTGGTTTTCCCAAAAGTTCGTAAACACTTGGTAGTCTCAACAGTTCGTAAACACTTGGTAGTCTCAACAGTTCGTAAACACTTGATTTTCCCAAAAGTTCGTAAACACTTGATTGCAACGAATCTAAACTCGCAGCTCGATTTTATTCATTGGCATCTGGAATATAAAGATTAAGATAACTATAACAATATAAACGCAAACAACTAATTAAAAATTGCATAAAAATTAACTTTTTCGCAAGTGTTCACGAACTTTCGGGACAACTTAATACTTAACCTATATATTCATACGCATCACCAATATAGTAACACACACAAAAATTGTGTCAGTTTAAAATATTTCTTCAGAGATAAATAAAAATAATTTTTTCGCTATACTTCAAAATTTCAGACTTCCTAATACCGTAATTGAAATTGTATTTTCGAACAAACACAATCAAATGGTTTTTCCATTTTGAGACCGGAAAATTGGGGTGATGGCATTATTAATTTTATTTCTCATCCACATTACTTTTTTTTCTGTTTTAAATATAAATGAGGGGGGATTTTTGGCGCTCTTGTATAAGCAGTAACCGATCTGAGAGAGATAACTCTATTTTTCTCAGCCATCGCTATTCCGAATTCGCAAATAACGAATGAAACCCTAACCTAACCCTAACCCTAACCCTAACCCTAACCCTAACCTAACTCTAACCCTAACCCTAACCCTAACGCTAACCTAACCCTAACCCTAACCCTAACCTAACCTAACTCTAACCCTAACCCTAAACCTAAACAAAGTTTTTGTTTTAGTTTGCAAAGTCGGTTTAGTTCTGTTCGTATTGCGTAGTAACATCGGAACTTGATTCGTCTTTCTCCATAAAGTCGAAACTGCTTACGCCACGACTGCAAAGTTCTGGATACTTATTTCTAAAAAGCACAACAAAAAATTACCCTCCTCATCCGCACACAATTATCCCCCGGGCAACGCCGGGACACAACTTCCATGTCTGTCTGTATGTGTCTGTATGAGTAATGTTTGTGTTTTCCCTACAGAAAAAAAGTTAAAGAATCTATATAAAATCAAAAAGTGTATTCTCATGTACAGTTTACCGGGGAAGACGGTGGAAGTGTCTCTGACATCTCTAGGAGCACCATTAAAGGGGGCTAGGAGCGCATACCTCCTTTAAAACTTCAAATATATCTTATTTTGATGTAATTTAAATCCTATGTATAAAGTATTCGGGGGAAAAAATTGAAGTGGTTCCAAATCTCTACGTTCCCTCCTAACCTAAATGGGCTAGGGGGGGGGGACCTCCTTCAAAACTTCAAATATATTCAATTTTTATAAAATGTATATTATATGTATAAAATTCTTCTGGGAAGACAACGTTAGTCGTCCCGAATCTTTAAGTTACTTTCTATGTTCTAAATATCTATGTGCTCCCACCTCGAAGTGACCCATGGGGACAGAACACTCTTAAAACTTCAAATGTGTATAAACATTTTTGGTCCCACGATTTATAAAATCGGTGGAACCTATGTTTTGAGGCATTTCCGTCCGTCCGTCCGTCCGTCCGTATTTTCTCCGTAACCATCCATTGAATTTCTCTGAAATTTTGCGTGAAGTTGTAACTTTGGTCAGGTTAAAAAGTGACATTCTCCTATTTTTGAAAATAAATCTGGTTAGCTATCCAGGGGGGCAAAAGGCCCCGAAATGGCAAAAAAATGACATTTTTTGCCCCATAACTTTTCATCCATCCATCCATTCAATTTATCTGAAACTTGGCCAAAATGTGGAGGCAATTGTTCCTAATAGAAAATAAGTATCGCTGACCTTGGATAAAATCTGGTTCGCGCCCCCAGGGTGTCAAAAGCCCCCAAAATTGCAAAAAATTACCCTTTAACCCCAAAACGTTTGATCCATCCATTCAATTTTTTAAAAACTTGGCCAAAATGTAGAGGCAATTGTTCTGGATATAAAACGAGCATCCTTGACCTCATAACAATTTGGTTCGCGTCCCCAGGGGGTGAAAGGGGGGGGTCAAAAATGCCCCAAATTGCCCAAATTTATTGCATTTTACACTCGCCACATCGAGTCACATACAGAGGGGGGATCACGCATGCGCATTAATGTTATTTTAAAAGTCAACTTAATGGATGTCTGAATTGTTTAGTTGGGAAAGTATCAGACTGAAGATATTTATTATGCGGGTTCGATTCTATCCCCCATCCGACATTTCCCCTTTTTTTTTTACTATAATAACATTTAAGTGAAGGATTTTGGTATATTTAGTACATAACGCAACTCTGTCTCTCACACTTTCTCTCTTTTTATCGCTCTCTATGTATCTAGATCTATGTATATATTCTATATCTTCTCTCTATATATACGACTCAAGGTCTGTGTGTAATTGTGTGTCTGTGATGTTCGTGTATTCCATCTAGAAACGAATATTATTTTGATTTCTTTGATGATCTCCTCTCTTCTTTATGGCCCCTTTTCACCAAAGAGACGTTGATAGTATTTCTCTACTCTATCCTTATTTTCATTGTTGGTGCTCGACTGGTTAACCTTGTAAAACATTCACAACAAAAAACTCGTCTAGCTACAAACACTGTAAAGAATGTTCCTTTCTTCTTCTGTGTACCTAAAACCAAACAGAACTTCCATGAACATAGTTTCTTTCCAAGAAGTTCCCATCTGTAAAATACAATAACACGGGGCTGCATTCTCAGCTGACTGCAACATGGTCTTTTTCAAGTCCAATGTTAACAAATTCTTGTCGAGTCGTCCGCCTAAATATTAAAAGTATTAAAATTTCACCCATCGATTCTAATCCAAAAGACAATCTGATTAATCCTTATCATCAAATTGATAATCTGTAAAACATTAGTAAAAAAAAAAATATTTCTCAAAACCTTTAAGGGTCAAAAGAATTGTACACATTACTGTGAATCCGTCCTGGGACGTGTATTACAGCTAGTCTGCAGTAACTAAAAGTAATATTTCGTCGTCGGTGAAAAACAAAACGGCGCAAGATAAGTAAAGTATACTCACGATAAATGTGATACAAATTCGTATCTGATGCTGTGGATGAGCGACTTAATACTTAATGCGATAAGACAGCATTTGGTCAGCTTCAAGTAAATCGCGATAATAATTCTTGCCGGCGATAAAAAAAAAGAAGTACCTATGAAAAGATAAACAAGAAAACAGGTAAATAAGCGATTAAAATAGTTAAGTTCCAATACGATGTAAGCCAATTACAATTGAAGGAATTGCCGATTACTCTTCACTAATCCACTTAACTCCCTTTTTTTTTCTGGCTATCGGTGGAGAATGAATCTGAATTATCAATTCTTACCTGATCAAAAAAGAATAATCTTTGGTGAAACATCATTTGAATCTTCCCCACATCAGCTAAATAACTGACGCTAAAATACGTAACAGGCGTACATGAATTGATATTTATCCATACTAACATAAGGGAATAAAAAATACAGCACATCAACTCTTTTCTGGTTATTTATTGCTGAATTCAGTCATGATAATGTTGATCTGATGGTTCTTGCTAGATCACTGGAGTTCAGCGACATTTAGCCTGCTCAGAACCAGATGGGTGACCATTTGAAATTACCAGGCGTTGTATATAGGAGGACAGCGACACCTATCTACAAAAAAAAAACTAATGTCGTCATCTCCTTTAACTGAAACATACATGTGATTAGGGACCGCTAGTGAATTTAATATTCCCTAGAAACTTCCCTCTTCAGAGGAAGCCGGTTCAACTCGCCCTGGATGAATGCTGCAACAGGTACCAGATATCCAGTCATTTTGAAAAATTATGTTTAACGTTCTTAATATCTTCAACTACTTATTCATGCTTTGTACTGTCATACCTTTGGGACACCCAACAGAACGCAACATGATAAAGTTATTATCGATACGGACGTTTGATTCGGTATACCGCGTTTAAGACATTCTATTGCGCCTATGTCGCCATTTCCACTCATACCCTTGAGAAAGTGATACTTCTATCTCTCCTCTCTCCACTCATTTTATAGTAGCGTAGACTAGACTCGCATACATTGTTGAAGCAACCTATCTATGAATAGAGAGATTTATAAAAAATCTCTAAAATAAATCGAGAGATGGATTCGTTTTACGTCAGTGAAATCACCGTAAACTTTACTAAAATATATATAAGTCTGTCTTTTTGTCACTTTCTCTCCTTGTTTTCCATTTCAGAATATCAAACCTAGTGTTATATTCCTGGTTTGTATCATTTGCTTGTATATTGTAGCTTGGTAGATTATTCGTTTAGTTAAACAATAATTTTGCAAAGGGCAATTTTCTTTTTTTCTATAATTGCGTTTATATCTATTCTATTTAATTTTTATTTCTCACGGAATCATTGCTGTTTCTTTTGTTTTAATATAATTATAATAACAGTTGATATTTTTTCTATTATTATCAGTTATTTGTCATTAAAAAAAAATGAGTATGTCATAGTTATATTCCTTGATAATCTTTTCGAGGTTTCCAGTAGAGTTATAGTTAAGTTTTATGTAGAGAGGACCTGCTTAGTAGTGAAACACGTGTAGGTAAAACTCTTTAATTTGAAACATAATAAATAAATAATTTTTGAATAAAAAAAATCTTTTGTGGTGTTGAGGGGGCTCCTGGACAGAATGCTTTGGTAAGCCTTCGAATAAAAAAAACAAAACAAAAAAACACACAGAGAGAGAGAGAGAGAGAGAGAGAGAGAGAGAGAGAGAGAGAGAGAGACAGAGAGAGACAGAGACAGAGACAGAGACAGAGACAGAGACAGAGACAGAGACAGAGAGAGAGAGAGAGACAGAGACAGAGAGAGAGAGAGAATATATTACAATATATATATATATATATATACGAGGAGTTAATTCATAGATGGATGATCTTATGACAACAGAATCGATACTACACTACCCACCCCATTAAAAGATAATACTATAATAGACTGGATCAGTTTTTTTAAAAATTCTTTTAAAAATACCTAGTCATAAAATCATTTATTTTGCCTTTTGGCTAAGATCCAAGTGTAGTAGCTGTTCTCAGCATGCAAACGGCATTAGAGGTTTTAACATTGACGAAATTATTGCGTATAATATGAGAAAATATGACAATGCCAATTAAGAATGTACATTATTAAATATTGTTAATTAGAAGCTCTTTATGAAATAACTATGCAAATTAAGAATACATAAAGATGGTTGTGAGTGTTTGCAGATTACTATATATACGGTATTTAAAAATGTCATGTGTTTTCATAGAATTAAATAGGCATTAGTAATGTTGATGTTAATATTCGTAGGATAAGTGGAAAAACGTTTGGCATTAATTCATTTTGACAGTCTCTGCGTTCCTACTTTCAATTGTCTGCTGCGGTATTTCAATGGTTTGACACCGGTTTTTTCCGTTTTTTCGACCCTCTCGGTCTTTTATTGTTGTTCTTTTGAAAATGAAAGTTTTTCTTTCGAAAATTTAAGATTACCCTTTGCCGAAGTTTTATTTGCCAGACTGTATGTACTATTCTGGTATTTATCAGTTTTTCGTGAAATTATTAATAAATCGTTTTGAGTTTCACTTTCTCTCTTCGTTTATTTCTTTTACTTTTTCCATCTTACGGCAACTACATCGCATTGCTACAGCTTCGGACGACTAATCTGCACTTATATTTACCAGCAATGCTTCAAGCAAACTACAATCTACTTATATATATATATATACACACATATATATATACGTATATGTGTCGTGCATGTATTATATTTGTTTCTATAAATGTTAATCCGTTGAAACTCCAGTGTTTATAAAAAAAAGTGCTCAATAACAAGTAGATCTGTTATTTAGAATAACGTTTTATTTATACAAACATTATTGGTTACATATGTGCATACATGTTTCAGTTGTACCCTTCCATAGTTCAATTTCTTCAAACCTTCTGAAGAAGTTGACTCACTATGGAAGAGTACAACTGAAACATGTATGCACATATGTAACCAATAATGTTTGTATAAATAAAAATGTATACTATATATATATATATATATATATATATATACTAATTTAAACTAAGTGGCATGGTATCTGTATGCGTGCATAGGCGTGGTTGTGTCTCAAGGGATCTGTTTAAATGCCAAACTCGTTGACACTTGTATTTTTCAAAGTCTAGTCTTTCTCTTGGCCACTGAACGGGTCGCACATCCTTGTCCAGAGATCTATTGTTCGTCCATCTCTTTACAATCAGAATCTGGCACGCTGTCAGTCCATTGTCTGTGTCCATTTTCTCCTAACCCCACTCCAACACCACAAACCGTCTCTTGAAATAACCCCATCTCTTGAACGCACCCATCATCCTATTGCGCACAGACATGCTCTCTTACTAGTCGCCCTTCTTCAAAGACTGGAAGGAATTGATCAGATTACGATTCCATTCCATCGCAGACACTAGGAGGACTGATCGGTCATCTGACCGACGAGTAATGCTCTTAAAAAAAGTGTCTGGCCCCAGCAATTGACCGCTGAGTACTAATAAGAACGGCACTTAGAAATTATATGCGTATATTCTATATTCTATTTAAAAATAGAGACTATGAATGTATTTATTTATGGTTCGAATGATATATATATATATATATATATATATATATATATATATATATATATATATATATATATATTATTTCATGTAACCACATAAAATGCTATAAGGAGATATAATCTTTTATGTATCAATTTTCAATATTTACTTCAATAGTAAGTAGAGCTAGGTAGTAAGTTATGAAAATATATTTATGGCAATTAAGCTACACATAGGCTTCCGAGTTTCATCCTCGTAGGGTATCGTCAGGCTAAAATTCATTAATTGCCATAAATATATTTTCATAACTATATATATACATATAAATAGACTGTCACGTAGCTATATGGCATCTTCCGATAACGTTTGTTAGATACTCTCTCGATAGTCTACTGTCTGTGTCTTCTTGGCATAAATAGAACTTAATTCCCTTTCTTTACCTGGTCATTTCTCGTGGCTGTTTGGTGTGAGCGCTTGTTTGCGGAGTCTAGGGTGATTCTGTAATTGGGTTCTAATCTTGTGACTGTCTGAAATTATCATCCAATACACTGATAATAGGGGAAGCTTGAAACACCGGCGTATTTAGGTAAAACATTATTTAATGTTTACTTAAATAAATAGTATATTTATATATATATATATATATATATATATATATGTGTGTTTTTGTGTCAAATTATATTGAAAGAAATCAGTAAAGTGCTCGATCACAGAAGAGTGGGAGCTAATACAAATAATTTATTCAAAAACTATGTGTTACATATTTCAGAATCGTACCGCGGTTTCATCAAGATGGGCTGAATTTTTTAATTAAAAAAAAGTCTATACCCCAAAGGAATCGTCACCGTATTGAAATGAGATAAAAACACAATGAGAATATATTATATTAAAGCTTAGTTGAACAACATTTGTTTCTGTACGGTTTTTTCTTCATATATTTTAACAGTACAAAATACATGAGAAACATTCTTAATTTAGGTATTGAATTTTATTTGAAAAAAAAATCCATATTTATGTTCTAATTAGTCGTAAATTGCAATTATCAGACCGAGTCATCCATCTCTGAGTAAGTGTCTGTCTATCACTCTCTTCCTCTCTCATTCCATCTGGTTTGATCCTCCGATCTTATTTCATACTGTCGCTATTACCAACGCTTCTATTATAACAAATATAGGGCAGAATCTTTGTCTATTATGAACATAAGGGAATATCAGCACATTTCACCAGTAGTTGGAAAGGAAAAAAAAAAGAAAAAGACAGATAGGCTCACCCACCCCCCCACACACACACATACATATAAGTTTATTTTCAAAATTTTGTTTTATATTTCCCTGACTTTGCAAACTCATTTTTCGCTGATTAAACAAAAATAACGCGAAATCAATTGGTGACTCGGCGGGTCCAGTTTTTTTTTTAGTATATATATATATATATATATATATATATATATATTATTCCTACAATATTTTAATGCTGCTTCTAAGTGAACAGACGTGGTTGCAAAGCAAATACCGTATTAAGTGAATAATTCATAATTATCGACGGGGCTGAGTACATAGACAATTCATTATTAAAAAACTTCCTATCCTATTCAAATCTCATTCTACTCTTTGTAGATATTTTATATAACTATCTCCGTAGATAATTGTAAGCTGTTCACTTAAAATTATCTTTTATACGCAAACATATATGACCACTTTAATGCAACACCACACACATATATATATATATATATATATATATATATATATATATATATATATATATATATATATATATATATATATACGGGTTGGTTGCATTACAATAACAAAAAAAGTATTTATTTCTTAGATATATTTTTGGGGGTGAATGCCTATATTTTTTCCTTTTCGTATTACGCACGTCTTACAACCTGGTAAAAAAATATAGTCTTTGGTTTATAAAAGCTGCTCTTCAGATCAAAACAAGCACTGTATTCCAAAACAAATGGGAAGAAAGGTGAGCCAGAAAGATGAGAAGGACGGCAAGTCAAAAACTCTCTTTAAAGATGACAATCAAAGAACACCCTTCCCTAAACAATGTAAGCCGATTCTTAACATTTCACTAGTAGTCCAGTCAGTTTATATATATATATATATATATATATATATATATATATATATATATATATATATATATATATATACACAAGAATTTTTTGAGCAAAAAAAAATCCACAGCTATGCAAAATGTCCCAAGAATGGTAATTCCAGGATATTACGAATTTCAAGCAAGCAAATATAGCAGAAAGTGTTCCAGAAGTTCAAGTACAAATCCGATACTTAAGTTCATTGCTTCTTATCATTTATTTCTTTTTATATATATATATATATTAAGCTCTAATGCAAAGTTCCGAATACGTTCGTCGAACACTCTCGACTAGTCTTCTATCTGTGCCCGCTCTAGGTACACATAGATCTTAATTTCCCTTAATTACGTGACAGTCTTCGTTGGCCGAGTGGATATGGCGACTGCTTGCAGATTCTAGGCTGACTCTGTGTTCGCGCCTCCCGACCATCTGAAATTGTTACTTTCCTGCATTGATGAGAGCAATAAGCTTGAAACGCTAGCGTCTGTGGGTGTTAATAATTTAATATTTATTTATAAATATTATATATATATATATATATATATATATATATATATATATATATATAGCTGACTGGACTATTAGCGAAATGTTCATGACTTTCCTTCTAATGAAGAGACTTAGTAAAATGTTTGTTTCAGAAATGTACGTATACTAAAACTTGATTAGTGTTGAATTTTGTGAACTTGTATACGTAATGATGAGTATGTCATAATTTTGTATATTACTATGCTGTTATATATATATATATATATATATATATATATATATATATATATATATCATAATTTATTGATTTAGGAGGAATAAAAGCATAGTGCCCAATTACGTTTGTATTATCATAATATATTTATAATGTATAATGCCATAAGTGTAGTGAATTTTTTTATTAGCCATTGATTGATACCAGCGGTCTCGGGAGAAATTAGAAATTTGGCATGTTGGGACAACATTTCGGACTTGCTTGATTCTTTCTAAAATCGCATATTTGAAAGAGGGACCATATGAAGATTTCCAATACGTGAAAGTCGAACTGACTGCATACGAACTCTGCATAGCAAGGACGTCATGCTGTGTCGTTTTAAATGTTACTATGACCACCTCCTTATTGGTGCTTAATCGAAAGAATTGCCAAGAATAAACAAATAATGTTCAGTGAACATCCGCAAGTGAGCATCACATTAACTAGCAAACATATAGCAAAGTAGCATATTTTTGATCGTTAATATAAGTTAAGTGTCTCTCTGTAACCAAAACTACGTTTTATTTTCGAAAGATTTGATCTAATCTTACTGAAGATTTATTTTCATCTTGAAGCACCGAGAAACGTTGTTTGATTTTTATAGTAATGCCTATTCTACTATTTATGAGCTTTGAGTGCAAAACAAACTGTATCTTTAGTATGTATTTACATTTGTATGTATTTTATTTACCAGCTCCCGCACTAAGAACATTAACACGTGGCCAATAACGCCCTCTTCTGTCACCATCTCAATTAAATGAATACCCCACTATTTGCGGAAGCCACTTGCTTTCACAAGCTCCTAGGACTAACTTTCACTCAAGATATAGAAGACTTAGATCAAACATGTTGCTAAAGTCGCTGGAAAAATCGTTGGATCATTTTACCGTTTCAGAAGGTACGTCACGCCTGACGCAATCTTCTACCTGTATAAGAGTCAAATGTGTCCTAAAATGGAGAACCATTACCACATCTGGGGAGGTTTCGGCTCTAGAAAGTATCTGAGTCCTTATGCAATCCTTTACTTGTAGAAGAATAAAATGGAGAGGTGCCGCTCAAAGAACTCTTTCTTTGGCTGACAAAGTACAAAATCGACTGCGCAATCTAGTGAGAGATGATGTCTTCTCTTCCATCAATACCTTTTCTCCCAAAAGAGACGCTGCTAGCCCTTCCCTACTTTATCGGTATTTCCATGGTAGGTACTTAGCTGAGTTTCAAGCTCTGCCCCTCCCCAGAAAAAAACCCTTCTCAGCAAGATAACTCGTCTTATTACCAACACTGCAAACAACTCTCCTTTCCTTCCTCTGTGTATCAAAACTTAAACGGAACTTCCATGAGCAGAGTTTATTTTCAAGACATTCCCATCTGTGGAACACATTATCCCGGGAATGTCTTCCTACAGTCTACAACATGGTCGTTTTAAAGTCCGATGTAAACAAATATCTGGAATGTCATCCTGTGAATTATTTATAGTTCGCAATCCTTTCATGTTCCTGTTCCATCACCCAGTTGAAAATCTCACTAAACCTTATCCTCAGATGGCTTTTTCCCTTGGTAAGTTGTGAACCATAATTATAAGAAAACATTATCGTTTGTAAAATGTGATTTGAGTAAAAAATAACTGACGTCCTGGGTATGTCGAGTTCGAATGCAGTCGGTTCATAGCACCACTTTCGGCCCTTCCCAATACGTATAAGAGTATATGCCTATCGTGACCTAGTCAATTATCTTAGAAACACTAATTAACGGCAAAATACGATGGCACTTATTGATATTTACTTGTCCCAGAGTCGTATGAGACTCAGGGTCTATTCGAGTTATTCTAGTACTATCCGTTGTAAGTGCCGCACAAGGAATCACTTAATCTTGCCCAGTGCTTCCACGTGTCCATTGCCTCCAATCTTAGTCTTACACAAGCAACAATCTACCAGCTATCCAACTTTTGGCTAAGATCAAAGTGTAGTATCTGTTCCGATGGATACTGCACCCCATAGACTGGTATTGTCGTGGCCTTCGGGGCTTGATTTACGCCTGTCTATGGGTCTGTCCTGTGCAGTTCTAGGAGGTCCACCCTCCCAGGCTTCGCCTCCCCTTTTTGGGGAGGAGTAAGTTTATTGCTTACTGCCTGAGGCGCCCCTACCGGGGAATGCCGATGGGGCTGCCCAGGCAATTTTTAAACCTCACTTTCCCGACCCGACCTTGGGTCACATCTTACTTGTGGGAGTAAGATAAAAACTAGCCTTGTGCCTAACTCCTGGAGAGGAGTAAATCAATATCCAACACCTATCAATCTAACTCAGTATTTTAAAAATTTATAACTTAAATTACATATTTTTATATAAATCTATTTTAATAAAAAAAAACATTTATAGCTTAAATAAAGAAGTCTATTAACTTACACAGATCAAGTAAACCGCTGCGTCGTTGTCTGATTGTGGAAATAATTATATATATCATCTCTCTTTCAAAAATCTAATAGTTATTTGCTTACTTGGTTAGCTTGTTGGATGACATCGTCCTAGCGATTATAAACTCCTATTTGTGAGACATCGGCCTGTGTTCTAAGTAGTTGGATGACTACATCCCTTGTTGAAAAGAGTAGGTATATTCCACAGCCGGCCTTCGTCGCAGTTTGCTTAATCTGTGTCAGTTAATAGACTTGTTTGTATGTAGTGAGGCAGAGTACTCGCCTAACATGCAAGTGACTCGGGTTTCGAATCCTGAGTTCGGATGTGTTTTACTGATGAGCCCAAAAGGAGGGCGAAACTCGAGTCTAAGACTTCCGGTTTGTGGCTTTCATGAGTTAGAGAGAAGCTAAAGCCTGAGGGACCTCCTAGGATTGAACAAGACTATATCTGAGCCCGACAACAACAAAACCACTGCCGGACTGAACGATACTTATATATTATATATGTGTGTGTTATATATGTAAAATATATATGCATATATGTATATGTGTGTGTGTGTCTCTCTCTCTCTCTCTCTCTCTCTCTCTCTCTCTCTCTCTATATATATATATATATATATACAGGGTGGGCAAAAATAAGGGTCCTATTTTTAAAAATTCATAACTTTTTTATTTATTGATTTTTTTTTGATTTTTTTTTTAGAATAAGTAAAGGACCCCTTCCGAAGCAAGCATGAGCCGTATTAGCCCTAAGGAACGTACCCTCATTTAGAAAACATTATTTTTGCTTAAAAAAATCAAAACAGTGTAAAAAACAATACTTTAGTTTTTGTAAGTTTTAAGAAGTATTTTTCGGCTAAAATTTGTTTTATTTTATTTCAAAAAATCTCGGAAGGGTCAGTCTACACACACATAAAGTTTGGTGAGTTTAACTTTTATTTTGTGGAAGTTATTCAAATTCAAGTTATTCAAATTTAAAGATAGGATCCTTATTTTGGCCCACCCTGTATATATATATATATATATATATATATATGTGTGTGTGTAGACGTATATGGATGTATATGTATGTATGTATGTGAACATGTGTATATATGTACATATGCGAGTAGATGGGGTAATATTAATGAGATTGTAATCAGAAAATAATGTATACAATACTTTTGAAAAGGTTTTTGAATTTAATTTATCTCTTTTGATAAGGAGTAAGATAGAGTAATGTCTATTCTGCCTTCAAACGACAACTGGCAGTTATCTTTTTAAATTACAAACCATCTGGACACATCGTCTCTCTTACAAAATATGCATTTGATGCGGAAATAATTTCACACTTTACTGAGTTATTTGACAATGGATCCAATCCTGTGATTTTAATTTTGTTTTAGTGTAGAAAGAACTCAGTTTCCGACGTTGTTTTTTATGGGTACATTAAAACTGCCGTTCTGATAAGAATTTTAACACATTTTATGTTACATTGTATGACTAAAAATGAAATCGTCTTGAAACAGCTGTAAATACTTTTAATACTTTGTGTGTACACTTTATTTAGAATATGATTAAAAAATTAAATCATTAAAATACATATTTATCTATATACTATCGTTTCATATATATACTTATGTTATGAGATAATATATTGCGTATATATTTTTTTATTTCAGTATTTACTTCATTAGTGCCCAATGCATGAATAGAGTTTCATAGTAGTATAAAATATACTTATGGCAAATGGCTAGACAGAAACGTTCGTATCTCATTAAACCAAGGGATATCTTCAGAAATCTAGAAACACAGAGAGAGAGAGAGAGAGAGAAAGGGAGAGAGAGAGAGAAAGAGAGAACGAGAGAGAGAGAGAGAGAAAGAGAGAGAGAGAGAGACATACAGACATACAGGGAGGAAGACAGAGCGGATTAGATTATCATTAGGATTTTGTATGAAAAATTAAAAATAGTTGAAGGGTTATAGCCAAGAAAAAAGATAAAACAATACATTTTTAAATCTATGAATACACACACACACAAACGCCCGTGCAAGTACGTATAGCAACAAGCATAAGATGTATCAGCGCACGGGCGTGTGTGTGTGTGTGTGTGTGTGTGTGTGCGATGTGTTAGGGTTAGGGTTAGAGAGAGAGAGAGAGAAGGATAGGAGGGAAGAGAAGAGAGTTTCATACACATATTCAGACCAGACAGAGAGACAGACAGACGGAGAGTAGGTCAACGTGTTTCGGACACTTGTGCTATATTGTTATGAATTTCTATGGGAAGTAGAAATAATGGAACCAGTGCTATGGGCCAAAAAATGAGGTAAGAATATTCGGACAATACGTACTAGAATAGATAGCACATCTAAACGTACATACGCGAAGAGAGACACAGTCAGAGAAAGGGCGAGAGAGATGTACACCGACATATAGGAAGATATGTAAAGGGTAAGAAAATGAGTGTGAACGAGCAAGCAAGAGAGAAAAAGAGAAAAAAGAAAGAAAACGAGAGAGAGTGAGAGAGAACGAGAGAGAGAGAGAGAGAGAGAGAGAGAAAGAGAGAGAGAAAGAAAGAGAAAGAGAGAGAAAGAGCGAAGGAGGAGAAAATGGGTAAGAGGAAAGTATTGAGTAAACGTTAGACAACCATACAGAGGGCAAGCAGGGACGAGAGAGATGGAAAGAAGAGAGGGGGAGTAGCCAAAGGGGAAATAGATAGAGGGGGATTAAAGAGAGAAGGGGTGACAGGGAGAGAGAGTGGAGAGGCAGAGGGAGAAGGTAGCGGAATCGACCAGATAACGTGGTACGGATTCCGGTGCATACGGCTATATCTTTCAATGACAATTTAGAACTATTGTTATGGACACACATTAATTTGGAAAGCATTTAAGAAATTGAATATTTCCACTAGAACGGACGTACACGCATACGGACATACACGGACATACACACATACATGTACAGACGCATGCATACACACAGAGGCAGGCAGACACAGACATTCATATACACACATACGCGCTTATATGCATACTCGGGGAGATGAGATGAGGGTTAGAGAGACGTAACGATTTAGATCAGATGCAGAAAGAGAGAAAGAGAGAGAAAAAGAGCGCGAAAGAGTAAGCGAGAGAGGGGAGGAAGAGAGGGAGACGAAAGGGGGGAAGAGAGGGAGATGAGAGGGGGGAAAAGAGGGAGACGAGAGGGAAGGAAGAGAGGGGGAAGAGAGGGAGATGAGAGGGGAGGAAGAGAGGGAGATGAGAGGGGAGGAAGAGAGGAAGATGAGAGGGGGGAAGAGAGGGAGACGAGAGGGGAGGAAGAGAGGGAGACGAGAGGGGGAAGAGAGGGAGATGAGAGGGGAGGAAGAGAGGGAGATGAGAGGGGGAAGAGAGGGATACGAGAGGAGAAGAAGAGAGGGAGACGAGAAGGGAGAGAGAGAGGGAGATGAGATGGGCAAAGTAAAGATAGCAGTGTAAGAAGGCGTCACAAGATGGCAGCAAATTCAACCACCCAAATAATGTCGAATTTGTCTTAAGACACTGCACTTGCCGAAAGTTGATTACATGCTGAGCCAGAATTCCTTACCGACGAACGATTGGATTATTCAGTGTGTATGTGCGCGCTCGCGAGTGTGTGTGTTTGTGTGTGTGTGTGTGTGTGTGAGTGTATCTGTATGCGTGCATGTGTTTGTGTTGTAGGTGAAATCCGATGTAACTTCACCAACCGCACCGAGCCTCTTTTTTTTCGCATTCGCATATTAAATTAAGACGCCATTTTTGCCCGCTTGATTGGAATTCAAATTCGCCATCTGACAATCGGTCGATGGCGGCAACATAGACAACAACAGAATGATAGCGGTTGAAAACGGAATCAAATTTGGCTAGCCGTTCCGTTGAACTCCGGAAGGCAAGGCAAGCAACGAGTGCAAACGATCCACGTGTTACTTGTGTCCATTCTATGAAACGCTGTAGACAAATGGCATGAAGTGTACTCGCTCGATGTCCAGCTGAACAAAACGTTGTTTATAATTTCGAACCAGGTCGAAAGGAGAATTAGCTCATGCGACAAACATGAAATTAACTAATAAACCTTTAACTCCAGGCCTGTTTTTATTGTTGTGTGCGTTGCTAAATTAAAAGTACAGAGTTTATATAGTAAACATTGAAATTTATTGTAGACACTATATTATGTATCACGCTGCTTTCTTGGATACACTCGTGTTTGTGCAGGTAATATACTTAAAGAAAGCGTCAAGTTAGTCCACGGTGCTGAATATAAAAAAAAGATGACCACAAGGTGAAAAATAGAACTTGTAAAGGATTCGAACCTGTGCCCCCATAAGAGGTACAGCTTGACGAGAGTGTCGTCGTTGACAGCTTAACTAAGCAATCGCTCCGTTTAAGAAAGCTGCATCTGAACGATGTAGAAATAGCTAACGCTCTAAGCCCTAAAATAAATCTTTGTTTGCGTTCTTACTGCTGATGCAACTATTATCTCATCGAAATCGCGCCGAGCAGCGAAGCAATAATTGTTAAAAATAACAGAATCCTTTATCTTGATCATACCTTTTTTATTTTTCCGATTTTTCTGATGATCTTTTTTGTGTCAAAATATTTTTTAAAAATGTATGTTCCATATGTCTCATGAACGTTTTCGATTTTTAGCCGAATCATCTTCAGGTGAAAAGAATAAATGAAAAAATAAAAAATAAACTAAAGAAAAGAAGAGAATTTCAAAAGGCAACAAGAACGCGCACGTGAAGTCAGTTAGATGCTAAAAGAACGGACTTGCAATTTTCCATGGAAAGATGTTAGAAATTTAAATTCCGGGACGCCAGAATTAGCATATCAGAATAAAATTCTATTACGTTAAGCATTTTAAAATACTGTTACTGGATTCTTACGTAATGTTATTAATTGTTGGTTGCTGTGTTTTAATAAAGAGTGCTTCGAGTATTTTTGTTAAAAAAAAAATTGGTTTCGGAATTTATTACAAATTCGTGTTATTAATGAAAATTTGTTTTAAAACAAAGGAGGACTAATTATGTTTTTTTAGATGTTGGTAAATTCAGCTAGAGTTTACAAGATGCATGGTAAGACGGTGGGATAGGCTAGTGGTTGTACACCCAATGTAGCTATTAGGATTATTATTATTAGTATTGAGGTTACATTCTTCCAAAAGATATTTAAACATATAAATAACATTGTTCCTTTCTAATGTTTGATGGGTTGAAAAAGGGGTGTTTTACTACCAGATCTTGGGTCTTAAATTTCTTATACTCAATGATGAGTCTAATTTTCTTCTTATTATTATCAATTGGAAATATGCATCGGGTGTACAATATTTTTATAGCTTTTATTTCTAATCTAAAGTTTGGTGGCATTTGATTGCAATAATATATGTTAAGATAGTTTGAACTGTGATGTTGGATATTAGTATTATTTGTATTATTATTTTTTAGTTTCGAATCATTAACTTTGTTGTTCATCAGCGATACTATTAGGTAAGCCTCGCTAACAGACATATCGGATTGTTTCTTTTCTGGCACAAAGAAGTCCACATAACATCGGACGATGATGAAAAAGAATAAAAAAAGAACAATTTGCTTTGACAAGGAAAATTTTAATTTTCGAAAACTTAGATCAAAATAAATTTTATTTATTTAAAAACACACACATTGCTATGGTTTTCTAAAATATATATATATATATATATATATATATATATATATATATATATATATATATATATATATATATATACTTATGTGTGTGTGCGCGCTAGAACTTTTTCATGCAAAATGCCAGGCAATTATGCAGAATGTAGCAACTATGCATAAATAGAACTGTGCGTTATAGTTAAATAAAATCAACCATCCAATAAGAAAACAGAAACAAATAAATAGTGAATTAATAAGAGTTCGTTTTGTAAAGGAATATGCAAATTAGTTATCGTTTTTGAAGTCGCTCGCATATTCTCGATTGAGTGAAGTATTACGAAGTTGATTTTACTTTTTAAATAGAAAGTCATTCGGATGAAGTCTGAACACCTCTCACAAAAATACATTTTGTCTATCTACAAGTTAAGTGATGCACCTTATTTATTAAGTTAATATGCATTACTTACACTATTTTCACTCTCAAATTAGACTGTAAGTAAAATTTATAAATTTGAATGAAAAAAAAACAACAAGTATTATTTACTCCTCTCCAGGAGTTAGGCACAAGGCCAGTTTTATCCTACTCCCACAAGTAAGATGTGACCCAAGGTCGGGTCGGAAAGTGGGGGTTAAAAAGCCAGCGACCGAGAGGTGGGCACTCTGACCATCAAAAATTGCCTGGGCAGCCCCGTCGGCATTCCCCGGTAGGGGCGCCTCAAGCAGTAAGCAATTAACTTACTCCTCCCCAAAGAGGGGAGGCAAAGCCTGGGAGGGTGGACCTCCTAGAACTGCACAGGACAATCCCATAGACCGGCGTAAATCAAGTCCCGAAGGCCAAGACAATACCAGTCTATGGGGTGCAGTATCCATCGGAACAGATACTACACTTTGATCTTAGCCAAAAGGCCAAGAAAAAAACCAAGTATTTATTAAATTATTGTTCACAATTAAAACAGATGATTTCTCCATTGCTCTTAATGTGTCCTAAAGTCAGGATCTAGCATTTATGTCGAGTATATATCAATTACACAAGAGAAAAAGTGTTTAGGTCAATTTTCTGTATTGCTTCAAACAATCCGTAGAGTATGGTAATGTATAATTGGATGCTAAATGCGTAAAAATCGAACAGACAAATAAACACACAGAATTTTCGACTTTCAGGGTTCTTCATATAAAGTTAGGTATATATTTTTACGTACATGGTTTACTCTAAAATAAAGAAACCGATCATTCTTAATTTTTGAACATAGCTGCTAGTGTTGCATTACCCTTTCTATCGGGATACCAGGTAAGATCCAACAAGAATGACAAAGAACAGAACGTATGGAAAAACTTTGGTTTTCTTTATTTCCATAACCGGATGGTTTACGCCGGCTACACACACACACATATAAAAAAATCTTTTGACATACTTTTGTTTCATGAAAGTCTTTTTCTTGCTGACGTCACAGACTTGGTTATAGCAGAAACTCGTTCATATATACATCCGATTGGAAAGCAATTTGCTCTGAATTGTCTATCCCAGCGTAAACTGAAGCAATTGTCCCACAAGCACTTCTAATTATTTGTTTGATGAAATACAAGTCAGGAGATTCCTTCACGGTACCAACTTGCTTATCAGACTCATTTTTAGTCAGCGGACACGAAAGCCTAACAGAAAGACGGACTTGGGTACCATAGTCAATAAAGCTTCATCGGTGCCATAAACATCAATAAACTCCCATTCTTCCGGTACTTCGATACTCCGATCACCAAGTGCTCCGGCTCTTCGCATTTCTGAAACCACTGCCTTTCAAGTCTCGCTTGCACTGCGGAACTTGATCCTTTTTAACAGTTATCAAGTCGCTTACTTTCTTTCTTTCTTTCTTTCTTTCTTTCTTTCTTTCTTTCTTTCTTTCTCGACGTCCCATCAACAATGGACTCGTCTACGATTCATTTTTGCCACTCTTCATTATCTTACACTATGCGTAAAAGGTTTTAATGTAAGCTGTATTTTGTTTAATATATTTTTTATTCAATGTGGGTTAAAAAGAGGCGAAATCCTATCGTGTAAATTCAGATAGTTGCGATTTTTGTGAAATTTTAACAATTAACAATTCATAAATTTTCAAGAAATATCAGTTTCCTTGGAGTATTAGGAGTTTAGGTGGTATAATATAGTGAAAACCTCGCATTTTAAAATTTACGTATTTAAGATTTGCATTAAATGTTATCTATGTTTATTAGACTCCAATTATTAAGATTTACATTAAATGTTATTTATGTTTATTAGACTCCAATTATTAAGATTCCTTAAATTCTATTTTTTCCTTAAGACCCCTTAAACTTAAGCGTTCAATTTGAGACATTTTCTAGGATTAAAATCATGCCATGCCTTTTGATCAAAATTGGAACAAAGATTATAAGTATAATGTTTCATGTCATTATATGTTTATTTTAATCTTTGTAAAGAAACATAAAAGTGGCGCAAAACTTATATTCGTGGAATTAATTTTACCCGTCCAAAGATGGGTATTATTCTAGCACTCATATGTATTGAAGATATATGAATCGTATATTTCGTTGGTCTTCCTTAACTAGCACACATGATATGTAATTGTTATTGCTATCTGGACAGACATCGTAGCCCCGAGGTAACACGATTAAGAAGAGAGAGAAATAACTTTTCGAGAAATTTGTAGACTGTCCGACGCCATCTCTAATGCTAGTGGAAAGAAATGTCTGAGACGCATCTATTCTTTGTTATATTCGGTCCCCAGATAGTGACCGCCGAATTAACAAGGCTGCCGGCAACGAAGAAGCATGCAACACTGACCCTTTTCAAGAAAAGTCATTGACCTCCAACCTTTTTCTCGTTGAAGACGAAAAGTGGAGCGAATGACCAGATCTTGTGTGAATAGTATGTTGTGGTACTCGACTAAATATGTCCGTTTTAGAGACGTTGATATTTCAACGGTTGTTTCTTTTGTACAACTGGCTTACTCATCTTGTCATCACGGAAAATGCTCATTAATTTTAAACCCATGCTGTCGACGAGAAAAGAATACACAGGCTAGCGGTGCGGTTGGATAACGGTCAGAGATACGAGGAAGGAACTTTTTTCATCTCGGTTTGGATCATCTGATCTTGAATGAGGTAAATTTTCGCAAAACGATTGTATCGCTCCGCATAAGATGTTGTAGGCTTCAGGCCATCAATAAAAATGTATGTTTCTGGTCGGTTAAATTTCGTTTCTTTTGCGCGTCAATTAATCTTTATTATAATAGATATTTGGCATCTGTCTGTAACGTAAACTACGTCATAAGTAATCATGTATTTATTTCTGTTATTAGTTTAATTTATTACCTCAAATAGAAAGATCAGGTTCACTGTTTATCGTATTAGGGATCTCAGTAATAAGGGATGACGAAGGAGATGTGTTAATTATATTTTACCTGATCCTGTGTAGCGGGAGAGCACTAAATCACCACCCAAATAGAACGACTTCTTTCATATACCCCCCTCTTATAAAGCCGGGTAAATTCAATTTGTATTCTCGCCTTAATAATTAGATATTGTCCTAAGCCACCTTTTCTTATTTCTTTGTGGGTGGCTTATACACCTCATCATTTAAAAATACGTTTTTTCAAACCTCTCCTAGATATGAAAGTAAATCCTTATGCATTTCTTGTAAAGAACGACTACCACTTCCGTTAAAATGAAGTTTGGGCTGGGGAATCTCTGTCTCATTTAAGGGTTCTTGATAAAGTGCAGAAACGTATCTGTAATTTGATTGGCCTTACCCTTTCTTCCTCTCTGCACCCTCTATCTCACAGATGTGATGTTGTTAGTCTCAGTCTTTTTTATAAATACTATTATGGCATGTGTTCTTCAGAATTATGTGATCTTTTCCCTGCTTCTTCTGCTCCAGCTCGTTTGACTCGTTGGTCTAGTTGTCTCCACCAATTCGCTGTTTTGATACTTCATTGTAATACAGCTTCCTATTTAAGTAGCTCCTTCCCATAAACCGCAGGCTTGTGGAACTCTTTTGTTAGCTTCGTACATAAAGTATCCTCATGCCTTGTCTGGAACCATTTCCATATTAAAAAAATCCGAGATGCATATGATAATTTACGGTGCTGTCTGAGTGGGTCAATTTATTAGCATCCAGAATGTCTGGCTCCCCAGATGTTTTCATACGAGCCGAGGTTTACATTGGCAATATTCTGGCAACCAAGGGACCGCCCTGATAGTAATTAGACCCTTGCTTTTCGGAATAGGTATATTTTGGCCCGATACCACCCATACATTACATCTTCTTTCGGTTGGGGATTGATTTATGCCCGATCGCTTGAGCCCTCCCTCCTACCGGAGAAAACTGACGATTCTTTTCTCGGCTACTTTTAAACCTGATAAGAATACTCCCTCGGGGGAATCGGTTTTACTCATCTTCCGGCTTTGTGTCACATTTCACATTAATGGTAAGCAATTACATCCAATCAACATTAAGAAAGTTTGGTTCATCTGCCGTTTTCATACCAGCCAAGTTTCCTCTTGGCATAATTCTGGCAACCTAGGAAGTGACTTGATTGTAATCAGACTTCCTATTCCAGTAACATCCTATTCCAGTAGCATCCTATTCCAGTAGCTTCTTTCGAAGAACAGCAGGCTTGTGAAACTCTTTCTGCTGTTTTCCTCCTACCTATACCTTTAGTATTTTCAAGACTAAGGCCAATACGCATTTCCTGTTTTTGCGATAATGATATTTCGTTCTTGTTAGCTCTTTACATCAAGTGGCTTCATGCCTTGTCTGGAGCGATTACCGTAAAACAAAATAAAAAAGACTCTTCTTTATCGGAATAGGTATGATTCGGTACGGTCCTATCAGGTGCCCCCTCTCATGCATTACACCCTCCTTCGGAAGAGGATTTGTTTATCGCCGGGAAATACTGACAGGTCCGTTCACGACTATTTTTGCACCCGAAAAAGTGTCCCATCGCGAGAGCTGTTTTTACTTTTTAGTGTTGTGTTACATTTTTACTTTTCAGTCTTGTGTTACATTTTTACTTTTCAGTCTTGTGTTACATTTTTACTTTTCAGTCTTGTGTTACATTTTTACTTTTCAGTCTTGTGTTACATTTTTACTTTTCAGTCTTGTGTTACATTTTTACTTTTCAGTCTTGTGTTACATTTTTACTTTTCAGTCTTGTGTTACATTTTTACTTTTCAGTCTTGTGTTACATTTTTACTTTTCAGTCTTGTGTTACATTTTTACTTTTCAGTCTTGTGTTACATTTTTACTTTTCAGTCTTGTGTTACATTTTTACTTTTCAGTCTTGTGTTACATTTTTACTTTTCAGTCTTGTGTTACATTTTTACTTTTCAGTCTTGTGTTACATTTTTACTTTTCAGTCTTGTGTTACATTTTTACTTTTCAGTCTTGTGTTACATTTTTACTTTTCAGTCTTGTGTTACATTTTTACTTTTCAGTCTTGTGTTACATTTTTACTTTTCAGTCTTGTGTTACATTTTTACTTTTCAGTCTTGTGTTACATTTTTACTTTTCAGTCTTGTGTTACATTTTTACTTTTCAGTCTTGTGTTACATTTTTACTTTTCAGTCTTGTGTTACATTTTTACTTTTCAGTCTTGTGTTACATTTTTACTTTTCAGTCTTGTGTTACATTTTTACTTTTCAGTCTTGTGTTACATTTTTACTTTTCAGTCTTGTGTTACATTTTTACTTTTCAGTCTTGTGTTACATTTTTACTTTTCAGTCTTGTGTTACATTTTTACTTTTCAGTCTTGTGTTACATTTTTACTTTTCAGTCTTGTGTTACATTTTTACTTTTCATTCTTGTGTTACATTTTTACTTTTTAGTCTTGTGTTACATTCTGCTGTAGTGGGAAGCAATACAATCCATACTAACAACCAGAAATTCGGTACTACTATTTCACGTACATACATATCTCTATGTTTTTGTTGATACACCTGTTATAAATTATAACTGGTCGTTTAGTTATTATTTAATAATCAACCTTGGTCTAATATTACAAAATGGCAACAAAAGATTCGAAACGATCAATCATCATGATAAGAAACTACTCGCTCTCTTCCAAAGAGGGATCATTTTGTTTCGTTTCTTAAGAGTGGACAAGTAAAAAAAACTTGAAAAAAACTGGTTCCTCTTAAAAATTTACTTTTGATTTTTTCTTCAAATTTCGTTGCTTTTCTCTGAAAATATTTAACAAAGACTTATGGGATTATTTAAAAAGTTTTCGTTACAAATTTGCTTAGTTTCGTACAAAAATCCCGTGGAAATAAAAAAAATATTTTTGCTGCGACGTTTCAAAGTTAATGAAGTATTTGGTGTAAAATAAAAAAAATTACCTGTACAGCTAATGTTTTAATTAAACATTTTAGGGTAAATTTGCAGCAAATTAGATAATTATTTGATCTTAGTGCTTGCAAGTTTAACCTCCCTCTTATAAAGGCAGGTAAATTCAATTTGTATTCTCGCCTTAATAATTAGATTAGATTAATGTTCCAAGACATAGTTTGTTTTATTTTATATTAAACGAATTGTCCTTTCATCGACTAACCCTAACCCCAACCATTAGCGATTAAACTATTTATTTGATAGTTTCTATTCCTAAAATGTTTAGTCAAATGTTTACGAAAGGATTTGTCAGTTAGTCTGTAATTCAATTAGGTCAAATAATATTTTCATCGCTAATCGTGCAATGGACGCATCTTATATTAGATGTTTTCAATATAAGAGACTGCGTATGTCACTCGGGCAGTCACATCTAATCTTGGAATAGAATTTTTGTTGATCTGTCATGCATAAGCATGAAACACCTTATTCGTTGGTCGGTTAGGTTTAGGGTTGAGATAGCATTATCACTGTAAAAATGCTACTCGTTTGGTATGTTAAAAAAGAAAAAGTAAGGGTAGACTTTTTTATGTACTAACGAGTCACTGCTTATCAATACCCAAAACACTCCCGAGGATTAGGATTAAGGTGTTTGTCACAACACCGTTAGGATTAGTAACGATGGTTGAAACTGGACAACATTTGATTATTTAAGAGGACAGCTCAACAAGAACTTGTTAACGTTAAACATAAAAACAACCATGTTGTAGTCAACTGAGAAGCATCCCCTTGGTATTAGGATCCACAAACGGGCAGTTCTTGGAAATAAACTTTATTAATGGAAGTTCCATTTAGTTTTTGGTACACAGATGAAGAAAGAAAAAAATTACAGTGGTTGTAGCTAGACAAGTTTTGATTATGAACTTTTACGGGAGAATCATGGATTGGGTTCAGTCAAGTATTTACCATGAAAGTAACGAGTGAGTAGAGAAAGACTAGAATCCTCTCTTCTGTGAGAAAGAAGCTGCTAAGAAAAGAAGAGGACATCCCCCACTTATAACATTCATGTGCTAATAAGTAATGGATATGACGATGATGATAATTGTTCTTCTTTGTCGCGAAATATGGTTGCAAAGTGTAAAATTGTAGACTGGAATGCAAATAATGAAATTTGATCTTAAGTAGAATTCAAGGTTTGTTTATTTTGACAAGTATTGAATGAAGAAATTCAGAAGATATACACATACACTTGGGGTTTTTGTTTAGGAAAGGACGCTAAAAAATAAATGCTACATTAGTTAATACGACGAGCTATTCGGAAACAAGGAATGTGTACTTTTAATTTGCGCATGGTATCTTCAGCCCGTCTACTCAGAATGCTTCGTTGGAGACACTGGAGATAGATGGGTGTCTGTGAGATAAAAACAATATCGACATCAATATAAAAAAAGATTAACCGCGAAAATTTTCTTATTTTGCGTCTTCTATCGTGATTAAACCTGCTGGAAAAATATGATGAGACAATCGACCGGACGTAAAACCCAGTAAGTGCAGAATTTCTATTATTTCAAAGGTGACATCTTGGCGAGTTAAAAGTAAACTCCAACAACGACTATAATGGCTACATGATGCATAACAATAAGAAGCAACGTTACGCATAAACATATTTGAAGCTTCGTTATAGAATCATTTTTTAGCTATGTTACAACATCACTACGTTCGACCCCCTCCGTATTTATATAGTCTGCTTCGTCGAAAGAACCAGCTTGTCATCTCTGTATAGTCGCAGTGGTAGCTGATATAATGCATACTATTAAAAGAAGAACACTCTAGAGGCTTGTACCTCAATGGCATATGATCCTTTATGTTTTGTTCTATTATACAACACTGTAAGGCAATAGATAAGCTTCCCATCGGCCACACCCGATGGAAGGAAAGAGTAAAGGAAAATGCAGCTTCAACAAATGAAACCAAACACCTCACCTTCCAATAAGAAATACCCTTTCATTCCTCACTACGTGTCACTGTGGATTTCCTCCCATGACGCAACTTTTTTTACACGTTATGTGGAAAAGCTCATATTCTAAGTTTATTTTTACACACACACATCTAAATATGGCTTAAAATAAATTCTAAGTGTGTCACGCTTGTTTTAACAAGCACATTTGTTTGTCACGTTTTTAGTTAAACGCGCATATAGATTGGATCGTAATCTATTACATTGTTTTGATTATAGAAAATGTCTAAAATATAAGGCTTAATTTAAAGGGGTCTTAAGAAGAAATTGAAATTCAGGGAATCTTGCTTAATTGATGTTTATCGATTATGGATAAGATTCAATGCAAATCTGAAATATTTTTAAACAGGAGGTTATGACTATATTATGTTCCTTAAAACGTTTAAAAATACTCAAACGAAACTGAAATTTAAGAAATATTTATTAATTAATTTCTAATACCTATTGTCAACATTTCATAAAAATCGGGGGTACTTGAATTTTCACATATGGCTTAACCACCTCCCTTAAATTTCCATAGGACCGAAGCAAACAAATTATAGCCGACATTACGATACATTACGCATGATGTGTTCCGATATCCATAATGATATGGTGATTAGTTTAGGAGTAAATCGTGTACATACAAATATATAAATATATATATATATATACACATACCTAATTTTATATAAATAGATGTTAAACGAAATAAAAGAGAAAATATTCTATGAAAATCCTCTTTTAGCATTCTACCTGTTTGAAATTGCTGTTTCTGGAAATAGTTTGACTATGTTTGTACCTTTTTTCCCCTAGCTATCCTCATTCAATACCACCCGTGCACCCAACAACCATTCACCCCTTTCCCATTAATTGACCCACCATCCCACACTAACAACCACTCACATCTTCTACATTAATCGAACCTGATTCGCGATCAAATCTCAAGTTTTCGTTTCTTTTTTCTCTTGTTCTTGTGACCAAGAAAAGAGATTTGTACGTTCTTTTAATTCAATGCGAAAAATAAAACCTCAGTGCAGACAATATCTAATTGCTTTCGGCTAACTTTGTTTCAAGTATTGGTTTACGTTCGAATAATAATAATGTTTTCTATTATTATTATTATTATTATTATTATTATTATTATTATTATTATTATTGTTATTATTATTATTATTATTGTTATTATTATTATTATTATTATTGTTATTATTATTATTATTATTATTATTATTATTATTATTATTATTATTGTTATTATTATTATTATTATTATTATAATTATTATTTTTATTATTATTATTATTATTATTATTATTATTATTTTTATTATTATTATTGTTATTATTATTATTATTATTATTATTTTTATTGTTATTATTATTATTATTATTATGTTTGTTATTGTTATTATTATTATTATTTTTGTTGTTGCTGTTATTGTTATTATTATTATTATTATTGTTATTATTATTATAATTGTTGTTGCTGTTATTGTTATTATTATTATTATTATTATTATTGTTGTTGTTGTTGTTATTTTTATTGTTTTTATTATTATTATTATTATTTTTATTATTATTATTATTATTGTTATTGTTGTTGTTATTTTTATTGTTTTTATTATTATTGTTATTATTATTATAATTATTATTATTATTATTATCATTATTGTTATTATTATCATTTTGTTGTTGTTGTTATTATTATTATTATTATTATTATTATTCTAATCATCATCATCATCATCATTTTTATTATTACTATTATTATTATTATTATTATTATTATTATTATTATTATTATTATTATTATTATTTAGAAATGTCTGATTTATGTCAATAGGTTATTCAGTGACTTTCGGAAAGTTCTCTGTGTTTATCATGATACCTTTGCCATTTTTCTTTATTTCTTTAATTACCTATCATGTATACACTATTTTTTTTGTTATTAATTATCAATACAAATCTAAGAATTATGCTAATATATATATTTTCGAAATTGACACTGATTATATTTCTGAATTTAATAAATAAATAAACATAAAAACAATAAACAAAAGCAGCTAATGAAAGAATGCACCATCTCACATGAAACAACAATCAAAAATATTAGTATCATATTACATTTCATCTTTTCTGCTAAATTAATCTTACATATATAAATATATATATATATATATATATATATATATATATATATATATATTATCGACCAAAAGTACACATTGAAGATATATATTTTAAGTAAATATTAAATTATTTTTACCTATATATGCTGGCGTTTAAAACTTGCGCTATTATCAGTGTAGGGAATGAATTTCTTCGACGATCGCAAGATTCGAACCCGGTTACAGAATCACCCTATAATCCGCAAGTCGGAACATTCAATGCGTCTATATATCTAAATGAGTAAATGCGAACTTATTTTCATCTATTATGACTTCATTAACCTCAAAATAGGTTGTGCTTATTTAATTCAATGATGCCACATAATATATTTTTAATACAGTATACACAGTAGACTGCAAATACCCATGAACACATGTTTATTTGCATATTTATTTCATAAACAACTTCTAATAAATTAATATTCTGTAATATACAGTTGTAATTTTGCATTGTCATATTTTCTAATGTATATGCAATATTACCGTCGGTAGAAAAACGAATGATGTCGCCGGTAAGCAGAGTACATATACTCCGCTTTGATCTTAACAAAAAGGCTAAAAAAAAACTAAAAACATGTATTATGACTTGGCATTTTTAAATGAATGAAAAAAAAATGATTTAATCTATTATTGTATTATATTTTAATGGGGGTGGGTAGTGTAGTATCGGTTCTGTTGTCATAAAACCGTCTTCCCAAACATTACCTCCTCCTTTTTAAGGAAGTGGGGGTAATCATCATAAGTATTACATCCTCCTTTGAGGGAGGAGGTAATTAGTACTTGTTCTGGTGTCATGAGCCCATCTTCCAAGGGACTAGCTTCTCCTTTTTTGGGTGGGTAGGAAGTAGTGTGGTATCTATTCTGTTGCCATGATATCATACTAAGAGGCATTATTTTCTCCTTTTATAGGGCGATCTTTCCAGGTATTACATCCTCTTTTGGGGGAGAGCATAGTATATGTTCGTTACTCATGATACCATTGTTCTATGATCATCTTGTTTAGTGTACTCTCTGTTCTTTTGTGATGATATCATCATCCCAGGGAGTAACTCCTTTTTATATGGGGGGACGTCTGTTATGATACAACTTTCCCAGTTATTATCTCCTTCTTTAGGGGTCAGTTTAGTATATGTATGATATAATCCTCCTAAGCTAGTAAAGATATGCGACCGGTTGGAGCATATATATATATATATATATATATATATATATATATATATATATATACAGGGTGGGCAAAAATAAGGGTCCTATTTTTAAAAATTCATAACTTTTTTATTTATTGATTTAAAAAAATTTTTTTTTTAGAATAAGTAAAGGACCCCTTCCGAAGTAAGCATGAGCCGTATTAGCCCTAAGGAACGTACCCTCATTTAGAAAACATTATTTTTGCTTAAAAAACTCAAAACAGTGTAAAAAACAATACTTTAGTTTTTGAAAGTTTTAAGAAGTGTTTTTCGGCTAAAATTTGTTTTGTTTATTTCAAAAAATCTCGGAAGGGTCAGTCTACACACACATACAGTTTGGTGAGTTTAACTTTTATTTTGTGGAAGTTATTCAAATTCAAGTTATTCACATTTAAAGATAGGACCCTTATTTTGGCCCACCCTATATAAGCTATCCATCACAGATAGGCTGTGATGCTGTATCACAACTTTTCAGTGTGGCTAGACTAGCACCCATTCCAAACAAGGATCGAACCCACGACCATCTAGTTACTATGCAAAATCAGAAAATCAATTTTTACTTCAATACGAAGGTACTAAAAAAGTTCAACGATTAATAAACACCTAATCAACAAATAACAAGCAAATGCAGGTCGTTCAAGCAATTGTATATTAAAATACATACCTTTCTTCTTAATTCTTCTTTGCGTGTCTTTGAAAGATGTGGTCATACAACAGTTTTCCACTTTTTTACACAGTCCTTTGCATTGTTGTAGTACTTTGCAATATCTTTCAAGCTTCACCGGTTGGGCAATCGAAGACAGACAAGGCAGTGTTGCATCGTATAGTTCCCTTCTCTCCACATTCACAGATGGAAGGGTCAGCTTTTTAGTCCGATCTACTCAGCAATTTTGATCGATCCATCACCGTTCTCAGGCGGTTGAGTGTTTTTTTCACCGGAGTCAGAGTGTCTCTAAACCGGGAGGGAGAGCATCACAAGGGGGAATTCCCATGTCAGTAGAAATGGGAGCATTTTCTAGCCGTCCGGTCCACAGCCGTAGTCTGATCTCTTTCTGAGATGTTGTTAGAGGTTCGACATGGCTGAAAGAGGCTTTCCATTGACTTTAGTTGTTGGACCGTTGTTTCACGTCCATGAAGGAGATGGCATTCATCAGTAATAGCCTTTGATAATCCTTATAAGAGTCATTAATCAATTATCTGTGAGTTCTTTAACTTATTTTTTTACCTTAACAGGTTTTAATTTCTGACATACTTTCAATTGATCTTCGCTCGCATATTTTCAATTTTATATAATCTTATTTTCACAATTTACTATAGATTTTCGATTGGGTTCATAGAATGACCTGATAGTTACTATCAGTTTCTTCTCCCAATGTATATATTTTTTTTATCTCAATAGAATGTGTGGGAAATCTTATATACGTGATAATGAGTATCATCGATACACGATTTACTTTGAAATTTTAGACATTCTAGCGTATTAATCATAAAATATAGATTAAACATCAATAATTAGCACTGTTCAATTTAACTATTTCATCGAGTTTGACTGATCAAAAATTGATTAGATGAACAATTATAACCTATATCATCAATCATCACATTATTTTTGCTTTCCTTTAGTCACAACATTATCTGAATGTAAAAAATCCATCCCTTGACTGATCTATCAATTCTATTCTGTGCCGGTTATGATTCGTCTGAGAAGTACTTTAGAACATTTACTTTCCTTATAATTTATGATTAAATTCTGACTTTTTAAAAATATTTGCTTTACTGATAGAAGTTTTGCGAAAAGATTTCTCTTGCTTTTGCGATTTTTTTCGAACCTTCTCGAATCCCTTGATTCCAACCAGTTGACAGATTTGATCACTGGTCAGAAATGTCTGTTTCGGTGTAATTAATTTTAGTTCATGTTAATCTAGATGAGGTAACTTCTAATAGCCTTGTACTTAACTTTTCAATGAAAAATGTTCTATTCATCCAACAACTATCTTTATCCTTCTATGATCTCCGGGAAGATCATTTGATACTTCTAAAGTAAATATCCACTCATTTAATAACTTTGTTATTTCCATTTTTTTCAATATTTGTGAAATTAGTTCCATTCCACCATGAAAAAAATATATTCATCAGTTTTCAGAGTTTACATTTATCTGGGTTTAATCTGCATCAGTTCGGAATATCCGGTTTCGTAAATTGCAAATATCTCAAATAATAACTGTTAACTATGGCTGAACATTTATTTGTGGAAACTGACTAATTTAAATTTGATTCAGTCTTGGATGGTATTTTATTTGCATAATAATTTTAGACGCCGTCTGTTTTTTTCTGTCACTGTCTGTCTGTCTCTATATATGTCCAATAAAAAAACGATTTTACAGATTACTAGCAAGTAAAAAAGACGCTTTTAGCAGTCATTTATGGAGCAAAAATACACACATCTCTCTCTCTCATATATATATATATATATATATATATATATATATATATATATATATATATATATATATATATATATATATATATTACTTTATGACTTTTGGTAGTTTCCCTTTACCAACTTATCTGTTTGCACTCCTCTGACGATGACATTTCATTCTTTGAAAAGCATTGGCTTAAGGAAAGAATAAATAACATTGCCTGTATTTAAAACCCCTTGTTTTGAACAACTGATGACTAAATAGTTATTATATTTTAAACAATTTTCATTCTTATCCTTTACTTCTATCTCTCTCCCTCTCTCTCCCCCCCTCTCTCTCTCGCTCTCTCTCTCTCTCTCTATATATATATATATATATAAAGATAGATGGACGAAGAGTGATAAACATGCACGAATGTCCAAATTTATATCAAACTTCGATTGTTCAATGCAAGGTATATTCTGTAATAAAATTATGTTTATGATTCTTACTTTAGTTTCATATTTATTCTCTCTCTCTCTCATATATATATATATATATATATATATATATATATATATATATATATATATATATATATATATATAAACATTAATAATACAATGCAAGCTAAAACCCCAATTTCTATAGGCCATCCACAAGAAATGCTATCTACAAAAACAGACCACCCTGATAACAATAGAGTCGCATTCCCTCTTCCATATTTCTAGTGACTGCGATATTATTCTAACTAATCTGTGTATATATAGTGCTCTAATTATTGGACATATGGTATCCTTAAAGTTTTTTTTAAAAAGTATGTTAAGTACTTTTGAAGATACTAAATTAAAGTTTTACTTTTATAAATTTCTCGTCTATAATAATAATAGTTACTTTTTGTCTATAGACAAATAAAAAAGTATAACCGGACACGCATCAATAAAAAATATTACAAAAATACATAAATAGAAAAGTATAACTGAACACAAACTAATAAAAAGGTATACCTGGACACACATAAATGTTAAGAAATTTAGCGAAAGTTAAAGAAGACATTGATTACAAATCAATTAATCTGAAAACAAACTTGGTAAATCTGTGCTTCTTATCGCTAATCTGATCCACCCAATTAAAACATATAATTACTCATCAACATTTAAAATAAATATATTTAAATATGTCATCATTCGAAACGACTGTAATGCAGACATTAAAATTTGACTAATTTATCACATTGATGTTTAAAAAATAATACAAAAAACGTTTACTCCGTAAATTTGTTCATTATTTATTTAATATACTTTTCGTTTCCAAATATAGTTTTAATAGAAACTACAAGATCAATATTTAGACTAGCATTTTCAATTTTAACGTTATATGTTGTTGTCGGTATTTTTTAGTATAACTTAACGAATACCCGTCCCAAGACAGGTAAAATTAATTCCCCGAACTTAACAGTTTTGTATCAGATTTATGTTCGCTTATTAAGATTACAATTAAACGATACTAGTGTTATGTCTAGAATCCTTATTTCAGTTTTGATCAAAATACATTACATTGTTTTGTCTAAAATCGAAGGATTAAGCTTAATGGTAATTAATAAGAAATAAAAATTCAGGGAACTATGCTTAATCATTGTTTAATAACTACAAATAAAATTTAATGCAACTCCGAACTATTTGAATTATCAAATGGAAAGTTATACAACTATTAGTCCCCTAAAAACCCTTTAAAATACTCAAACAAAACTGAAATTTAGGGAATATTTATTAGTTGAAGTCTAATACCTATTTGAAAAAATTAACAAAAATCGCACGTATCTTAATTTTCACAAAAGCGCTTCCACCCCTTGCATGAAACTAAATTAAACTAAATATAACTCATACAACCCCTTATAAACATTAATTAATTTTAGAATAAATCCTATACATAGAAATATATACACATACCTTACCTCTATATAAATAGAGCTGTCCCTAAATTTGATGTGAAAAACTCTTTATTTTAAAACTTATCAAAAATTCGGTTATTCGCTTTATGTTTATGAAATTCCCAGAACTTAAATAAAAACGATGACTTTGGAAACATATCCCCATAAAAAAATTGCAAGGAAAAAATGTTTGTTTATATCATTTAACTCCGACTTTTAAACTTTAAAATTGACTTACGTCATCGAGAACTCATAATTTAATTATTTTGTATATTTTAAGATAACTGCGCGAAATGAGATATTTCATTATATAATTTACCGGGAAACATTTTATTGGTGATGAGTTTACTAATAAAAAAAATATGAAAAAGCTAAAAGCAACTTTGAGAATTAAATGTATTCTAAAATTAATTTGGTTTGAAATTAATTATACGTTATAGTTGTTGTCTTCACATGTTGAATCTTATTATTTAAGGATTTGATCATATTTGTTATAATATTTTCGTCTAATTAACCTAATCTGTAAAATGTTTGTTTCGTTTTGTGTTTGGTTTGCGCAGTAATAGTTTGCTATTAAATAAATTCACACTATTTAATAATTACTATGCTAAAATAAAAATGATATATATTATCTTAAAATATTTATTAAATAATTTTGAACGTGTTAACAATTCTGTTGTTTGGGTATTATTTTGAAATTAATTATACGTTATAGATGTTGTCTTCACATGTTGAATCTTATTATTTAAGGATTTGATCATATTTGTTATAATATTTTCGTCTAATTAACCTAATCTGTAAAATGTTTGTTTCGTTTTGCGTTTGGTTTGCGCAGTAATAGTTTGCTATTAAATAAATTCACACTATTTTATGATTACTATGCTAAAATAAAAATGATACATATTATCTAAAATTATTCATTAAATAATTTTGAACGTGTTAACAATTCTGTTGTTTGGGTATTATTTTGAAAGTACGGGAGCTCAAAAGCGTAATTAAGTCCCTTTGTTTGTGAACGCAGTCTCCCCGACGCCATTTATCCGTTACGCGGAAACGAAGAAGGCCAAAGTTGTCGCTTGAATCATTAAGAGCACACGCAACGCACTAAATTAAAAGTATCATCTAGTGAATAAGTTCACGAATCTCTCGAAACTTTAATTGTATTATTATAAATATAAAATTTGTACTAAGAAAGGTAACAAACTTTGAGTAAGTATGAGCTGTATCAGGCTTTAAAATATTAAAAAAAAACTATATATATATGCAACCTTTGTATAAGTCATATTTCTGGGCGAGACTTATATGCACAAGTGACACTGACATTATAACATAATTATGTAGAACATTTATTGTCAACATTACGTCTCTCTTGTTACCTATATTGACCTATATGTGCTTGTTTTAGCTACCTACTAAAATAAGTACATATTTTAAGTAAGACTTACAACTAATTTGCACAGTTCAGTTAAAGAATGACTAAACTTATATTTATTAAGAAATCATATCCTTCTAATAAAAAATCTATTTTCAAAAGTTTTAGAACTAACATATGATGTTTTTTATTTTTTTTTTACTTTTGTAAGTTTTCCATCATACATTTTCACTCCCTGATGTATAAGTGATAAAAGTGTCTTTTCGTTTCTGTTTCTCAAACATTTGGTCTTTTTTTTCATTGCTAAAGCAGAGAAACACTTTTAAAATGTCGGTCTCATCAAAAATGGTTGACCAATACTGATACAGCATATGTTTCCTGACATTATGTGAATGATTTCAAGTAAAAATATAATTATTGCAGTGATTTAGTTGTTCAATAAAAATATAGATATAAGCACATATCAACAGCCAACAACATCACCGCGGATACACCCATAACAAGGACATTTTTATCAAAACACACAAAAAAAGTTTGTTTATTTATTTATTTATTATTTTTTTAAAAATGACACAATACTGGTCAACTCTGATAATGGAATATTTTTCCGAAATTAATAAGATTAAAGTAAAACAAATAATAATATATTAATCTTGCATTGGTAAAGGCTTCTATTTTCAGTTTTATGATACTGACCCACCAATGCTTTTGAATGAACGACCCATTTTCATATCAAGTGGGGCGCGAGAGCGCTATATTCCTTAATAGACTTCAAAAACGGCTTATGCTAGAAATCTCATTTCAATCAAGTCACACAATTTGAAGCGTTGGGTGGGTGGAAATAATAAAGATATTTTTTTAATAAAATATTTAAATTGTGTGACTTTTGAAAATATCCTTCCACGCTGACCACGTGACACAGAGCCATATCGACACTTTTTTCACTTCGTCAAAACACCTAGACGGATTTTTCAACTTGGCCACGAGAATGTCTCAACCAAGAGAAAAAAAGAAAAAAAAGAAAAAGAAGAAATATTCTTCTGAAGATGGTAGATTTACCGAAAGTACTCAAGTTTATAAAAAAAAATGTTTTTGAGATGAATAAATAATTTATAATCATCAGCACAGATGATCAGACCCTACTTCCCTTAAAAGACAAAAACATAAACGTTCCGTATACTAAACCTATGTTTTGTTCTGTATAAATGTTTTGCTAACTTATATTAGTAACTAAAAAAAGGAAGAAAAGTTCTCCTTACCTGTGTTGTTCGTCTGTCTAATAAAATTTATCCGTTACTTACAAAAATGTTGCTGTATTTTAAAGTGTTTAGACGAATCCATTACACTACTTTTTAGGTGATTAATGTATTTTAGTTTTAGTCTTATATTAAATATATAAAAAATATCAACATATCCAAATATAGAAAAAAAATTTTTAAATTATATATATGCATATACATACTTTTAGTCCTTTTTTCTCCCCTCCTACTTCTCCGCCTCCTCCTCCTTTGTTGTTTAATTCCTTGTCATCAATTTTAAATAAACACTAATCTTCCTTTCCGACTCACAGCGTTCATAAGCTTAACTGCCGATATATATATATATGTATATATATATATATATATATATATATATATATATATATATATATATATATATATATATATATATATATGACTGCCCCCTAAAAAAACCTAAACAAATGTAAGTTTTTAACTGTTTGAAAAGATGTCCCCATCTCCATTTGTATGTATTTCCATGTTTTAATTTATTTTTAAAGCATCCTCTCTCCATACTTTCTTGTACGAAAACACCTAAATTATTTTGAACGCGTTATTTTACTGTAAAAACCAATGCCCTCCTTTAAAAAGAAAATAGAAAAAAGTAACGTAATTAATACAGAATAATGCCGTAAAATTTGTTATTCATTTCGCGTAAGAATAACTCTTTCTCGAATGTCGCAATTTTAATTTTCTTTGGAAAGCGCGATTTTCCACAAATAATATTGAAAATAGTTTGTGAAAAAGTTTATTTTTTAATCCATGTTTTTTGTTTATAGTCAATGTTTTCGTTTTTGTTCGAAAATACATTTTAAATAGTTTATATGAAAAATATTGTTTTAATATCGTATCCAATGCAGAATTTTATCGAATAAATTACTTTTATTCCGCCTAAGAAGCAAAGCTTATAGACTAAGGCAATGTTTAAGTTTTTATGAGAGTGGAATTGTATACAAATACTATAGGAAATAGTTATTAAATAGTTTATTTTGCAATCAATTGATTTTGTGTATAATAAATGTTTACGTGTTTTTTCGAAAATACATTTAATTAGTTCATATTGGAAATATTGTTGTAATAACGTATCCAATAAGATTATTCCCACATAAATAAGTTTTTCCGCCTCTGAAATCTTTCAAAACTGAGGCAATGTTTATTTTGTTTGGATAAATGTCTTCTTGTTCGTTTGAAAATACATTCTAAATAGTTTATATTAAAAGTATTGTCAAATAACGTATCCAATGCAGAATAATACCGAATAAATTATTTTTATTGCGTCTTAGAAAAAAATCTTGTAGACTTAGTCAATGTTTATTTTGTTTGGAGAGCCGGATTTTCCACAGATGATGAACTAACTTTGTGTGTAAATTCGAAATTGCATCTTTCGGGAAGCTGAAGCATTTATATTCGCTCAATCGTGGTTATAAATAGACCTGATACAATTAAAAGAACAAGCGAAGAAATGCGATATTTTTAAAACTTCAAAAATATGTGAAAGCAAATATGGTCATTTTTTAATTCCTGAGGCGATCTTCTTAAAACGTAATCCGTTAACCCATTATGTTTACAAAAAGTATAAGGGTTAGGCTTTGTGAATAGTCGAATGATATTCCTGTAATCTGAAATATTTAGCTTATTTAACCGAAATTCCCTTCTATTAAGGAAAGACCGAGTGTTTTAGGTAGCGGTTAACGTAGATAGTTAGAAGTAAGCAAAAATTGAAGCCACTTTCTCTTTGGAATTTTTTTTTCGAGGGAGTCAGATAATTCGGAAAAGTATAGGAAATATTGAAAGATGAAAACATGAATGCATAATTACTGTAAACACGCATGACTGGTTAAGCTAATTGGATTCTGAAAGAGATTAGCATATGAAGGTTTTCGTGATCTCCCTATTATGTCTCAATGCAGACGAGAAAACACGAATTTACTTTATTTCCGTCAATTTTCTGTGAAAAACTTTTTATTTAAACATTTAGCCTAAAATGCCCAATTAAAAAAATCACGAAGAAAACATTTGTTCATGTTATCCAACTCTTCTTTTTTTTTTTTAAATATTAACATTAATAATTTTAGTCAAGAAACTGCGTGAAATAATTTACTACACACTTTATATATATTTTTTAAATACAAGCTTTTCCTACATTGAGTAAGCCTAAACCTTTATTCCTTTCAATTAAGTTTTGCTTTATTTTTCCTTAGAGAAACAAAATAAAAATAAAACAAAGAAATAATAACATTTGGAGTAATCTCCCTTTTTGATTCATATATCCACCATGTTTCATTTCGTGTTCGACTTGTTTTAAATTCTTCGCTAAAAATGTAAATAAATAAAAAAATATTTTCTCAAAAAATTGTTAAAATACAAATATGTTACATTAGTTTCGAATGATAACGAAGTTAAAAATGATTAAAATTATATTTTTAAAAAGTCAAAATTATCATTTACGTGAGAACACAGTTTAATGGGTACATAGCTTTATTGTAATGAACTTAATATTCTTTCAAGTGAATAGAAATTATGACAGTATTTAAAATCTATTTTCCTTTTTCTTTTTCTGTTCTCTATCCCCATCGTGTAAATTTCCTACATCTTTTTACATGAATACCCTTCCACCATCCAAGATTCCAAAGAATACACAACATCCACCATAACATTATATTTATATGGATACTATCAGCACCGAAGTGTGCTAAAAAAATTTACAGAGAGTTTTGCATTATCCCTAATGATGGCTAGCGAATTAATTTACCGCAGTGCTTAATCAACATAAAGATGGGACATATGTTGGATTTTGCAGCTAAAATATGCCGATATTTATAAAGTAAGTTATGAAAGAATCGTCAGGCTAAAATGCATTTTAACCCTGCAATTCCCTCCGGGGATGAAACGCAGAAGCCTCTGTGTAGCTTAATTGCCATAAATATATTTTCATAACTTACTACTTAGCTCTACTCACGTATCGAACACGGTTGAAGTAAATACTAAAATTGATACACATCAAAAATTATATCTATTCATAACATTTTATGTGGATACATAGAATGATATATGTATATATATATAACAAATACATTAGGGCACATATTAACGACTAAATAAACAATAGATAATTTCGGCGCTAGGCCGTGATTCGAATTCGCAACCTTAACGTCAAAGAGGAATTTGGACGATACGCTACCATTTAGCTACCGTCATAAGTTTAGAAAAGCATTTTTATTTAACTACTTAAAGAAATGTTTTTCTCACTTGTTTCAGTTAGCAATGAATGATCGCATAAAAACTGGTTCTTCGATATAGTTTTGAGTCTGCGTTTTTAAAGGGGGGGGGATTTCACCCACCCCCGATTTTTTGGGGAGCGGGAAAAATCCCCCCCATTTTTTTCCTTTTTAAACAAAAATATTCGAAGACAATTTTTTTTTAACTAAAAATGTCTCACCACCCAAGAACGCGCAGCCTAGCAAAAATAGACGACCGTTAGGGAGTCTATTTTCGCTAGTCCACTTATAATATAACGAACACTTTCTCTGTCTGTCTGTCTTTCTGTCTGTCTGTCTGCCCTTCGTGGATAATTTTTGTAAACGTAAGAGAGAGAGGGGGGGGGGCTCGAGTAATTACTATTTAATTAATTAATTTTTTCAAGTCAGCGTTCATAAGATTTTTATACCTTTAGAATTACGTTGGGAAATTATTAATGAATTAATTTAGGTTAGATAACATTAAATTATGCGTGTGTATGTGATGTTTATGTGTTCCTTATAGAAAGGGAGGTTAAATATATACTTAGAATTTAAAAGTGTATTCTTATGTAAAATTCACCGGGAAAGACAACGGAAATGTTTCAAATCCCTGTAGTTGTAAGGAGGCTATGAGTGCATAACCACCTTAAAACTTCAAATATATACTATTTCTATGTAATCAATATCCTCTTCCATATCATATATAACACTCAATGTATGTGTGTATATGTGATGTATGTGTGTTCCCTGTATAAAAAAGGTAAGAGAATCTACATAAAATCTAAAAGGTATTCTTATTTAAAATTTACTGGGAAAACAATGGAACTGTTCCCCAATCTCTTCGTTACCCTGTATGTGCCGAATATCTCCGTGTCGTCACCTCTAAGTTACACATAGGGGCAGAACCCCCTTAAAACTTGAGAACCGTATATCCAATTTTTCTTATGAGAGTTAATTTAAAAGTCGGTTAAACAATGTTTAAATTGTTTAGTTGGATGGTATCAGACTGAAGACATCGAGTGCGCGGTTACGATTCTATCCACCTTCCGATTTAAAAAAATAAAATGATATGAAATCAAATTATATATTTTTCGTTTATTTGATATAATAAAATGTAAATGAAGAATGTTGGTATATTTAGTACGTAATGTCTCTCCATCTGTCTGCCTGTCTGTCTGCCTGTCCTGCCCTCTCTCTGTTTATACACTGTTTTTCTCTTCATCGCTTTCTATATACCGAGATCTACATCTTTATATATATATATATATATATATATATATATATATATATATATATATAATAAAGGAGAACCCCTCTTTCTCTCTCTCTCTCTCTCTTTGTTCATGCCTGTCCATAAAAACGAATACATACTGGAGAATGTACCTTAAATGTAAGTGTATTCACGTGTACAATTTGCATATGAACATTATGTTCATATGCAAATTGTATATGTAAATATTGGAGTAGTTCGGCGTCTTTAACTGCCGCTTAAAAGAGCCAATGACACTTTTCTACCATGTTACATGTATTGATAAGATTTAGTTTAATAGTATTAACATATATTTGAAGAGATCAGTGGGTAAGACATCTAGCTGAGGACATCAAGGTTGCTTTTAGAGAAAACTCTCCTTTATATGACATTGCATATGATGCTATCCCACACTCTTACACGGGCAATGCCGGGTAACCTGATACTATATATATATATATATATATATATATATATATATATATATATATATATATATATATATATATATATATATGTGTGTGTGTGTAAGTAAGAAATAAAGACCAGACAGTAGATTCTTCAGCGACCCAAGGGCGTTCTTTCGTAGACGTTCATGGATGAAATTATCTATTCATAAATTCAAACACGAAATCATTTGAAATTCATTCGGTGGGAGTTGTGCCTTCGACGGGGTAAAAACACGGGGCGCAACCGCCGGCTGACGAAATGATTAAAACCTCGATGACGACGCTCGAGTCAAATACATCATCTTGTATTAAAGATAAAACAAAATGATAGTGAAAGAGAAAGTAGAGATAAAGAAGACGAAAAAAAAAATAGCGTCGGATGATACTACTTATTTATTTGTTTGTTATTTTTGTGGAAATCGCCCCAGACAAGACATAAAGCCACTTGATGTAAGTAGCTAAAAGAAATACTGTTTCAAAGTGAAAAAACTAGCTATTGATAAGTGTTAGATCGATAGATTTCGACCCAGAAAACAGCAATTCTTACCCCTTTGTCAGAAACATTACTCGTGGAATGTGAGAACTAAAGGACAAAATAAGGGAAGCCAGAGTTACAACGCTGTCGAAAGTAAACCCAAGGTCCACGTTCTATCTGCCTCGAAGTATCTATTATATTAATACTACTCTCACTTGAGAGAGACAATGGCTCGTATGGCGGGTCTTCGTACGGAAAATGAAGCCGTTAAGCCGAGTTAAAGATCCAGCCCAAACCATTATGTTCACTTTTGAGGGAATGCTCCGTGGGTAGACACGGACCCCCTAATTAATCTGTTAATACCGTTACTAACCTTGTTTTACTAATATCCGTTGACAAAGAAATGCTTTCGCCAGGAACAGCTATCAAAGACATAGTGTATGACAGCGCACACTCGAGACCACATTAAGGGCCATTTGATGATTACGTTTAAAATTACGTATTATGTTATATTTATTAGTATACTAAACCTGAGTTAATCGACGTTTAGTTCCTTGAGGCTGATTTCCTATATATTTTAATTACACAAAATACATGCTAAAATAATCATCACTTTTGGGTTTGACTTGTTTGAAAAACATTTATTTTTTATTGTTCTGATTATCCGCAATTTCAAATTAACTCACCGAATGAGTCACCTCTTATTAAGTTTCTATCGATCTCTCTCACAATGTTTTCGAATCCCCCCGCTTTTATTTCATGTGATATCTATCATTTTCGGTATCATCTCTCTCTCTCTTTCTGTGTGTCTGTCTGTCTGTATTTCCGTCTCTGTCTCTCTCCATCTTTTTCTTTCTTTTTTATATTTAAGTGATAAATTACGAGGACTTAATAATAGGCAGTTTCTTTCTAATCACCCTGTATATATATATATATATATATATATATATATATATATATATATATATATATATATATATATATATATGGGTTTAGAGATGTATAGTTAACAACACATTGTAACTGGCATTTTCCCAACTTCCGTTTCTCAGAGCATATCTAAAGACAAACATAATTTTTATTGTAAAGTTTGGCCCTTTCCAAAAATAATAAATAGATGATTCATAAATTAGCCCCGTTGCATGGTTCTATCCATTGGGAGATAGGACTCTTCTTGAGAATCACAGTAATTGTGTGTACATTGAAAGAATAAAAGGCATGTTTCTCTCGCGTTTCAAATCGTGATCGTTGCGTTGCCCGAATGGTTACGAGATAAAAGTTCATAATACTTGGATCCGGAGTTTGAACTGCTCGACCGGCGGTTACATAATTCAATACTGACGAGCGTAAAATAAAAACGCGAAACATATATATGTCTACGTATTAAAAAATATTTATTAATATATATATATATATGTCTATTAATATATATATATATATATATATATATATATATATATAGTGATTGCAATTGCTTTAGAACAGAAGAAGAACATCCCCACACAGTAGGGAATTTCCGGTTGTGGTCACGCAGATGGCTTAGCAGCCCCGACTTACTTTTACAAGACTTACTATGTCATACAAGCCCACTGGCCTCTGACCATCTATAGCTATATTCTTCTCCTGTTTGACAATCACGTATTTGATCTCCATGACGGGATATCATGTGTTTCAGCAGACCATCCTTTTACAGATAAACTCTGCCATATAAACTGCACAAAATCCCGCACTGAAGTGTGTCTGAAACGTTCGGCATTGGCCACTTCCACAAAGCATGTTTCAAGATGGAGTACTTTATTAGCTTTGCTTCAAATTCCGCTTTGAATACGTTTCGTCAAGCCGATCCCTCTAGAGCCACTCTTTCCCAGTCTATGTTTTAAGATTGTCCATAACTCCGTCCTTAAAGCGTCTCATTGACAGGTGTCTGAGACGCTTTCCGTGCTGCAGATCCCCATACAACATCTGTTTAGGGAGTCTATAATCATCCATTCTAACCTAGGGTCCGACCAAGCGCATCTGATTACATATAGCATACACTTTAATATATATATATATATATATATATATATATATATATATATATATATATATATATATATATATATATATATATATAACTTTGCTGCTGGCTGTAAATGTATCTTGATTTCAGTAATGTCTGTGGCGATTTCTGTTAGCCTAATAGGCGCGTAGAATCGTGATTTTCTTCTGACTCTACGAACTGTGTTCGAGCTCGTTTAACCGCCTGAAACCACAAGTTGGTGAGGACGAAAGTCCTGTACAATGTTTTCTGTAGGTAAATACACTTTAATATTTAACAAAAAATATTCATATATATATATATATATATATATATATATATATATATATATATATATATATATATATATATATATATATATATATACATATATATATATAAATACGTCTGATTAATTTTAGATTAAAATTAGAAGCTCTGGACATAAAACCTAAAGATCCATCTATTAATAAAATTAATTTTGATAACAGTGAAAACATGCTAAATTTCTTTTAATACTAATATTAATAATGTATTAATACTACGACCAATCACACGGTTTCTGCTTAAACTATAACTGAATATTATTATATACGTGTTCTTTACTTGATAGCAACCCCTGAAAAGTACCCCGGAAAGAACCAAAAGTACAAGGGTATTCAACGAGTACGGCAAATCAATCCGCTTGTTCCAGCTCGAATCTCGAAAACTAATAAGGAATTACCTGTAATATTTAATGAAACACACACACAATATATATATATATATATATATATATATATATATATATATATATATATATATATATATATATATATATATAGTCTTATAAAGTGTTTAAACCATACAAACTATATGTAAAAAACAACACACTTTTAGTCCCAAGTCTTTCGTTGGAAAACTACTTTGCTAGTAAGTCAATTAATCAGTGTGCGTCGAATAATTTACGCTAGTCTTAATATTATTGTAAAAATCATCAGTTATTAAACATCAAAAATTGTTTCGGTAATTTAAAAACAAACCAGTGTTTTATCACATGGTTTCCCAGTAGTATTGATCAAACACCACCTCTTATATATATATATATATATATATATATATATACATATATATATACACGCAAATATATATGTATATAAATATATATATACATATACATTTATATATATATATACATATATATACGCATATATATATATATATATATATATATATATATATACAAACATATTTTTAGAAAGAAATGTCCACTTCCAGTCAACATAAACCCCTAGCATGTTTAGCAACACTGAGATACTTTGATATAACAAAATCGTCTGTTTCAGGATTACTATATATATATATATATATATATATATATATATATATATATATATATATATATATATAGCATAATATAAAATAAAATAATAAAATAAGGTGCGAATCAAATTTTATTAGAATTCAAAGTGCAGGCAAAGTATACTTTGCCTGAACTTTCAATTCTAATAAAATTTGATTTTCACCTTATTTTATTATTTCATTTTATATTATGCTATATATATATATATATATATATATATATATATATATATGTGTGTGTGTGTGTGTGTGTGTGTGTGTGTGTGTGTGTGTGCCACTTACTTATCTATATAGCGATAACGCAAAGCTTTTCGTGAAAAGTAAAACTGCCATTCTTAAGGTGACATTGTTTATATACAGAGTAAGATGTGCATTACTCATGGCGTCTGGGGATGTCACAGTGGATAGAAGTTCCAACTGTAAAAAGATCCATTTTAAATCTTAGCTTGAAGCACTAGCTTTTTTAGCAACACAGTCTGTCTCTTGTTGACTATATATATATATATATATATATATATATATATATACATATATATATACATATATATATAATCCTATCTTAATTTATTTTTGTCCATTTTTGTGTTGTCTCACATCGTTTTTCATTGATATTTCTGCCTATTTAAGTTCGTCATTATTGATCGATTTATCTATATCCGTTTTTGTCTATATACCTGCAAACACTACTTGATCGATTGAAGTTTTTTTATATACTTTTATTGTATCTATATTCCTTTTATTGTATCTATATACCTTTATTGTATCTATATACCTTTATTGTATCTATATACCTTTATTTCATCTATATCCATTTATTTTAGCTATATACCTTTATTTTATCTATATACATTGTTTATGTTTGAATTGCTACTAGTTGAAGCATTCGTATTCTAATATATTTTAACTGAAATTTTCAAAATTCATCTCTTCCAATTTTTTATGAATATTTACTAAACAAATACTAAACGTTTAGTATAACTTAACTAGTTTATCCGTTAGGGCAGATGTATTATCCAGAGAACTAAGACCGTTAGACTCGAAATGTTAGACTTACATCAAATCTGTTGCTAAAGTCGCTTAAAAATAGTTAGATTATATTACCACTTCATAAAGTATCTCACTCTTGGTGCAATCCTATATCTATATAAGAGTCAACTATCCCCTAAGATTGGGTACTGTTCCGACATCTGGGGAGGTGCCGATCAGAGCACTCTTTTCTACTTTAACAGAGTATAAAACAGACTTCGAAATCTAGTGGAGGATGTCTTATTCTTTTTCATACAACCCTATTCCCACAGAAGAGAGGTTCTTAGGCTTTCACGTTATTTTCATGGTAGGTACCGGACTGTACTATAATCTATTGTTTAGTTCTGTAAGGCATCAACAGCGAGAACTCGTCCAGGTACAACTTCTATAAACATTATTTTCTTTTTCTGTGCATCTACAACTACACGGGACTTCTACGAGCAAATTTGCTATCCAAGAACTACCTGTCTGTGTAACACAATACCACGGAGCTGCTTCCCAACTGACTACAACATAGTCGTTTTTAAGTCCAATATTAACACGTTCTTACATATATATATGTGTGTGAGTGTGTGTGTAGATACATACGTAGATCCACATGATAATTATCTATTAGAATTAAAATGAAATAAGAATGACGGTTATAATCATAATTTTTATTCTCATTTTAAATTTAACTCACTCTGGCCGTCGCCCCTCCTCCCCCCACCCCGGATGAAATTAAGATCATCACAGCACAAACACGTGAAAACCTCCCACGCAATAATTTGAAACACGACTTGTTGGGGTCGCCCCCTCCCCTCTCATGTCCCATGTCACCGTTATAGACAAAGCCCCAAACTCTGTCCCCCTCCTCCCCCTCCAATGTATTTTCAATTTTCAATCTCCCGTTGAGGTGAAGTTAAAACGTATGCCATTCGGATTCCATCGTTAGCCTGACGAATTGGCCGCTATTTGCGCCAATGAAACAGAACTTGTTTTGTCGCAACTAATGGAATAAAATTAAAAAAAAATATATATTTTGCTCTGAATTTTCATTGAGCACTCTTATAAACCCGGTTTCAACTTCCTTCGGATTCATACCCCCTGGATATTGGTAACAAGTTAATTATATATATATATATATATATATATATATATATATATATATATATATATATATATATATATATATATATATATATATATATATATATATATATATATATATAAGTATATATGGAGGTACACAATTTTAAAATAAATTTCAATAATCTTTAGCCTGACGATTCCCTACGGGGATGAAACGTGGAAGCCTTGGTGTAGCTTAATTGCCATCAATATATTTTAATAACCTACTATATATGCACTTAATATAAAATGGAGTTTATATAAAGACCAAAAGAAATATATATATATATATATATATATATATATATATATATATATATATATGATGGCGAGGAATACGGACGTTTGGGACATTTGGGGGGGGGGGTGGAATGAAATTAAACAAGTATAAAAACGAGAGGAAATAATTAAAATAAATTCATGAATGTACTAATTAATTATTTCCTCTCGTTTTTATACTTGTTTAATTTCATTCTACCCCCCAAATGTCCCAAACGTCCGTATTCCTCGCCATTATTAAATTTCGTACCACGAACAATTTATTTAAATATATATATATATATATATATATATATATATATATAGTCTAACGAAGCTTTAAGTCATTTTAACAAAAAAAAAAAAAAGGTAAAATGCAGTTTAAATTCCCAGAGCAACTAACTAAATCCAAGATATTGCAGACTTAACATTCGTTGGAAAATTCATAGACAGATAAAAAAAAAAAAATATATAAGTAAATAAAATAAATAAAAATGATAAAAAAGGGGGGGGGTTAAGTATCTAACAGTGAAACAAAAACAGGAGACCTTAAGCGTCTAATATTAACACAGGTATCATCAGCTGTTTACCATGTAACTGTTTCGGAGATTTAAAAACAAGACAGTTATAATATTAATGGCTCTCTAATGGTACTGATAATACTACCATTTCCCCTATAATCAAGTGTCGAAATAATCCAGCATAAAATTTCACTAATATATACATAAATAAATAACAATAATAATAATAATAAAATAATAATATTAAGACTACCGTATGATATGGTAATTTGCATATCAAATAACATTAATTACAACAATAAAAAAATAATAAACAAAAAAAATAAAAATAATAATAATAATAATACTATCTAAACACTAAACCCAAGAACCATTCTGCAATATGGTAGCTAGCAATTAAATTATATAGGAATAAAAATTGCATTAAAAAATAAATAAATAAATAAAAATTAAAAAATAAAGCCTAAGTACCTTTGGTACCAGAAAGGTAAGTAGATAAGAGGAAGGAAACCTAGCCATGCAGATCTAAATACCCAATATATAGTCTAAAGAAGCTTTAAGTCATTTTAACAAAAAAAAGGTAAAATGCAGTTTAAATTCCCAGAGAAACTAACTAAATCCAATATATTGCAGACTTAACATTCGTTGGAAAATTCATAGACAGATAAAAAAATAAAAATAAAATAAAATAAAAATAAAAAATATATATAAGTAAATAAAATAAATAAAAATGATAAAAAAGGGGGGGTTAAGTATCTAACAGTGAAACAAAAACAGGAGACCTTAAGCGTCTAATATTAACACGGGGATCATCAGCTGTTTACCATGTAACTGTTTCGGAGATTTAAAAACAAGACAGTTATAATATTCATGGTTCTCCAATGGTACTGATAATACTACCTATAATCAAGTGTCGAAATAATTCAGTTTAAAATTTCACTAATATATACATAAATAAATAACAATAATAATAATAATAATAAAATAATAATATTAAGACTACTTTATGATATGGTAATTTGCATATCAAACAACATTAATTATAACAATAACAATATATATATATATATATATATATATATATATATATATATATATATATATATGAAAATATATCTACATAAATAATGGAGGTACAATTCATATTATATCCTATTTATTTATCACTATTGATTGCTAGTTTATTTATTTATTTTTGTTTTTATATTAACTGCATTCAACAAAAAAAAATTGACTAATATTTATTCCCTCTCTAGTGAAATTGTTATTGTTATTTTAATTTGCATAACATGTTTATAGTATCGAAATGTGTTTTAATGGTTTTATTAATACGATGTTATAATAGCATCTCCTTGTTGCTACTATATTTATCTAAGGTATTTGTTTGAAATGTCTACAAGTAATTACTACTTCATTTCTTTGATTTAATAATTCATCTCTCTTTAGGGACATAAGGATCGATATTTTCTCATTAAGATAGGGTAAAATTGTAGGTTTCTTTACCGTAGTTGTAAAAGTCTTCCTTAAATACGCAATTCAAGTACAGGTACCATATAGTTTATCTTTAGAAACCATATGTCGATCTATATATTGAGACCTTCTAGTGTATTTATATACTTCCATTTATCAATGTATCAATCAATCTATACCATCTATTGTTATTTTATATTCATTCCTGTTTATCGATGTGTATGTGTGTATATCTGTCTATTTACCAATCGCTGTATATCATTATATTTACCTAGCGATATATCTATACATCTATTGACTGATCTATTATATCGATTAATATGTTTACTTATCCTCTTTTAGTTTTGCACAAATATCAGTTTCATTATTGTTTTTACCGATCAATTCTTTTTCTTTCTCCTGATCGCATTTCGTTTTTTTATCTCCGTATCTTTAGATTCCGACTTGATTACAATTATCGTATCTTTACTATGACAATACTTTATTATCACTGTTTGTAGACCTTTATTTATTTGTGCGCTGTCAGCTTCGATATACTCATCGAATGTTTAAGTAAACAGCGTCGAATCGGAAATATGTGAGTAGACTTCGAGCAAGCTGGAATTCTACATGGTTTTCTTCAGAAGTAAAACACATTTTATCGTCTTCGTCTTGATATGCACGGTTTTGGTATATAAAAAAAATTCACATGGTTTTCTTCAGAAGTAAAACACATTTTATCGTCTTCGTCTTGATATGCACGGTTTTGGTATATAAAAAAAATTCACATGGTTTTCTTCAGAAGTAAAACACATTTTATTGTCTTCGTCTTGATATGCACGGTTTTGGTATATAAAAAAATTCACATGGTTTTCTTCAGAAGTAAAACACATTTTATCGTCTTCGTCTTGATATGCACGGTTTTGGTATATAAAAAATTGTCGTATTAATCAGCTATCCACTGATGCGAACCTACCTTCCCATATTGGAAAGAGTCAACCGCCTGATGGGTACTGATTGAGTGGTAGTATTGTCATGTCTTCCCAACTATGTGGACATTAAGAGAAACCAAACAGCCCATCTACCGCAGAAGACAAAAACATGTTAACAGCGACATTTACACTTCATCATAGAGATTACTAAACTAAGAACATATAATACATGGAAAGAAAATGGCATATGTACCCAAGCAAATCATATGAACATCGATGAGAATTTGGAAGAGAAAATACGAAAAATGCTCCACAATTGAAGAGAAAACAGTATTAAACAGTCAGAATTGGACATACATATCTAACACAAACATACTTACTTATAGCGGAACCTGCACCTCGGTGCACTTTCTACGATAATCTCTGCATAGTCAAACATATTCTATTCAATTGTACAAAATACAGTAACCGTAACCCTAACTCTACAAAATACAGTAACCGTACCCCTAACTCTACAAAATACAGTAACCGTACCCCTAACTCTACAAAATACAGTAACCGTACCGCTAACTCTACAAAATACAGTAACCGTACCCCTAACTCTACAAAATACAGTAACCGTACCCCTAACTCTACAAAATACAGTAACCGTACCCCTAACTCTACAAAATACAGTAACCGTACCCCTAACTCTACAAAATACAGTAATACTCACATAAAATGCTATTACACACCAACATTTACAAAGTTGTTCGAAAATCTGTCTACCTCACAAATAGTAAATAACTTAAAGAAATAAAAAAAACTTGCAACTTAAAGAGAAATACTTATTGTGATATTCGCCCTGGGTGGGCTGAGCGGGCTTCCTTCGAAGGAGGATATTTGTAGGGGATACCAAATTCACATGTAGTCTTCGGCCGCATTCATATCTCGGTAAGGAGAGATTACATACAGCGCCTAGTCTTCCTAAATGTTCACCTATCTGGTACTGACTAGGCTTAGCGTAGCTTAACCGGTGCTCTAATAAGAATCGGGTTGTCTTGTTAATGTTTACATTAGTTACAACGTTTTTTTTTAATCATATACTAATAGGGAAGACCTCGTCATGCTTGCAATATTCCTCCTGAAAATAGTGCAAGAAATTCGACAAACCTCGAACAAGCTACGCCAAGTCGACCGTATCCACTACACCATCGATTCCTCCAAATCCAACCCATCTTTACTATGGTAGGATCGTTGACATGGAGGTAGTGTCAGAGATATTCCGTTTAGAACTCCGGTTCCTGGCAGGGTCAATTATGGTTGACAGGTCTGGGACCTAGCGATATAAGGCCACACACTGGCTAACATGTCTCTGGTGAAAATCCAGAAAGTAAAAGTCAGCATGAACATCTGTCGTCCTCCGGTCATCTCAGCCTGTGCGTTTGTGGCAAGCAAAGGCGTTTCAGGCTGGAGACGGCAAATCCATCGAATAGAAAAGACAGCAGTGCTTCTGAATATGTGCAGCCGCAATTCTTTTGTAAATCTTGGACAAAATCATCACCGACTTTGTATGTACTGTGACCTTAAAGAGTCGAAAAAATAAAACAAGCATATCGCTGCACAGCTCCTTATTTAGGATGACCCCTGACACTTTAACCCTAATTCTTAATAGAATAATTCATATAGTGACGCAATCGGATAGATCATTATGTACCCGATGGGTCTTGCTGATCTGAGTGTCGGGGATAAATCTTGCAATGATGAATATTATGGTTAACTAGGAGAACTTTCTGCAAGCAAGTCAAATCATGAGGCACGATCATTGTGGGCTCTGTACAGAAGTCCAGTTCGCTCAACAACAAAAACAAGAACAACAACAACAACAAAAACAACAACAACAAAAACAACAACAACAACAACAAAAACAACAAAAACAACAACAACAAAAATAACAACAACAACAACAACATCATAATTCTGATCAGCTGTTATTCTTTTTATTTCTATTGTTCTCGTCAACGATATTTCTATTTTTGCAACATGTTTTACCTATTCATGCGTATTTTCTTTTAATTACGGTTATATTTCACCTCTGTGTTAATAAAATATTTTCTTATTATTCATGTATGAAATTGTTTTATCGGATTTAAGTACATAAGAAATATGAACATACACAACTATCAAATAGTAATCACTTTTTTACATGGGAATAAAATTCAACATAAACGAACAGTATACCCGAAGACCAGAGAACACATCGGCCGAAAAGTACTTTTAATTTACGTTTCAAAATCATAGAGTGAAGATAACAACGTTGCTCGGTGCATTTGCAACCGCCATGCTTTTGTGTCTTCGACTAAACCTTCCCCGACTTTGTATGTAACCGCTGGCCCTTGCTGCTTGAGTATTAAAGTAATTATCATAAAATGAACTAAGTTTAATAGTAAAATCACAGTGATAATTAATGTTGCAAAGTCGAGGCTCCATATTCATTTCTTAAAAGGGAAGTGGTTACGTTGTTTTATGAGGTGGTTGATTCCCTATGACGAAATAGTCAAACGGAAGTGGAAGTGGTGTAACTAAATAAACAAAGCATTCATTGTTAACATTGCAATATATTTGATTAACGAATCCTTAACGATAAAGATATATAAGCGTATGACTTTTGCTTGCTCGGTGAGAAATGCAGCCAAGTGTCACAGAAAGTAAACACCTTTCCCCATTCTATTTGATATTCCTTCGATTAATCGTTTATTTGTATTTATCTGCACCCTTCATATTACGACAAATGGCTTGGTCGCCATCTTGTATTTCAACTTCTTTATTAACTTGAACAAATGATGATGTACACTATTTGTGGTACAAAGGGCGTCTTAGCTACATTGTTCGCGCGGCCATGAGTAAAACTCGTCAAAATAATGTTTTTTTTTTTTTTATAGATATAAAATATTTCCAGGCTATCCTAAAAATCATTAAAGGCCGCACGAGCTTCGCTGTCCGTTAATTTGTGCTGAAATAACGCTGAGTGTCATGGAGTGCAAATAAGTCAAAAACAGACCTGTCAAGTTCAACTACAAGACAGCTTTCCTCCCAGCCTGCGCTCGAACCATTGATACTAAATAAGACTTTTAGGGGTCTGATTAACATTGTGAGCACAAAACTATGGTCAGAGAAATGGTAAAATCCTCTGTGACTTTCATGGCCTCACAATAGCGCCGTGGATCTTGTCACAATGGTGTCTCAAACGAAGATTCGACACGAGGGCGCACCGTTGCCACAATAGTTTAATAAGTATATTTTATACAACACAACCGGTTTAGTTGCACAATGAATTCTGGTTTCTTTTTCAAATACCATTTCTTTTTTCACGGTGAGATTTTCACGGTAGAGATTTTCACCCAGACTGGTGTCTGTTACGCTGGCTCTCACAAAATGCTTAACTTAACAGAGGATTATTAAAAATATCTTCCATTTATGATGTGGTAATATGATAGAGGAATGTGTTAGTAAGTATAAAAGAAATTTCCATTACAAAATTAGATATAAATACGAAATTACAACGAGAAATAAAGGTTAGGAATTTAGTGAACGTATCACGGAAGCGACGACATGCATAGAAAGTCGTGTTGAGGTAGAAAAATACTAGTTAAATATAACCTCTTGGACGTGTTTTCGAAAACACTATCCCCCCTACAAGAAACTGGTGTGATATGTAATATTACGATATACCCGCAAAGAAAACTATTATTGTGTATTATGATGCTGAGAGCATGTAAAGAAAACAATTAAAAAAAAAAAATTGTAAAACTCAGAACAAATGTCTGCTGTTCTTATTATTACGACAAGACACAACTATTACAACCGGTGTTACACAAAAGAGAGAGACAGACCTACTCTATAGATGCAACTATTACAACCGGTGCTACATAAAAGAGAGAGACAGGTCTACTCTATAGATGCAACTATTTCTGTTGTCGATAGAATTTACACAAATATTACTAAGGCTACTACTGTTGTTACTACGTGTAAACAAAACGTGCTATGAGACTCCGCTGGCTATTTGTTGCGGTCAAATAATTCTCGACAGTATTGAAACATTGACACTTGATCTTTTGAACCCAAGCATACAAGTTTGAATCGCCACCCTTTACTATCTAACGCTTACTTATTTTGGATTCATCTGTGTTAAAGTTGACGCTCGGAGAAAACGATGAGAATAGAAAGAAACAATAATTAAATCTAACAATAAATTAAATATTTCTTATTCAGAGGTCTGAAACAGGATCATTGTTACGTTGTCGCTGTTTGAAATAGAGATATGTTACGTTATTTGCTTTGTAGAGGGGATTTACCTTAAGGAACTAGAGTAGAACAACAACGCCGAGTCCGAGTGGACTAGGGAGTAATGTAGCTGTGGGTGTAACCCCACACTCCGTAAGCTTCACTTCGATGGTAAGTGGAGCTTGAGTATTTAAAAGGTTTGGGAACTACTGCCTCAAATATACCTTACCTCTGATGCAATCCTCTACATGTATAAGAGTCAGATTTAGCCAAGATAGAGAACTGCTCTCACATATGAAGAGGTGCCACACAGAGCACTCTTTCTTGCCATAACAGATTATTAAGTCGATTTCGGTATCTGGTGGGAGACGATCTCGTCTTTTCCCTCCACCCCTTTTCTCACAAAAGAGACGTTGCTAGTCTTTCCCTACTCTATCGCTATGTACATGGAAGGAGCTACACTGAACTTTAAGCTCTAACAGCCCCTCCCCCCCAAAAAAAAAATTCTCAGCAAGAAACCGTCTTCTACAAACACTGCAACGCACTCTTTTTTACTCTGCGTACCTAAAATGAAACTGACGTACATAAAAAGTTTCCAGTACTTTTCACCTGTGGAAATGGTTACCGCGGAAATGCTTGCTGACACACTACAATATCATTGTTTCCAGGTCAAATATCAACAAATATATGCTGTGGCATCCTGGGAATAAATCATAGTTCTCGATCAGTTCATAGTAACGTTCCATAATTCAATTGAAAATCGCTTTACCGTCGAGTGGCTTTTGTCCTTAAGAAGTGGGGAAACCATTAGTATAAATCATGGTAGGCAAAAAATGATACAAACGCCCTTCAAAAAAGAAATGTAAGGGGCGTCCAGTATTTCGGTAGTATATGTAGAGATGCTAACAGACAATAGCAAGAGCGAAAAATAAAATAATAACGGTGACAGGAAGGAATAGTATCTCATTAAGAAGATCTCCCGGTGTAAGTCCGTAGCAGTAGTAGTACATATGAGCGTGAGAGTGAAAATATCTTCAACTTCATTAATGGATTTCTATTTTAGTAGAAAATGTTTACCCAGAAAAATGTAAAGATTATTGAAAGTGAAATGAACGAGTATTTTCGTGAAACATGCATCAAATGTTTGCAAATACAGATATGCCTATGCAGCTTTTCTTAACAGAGATATAGTAGTCAATTAAATAGGGGATATATTCACTTCTCTTTATATTAAATATAAATAACTTGGTAAAAATATCGATTATGCAAAGATAGTTTATTTAAATAGTTTTAAGTGCAAACATATATAATAATTGCTTACCTGAATAATCAATGAAAGCGCATTCACTTGGTATTTAAAAAAAAACAGTAGGAATTTGACTATGAATTTATATTTAAATGAATATTATTCAGCTGTAGCGGCGTTGCAAATGTTGTCTGAACGCGCGACATGAACGCATTTGACATCGACACAGCGTAATGTGAAGACGATACAGCTAACCGCAGTAGCTGTCGCTGTCTCATCCACAAACAACTGAGCAGGGACAATGAATAGATGAAAAACATCGAAAAAGAAAAAAAGGGCCAAGTAGAAAGAACAGATGAAGAATATAGAAAAAGAAAAAAAGAGCTAAGTTGAAAGGACAGATGAAGAACATGGAAAAAAGGGCCAAGTAGAAAGGACAGATGATGAACATGAAAAAAATGGCCAAGTGGAAAGGACAGATGATGAACATAAAAAAAATGGCCAAGTGGAAAGGACAGATGATGAACATGAAAAAAATGGCCAAGTGGAAAGGACAGATAAAGAACATGGAAAAAAGGGCCAAGTGGAAAAAACAGATGAAGAACATAGAAAAAAGGGCCAAGTGGACAGGACAGATGAATAACATAGAAAAAGGGCCAAGTAGACAGAACAGATGAAGAACATAGAAAAAAGGGCCAAGTGGAAAGGACAGACGAAGAACATAGAAAAAAGGGCCAAGTGGAAAGGACAGATGAAGAACATGGAAAAAAGGGCCGAGTGGAAAATACAGATGAAGAACATAGAAAAAAGGGCCAAGTGGAAAGGACAGAATAAGAACATAGAAAAAGGGGCCAAGTGGAAAGGACAGAGGAAGAACATAGAAAAAGGGGCCAAGTGGAAAGGACAGATGATGAACATGAAAAAAACGGCCAAGTGGAAAGGACAGATGATGAACATGAAAAAAATGGCCAAGTGGAAAGGACAGATGAAGAACATGAAAAAAATGGCCAAGTGGAAAGGACAGATGAAGAACATAGAAAAAAGGGCCAAGTGGACAGGACAGATGAATAACATAGAAAAAGGGCCAAGTGGACAGAACAGATGAAGAACATAGAAAAAAGGGCCAAGTGGAAAGGACAGATGAAGAACATAGAAAAAAGGGCCAAGTGGAAAGGACAGATGAAGAACATGGAAAAAAGGGCCGAGTGGAAAGGACAGATGAAGAACATGGAAAAAAAGGGCCAAGTGGAAAGGACAGATAAAGAACATGGGAAAAAGGGCCAAGTGGAAAGGACAGATGAAGAACATATAAAAGAAATGGCCAAGTAGAAAGGACAGATGAAGAACATGAAAAAAAGGGCCAAGTTGAAAGGACAGATGAAGAACATAGTAAAAAGGGCCAAGTGGAAAAGAAAAGATGAAGAACATAGAAAAAAGGCCAAGTGGAAAGGACAGATAAAGAACATAGAAAAAGGGCCAAGTGGAAAGGACAGATGAAGAACATAGAAAAAAGGGCCAAGTGGAAAAGAAAGATTAAGAACATGGAAAAAGGGGCCAAGTGGAAAGGACAGAGTAAGAACATAGAAAAAAAGGCCAAGCTGAAAGGACAGATGAAGAACATGAAAAAAAGGGCCAAGTGGAAAGGACAGATGAAGAATATGAAAAAAAGGGCCAATTGAAAGGACAGATGAAGAACATAGAAATAAGGGCCAAGTGGAAAGGACAGATGAAGAACATAGAAAAAAGGGCCAAGTGGAAAGGACAGATGAAGAACATAGAACAAAGAGCCAAGTGGAAAGGACAGATGATGAACATGAAAAAAAGGGCCAAGTGGAAAGGACAGATGAAGAACATAGAAAAAGGGCCAAGTGGACAGGACAGCTGAATAACATAGAAAAAGGGCCAAGTGAAAAGGACAGATGAAGAACATAGAAAAAAGGGCCAAGTGGAAAGGACAGATGAAGAACATAGAAAAAAGGGCCGAGTGGAAAGGACAGATGAAGAACATAGAAAAAAAGGGCCAAGTGGAAAGGACAGATAAAGAACATAGAAAAAAGGGCCAAGTGGAAAGGACAGATGAAGAACATGGAAAAAAGGGCCAAGTGGAAAAGACAGATGAAGAACATAGAAAAAAGGGCCAAGTAGACAGGACAAATGAATAACATAGAAAAAGGGCCAAGTGGAAAGGACAGATGAAGAACATAGAAAAAAGGGCCAAGTGGAAAAGACAGATGAAGAACATAGAAAAATAGGCCAAGTGGAAAGGACAGATGAAGAACATAGAAAAAGGGCCGAGTGGAAAGGACAGATGAAGAACATAGAAAAAAAGGGCCAAGTTGAAAGGACAGATAAAGAATATGGGAAAAAGGGCCAAGTGGAAAGGACAGATGAAGAACATGGAAAAGAAATGGCCAAGTGGAAAGGACAGATGAAGAACATAGAAAAAAGGGCCAAGTGGAAAAGAAAGATTAAGAACATGGAAAAAGGGGCCAAGGGCAAAGGACAGAGTAAGAACATAAAAAAGGGCTAAGCTGACAGGACAGATGAAAAACATGAAAAAAAGGGCCAAGTGGAAAGGACAGATGAAGAACATGGAAAAAAGGGCTAAATGGAAAGGACAGATGAAGAACATAGAAAAAAAGGGCCAAGTGGAAAGGACAGATGAAGAACATGGAAAAAGGGCCGAGTGGAAAGGACAGATGAAGAACATAGAAACAAGGGCAAAGTGGAAAGGACAGATGATGAACATGAACAAAAAAAAGGCCAAGTGGAAATGGCAGATGAAGAACATAGAAAAAAGGGCCAAGTGGACAGGACAGCTGAATAACATAGAAAAAGGGCCAAGTGGAAAGGACAGATGAAGAACATAGAAAAAAGGGCCAAGTGGAAAGGACAGATGAAGAACATAGAAAAAAGGGCCGAGTGGAAAGGACAGATGAAGAACATAGAAAAAAAGGGCCAAGTGGAAAGGACAGATGAAGAACATAGAAAAAAGGGCCAAGTGGAAAGGACAGATGAAGAACATGGAAAAAAGGGCCGAGTGGAAAAGACAGATGAAGAACATAGAAAAAAGGGCCAAGTGGACAGGACAAATGAATAACATAGAAAAAGGGCCAAGTGGAAAAGACAGATGAAGAACATAGAAAAAAGGGCCAAGTGGAAAAGACAGATGAAGAAAATAGAAAAAAGGGCCAAGTGGAAAGGACAGATTAAGAACATGGAAAAAGGGCCGAGTGGAAAGGACAGATGAAGAACATAGAAAAAAGGGCCAAGTGGAAAGGACAGATAAAGAACATGGGAAAAAGGGCCAAGTGGAAAGGACAGATGAAGAACATGGAAAAGAAATGGCCAAGTGGAAAGGACAGATGAAGAACATGGAAAAAAAGTGCCAAGTTGAAAGGACAGATGAAGAACATAGAAAAAAGGGCCAAGTGGAAAGGAAAGATGAAGAACATAGAAAAAAGGCCAACTGGAAAGGACAGATAAAGAACATAGAAAAAGGGCCAAGTGGAAAGGACAGATGAAGAACATAGAAAAAAGGGCCAAGTGGAAAAGAAAGATTAAGAACATGGAAAAAGGGGCCAAGTGGAAAGGACATAGTAAGAACATAGAAAAAAGTGCCAAGCTGAAAGGACAGATGAAGACCATGAAAAAAGGGCCAAGTGGAAAGGACAGATGAAGAACATGAAAAAAGGGCCAAATGGAAAGGACATATGAAGAACATAGAAAAAAAGGCCCAATGGAAAGGACAGATGAAGAATATGAAAAAAGGGCCAATTGAAAGGACAGATCAAGAACATAGAAATAAGGGCAAAGTGGAAAAGACAGATGAAGAACATGGAAAAGAAATGGCCAAGTGGAAAGGACAGATGAAGAATATAGAAAAAGGGGCCAAGTGGAAAGGACAGAGTAAGAACATAGAAAAAATGGCCAAGTGGAAAGGAAAGATGAAGAACATAGAAAAAAGGGCCAAGTAGAAAAGGACAGATGAAGAACATAGAAAAATGGGCCAAGTCGAAAGGACAGATTAAGAACATAGAAAAAAGGGCTAAGTGGAAAGGACAGATGAAGAACATGAATAAAAGGGCCAAATGGAAAGGACAGATTAAGAACATGAAAAAAATGGCCAAGTGGAAAGGACAGATGAAGAACATAGAAAAAAAGGGCCAAGTGGAAAGGACAGATGAAGAACATAGAAAAAAGGGCCAAGTGGAAAGGACAGATGAAGAACATGGAAAAAAGGGCCAAGTGGAAAGGACAGATGAAGAACATAGTAAAAAGGGCCAAGTGGAAAAGAAAGATTAAGAACATGGAAAAAGGGGCCAAGTGGAAAGGACAGAGTAAGAACATAGAAAAAAAGGCCAAGCTGAAAGGACAGATGAAGAACATGAAAAAAAGGGCCAAGTGGAAAGGACAGATGAAGAATATGAAAAAAAGGGCCAATTGAAAGGACAGATGAAGAACATAGAAATAAGGGCCAAGTGGAAAGGACAGATGAAGAACATAGAAAAAAGCGCCAAGTGGAAAGGACAGATGAAGAACATAGAACAAAGAGCCAAGTGGAAAGGACAGATGATGAACATGAAAAAAAGGGCCAAGTGGAAAGGACAGATGAAGAACATAGAAAAAAGGGCCAAGTGGACAGGACAGCTGAATAACATGGAAAAAGGGCCAAGTGAAAAGGACAGATGAAGAACATAGAAAAAAGGGCCAAGTGGAAAGGACAGATGAAGAACATAGAAAAAAGGGCCGAGTGGAAAGGACAGATGAAGAACATAGAAAAAAAGGGCCAAGTGGAAAGGACAGATAAAGAACATAGAAAAAAGGGCCAAGTGGAAAGGACAGATGAAGAACATGGAAAAAAGGGCCAAGTGGAAAAGACAGATGAAGAACATAGAAAAAAGGGCCAAGTAGACAGGACAAATGAATAACATAGAAAAAGGGCCAAGTGGAAAGGACAGATGAAGAACATAGAAAAAAGGGCCAAGTGGAAAAGACAGATGAAGAACATAGAAAAAAGGGCCAAGTGGAAAGGACAGATGAAGAACATAGAAAAAGGGCCGAGTGGAAAGGACAGATGAAGAACATAGAAAAAAAGGGCCAAGTTGAAAGGACAGATAAAGAATATGGGAAAAAGGGCCAAGTGGAAAGGACAGATGAAGAACATGGAAAAGAAATGGCCAAGTGGAAAGGACAGATGAAGAACATAGAAAAAAGGGCCAAGTGGAAAAGAAAGATTAAAAACATGGAAAAAGGGGCCAAGGGCAAAGGACAGAGTAAGAACATAAAAAAGGGCTAAGCTGACAGGACAGATGAAGAACATGAACAAAAGGGCCAAGTGGAAAGGACAGATGAAGAACATGGAAAAAAGGGCCAAATGGAAAGGACAGATGAAGAACATAGAAAAAAGGGCCAAGTGGAAAGGACAGATGAAGAACATGGAAAAAGGGCCGAGTGGAAAGGACAGATGAAGAACATAGAAACAAGGGCAAAGTGGAAAGGACAGATGATGAACATGAACAAAAAAAGGCCAAGTGGAAAGGACAGATGAAGAACATAGAAAAAAGGGCCAAGTGGACAGGACAGCTGAATAACATAGAAAAAGGGCCAAGTGGAAAGGACAGATGAAGAACATAGAAAAAAGGGCCAAGTGGAAAGGACAGATGAAGAACATAGAAAAAAGGGCCGAGTGGAAAGGACAGATGAAGAACATAGAAAAAAGGGCCAAGTGGAAAGGACAGATGAAGAACATGGAAAAAGGGCCGAGTGGAAAGGACAGATGAAGAACATAGAAATAAAAGGGCCAAGTGGAAAGGACAGATAAAGAATATGGGAAAAAGGGCCAAGTGGAAAGGACAGATGAAGAACATGGAAAAGAAATGGCCAAATGGAAAGGACAGATGAAGAACATGGAAAAAAAGGGCCAAGTTGAAAGAACAGATGAAGAACATAGAAAAAAGGGCCAAGTGGAAAAGAAAAGATGAAGAACATAGAAAAAAGGCCAAGTGGAAAGGACAGATAAAGAACATAGAAAAACGGGCCAAGTGGAAAAGACAGATGAAGAACATAGAAAAAAGGGCCAAGTGGAAAAGAAAGATTAAGAACTTGGAAAAAGGGGCCAAGTGGAAAGGACAGAGTAAGAACATAAAAAAGGGCCAAGCTGAAAGGACAGATGAAGAACATAGAAAAAAGGGCCAAGTGGAAAGGACAGATGAAGAACATGGAAAAAAGGGCCAAATGGAAAGGACAGATGAAGAACATAGAAAAAAGGGCCAAATGGAAAGGACAGATGAAGAATATGAAAAAAAGGGCCAATTGAAAGGACAGATGAAGAACATAGAAATAAGGGCCAAGTGGAAAGGACAGATCAAGAACATGGAAAAAGGGCCAAGTGGAAAGGACAGATGAAGAACATAGAAAAAAGGGCCAAGTGGAAAGGACAGATGAAGAACATAGAAAAAAAGGCCAAGTGGACAGGACAGCTGAATAACATAGAAAAAGGGCCAAGTGGAAAGGACAGATGAAGAACATAGAAAAAAGGGCCAAGTGGAAAGGACAGATGAAGAACATAGAAAAAAGGGCCGAGTGGAAAGGACAGATGAAGAACATAGAAAAAAGGGCCAAGTGGAAAGGACAGATGAAGAACATAGAAAAAAGGCCAAGTGGAAAGGACAGATGAAGAACATAGAAAAAAGGGCCAAGTGGAAAAGAAAGATTAAGAACATGGAAAAAGGGGCCAAGTGGAAAGGACAGAGTAAGAACATAGAAAAAATGGCCAAGCTGAAAGGACAGATGAAGAACATGAAAAAATGGCCAAGTGGAAAGGACAGATGAAGAACATGAATAAAAGGGCCAAATGGAAAGGACAGATTAAGTACATGAAAAAAATGGCTAAGTGGAAAGGACAGATGAAGAACATAGAAAAAAAGGGCCAAGTGGAAAGGACAGATGAAGAACATAGAAAAAAGGGCCAAGTGGAAAGGACAGATGAAGAACATGGAAAAAAGGGCCAAGTGGAAAAGACAGATGAAGAACATAGAAAAAAGGGCCAAGTGGACAGGACAAATGAATAACATAGAAAAAGGGCCAAGTGAAAAGGACAGATGAAGAACATAGAAAAAAGGGCCAAGTGGAAAGGACAGATGAAGAACATAGAAAAAAGGGCCAAGTGGAAAGGACAGATGAAGAACATGGAAAAAGGGCCGAGTGGAAAGGACAGATGAAGAACATAGAAAAAAAGGGCCAAGTGGAAAGGACAGATAAAGAATATGGGAAAAAGGGCCAAGTGGAAAGGACAGATGAAGAACATGGAAAAGAAATAGCCAAGTGGAAAGGACAGATGAAGAACATGGAAAAAAAGGGCCAAGTTGAAAGAACAGATGAAGAACATAGAAAAAAGGGCCAAGTGGAAAAGAAAAGATGAAGAACATAGAAAAAAGGCCAAGTGGAAAGGACAGATAAAGAACATAGAAAAACGGGCCAAGTGGAAAAGACAGATGAAGAACATAGAAAAAAGGGCCAAGTGGAAAAGAAAGATTAAGAACATGGAAAAAGGGGCCAAGTGGAAAGGACAGAGTAAGAACATAAAAAAAGGGCCAAGCTGAAAGGACAGATGAAGAACATAGAAAAAAGGGCCAAGTGGAAAGGACAGATGAAGAACATGGAAAAAAGGGCCAAATGGAAAGGACAGATGAAGAACATAGAAAAAAGGGCCAAATGGAAAGGACAGATGAAGAATATGAAAATAAGGGCCAATTGAAAGGACAGATGAAGAACATAGAAATAAGGGCCAAGTGGAAAGGACAGATCAAGAACATGGAAAAAGGGCCAAGTGGAAAGGACAGATGAAGAACATAGAAAAAAGGGCCAAGTGGAAAGGACAGATGAAGAACATAGAAAAAAGGGCCAAGTGGACAGGACAGCTGAATAACATAGAAAAAAGGGCCAAGTGGAAAGGACAGATGAAGAACATAGAAAAAAGGGCCGGGTGGAAAGGACAGATGAAGAACATAGAAAAAAGGGCCAAGTGGAAAGGACAGATGAAGAACATAGAAAAAAGGGCCAAGTGGAAAGGAAAGATGAAGAACATAGAAAAAAGGCCAACTGGAAAAGACAGATAAAGAACATAGAAAAAGGGCCAAGTGGAAAGGACAGATGAAGAACATAGAAAAAAGGGCCAAGTGGAAAAGAAAGATTAAGAACATGGAAAAAGGGGCCAAGTGGAAAGGACAGAGTAAGAACATAGAAAAAATGGCCAAGCTGAAAGGACAGATGAAGAACATGAAAAAATGGCCAAGTGGAAAGGACAGATGAAGAACATGAAAAAAGGGCCAAATGGAAAGGACAGATGAAGAACATAGAAAAAAGGGCCAAATGGAAAGGACAGATGAAGAATATGAAAAAAAGGGCCAATTGAAAGGACAGATCAAGAACATAGAAATAAGGGCCAAGTGGAAAGGACAGATGAAGAACATGGAAAAGAAATGGCCAAGTGGAAAGGACAGATGAAGAACATAGAAAAATGGGCCAAGTCGAAAGGACAGATTAAGAACATAGAAAAAAGGGTAAGTGGAAAGGACAGATGAAGAACATGAATAAAAGGGCCAAATGGAAAGGACAGATTAAGAACATGAAAAAAATGGCCAAGTGGAAAGGACAGATGAAGAACATAGAAAAATGGGTCCAGTAGAAAACACAGATGAAGAAGATAGAAAAAAAAGGGCCAAGGAGAAAGAAAATGAAAACAGAGAATCCCTGCAAACCCCTGCTTCTTGTTCGACAGGGAATGCCGCTCCTGTGTAGGTCTCAGTAGTCACAGACGCTGCTTTAAAAGTTGCGGCATCACGAGTTCCTTAGACAGAATTCACATAGTCAGTTATGACTGACGACTACTACTACTACTACTACTACTACTACTACTACTACTACTAAGCAATATTTTAAATCTGTTTCTATTTTTAGTATTTTTTTAGAATGCACAGCACGTCTTAATTGAGGAGAAGCCGCTTTTCCCATGAAATACTCTCTAGGTTGCAGGTGGAGACGGTACGGTATTTTCAACTCAAAAAGCCAATGCGTCTTTTGAGGCATTAATAGTGTATATGTGTCGCTAAGTATATAACATAATACAATTTAAATATATTTTCTATAATGAACCACGGAATTTCCACGGATCCCGCTAGTTATAATATAATGATACTGATAATCTAATGTTGCGCTTTTTTATCGTCTCATCAGTAAGAGGTGTAGTCCGGAATGGGCTTCACATACACCAGACTTTACTCCCCTCACATTTGTATTTTATCGTATACCACGTGGAATATTTTGAGTATATCATTGGCTATTAAACAAAAGTTGTTGCATATTCATGACCGAAACTTGTGTTAAATAGTAAAGCATATGTTGTTAGTACATATCTGATTATTTGGGGTCTCATATCGGCGTTAACACTTACACAGGATACCGGGGTCATAGGGCTAGCGAGTGTGTACTCAAATGTCACCTTAATCTGGTAGCCAGAAGCCGACGTGACGTCACATGCCCCAAAGAGGGAGGAGTGAAAGAGAAGTCGGCAGTAGTTTGGAAGTTTTTGAAGCGAACACCACGAGTAGATAATGAAATGTCTTAACGCTAATGATAAATAAGGGGGCAACTGGCAGAAGAGAAGGCTATGACGACATCCCAATAAAAGGTTATTTCTTCAAGCTCCTCGTTTCTTTCTGTTGTGTCTAACTTTAACTATAATGGTTTTCGTGGAATGTCTGCTTCTATTCGCACATTCTGAGAGCCAAAAATGGGTTAACTGGAGGATTGCTGTAGTTGAACGTGGGAGACACGAGGTATGTTTATGAACGTCTACATATTTAATTTGGTTGTGACTTGTGAGATATTAGACCTCCCTAAAAAGGGAAGGTAATCAAACACTTGGTGGACAAGTCGGACTTAAGTTTATTTTATTAACAAATCCATGATTGAATAAGATTTACTTTAGATCACCCTATAGTGTGTTTTTAGAATACGCAACGCGTCCCAATAAGGACGAAGGTCCATTTGCCATGGAATCATGTCAATGTTGTTAGTAAATGTGGTATGGTATTTTAAAAGCCGAAATTCGCAAAGAAGTTAGTGCATAACTGATAACCCCCCCGCGATGCATTTATATGGCCTATTTCCAAATTTAGTATATAATCTAATACAATTTAAATATATTAATTAATCGCGGACTTTCCACAGGCCCCGCTAGTTATATGATACTACTAATAATCTAATATTTTCAACTATAAAATTACTGGTGATACCAGATCAGGCTGCCCTGTGGCTCCCTGAGACGAAATTCACCTACATTGACGTTTTTTTTTTTTTTTTTTTTTTTTTTTTTTTTTTGTAAAACTTAATTATGTTCTACAAAACCAAAAACAAAAACGACAGCCCCTCTCCCTTTCTCCCTCCCCTTTTTTATTTTATTTTTAGAACTTGAAGCATAAATCTTTTACTATAATGACCAGATTCGGCATTAAATAACCAAAAAAGGGTTGATATGCCGTAAAACAAAACTACCAAACCACCACCACCTCAACTATAAAATCGGTTGCCACAATTGCAATCATTTGGTGTATGTAAAAATACTCTGTAAATAGTTTGCTGAACATTTTCTCACACCATACTGTCTCTTTTTGCTCGTATTTCCCTCGTCACGGCCAATGGAACGCAGTTTTGTAGCGTTTTCATCATTCCTCTTAATAAAGTTTGCCATATCTTTTCTTGCCATTTTGACACGGGGGTCTGGCTTTCATTTCCCTGAAGTGCACCCCCTCCTCTTGCAATCGCATCACTCAAATACCGGCAACTTCGTCGTTGCCATTTAGTGCCGCCTCGAAAGTGTCATTACACCTTTCGATTATTGGCGAACTTTAATTCTCGCTACCGGCATTCGTGGCAATGTCTATCACAATTATCTCCCTTTTCAATTTTATCAACGGCCATCTTAAGATACAAAATGTCTTCGTTCTGTTTTTCCCTTGTGGGGCGATTTCCAATTCCTTGCCTTCGCCACCGTTCGCCATATGCATAAACGAAAGGAAAAGTGACCATTCGTCCAGCCATCTACCGCTGGTCAACGTTATTAGATTTACAGACGGGCGTCTTACTCTTCGGTGGACTCCCAAAACGGCCACTCAGGGGCTTCTTCGTCTCCATTCGCCCATTCTCAGAGCCAAAGATGGCGGAACTGGTTAGGTTTATTTCGAATTTGATGTCCTTTCAAAAGGTCATTTCCGCTCGATAACCTGGTTTCTACAGCGAAATACTGTCGATTTGCTACGCTTTTATTTTAGAAGGGACAACTTTCGGTTGCTCTTTTCTTTTTATCTTCGTTCTTTGTACTTTTCGCTCAGAAACAAGACGTACGAATTGATAAAGTAGGTGTCCACATAATTCCACACAAAGGAAGATAAATATTAGCGTTAATCAAACGTATTTTCGTTTTATACTTTAACTCAAAAATCTTGTTTTATCTTCACATATAAAAAATATCATCTCTTACACACACACACACACACACACACACACACACACACACACACATATATATATATATATATATATATATATATATATATTATAATATAAAATGAAGTAATAAAATAAGGTGTCAATCAAATTTTATTAGAATTCAAAGTTTGCCGGCCCCTTCAATTTCACGTATTTGGACTGCTGTTTGTATCTTGGAGTAATGTCCTTCCTGATTATGCTTCTCAACTTGTATGACCTGGATGGACTGTATGGATTCAACAAAAGTATGTTTTTGGATTGATATGTTTGATGTTATGTATTTTTATATATTTGTGTATATAATTTTATATATTTTCAAAGCGTAATTTTATTGCCTGTAGTAGTATAACTGCGGTAATGGTCCTCTGAAGAGAAGAATTATCTTTGAAAACTCATGAGCTAAGGACTTAAGGATGCTTTGCATGAACTTTGAATTCTAATAAAATTTGATTGACACCTTATTTTATTACTTCATTTTATATTATAATATTAATGCTCTATCCAGTATATTGAGCTTCAGTTTTTTATCCGGATGTTTCACTAATTATAAGATATTAGTTGACGCTTATATCTTTTGTTGGATTGCTTCATATATATATATATATATATATATATATATATATATATATATATATATATATATATATATATATATATAAAGATAGATGGACGAAGAGTGATAAACATGCACGAATGTCCAAATTTATTTCAAACTTCAATCGTTCAATGCAAGGTATATTCTGTAATAAAATTATGTTTATTGTTCTTTCCTTAAGCCAAGGATTTTCAAAGATCGAGATCTTATCATCAGAGGAATTAAGTTGGCAATGGAAAAGCCAAAGTTCAACATTTGAAAAAATATTAAGAAAAAAAAAATATATATATATACATATATATATATATATGACACAGATACATATTAGAGGAATTTGAATTACCTACTAGACACTATCCCGGAGTGTTTTTGTTCTCTCTGTACAAGGGTTTGTCAGTATCACTTTAGATGAGGATACTTCCCCCTACAAGTAAACCCTGACCAAATATTTAAAATAATATAGTATTCGAAGCCTAAATAAGATCCCTATTTGTATGGCTACACTGGCTCATAGTAGGAATAATGCACCTCCTTCAAGTGGTGTTTCCTCTTGTAACAGCACTAAGCAGGATACTCCACCAGACCAGATGAATTCTTTTCCTGGAATCCGGTAAGACCAATAGAAAACATAAAAGTTATACTATGACATAGGTAACTGATCAATTGGGGTGAGGAGAATCAATGTTCTTCATTTGTTTATTAACTCAACTTTTTGAGAAATAAAGGAGAACTATGATTGGACACTCGAATCTCGCTAAATACAGCCATATAACGGTGAAACACGTTTCTGGTTGATAACTATATTTTATTTATAAATAAGTGTATATGCGTCCCTAAAATATAGGGGATAACACACAGTATAATGGATTTACCCCTCGTTCTGGCATTTATGCGTCACCGTAAGATAGCAGGTGCCATTATCCCCCCCCCCCAAAACGATAACAAAAGCAAGTATGTATTGCAAGTGAGTGGTTCTCTTAATTTCAACGTCGACATGTCATTTTATTTCCCAGCTTTCTGATTACCAGCCGGTGTTTACCAATTACTTCCGGTATTGCCAAAAAGACACGTTACATTTTCGAACATCCATTTCGTCTAATACATTTCCATCGACTTGAAACTCCCCCTCAAAATATCAGTTAGTCGTGACTAATTCCGCTACCCAATGATTCGTGCACTTCTTTATTTAAATTTTTTTTATTCATTTTAAATGGGGTCGGTGGGGATCATCTTTTGTTTTATTGATTATATTATCGATTTCATACGCGTGATATGCTTTTTTAAATTTCTTTTCTTCTTACTTAGACTCCTTTAATACGTTTATGGGAGGTGACGGTGGTTAAGTTGATAATGACACGGATTGAAGACCTGGGTGTTCCGAGTTCGAATCCAGTCGGTTCCACAGTACCACTTTCACGTAGGGATGTTGGCAACCCTCTCATGGTCCGATTTCTTTCCAGAATGATTTCTAACTAGAAAAACAACTGGGAAACTAATGCCAATACGAGAATTATCTGATTCACACGAAAGAAGAAGAATTCGTATATCATAAAATCATTTTCAGGAAAAGACTGTCAACTTTTTAAAGTCAGATCAAGATAATAACATATGATATATATTATACTAAATATGAGTTCATCAACGTTTGTTTCTCTAAGGCTTTTTTCCTATATACTTTAACAACAAAAAATACATGGTAAAATATAGGTTACTTCTAGGATTGAGTTACTTTAAAAAATATATTTTTATTGTTCTAAGTAACCGTAGCGTCTGGGGGCGACGTTGGTTAAGTGAATAAAAACGTGAGCTGACGCCCTGAGTGTGACAAGTCGTTTCCATAAAATCACTTTCGTTTAGAGATATTGGCAACCATTACGTGGTCCGTCTTGCAAAAATGCCAACAGAACCAAGCCGGGCAACAAAGTTGCCCCGTTTTCATTCATACAAATTTACTTTAGCCATATTAAAAATTTGATTCATACAAATTTACTTTTGCCGTATTAAAAAATTGCTGAACAAGTCACCTTTCTCTCTGAGCGATATATATTTCCTTCACCCCATTTCACTCTATTTTGATTCAACTAATATCTAGAAATAGTGATCCTCTGTTTTAGCGTCGTATATCTAATTTGCATACGTGTGTCTGTATACACAACAAACACGGAAGTGAATTAGATGGTAAAGTAGAAAGCGTCTTTCTTCGAGAAATAATAATAATAATAATAATAATAATAATAATAATAATAATAATAATAATAATAATAATAATAATAATAATAATAAAAATAATAATAACGATACTATAGAAGTAAAAGACTTATGACTTTTAGGTAAGTCAATAATAAATTATAACAAAATGTACTTATCTCAGCATGTCTCCCAGAAAAATATAATCGCAGAATGACGTCATAAACTTTACTAAAGTTGCAAGACTCTGAACAGCTCCGGTATGAGTTGACCATGAGCCTACTGTTACGATACACGTTACATTTCTTCTTTTTCAAACAAACCCAATGTAACGATACACGCTACAGGTCTTACATGTCTACTCATATCATTTTACTCTATATTTTTCGTAACCACAGTCTTAAATCTTCACGTATCAATTTACGGCCCTTCAGGCCTTTTTAAAACCACGTATCTGTTCACGGCATCTCAAGCCTTTTTCAATTACTGCCTCTGTTCATTTATACGTATCTTAAAGTCTCTAAAAAGTTCTCAAATAAATCAAGGTTTACCTTATCTTCTGTTCTCTTCTTTGGCCTGTGATTCGTCTAGTCTTCGCTGGCTGTGTCGTCTTGATCGAAGGAAGAGGTCTGTCTCAGACAGAATGAACACACGAGACACGAATTTTCTTGAAGGGAAATTTCACACAAGTTTCTTTATTCTCACACAATCTTCTTATTCTTTTGGTTCGTTTGCCGTCAGGGGGATTCCGGTCTCGACTCTCTCATACTCAGGCTATCTTCTTTCCTTTTGGGATATCTTCTGCCCTCCCAGAACGGGGCCTTACCGGTTTGCCGGCTACATGCTCGCACCCGGTCTGAACGGTATCGCCTCTAAGCTCAGACTGATTCTAAAAAGCTAAGTTTTTGTTCTCTGTGGTGACGTAATCATCATTCCCACGCACGATATGGGGACAAAAACGACTCACTCTGATCTCTGACTCAAAGGTCACGTCAGGTCTAAATTTATTATGACTATTCCTGGATCAAACACTTCTCTGAACTCACTTCTGAGTCCAGAAACAAAACTTATTTTTCAATAACAAAATTAGCTATTTGATACTAGTTAACCTACTGTGCCTTGCATAATGGGGCCCTACAGTATTGTAACACTACGAAGGTCGATAGTGAAATTACTGCGCTAGTATGAATAGACAAAAACAAAACCCTTAAAAATCTCTGAACGGATCGCACAGTATGTAATGAGAGAAATACACCGAATTATTATTTTATGGGCTTATCAAAAGATTAAGTAATAAAGAATTAACTGATCAAAATCGACATGAGAGTGACAGCTAAACTCAGCGAGAGTTAGAATTGCGGTTGGTTAACGGCTCTCAGTATCTGGTCAATTGGTCTTAAGTGGGTCGTCCGAGATGAACGCTGGTTAATTACTTTTCGGCAGAGTCCGATATAATTTCAGTTGTTGTTGTTGACAAAGTTATTTTCCAAAGATACGAACTTGTGTTATGGTTGAGTGAAACGGTTATAAACGAATTTGTCAGCTGTGTCGAAATTACATTTAGTAACTCTGGATAAACGCAATAATATTTATTTCTCAGGATAAATCGGAGACCACCGTTACCCCCCCCCCGGATAGAGGTGAAGTATGTCACGATAAAAGGCAAGCGAGAACAGTTTACAAAGACAGTTTAGTCACAGTCGGAGAGAGTGAGAGACGGAGAGTTAGTGAGAAGCTGTCGGCCGCTGATGTCGTCAGTTGGTGAGGCCGTCAGTTACGAGAGAATCGGACGAAGTAACTTGCTTCTGTACTCTCCCCACAGAACCCATCATAACAGTTTGTATATATGTTCTTTTCTCGTTCCGTACTTTGAACAGATTTTCACTGACAACAATCCAGACGCCCAGAATTATTAACGGTCGTCGATCCGACTAACACACGCAGTTAAACTTTGATAACATCGAACGGCCTTATTTTGGAAACAAACCAATGTACATTAATTTTAATTATTTAAAAAAAAAAAATTTCTTCTAAGAAAATTACACAGACCAATTCGTTACGAACTTAATTCTATTCATTCAACCGTTCCATATGAAATGACCCTTCTCTTTACAGCGAGACAAGGTTGCTGACCCAACCCGGTTGATTGCTCACTGATCTAAACAAACGCAACGTGGGAGTGAGTAGTCGCTGGACCAGACGTTTTAACATCGGCATCTTCATGAGAACGGCAACTTCTCCCGAGCAGTACCGGGCGACCAACCGAACCCGGAACAGCCGAATTGGTGACGTCGCGAGATGGGGAGTGAGGTACAAGCAATCCTTGGTTTAATCTAAATGAATAAATGCGAAAGATGTTTCCATGTATCCTAACTATATTAAAATCAATAGAAGTTATGCTCATTTAATTCTATGATACAGTTTTTATTTACTCCTCCCCAGGAGTTAGGCACAAGGCCAGTTTTATCTTACTCCCACAAGTAAGATGTGACCCAAGATCGGGTCGAGAAAGTGGGGTTTAAAAAGCCAGCGCTCGAGGGGTGAGCACTCTGGCCATTTAAAAATTGCCTGGGCAGCCCCGTCGGCATTCCCCGGTAGGGGCGCCTCAGACAGTAAGCAATAAACTTACTCCTCCCCAAAGAGGGGAGGCAAAGCCTGGGAGGGTGGACCTCCTAGAACTGCACAGGACAGGCGTGCAGTATCCATCGGAACAGATACTACACTTTGATCTTAGCCAAAGTAGCTTTTGGAAATACCGTTTATATAGAAAACTGCAAATACCCTAAAACGCATTAAGGTCTTCTTAATTTGCAAATTTATCATATAAACAACTTCTAATAAATTATTATTCTGCAATATACAGCTGTAATATAGTATTGTCATATATTCTTATATATACCCAATGTTTTCGTCGATAGTAAAACAAATACCAAATAATCATCAAAATAATTTTTAAAAACACGCTTTAATCAATCATTCTATTATCTTTTAATGGGGGTGGGTAGTGTACTATTGGTTCTGTTGTGATAAGACTGTCCTCCCAAGCATTAATTTCCCCTTTTTGTTGGAGGGGGGGGGCGTTCGCCATAATATCATGCTCTCAGTCATTACCTCCTCCTTTTTGGCCTTTTAGCTAAGATCAAAGTGTAGTATCTGTTCTGATCGATACAACACTGTCCTGTGCAGTTCTAGGAGGTCCACCCTCTCAGGCTTTGCTTTCTCACTTTTTTCAGAAGGGGTTAGTGTATTGCTAATCGCCTCAGGCGCCCCTACCGGGGAATGCCGACAGGGCTGCACAGGCAATTTTTTAGGGTCATAAATGCTCTTCCTCTAGAGTGCTGACTTATAAAATCCCATTTTCCGACCTTGCGTCAAATCTTACCGCTGTGCGAGGTAGATAAATCGAACCTCCTCCTTTAGCGGTCAGTGAAGAATATGTTCGTTCAGCATTATATAATCCTCCCAGGCTGGCAAAAATATGCGACCGGAGGGAGCATATTTTTGCTTATAATTAATATTGCAAGCACTAATTTAATCATAATTTTATATTTATGGATGGCCCAAATAACTTATATATCTCTTCACATTACCAATACACTATCCCAGTCTTATAATACAAAACTAGGAGTTACAAGAGAAATACTAAAATATAGATTAAAATTAATGAAGTTTAAACAGCTTTCAGTACATATGTTATATAGAAAAAGATCAGAAGACAGAATGAAGAGAAAAACAGTGAGAAAATAGATAGGGTAGGATATTATGAGTATATGTATACGCCAATATAAGTGTTTGTCTAGTTTAAGAGCTAAAACAGTGTAACTTAATATAGGTCATTAGGGGCCTCCGTAGCTTAAAAAAGAAATAGTTTTCGTAGATAAATCTTGAAATACTAACTTTGCTATTCTTGCTGTTATAATTTTTCAGATAGAGAATCGTCTGAATATTTTGTTCATTGCTAGTAATTCAACAACACATATTAGCGAACATCCAGAGCTTCGAGAATCAGATGTTTGCGATAAAATCAGTTGTAGACAATTGAGGATGGTACACAAGAAACATAACGAACATTTGTAAAAAAACGTAATCTTTATACTTGTAAGCTTTAAACTTGTGAATTTTTTAAATTTTTTAATTTTTTGCCATAGATGTGTTTGTTTAATTTTTAAAATGTGTTTCCGATACAATTTTTAAATTGTGATATAATCTTTACATTGAACATAGTTAGGTTCAACCTGAAGATGAATCGATAAGATTTGACAGATCGATTCCTGAAAAAAAAAACTGATTATTATCGCATTTGATAACGTCTCGACAGAAATGGATTCAATTTTGGATGAAACCCTCAGCCCCCACTTTTTAAAGACAATGCACTGACATTACATTAATATCATTATATATATATATATATATATATATATATATATATATATATATATATATAGAGAGAGAGAGAGAGAGGGAAAGATATATATAGAGAGAGTATGAAAATATATCCTTGATAAGTAAACTACACAGAAGCGTCAATGTTTAATTCCCGCGTGAATGTATCAAAATAAATGTTTTGTCTGATGATTTCATTCGGAAATGAAACACGGATTGTCTCTGTAGCTTACTTGCCATATATACGTTTTCATATTACTACTAAGTTCTACTCACATACTAATCACTGTTGAAGTAAATACTGAAAATATTTACAATATATTATATCACCTTATAATATTATATGAAATAGTAATAAATTATATATATATGAAGAGCGATATATATATATTTCTTGAATGTGAGATGATATATATAATTATTTCCACAATCAGACAACGCCGCAGCCCACAACCTATGAAAAGACACAAACCGGAAGTCCTAGACTCGAGTTTCGCCCTCCTTTGGGCTCATCACTAGAACACATCCGAACTCAGGATTCGAAACCCGAGTCACTTGCATGGTAAGCGAGTACTCTGCCACTGAGCTACCTCGCCACATACAAGAATGTCTATTAATTTACACAGATTAAGTGAACCGCGGCGATGACCGACTGTGGAATATACCTACTCTTTTCAACAAGGGGTGTAGTCATCCAACTACTATGAACCCAGGCCGATGTCTCACAAGTAGGATTTTATACTCGCTAGGACGATGTCATCCAACAAGCTAACCAAGCGAGCAAATAAATATTAGATTTCTTGAATGTGAGATGATATATATAATTATTTCCACAATCAGACAACGCCGCAGCCCACAACCTATGAAAAGAAACAAACCGGACTTCCGGTTTGTTTCTTTTCATAGGTTGTGGGCTGCGGCGTTGTCTGATCGTGGAAATAATTATATATATATATATATATATATATATATATATATATATATATATATATATATATATATATACATTCTTTATAATATAGCAAGAAAAATCCCAGCAAAGTGCTCGATTAATTGAGAATTAAAGTTAAAAATTAGAAATTAAGAGCGTAATATTTATTTATTTTGGCACAGAAAAATTACAACATTCGTACCGTCGGTTTCGAGCACAGAAGAACTTAGCCATCCGGCTCTCTTCAGTTTCTGTTGTCATCAGAAGCTGAAGAGAGCCATCTTTCCCTGTATCATTCTTTTGCGGTCTAGAAACAGTCAATATTTGCAAGAGGCAGATCTGGAAAATATGTTGGATGCAGAAGCAATTTGAAGTGCAATTCATGTAGTTTTGTCATCGTTGCGATTGACTTGGATTTTTATGGCGAACGAGGATTTTTCTCTTCTTTATTTGTGGCCGTTTTTTGTCGATTTCTTCCTTCAAACGCACCAAAAATGCTATATAATATCTGCTATTGATGGTTATTTCTTGCGCATCTAAAATACGGAAGACAAAACCATTGTTTGATGATGTTTTCGTCTTTGGTCACTTAGCTGCCTACCAATTTTACTCCAAAGTTGAGTGATTGATCCATGTTTCACCCATTGTCAGTTATTGCCGCGAAACCTCTTATTTGTTGCGTTGAGAAAGTTTCAAATAACTCTCTGAATCGTCGACGCGTTGTTGTTTTAGATTGACTGTAAAAAAAAAACACGACACACACATTGAACACAGCTTTCTCATTGACAAATGTTCATGCAATATGCCTTCTTACATCTCACACTCTTCTGATATCACACTCAACGTTAATTTACGACCTACTAAAACGAGTTTGTAGACCTTTCATATGTTTTCGGCGACAACTGCCGAATTTGGGCGACATGAGCGTTCAGTATCATTTGTGTTGTACACATCACGTTGAAAGCCAGAAAACACCGCTTTAACCATTGTTTCCGGCGAGGAAGAGTCTTAATAACGCTTATAAAGCCATTGCAGTATTTTACTCTCAGAAAGCAATGTTTTATGAACACACACAATTCAAATTTTTCCATTGTTTTGAAAATTTGCAACAGTAGATTGACTTAAATAACTGTAATTTGTAAACTAATAATCCACCAGGGCTACATATTTACACGTTCTATGCGAAGAATAATACTTTGTAAAAATCATATGCATTTTATATTAGTGGCGACATCTATATATCAGATACAGGACTTATTGAGTGGTATTTTATTAACGTATATATTATTGGACAAGCAAAGTGGTAGCTATTTCACAACTTAATTAAAAAAAAAATTTTTTAATGCAGGCAAAAGATTACAGGGCAATGTAACAGGAATTATGTAATCTATATTCTCGACAAAAAGTTCAGTAACATCGGCACATTATTTTTATTGTAAATTTTTACATTTAGAAGGTTCATGTATATAAAGTTATTGATGTTTATATATTTATATATTTGTATGTACAGAATTCAATCCTAAAATAATAAACCGATCATTATAATTTTTTAAGCACACCTTCTAGACGTTAGAGGTCGTAATGTACGCTATATTTAGTTCAATTTAGTTTCAAGCCAAGGAGACAAAAGGGTGGGACGCTTTCAGTTTAAATTCAGAAACCTCTGATCGTTGTGAAATAATAGTAATACTTATTTGACATCAGTTAATAAATACTTCCCCAAATTTACGCTCCTTTCGAGTAGCTTAATGTTTTGATTGTGCATGATATGAGAAAAATCTCCCATTTGAAAATTAAAATATATCAGATTTACATGAAATATTATCCATAGTAATTCGATACTTATTGAGCAAGATTCCCTGAAATTAAATTTTTCTTTAGACCACTTAAGCTTAATTTTCCATTTTTAGTCACATTTGAGAATCAAAATCAGGTTATAGATCAAAATTGAAATTCGGATTCTAGACATGAGATTTAGTATAATTGTCTTTACTTTAATCTTATTAAGAGGACACAAAATTGGAGAAAACAATTCTGTTCAGGTAATTATTTTTTCCCATTCCCCCCAGGCGTATATATATATATATATATATATATATATATATATATATATATATATATATATATATATATATATATATATATATATATAGTAGTAAGTTTTTGAAAGGCTGTGGGCAATGCAATTCCGGGTAAGATGCAAGTTGAAAGGAAAGGAACAAAAACAATAACAATAACACGAATACGATATAAAACTTACTATTTATTTTTCCTTTTTTTTCTTTCTTACATAACAGCAAGAGTGTTTTAGCAGTTCGTGTGATGTCCGGGTGATTAAAAATCACTATTTGATATTTCGGGAAAAGACATCCCTTTGTCAAAAATAATTAAACCAGAAGAAGAATATTTTTCTTCTCCGACTGTGTAGAGAATAATACAAAACAAAATGGCTGCCAGATATAGACCGCAGCAAATAAAGCAGTTTCGCAGGGAATATAAATTAAATTAAGTTTTATTTTAATATTATGTTAAATATATGATTTGGTGTATAAAAATATTTGTGTAATGTTGGTTAGGTGTATGGTGTTCGATAAACTGTTAGTTTTGATAATATATATATATACTTTTTTATTTTTTTTTTTATTTATTATTTTTTTTTTTTATCAAGCTTATATTTGAATATTTACTTTGTTTTATCTTCATATTTTTATTTTGTTTATCTTTCTTTCGTAATTTAAGAATTTTAATATAAAGTAAAGTAATTAGTCTCATATTTTAAATATTCTAGATCTATCAAACTTATCGATTATCATCTATTAAAGAAGTGTTACTAATTGTGAGTTTCGTCAAATTAGATTAACGAATTAACTTACTAACTTGATATATTTACTATAAGATAAAGGGGAGTAACTCTGGATTTTTATTATTTTTTTATAATTAATTTTTTATTTTATTTTATTTTTTTTATTTTTTTAGGTGGAGATCTGTATAATAATATTAGTATATATATACAACATATATACACATACATGCATATATACATATATATATATATATATACATATCCATGTATTATTGTTTGTTTAATTGTTTATCTATATATATTCATCACTTTCTTTACATATTTGTTTTTTTTGTTGTTTTTTTTAAATTTATTTATTTTTTATTTTTTTTATTATTATTATTTATTTTTTATTTACTTGTTTAATTTATTTTATGAATTATTTATTTAATATTTGCATGTTATTTGTATACATTCTATATGTGTTTGGATTTATTAATTAATAATGCTAGGTTATGGGGTGACTTATTTTGGTGGGTTAGAAGAGTATGTTGAATATGGTTTTTGGTTTGTGGTTGAAAGTGTGTTAGGATGGAAGTTCATATGGGGAGGGGCCTGTTTGATTGTTTGGGTGTGTGGTGAGTTTATTATAGGAGGTGAGTAATGAGTGAAGTGGTGGAAACGGACTCTGTTAAGTGTTAGATATGGGGGTTGGTTGGTGGATGGGGGGTAGATATTATAGAATGAATGGTGAGTAGAGCTCGTGACGTTGATTGAGTGAGGGGTTTAATCTGGAGATGAGGATTGATTCTGTGATTCTAAGGTCACCAATGTTTCTGACAGACGCTAAGATGGAGACGTGAATATCGCGCTGAGTGTTTGAGCAAATCTCTATGTGTTTGTGGAAAGAGGATATACGGGTATTCAAGTGCTCCTTTATGCGCAAGTGTAGCGGTCTTGTAGTGTTGCCGATGTAAATTTTTTTGCATTTATTGCACTGTAGTTTGTAAACACAGTTAGTGCGATGGCACAGACCTGTGTTGGGGATAGGGCAATTGGCCAGGGAGCAGGGTTCGGGTATGTGGTTAGTATGTTTATTAGATAGATGTTGGCGTAAGGAGGTGCCAGTATGTGTTAGTTGTATGTTAAGGTTTTCCTTATGTATTGCCTTGCGGATGGAGGTGGTGATCTTATCGCTGAAGAAAGGGAGTTTTAAGAAGCATGTGTTAGAGAGGGTGCGGTGTCTGCGTGTTTTGGGCTTATTTAGGTGGGCTATGGTGGGGGCGGGGTAGCCATTAGTTTGGAGGGTTTGGTGGAAGTTTTTAGTGTGTGATATTTTGTCAGCAGCAGAAGAGCATTTATTTTGTATTCGGGTGATTTCATTATGGGCATAACTTAATTTGGCTTTTGTGGGCAGGGCAGACTTAAAGTGCATGAAAAGGTTTTTGCAGGCAGGTTTCCTATAGAAGTTAGTGTGTATAGAGCCATCTTCGGTGATGTTAAGGTTGAAATCAAGGAGAGAGAGTGAGCCGGACTCGTTTGGGTGTTCTATGGTGAATTGTATGTGGGGGTCGGTGTTGTTGAATGTGTTGAATATTTGTGTGGCTTCCTCTTGAGAGGATGTAAGGATTATAATGTCATCTATATATCTGGAGAAGAATATATAGGAGAGGCAGGAGTTAAGTGCTCGTTGCTCTAACCGGTTCATGTAGGTGATGGCTAAGAGACCGGAAAGGCTAGAACCCATGGGGAGGCCGGAGATTTGTTTGAAAGTGTGCTGCTGAAAGGTAAAGTATGTGTTGTCGATGATGATGCATAAGAGATTGTGAATGTCAGTAGGTGTTAGTCCGAAGAGCTCTAGGTTGTCAGAGGAAGATATGTGGTCGGTGATGAGGTCTATGGCTGGGTGTGCGGGTATTGAGGTGTAGAGGGAGATTACGTCTAGGCTAAATATATAGTTGTTTGTTTGTAGTTGTTGGTGTTGGAGTGAGTGTAGTCTGCTAATTACTTGGTTGGAGCTGCTGACATGTGCGGGGAAGGTGGAGAGTAGTGGTTTGAGTAGTTGAGAGAGAAGCCAAGAGATTTTATAGAGTGGTCCTTCAATACTAGAGACTATAGGTCTAATTTGTGTGTGTGTGTGTGTTGGTCTTGTGTATCTTAAATTACGAAAGAAAGATAAACAAAATAAAAATATGAAGATAAAACAAAGTAAATATTCAAATATAAGCTTGATGAAAAAAAAAAAAAAAAAAAAAAAAAAAATTATATATATATATTATCAAAACTAACAGTTTATCGAACACCATACACCTAACCAACATTACACAAATATTTTTATACACCAAATCATATATTAAACATAATATTAAAATAAAACTTAATTTAATTTATATTCCCTGCGAAACTGCTTTATTTGCTGCGGTCTATATCTGGCAGCCATTTTGTTTTGTATTATTCTCTACACAGTCGGAGAAGAAAAATATTCTTCTTCTGGTTTAATTATTTTTGACAAAGGGATGTCTTTTCCCGAAATATCAAATAGTGATTTTTAATCACCCGGACATCACACGAACAGCTAAAACACTCTTGCTGTTATGTAAGAAAAATATGTATATGTATATATATGTATATATATGCACATGTATATATATATATGTACATATATATATATATATATATATATATATATATATATATATATATATATATATATATTTCATAATTTTTGGGGGAGTACAAAACTTTATTATTGCAAGCATGGAGGGAAGACGAATTCTATCGTTCATGATTAAAAGTTAATCAAGAGGAAAAAAAAGTTTAAAAAAATAAAAATAATGCCAGCCGACCGGTTTCCCCCTTCTCTTAACAAAGGCTGTATCGAGGGATTTAAAAAAACAAGGGATTTAAAAAAACGGCGTGAAAAGAGAGAGTACAGAACATAAAATAGCGTTATGTTATATGTACAATGGAGGATGAATCTTAGAGACTGATCGCATCTAGTCCCAATAGGCATTCCCTTTGCTCGCAAGACGAACGTGGATCGTCTCCAAGATTTTGAGATGGTATAACGAGTGAGCATGACTAAGAATGGTGAAGGAGTCCATGCTAAAATTCCTAGCGCACGGCGGGTTTTTAAGTAAATGGTCTGTAATGGAAGACCCGTATGTGTTGTTCTGAACGTCCGTTTGATCAGAAGGTTCCATTCCTGATCTTACTCGGAATGTGCTGTTGGACCCTACTATCCAATCTTAACGTCATCCTACCCACGTAGTCAGCACTGCAACTAGATTAAAAATGATAAATTACATTATGTTATGGTGGGGGGGTAGAACGTCTTTACGAGAGGACGACAATAAAGGTTTTGTAGAAAACACAACACGCACATTCGAAGAAAAATAACAATTTTCAACTACTGAGCTGATTTGCTCACTTACTGTGCCTAACCAAGGTAAACGAATGTAAATTGGACATTTAGTCAGCGTATATGGTTTTATTTCGGAAAATGTGTTTATTTTCCTTTGGGTGACTGCCCTAATCACATCAAGGGGATAGCCGTTTTTGGACAAAGTATTAGTTATAGTTTTAATTTCTTCGTCCAATTGTGATTTTGAACAAATAATAAGGGCTCTGTGTGTTAATGTCCAAATCAAGTTTACCTTTCGTTTGTTAGGACAAAATGAATCCCAGCGAGTATATAATCCTGTAAACGTAGGTATACGGTAAATTGATGTAAGATAACTCGATGGGGTTTTTGTTACCAATACATCGAGGAAAGCTAAAGTGGAATTACGCTCTCCTTCATAGGTATATTTTAATGCGGGATGCATTTTATTGAGTAAGGAGAAGAATGTATTTGCCTCCGTTTTATTATTAAAAAGGCAAAATGTATCGTCTACATATCGAACGTAGACTAAAGGTTTAATGGGTCCAGATAATAAAGCCTTCTAAAAAAAACCCACAAAATATTTGCCATAGTCGGTCCTAGGACTGAGCCCATAGATACGCCGTCTATTTGCCTATACATCACATCGTTAAAACTGAATTCAACGGATATATATATATATATATATATATATATATATATATATATATATATATATATATATATATATGTATATATATATATATATATGTATGTATATATATATATATATATATATATATATATATATATATATATATATATATATATATATATATGAAGGTTTATAGCTAAAAGGTAACTTTTAGAGAATTAGACCTATTGTCAGGTGAGGAAAGCTCAATATACTGGATGGAGCAAAAATAAGGTGAGTCAATGAAAAATAATTATACCTGCAGATGGAAACAGATCAATATCTTCAGTTGTTCAGAACCAGAAGCATTTAGTAAATAAAAATATTTCTTCTTCTTCTTCTCTTTCAATAGGAATGAAATTGAAAGAGAAGAAGAAGAAATATTTTTATTTACTTAATGCTCCTTGTTCTGAACAACTGAAGATATTGATCTGTTTCCATCTGCAGGTCTAATTATTTTTCATTGACTCACCTTATATATATATATATATATATATATATATATATATATATATATATATTACGCTGTATAAGATTGACAAGAGCTTTTTTTATAATATGATCATGTACTCTCACAAATGCTGATGGTTTCTAAACGGTGGGATTTATAATTCATTTTCAATGCTTCATTTCTATATATGTTAGCCCTTATATAAGGACGTTTTAATATATATATATATATATATATATATATATATATATATATATATATATATATATAAATATATATATAATTTATTTCATGTAATTGTTTTTTATTTGTGATTATAGCGTTTGTTAATTTGCTACGATTTCTTTTCCTTTTGTGCACTTCCTAAGTGATACATATTAATGCAGAAGATTGCATTATTAGTCGCCCTTAATTTTATAAGACGTATTTTCCGTTAATATATATATATATATATATATATATATATATATATATATATATATATATAAATATATATATATATATATATATATATATATATATATATATATATATATATATATAATTTTATATGTACATAAAAGTAATCCATGGACATGTGTTTCCTCATAGGCGTCATGGTCCGGAGATAAAATGCTTGACTATAGACACCGAAGGTTCGATCCTTGTCTAAGTTAGCCATGCTGATGACGACTGTGAGCCAGAAACATGTGTCCATGGATTACTTTTATGTACGTACCACATTAATAAAAAACGTATATATTAACGAAAAATACGCCCTATACAGCTATGGGCGACTAACAATGCAATTTTCTGAATTAATTTTTATCACTTAGGAAGTGAACAAAATGCGAAGAATTAGTAGCAACGTAGGAAACGCTACAATCACAAATAAAAAACAATTACGTAAAACACATTAAATATTTAGGTGATCAAAATTGTACATATTTCCAGGCAAGGCGTCATGGTCCAGGAGTAAAACGCCAGAATATTGACATCAATATCGAATGTTCGATCTTTGTCTAAATTAGCCATGCTGATGACGGCTTTGAGCCAAATACACGTGCCAATCGATTACTTTTAGATACGTATAAAATAATAAAATATATACAGAGTATGAGATAAATAATTATTTAAAGCCCTTACAATCCACAAAAAATGTGATTAATAGCTCAATACTGTACATTTTACTAAAGCTCAAAATATAATAATTCAAAAAATTTTCTGTAGTTCCAAAAATATCTTTATTTATACAATTGTTTCTATCAATTTTCAAAGCACAAGTTTTTTCTTAATAATGAATTCATGATGATTTCAAAATACTTCTTTTTTGAATTTAAAATTTTAAATCACCTACAAAAAACAGAACCGTTAACATCAAAATTGTTTTCTTTATTTTACTGATTCATCTTTGTTTTTCTAGAGCAAACCGATCAAAAATATATATAATTATTAACAGCGTTTCAAGCTTATTGTTCTCATCAGTGCAGGAAAGTAAAAATTTCAGACTGCCGAGAGGCGCGAACTCAGTTCATAAAGTCATCCTAGAATCTGCAAGCAGTCACCATATCCACTAGGCCAACGGAAACTGTCACGTAATAAAGAGGAATTAAGATCTATATGTACCTAGAAACGGGTACAGATAGAAGAATAGTCGAGAGTGTTCGACGAACGTATTCGGAACTTTGCATTAGAGCTTTTTGACAGACTATTTTTAACATCCCTAGGAGTGCTGAACTTTATATTCTTAACATGGCTGAGTATAATATTTATACATAAATAATAAATTATTAATACCTACAGACGCTAGCGTTTCAAGCTTATACATGTGTGTGTCTGTTTATATAAAGAATATGTTTTTTTCGATAGATATCCTTTCAGAAGACGTCATAGTTTATTCAAATTACAAGCTCGATGAAAAGTAGGTTACTAATTTCAGAACAAATATGGTAATTATTTACATTCAAATGACCGAAATTCAGGCTATACTCATATTATATATGGTAATTATTTACATTCAAAATGACCGAAATTCAGGCTATACTCATATTATATACGGTAATTATTTACATTCAAAATGACCGAAATTCAGGCTATACTCATATTATTTGTTTTTGCAATGGCAGAATTGACGATAGTTTTAGAATTGTTTCGCAATGTGAAATATGCTACAATCTAACGCAATTAGAGTAGCGTGTAATTGCGTTTGATTGTAGCATGATACACGTTGCGAAACAATTGTAAAACCATCGTCAATTCTGTAATTGTAAAAAATGAATAATATGAGAAAAGACTGAATTTTAGTAATTGGAATTTAAATAAACACTATATATATATATATATATATATATATATATATATATATATAAGTAGTAAGAGGTAAAGGTACACGTCTGAAAAAATATATAGTAAGCAGATATACACATATATTACATATGCAACGGTCACCATAGTATAAGGGGAGTTTCTTACTGACGTGGAGTACTGTGTGCGGACTGTAGGCGAGCCATCTACTCCTCCGCGCGCAGTGCAACAAGTACCGAGAATAAACAGAGTATCTCGGACTTGACTGAGCGTTTCGCCCTGTTGAAGTGTTTTCTGGCTGTTGTAAGGAGTTTCTCTTGAACGTTGGCGGTAAGAAGCTGGCCATACTGGTCCTTGAATAATAGAATAGCAAAGATTATCGTTTCGCACTTCATGTGTAGTTGATTCTCCGCCCGTCCCTTCTTGCAATGTTTGGACTTTGTCGCGTCTATTTGTGAGGTTCTCGATGGATACTGTTGTTAAGTTCCAGTCAGACTCACACACACACACATATATATATATATATATATATATATATATATATATATATATATATATATATATTTATATATCTATATATCTATATATATATATATATATTTATATATATATATATATCTATATATATATATATTTATATATATATATATCTATATATATATTTATATATATATATATTTATATATATCTATATATATATATCTATATATATTTATATATATATATTTATATATATATATATTTATATATATATCTCTCTCTCTCTCTCTCTATATATATATATATATATATATATATATATATATCTCTCTCTCTCTCTCTATATATATATATATATATATATATATATGTGTGTATGTGTGTGTGTTCGTGTTTATCTATTTATCTATTGATCGATCTATGTCAGTAAGTTTAACATCTGTCTGCCTATCGGTCTGTCCATCTGTACCTGTATCGATCTATTGAACTATAGATATTCCGTTTATCAGCTAAGCTAATTTTTGAATCAATCAAATTATCTCTCGTCTCTTTTTTATTTCTCCCTCCCTCTCGTTTATTTCGTCGCGATGGTTCCAACCCCCACCCGTTTTTCGACTTTTATCGTGAAATAATATTATCGATTGACATCATTGGCAGGATAGGACTTATTGGATACCTTTTGAACAGCCAGATACGCCTTATGTTCACTTGCGCCCGCTTATCTAAATATGAAAACTTCGATTCGTCATCGGTCGATCGATCTGTCACGCTTCATTTCAAAATAGATTTTTCATTGCTAAATTCATTTAAATATAACTTTTTATGATTAGATTTCACCAGAGCACATCTGGTTTAAAATAGATTGATATTTTATATATGAATATTTATTTGTATATCTCCGTATATTTTTTTCTAGCCATCTTATTATAATGGAAATTCGGTGTCTGTTTGTGACACACACTATGTTATACATTAAAGAATAATCGTTATGGTTTAATTTTATCCGGTAATACTGATTTTACTATTGATCTCGATTTGATTCAATCATACACTATTTATCAATTTTGTGTTGTAAACATGAAATATGTCTCTCTGTATATACAAAGCAATCATCATGGCCGACACTCGAATCAAGTATGCGGGTTTTCAAGGGCCTCAATTGTGTGTTCTCACCACTGGTGTCTATGGAGACGCCTGTGCGTGGATTTGTTTAACATGGATAAGTTGGTGCACAAACAACAGACCCATCATCTTGGCCAGGCAGGTTTATGTCCAGTGGCACGGAGACCGAGACGACTGAACCCCCTGACTGGTTGTAATCCTTTATCCGCCATCGCAGCCTGACATACAGACTACTCCGCCGTTGAGGGATTTGACATACAGCACCTGATATTCCCAAATGGTCACCCATTTAGTACTGGCCAGGCTCGACGCCGCTTAACGGGAACCGGTGTGTCAACGTAATTGTGCCGTAATACACACACACACACACATACACACACACACACATATATATATATGTATATATATATATATATATATATATATATATATATATGTATATATATATGTATATGTATATATATATGTATATATATGTATGTATATATATATGTATATATATATATGTATGTATATATATATGTATATACATATATTATGTATATATATATATGTATATATATATATATATGTGTCAACGTAGTTGTGCCGTAATACACACACACACACACACATATATATATGTATATATATATATATATGTATGTATATATATATATGTATATATATGTATATATATATATATGTATGTATATATATATATGTATATATATGTATATATATATATGTATGTATATATATGTATATATATATGCATATATATATGTATATATATGTATATACATATATATATATATATATATATATATATATATATATATATATATATATATATATATATACTGTATATCTAAAGTATAATCATCCACAGACAGTTGTTTCGTTGTTTCACGATTTATCAGTTACTAAACGTAGCAAGCGTATTTACCCCGAGATTCGAAACTCAAACGCAAGATCACTTCCAACTGTGACAAGTCGTGTGGGATATTTTATACTTATGACCTTACGAATACACAGTAACTACAGTGGAATGTGTATCGCTTGAAACATGTTTTTTCATTTGTTTACAAATTTACGATACTGGTAACCTAGAGAACACAATTCTTTATATAGAATGTTTGTTCAGTACATTCAGCAGAAAACATAATTTCCCCAACCAGCGTACTCTCCGAATATAGGAGCGTATACACACACTTTATATATATATATATATAACTTCTTTGCAATATAGCAGGAAAAATCCCAGCAGAGTGCTCGATTAATTTAGAATTAAAGTAAAAAATTAAAAATTAAGAGGGTAATATTTATTTATTTTGGTACAGAAAAATTAGTACAACATTCGTACCGTCGGTTTCGAGCACAGAAGTATTTAGCCATCAGGCTCTCTTCCGCTTCTGTTGTCATCTGTTTCAGAAATGTGAAGTCACGTGTCACTCTCGTTTGGACGCGTTATTTGCTTAGAGTGTTATGTATGTTTGTTTAAATTTAGTGTAAGGAAGGTTTAATCAGGTTTGAAAAAAAGGGGAGGGGGTGAAAAGTAACAGTTGAGATTTAATCCGGAGAAGATTTAAAGAGATATAAAAATAATTAAAAAACTAAAAAAATAATATATATATATATATATATATGTGTGTGTTTGTATGTGTATATATATGTATATATGTATATGTATGTGTATATATATATATATATATATATATATATATATAAGATAATGAAGAGTGGCAAAAATGAATCATGAACGCGTCTATTGTGGGTGCGACGTCGACAAAGAAAAAAAGCGACTTAATAACTTAAAAAGGAGAACGTTCCGCAGTGCAAGCGAGACTTGAAAGGCGGGGGTTTCAGAAACGCGAAGAGCCGAGGCGCTTAGTGATTGGAGTATCGAAGTACCGGAAGAATGGGATCATACCGATGTTTATTGCACCGATGAAGCTTTATGTGCGATGGTACCCAAGCCCGTCTTGCTGTTAGGCTTTCGTGTCCGCTAACTAAAAATTCGACTGATAAGCGAGTTAGTACCGTGAAGGAATCCCCTGACTTGTATTTCATCAAACAGACAATTGGAAGTGCTTGTGAAACAATTGCTTCAGTTCATGCTTGGATAGACAATGCAGAGCAAATTACTTTCCAATCGGATGTATATATGAACGAGTTTATAGCGGAAACCAAGTCTGGGACCTCAGCCAGAAAAAGACTTTCATGAGACAAAAGTATATCAAAAGATGTTTATATGTGTGTGCGTATCCGGCGTAAACCATCCGATCATGGGAAATAAAGTAAACACAAAGGTTGTCCATATACGTTTTGTTCTTTGTGATTTTGTTGGATCTTACCGGGTATCCCGAAAGAACGGGTAATGCAACATATATATATATATATATATATATATATATATATATATATATATATATATGTGTGTGTATGTGTGTGTATGTGTGTGTGTGTGTGTATGTGTATATATATACATATACAATTCTTCTTAAACTTGGTAAAAATGATTTTATTCGTAACAGCTTAAATATTATATATAAACAAAGACCAAATATAATTGAGTCTAGGTTGTTTATGGATGCTGTTATAGTCTCAGAAAATCTTTGGGTTATTCATCAAATAGCAGATTTTATTTAATAAACGGTTCATGAATATTCGTATAGAGTCGTTTTTGTTTGTTTCTCCATTGAATAACCTAATGGAAGAGACAAACAAGGCCAAACCAGTTGTAACAACATTAAAGAAAAACATATTCTGCACAGCCTATGTGCTATATGTTCACTATTTCAACCCAATCATATCCATACGCTAATACTAGCCCTTTAAAAGGAAATGTGGACTTCTTTCTCTAATATGGGTCTACACTGGGAGATGGCGATGGTAAAGTGGACTGATGACCTGGGCGTGCCAAGTTCGAATCCTGTCAGTTCTATAGCAACATTTTTAATATGTATTTTACCAATGTTTATGCAGTCCTGCAAGTATTTGATTCTAGAAAGAATTGGTGAAACCAATGCCAACAGCAGAATGGAGCCAGTCAAAAGTTGCACCAAGCTTATTGATACGAATATACGTTAGTCCTTGGCTTACAATTGGGGGTCACCATTTATCAAAAGGAAAAGCCATTCGAGGATAATGATTAATAAGTTAGGGATAATTGCCAGCCGAAAGAGGAGAAACAATAGAGGAGTACGAACATTGTCGATGGTATTAATTGCATTTGATTGCTTATGTGAGTGTCCATGACAAGTACAAACTATATTTGTTCACGTGTTTTTAGTGCAAATGATACGTTCATTTAAAACGACTTTTTAACAATTAATAAAATATATTTCAAATAATAAAAAAAACAAAATTATCTATAATTACTCAATGTTGGCTAAGATCAAAGTGTAGTATCTGTTCGGATGGATACTTCACCCCACAGACTGGTATTGTCTTGTCCTTCGGGGCTTGATTTACGCCGGTCTATGGGTCTGTCCTGTGCAGTTCTAGGAGGTCCACCCTCCCAGGCTTCGCCTCCCCTCTTTGGGGGAGGAGTTAGTTTATTGCTTACTGCCTGAGGCGCCCCTACCGGGGAATGCCGACAGGGCTGCCCAGGCAATTTTTAAACCCCACTTTCCCGACCCGACCTTGGGTCACATCTTACTTGTGGGAGCAAGATAAAAACTGGCCTTGTGCCTAACTCCTGGAGAGGAGTAAATCAAGACTCAATGTTAAAGCAGACAGTAAAAAGGTCAATACTTATTTTATTTTTTAGTGAAAAAGCCGATTTCAGGTGTTTTCAGCGATTCAAAACCAAAAAAAGCATTGCAATAAAATGTCTCGTAGATAAAATATTGATTGCAAACGTATCAATTACCTAGAAATAACATAGAATATTAACTTCAGACATAACCATGGACCACAAAAAAAACGTAATAGAAGAGTTCTGCCCACAACAGCAAACAACTGGTTTAGTTGTAGATAAGAATCTATCCTAACACCGTCTCCCCTTGCCTCTATCATTGTGATATCCGATATAAACACAATTCTTTCCAGCAATGAAGACAACTTCTGATTCTCCTAGTTCGAATCTGTGTCAACGTGTATTGACTAAAACGGCAACAAAATGTGTGGAAGCCACTTTTTAAAGAGATACAAGACACGAACACCGATCGTTTTCTACGGTTGTTTCCTAGGTTGAACATTGCGATTATCAGCAGGGTTGGACCTTTTTTAAAATTTGTTTTCCAGAAACGCAAACTGTTTTCTTTTCATGTTGTTTTTGGTGTTTACTCAATTATTGAATAGAATATAAAAGGATTGGAGGAAATACTTGTTTTGATTGCAAGTAAACGTCGTAAATATAAAATCATTTGAAACCTTTAAATGGGAGCTTACAACAAAGTAACAATGAGCGAGTTATTCTTTTGTCAATTATATATATATATATATATATATATATATATATATATATATATATATATATCGATGTATATATATATGTGTGTATATATTAATATATATATATATATATATATATTTATATATATATATATATATTTATATTGATATATATATATATATATATATATATTTATATATACATATATATATATCCATCGATACACACAAGCACATACACACACACACACACACACACACATATATATATATATATATATATATATATATATATATAAAGATAGAAGAAATAAGAGTGATAAACATGTTCGAATGTCCAAATTTATTTCAAATTTCGATTGTTCAATGCGAGCGGTATTCTGTAATACACCAGTGTTTATCGTTCTTTCCTTAAGCCAAGGCTTTTCAAAGATCGAAATCTTATCATCAGAGAAGAAATAGAGATAGATAAGTTGGCTGTAGAAAAACCCTATTTTTAATAATATTTTAATATTTTTCAAATATTTGAACTTTGGCTTTTTCTACAGCCAACTTATCTATCTGTATTTTTCCTCTGATGATAAGATTTCGATCTTTGAAAAGCCTTGGCTTAAGGAAAGAACAATAAACACTGGTTTATTACAGAATACACGTTGCATTGAACAATCGAAATTTTAAATAAATTTGGACATTCGAACATGTTTATCACTCTTATTTCTTCTATCTTTATAATTGCACTATCTCGTATATTGAGCTTAAACCTTTTCACGATACGCTCTATTCACTAAAAGTTTACTTTTGGTTTATATTTGATTATATATATATATATATATATATATATATACATATATATATATATACATCGATACATATATATATATATACATATATATATATATACATCGATACATATATATATATATATATGTATCGATGTATATATATATATATATGTATCGATGTATATATATATCAATCGATATTTTTTCTATCTATTCATGCCGAAGTATAAATCTATATATCTGAGGCAGTTGATTATTTATCTATCCATCTATCTATCTTCATACAAAAATAATTTTAAAAGTAGATCGTAAAAAAACAATGAAAAATTAAATAAATATCTATAATACTAATAATATAAATTTTAAATTTCATATATTTCTATACAAAGTTAGGTAAACATAAATATATGTCTCTATATTTGTATGTGTAGGATTCACTCCTCAACTAATAAACCGATCATTGTGAACTTTTGAACACAGCTGCTAGCTGTAAAGGTGGGTAATGCATGCTATATTTAGTTTAATTTATTTTTTATTTAAAAGAGGTAAGTAAGGGGTTGAATCTCTTCGTGAAAATTCAGAAACCTCTAACTTTTATGAATTTTTTACAATAGGTATTAGACATCAATTAATAACTATTCTCCAAATTACAATTACTTTTTGGGTATTTTAAAGTATTTTAGGTGGATAATATGAGCACAGCCTCTTATTTGAAAGTTTAAATATTTCAGATTTGCATTATACGTTATCCATAGTCATTATACTCCAATTACGCAGGATTCCTTGAATTTCAATTTCTTCGTAAGACCTCTTAATCTAAAGCCTTAAATTTTAACCATTTTCGAGAATCAAAATCATGTAATGGCTTATGATCAAAATTAGAATAAGGATTCCAGTCATAAGTTTTAGTATCATTATATCTTGATTTTAATCTTCGTAAAAGGAACATAAATTGATGCAAAACTGTTCGGTTAGGGGAATTAATATTACCTGTTATGAGTGTTTTTTCTAGTTAATTATATAGTAGATAAAAAAAGTATGTGACGCAACATCACGGGGCTGTTGTAAAGGTCACTTTTTTTTGACACACTTAGCAATGATAAGCCCAAATCTCTTTTTGAAACAGAGGGAAGTAATTTCATTGGTTGAAGGAAACGAATCAGTAGTGAAAGGCTAATAAAATCACGCACTCTGATTCGTTGAAAGTCGGAGTAAGCATAACTTTACTAAAAAAAATCTGAAAATGTACACCCATGCAATTAGCTTGGTGATTTCCCTCAGGAATAAAACACAAACATTTCTGTGTGGCCTTACTAGCCATAAGAATATTTTATACACGTACTAAGTTCTGCTCATGTATTGAGCACTGTTGACGTAAATACTGAAACGGAAATTTTATACGCAATTGATTATTTTATAATATAAGTATATATATGAAATTGTAATCTATCTATCTATCTATCTATCTATCTATCTATCTATCTATCATAGTCTGTTTATATATATATATATAAATATATATATATATATATATATATATATATATATATATATACATATATATATATATACATACATATACATATATATATATATAAATATAAATTGAGCCTACCAGTACTAAATGGGTGACCATTTAGGGATACCAGGTGCTGTATGTGCTCTCTGCTTATCTCGGCATTGTTTCCAGTCGTCTTGTACTATACTTGCCATTGGAATCAAGCAATGCCGACTCAGGAGAGCGGTTGTTAGAGATTGCGCAACCCATGCAATTTTAAATTCATGCGTGGCAGACCCTGGTGGGGCACTCATACGTCGAAATATCGACGGGAGAGTCCATCATACATATATATATATATATATATATATATATATATATATATATATATATATATATATATATATATATATATATATATATACATGTATGTGTGTTTGTGTGCGATATTGGTGAAAATATTTAAAAACATTTTTCACCTATTTAATTATGCTTCATAAAAATACGTAAATATAACTGCTAGATGTGTAGGATTTTTGTTCTTCCATGATAAGACTTCGTCACCAAGACGATCCAACGAATGCTGCCAATACCCCATTATCCACTCTCCATAGCGACAGATATAACAGAATACCCTGAATACGCCATTAAACGGTGAGCCCGACTTTTCTAAACGATCGTTTCAGATTGAAAGAGAATATCAAACGATTTTATTCACGTTCTGATTTTTAAAAAATCTTTTCTTATCAAGTATTGTGTGTTCTCATTCATTATAGAATAATATTTAAAAAACTTTTTTTTTTTTAGAAATACTAATTCGTTTCCGGCCATTTAATCCACACTGTTATAGATTGAAAGAAATGGCTGAATGGGATATTACTCTGTGGCTCTGCCAAATATGAAGGTTATTCTGAAGCCTTAAAATAGTGAATTCGAAAGTAATTTCAGGCTAGATTGAGAGTTTATAGGTAAACGTTCAGTTTTATGATTGGTTTGTGCTCGTAAACCAAAGATAACACTAATTTCTGATCACGCCATTATCAGAACAGATATCATCATCCGTTTTAGTGTTATATTTGTCTCATTTAGAATTAATACACAAATAATATCTATCCCAACAGTTAGGAGAATTAACTCAATTATGTAACAATAAAACGAGTGACTTTTATTAACTTACTATTATTTGGTTTGTGTTGCAAAGGCCACGTGTGTGTGTGAGAGTAGAAAAGAAAACTAAGTTTGAGCCGCATTGAGGCATTCTTTAGTGGTCAAATTCTAGGGCGTCGCTAACTTGATATTCTGTGAGGTAACATGATATTCGCATGTGTGTGTGTGTGTGTGTGTGTTAGTGAGTAAAAAAAAACTAAGTTTGAACCACATCGGGGCATTCTTTAGTAGTCAAATTTTAGGACGTCGCTGGAAAATCTGTTTGGTTGACATAGCCTCATATAGAGATACTTCGACGCATCAAACATAACATGCGCCCATTCAATTAACGATGAGAATGATATTTCAAACTGAAGCCTGACATACCGACCGATAGACAAAGCCTTGCATACAGATACTAGGAAGCATTCTATAAAAAATGTACAAAAGATTTCTGGAAGAAATATGTATAACAAAAGTACCCCCCCCCCCAAAAAAAAAGAAAAGACATGAAACCATATTTGCGTTATTATCTTCTATTTTCATTTTCTCATTTGTCCGTGACACAAGACACAATACGCCAGGAAAGAGATTTACCGATTTTTAGGACGATCTTTGAGATTAACAGGAATGGTGACACTCGAAATGCCAACGCTAAAGTTAATAGTTTTGGCGCCCTGGGAGACAAAAGACTCGCCTAATAATTATTTTTCCATCAACCAGGAACTATTGGTATAAGATTTATAAATTCATATTGTAACATTCGGCCTTATCAGTCAAGCTCTTCTTACGCCAACGGCGTTTGGGCAATCTGATCATCAAACGACGCTCTGTAGATTGATGACCTTGTGTCAGGCTTAGTTTGAGCCCATTACGGTTGTTTGTACAATTTTACGAACAAAGTGAGATAGAAATTTAAAATCATCTCGGCGACTGGAGGTCCAAGAGTACGGCTGGATACAAGAAACAAGAATGCTGGTACCGTATGTCCAGCCAGCACTTTAACTTAAGCGGAGATTCTTAAGATGTGTCTATTAAATAAAAGGGTTTCACGCTTAAAATGCTATTTTGAAGCATGACAAACCGACGGATAAATCGGCAAACTGACCAACGGAAAGGCTATTTCAAACTTAAGCGTGGAAGACTAAGAGAAAGTTCATTCCAAACTTAAGCAGTCGGTCGGTTGTGTGGGGACTTTTATGTCCAAAGGAGCATCCAAAAATTAAATAACTATTAGTTTCCGGACATTAATCGGAATGACCTATGTTTTTGTTACGGTTCATTAGTCCATTGGTCGTCTAAATTTATCAAAATCTGTTTATTAGTATTACGCAAAATATTTCATGAAGTTATATGATCATAAATACAGAGAAGTTACTGGGCCAGATTTTTCGGTAGAACAAAGATTTATCTCCACGAAACTTAAATACTCTAAAATGGCCAATTTCTTTTACAAAAATCTAAAAGAAAAAATTCAATCCTTGCACGAAAGAAAACAGTAATTATGGTCGAGAATAAGCGCTGAAAGCTGAATTGGGAGCGATAGCTTTTGAAGAAAAAGGAACAACAACCGTGTATATTTATTGAACAATTTTGCTTAGGAAAATAATAAAGAATGATATACAAAGAGTAAAAGGTAGATATAAAAAAATGAGCGTTTGCGAATACGTGCATTCGCGTGAAATTATCTTTTGTGAAGAGTGTTGTATTAATAGCTATACGCGCTTAGGGCCCACTAGTTGCTGACTCTTTCTGTTGTAGGAGGATTGGCTTTATCGTAAATCATCCAACCGTTAACCGACGTAGATTTTAATAGTGAAAATAGAATACGAGCCTATAGCGTTTGGGTTCGTACCGACTGGCTCATGTGACCCCTAAAGGAGCAGTGATAGGGTATAACCTTTTGATCAATCCTGAAAGTAACAAGGGAAGACAACAACACTAACCAATCAATGCATGTCTTATGAATTCTAATTGTCGGTTTCTCACGCTTAAATTCCAAATAACATTTCTGTCGGTCTGTAACACTTCAGTTTTAAATATAAATTATTTAGGTCATCCTAATTATAAATCTTGATCTTCCTAAATAAACGCATGTGTCGGTACTATTCGACTTGGTCAGTGTTCAGGAGTGATGTAAGAAAATTACAGGCTATTTAGACTACAAATGCATGATGTTCATAAATAAATGTAAGTAGTGTTATTATTAGACGGGGTTAGTTTTGAGGAGAGATGTTTACAGATGCTAAGATATTTGGGCCATCAGTAACTATAAAAAGTCTTTCATGAATTAATGCTTTCTTTTCTATTTTTGTTTTCTACATTATAAAAGAAAGATCGCCAAAAATTCTATTGCCTGTTTGTTTTGTTTTATTGTAACATTCCAATTTGCTTAATTTTGTGCTTCCATAAAATATACAAAGTTTGACCACACCTACTAATTTATACGTGTCTTATAAATTGTAATAGTCGACCAGTTATGCTTAAATTAGAAATTTTGTCGGTCTGTGACACTTCAGTTTGAAATCGTATTGTTGTCGATCTGTGACACTTCAGTTTAAAAAAAAAGATGTGCGTCGGTCTGTGAGAGTTAATTTTGAAATATTATTTTTGTCTTTCTTAGACAATTCGGTTGTAAGTAGTATTTTAGCCCATCTGTGGCAGTACAGTTTGAAATAGGATGTTCGTCGCTCTGTGAAACTTTAGTTTGAAATAGGATTTTCGTCCGTCTGTGACACTTTAGTTTGAAATAGGATTTTCGTCCGTCTGTGACACTTTAGTCTAAAATAGTATTTTTGTTTGACTGTGACACTTCAATTTGAAATAAAATATTTGTCGGTCCGTGATACTTCAGATTAAAATAGCATTTTAGCCTGTCTGTGAGACTCCAGTTTGAAATAGTATTTTGTCTGTCTGTGACACTTCAATTTGAAATCAAATATTTGTCTACTTGATACTTCAGATTAAAATAATATTTTAGTTCGTCTGTAACACTCCAGTTTGAAATAGGATTTTCGTCCGTCTGTGACACTTTAGTTCGAAATAGTATTTTTGTCTGTCTGTGACACTTCAATTTGAAATCAAATATTTGTCTACTTGATACTTCAGATTAAAATAATATTTTAGTTCGTCTGTGACACTCCAGTTTGAAATAGGATTTTTTTCGATTTGGTATATTTAAGTTTGAAACAGAATTTTCGTCGGTCCGTGACACTTCAGTTTGTAATAAGATTGTTAGATGCGTCTCCGCACCTTGATAAGCGGCCCTGTCCGTCAATGGATCTTACACGCTCGTGTGAAATAATACATTCATCGTTAACCGCGTAGATTTAATGGACGTAACATAACCGTGCTTGTCTTGACCTAACAAGCTTATCGCCGCTCAAGGAACTTTATGGAAATCCCCGAGTGTACGATCCGCTTGTTTGCAGCCTAATAAAGTTAAAACAAATTTGATCCATTTCACTTAATTACAGACACGCAAAAACAAGCATAAAATAAAATGAAAATAAAAGTCTCGGCTCAGCCGTTACCGAAGTCGTCGTGGATTTCTTAATCAAATAAACCTACAAGATGTATTCTTCGTTTAGAAATACCGTCCTTTATTCACTTAATGAACTAGCGACTAATTACTTTTGCCAATCCAAAAATTTATTCTGTCATCCTCTCAAAGAAAGAATTGTTCAGCGTCTAATTTATTGCGGGACAAAATAGTTTTTTTCCCTCAAAATTACTAAAAGTAACACCTGGGGTGTTGAACATCCAATAATTTTCACTTGTAGACCTACTAGCTCTTCTCGTGCGTTTTTTTGTAAAGTTATTTTTTTTCAAGTGGTATCTACAACTTATTTACTTTTATCTAAGTAACCTAAAGTTCGAATTAGATTCGAAAGACACTCAAATTTTATTGGTTGCATTGTTTGACCAATCAGAAAGCTTAATTTAGGCCAACAATAAAAAAAGACAATGAATGAAATTGAATTTTCCTTTCTACGTTTCTTTTTTTTTTTTTTTAACTTTTCTTGTTATATGTATATACTTCCACCACATTTACAACTCCGTATTAGAGTATAAAAAGATTTAGGCACTCATTTTCTGATTGGATTGTTAGTTGACCAATCATGGGGCTTGATTTTATAAAAAAAAGAACTATTTGTGATGTTGATCATATTGGCTTCGGGTTTTTATAACGAAGGATCACCGAAGGAAATACAATCGTGTTAATAGTACAAGTGTCGACACGATCTGAACTCTGATTGGTTGTTTATTTGCCTATAATCATTTGCAACTAATCCAATTCCTCCCCAATTTCGAAATGTTGTTCGAGGTATAACGACTAACAGGTTTTCTCTCTCTATCAATTGACATCCCTCGATGAGATTAATCTGAGTCGAAGTCACGTTTCAGCTGTAGTTCTGATAGTCCAATAATAAAAGAAACTATATTCCAATAATGTTTGCTGATAATTGAAAAGCGATGATTGTTGTTTGCAATCAAGGTCAATAATTATATTATTTCCGTTTTGCTTTTTTCTGCATTTTTAATTCAACATCGTTCAAGATACAAAATGAGTGTTGATTGGTCAATTCTATTTCTATCAATCTATCAAAATAATTCCCCGTTGCAACTACACGTATTCATTTATAAAAATCAGACTTTTCTTTTGTTACGGAAGCCTTTAACAGCTACTTTAAATGTGTTGGCTGAGTCTTTTTATCTGATCGTTGTTTTAAATAGAAAGTGAAAGACAATGCAGCATAGTTAATCTATTATATATTAATATATATATCATACAAACAACGCATGAGAGTTTTTTAAATTATAAAACGAGTTTAGGGAAAACTATAATCAAAAATGGAAGGCAATATAACACTAAATAATGAATGATTAAATAAAACATATAAGAACGCATTTATGTTTCTCCCTTATATTCAAAATAAATGAATAAATAAATGAATATTTCATTTAAATTCACGATGTGTTGATTTTCAAAATATTTCACTTAAATACATTTTCATGAGTGCATCAAAGATGTTCTCAATTTTCTTATTCAAGACTATATATTTTCAGTCTCTTAAATATAAACACAAAGTCAATTCCACATTTTCAAAGCGTTAAAAAACAAACAAACAAACAAACAAACAACACTTTACTTTTTTCCTGTATACTCAAAGACGAACAAAACAATAACACGATTTTTCTGGCCATGCAAATTTCTTTTTACCCACCCAGTATTTTATTGGCTGATGCCAGAACACATCCCATGCTAGAACCTCTTCCCGCCTACCTCTTTAAAAATCTATTCCTACCCTCTTGTTATTCTGTGTCATTCCTGTAATCAGTCTCTTTTTCATATTAGCTCTTTTTTCTGATTTGCCCCTCATGCACTCCTCCCCCTTCTGACTCTAACTCCTCAAATTTATTTTGCCTTGCATCCTTGTACTCTACAGTGAAAACCAGATCTCACTCTGAAAAAGTCATTTTGTGAATAAAGTGGAAATTTTATTCATGCACATGAGTTTGATTTGATTTGCTTTTGTGTTTTTGCGATTTGTCGTTTTTTCTATATATTTTATCAACATAGCTCTATTTATATAAGGTTAGGTATGTGTATATGTTTATATATTTGTGTGTACATAATTAGCTCCTAACCTAATTAACCGATCATTATAAATTGTGTAACACACATTCTACGCGTGATGGTCGTTATGTGTGCTATATTTAGTCTATTTAGTTTCATGCAAAAGGGGTAAAATGGGATGAAAACCCTTTGTGAAAATTCAGATATTTTTGATTGTTGTGAATGTTTAACAATAGGTGTCAGACATTAATTAATAATTAACTTCCATATTTCAGTTTCTCCGGCGTATTTTAAAGGGTGTTAGGAAGGCATAATAATGCACTACTTTCTATTTGAAAATTCAAATATATCAGATCATGCATTTATTAAACAAGATCCCTGAATTCCAATTGCGTATGAAGATCCCTTTAGTTTAAGTCTTACATTTTAGACATTTTCTAGAATCAAAATTATCGAATCGATTTTTGTAAAAATTAGAATAAGGATTCTAGACATAAAGTTTAGCATTGTATCTTGATTTTAATCTTCGTAAGAGGACATAAAACTTATCTAAGACTGTTACGAGAAATAAAACGGCGGAATTAAAACGATTGGTAATAAATTAAATTTAATTGTTTGTGGTTTTTTTTATAAACAATTTTGGAGTCCAGACCAATTTTATTTAATTGCATTTTATTCATGATTTAAAGATTAAAAAAAAAATAAAAAAATAATAATAATACTAATACTACTACTAACAACAACAACAACAACAACAACAACAACAACAACAACAACAACAACAACAGAATCATCATCATCATCATCATCATCATCATCATCATCATCATCATCATCATCATCATCATCATCATCATCATCATCATCATCATCATCATCATCATCATCATCATCATCATCATCATCATCATCATCATCATCATCATCATCATCATCATCATCATCATCATCATCATCATCATCATCATCATCATCATCATCATCATCATCATCATCATCATCATCATCATCATCATCATCATCATCATCATCATCATCATCATCATCATCATCATCATCATCATCATCATCATCATCATCATCATCATCATCATCATCATCATCATCATCATCATCATCATCATCATCATCATCATCATCATCATCATCATCATCATCATCATCATCATCATCATCATCATCATCATCATCATCATCATCATCATCATCATCATCATCATCATCATCATCATCATCATCATCATCATCATCATCATCATCATCATCATCATCATCATCATCATCATCATCATCATCATCATCATCATCATCATCATCATCATCATCATCATCATCATCATCATCATCATCATCATCATCATCATCATCATCATCATCATCATCATCATCATCATCATCATCATCATCATCATCATCATCATCATCATCATCATCATCATCATCATCATCATCATCATCATCATCATCATCATCATCATCATCATCATCATCATCATCATCATCATCATCATCATCATCATCATCATCATCATCATCATCATCATCATCATCATCATCATCATCATCATCATCATCATCATCATCATCATCATCATCATCATCATCATCATCATCATCATCATCATCATCATCATCATCATCATCATCATCATCATCATCATCATCATCATCATCATCATCATCATCATCATCATCATCATCATCATCATCATCATCATCATCATCATCATCATCATCATCATCATCATCATCATCATCATCATCATCATCATCATCATCATCATCATCATCATCATCATCATCATCATCATCATCATCATCATCATCATCATCATCATCATCATCATCATCATCATCATCATCATCATCATCATCATCATCATCATCATCATCATCATCATCATCATCATCATCATCATCATCATCATCATCATCATCATCATCATCATCATCATCATCATCATCATCATCATCATCATCATCATCATCATCATCATCATCATCATCATCATCATCATCATCATCATCATCATCATCATCATCATCATCATCATCATCATCATCATCATCATCATCATCATCATCATCATCATCATCATCATCATCATCATCATCATCATCATCATCATCATCATCATCATCATCATCATCATCATCATCATCATCATCATCATCATCATCATCATCATCATCATCATCATCATCATCATCATCATCATCATCATCATCATCATCATCATCATCATCATCATCATCATCATCATCATCATCATCATCATCATCATCATCATCATCATCATCATCATCATCATCATCATCATCATCATCATCATCATCATCATCATCATCATCATCGGGAAACTGAAGAAGAAGCAGAAATTAATCGAAAAACGCTCAAGACAACCCTAAGGAAAATGTCAAACTAGAAAGCGCCAGGCCACGATGGATTACACACGTATTGGTTTTTAAAAAAAATCAGTGCCCTATCTGAAAGACTAAGGCTAAAAATGAGAGGATGTATCCACAAAACAGATGTACCAGAATGGATGACCAAAGGAAGGACAACACTAATACAAAAAGATGCTCAAGAAACTACAGACGAAAACCTGTTTACCAACATTGTAGAAAATCCTAACGGCACAACTGAGAAAAAAAAACCTACAATCCCTGCATAATTGTGGACTGCTCCCCGAGGAACAAAAAATGATGCTCGAAAGGGAATAGAGGAACGCATGATCTGCTATACATAGATCAAAAGATCCTGAAGGAGGTTAAAAGCAGAAAAAAGAACATAGCCATGGCATAAATTGACGACAAGAAAGCCTACGACAGAATCTCTCAATCATGGACAATTGAATCCTATCGAGTATTTTGTACATTTTAAAATGTACAAAATACTCGATAGGATTATAATCTCATTAAATAAGCAATGTGAACATGGAGACAAAAACTGACAGATGGAGGACAACATTTGACTGAGATAAAGATACAGAGATGCATTTTCCAAGGAGACTCCCTACTACTACTACTACTACTACTACTACTACTACTACTATTTATCAGTCATGATGCCACTCAACTACAAACCAGGTAATGTGATGCTGGATACAAATTTACAGAGACAAAACAAAGAATAAACCACCTCATATACATGGACGACGAAAAGCAAAAAAAAAAAACTAGAACAGCTGATAAATAAGACCAGCATCTCTAGCCAGGACATTCAAATGGAATTAGGAATGGAAAAGTGTGCACTACTAGAGATGAATAGGGGAAACCTGTAGAAAACAGAGGGCATGGAACTGCCCAACCAAGAGCAGATGAGGGCGCTAGGCGAACAGGATAGCTATAAATAATTAGGAGTTCTGGATGCAGACACTATTAAATCTACAGAAATGAAAGAGAAAATTAAAAAAGAATACTTGAGAAGAACAAGGAAACTATTAGAAACTAAATTATGTAGCAGAAACCTTGTAATAGGAATAAACACTTCGAGATTATCAGTAATAAGATACTCTGGACCATTCATAGGCTGGACTAATAAACTCAGGCACCTTGGCCAGAAGACTAGAAAATTAATGCCCATGCACAATGCACTACACCCAAAAGACGATACTAAATAGAGGATTAGTAAGTATAGAAGACTGTGTTGATGATACAAAAAAAGAGCTGGAGAAATACATAACTCAGAACACAAAGAGGCTGATCACCGCAACAAAAGACACTGTCACAATGAACAACGCAGGAAGCACAGAAACAAGAAACAAAACGACAAGAAAAAAAGTGGGAAGAAAAACAGCTGTATCGATGTTTTCTAAGAATGACCAGAGAAGAGACCAAGCAACATTCCTGGGCATGGCTAAGAAAAGAACACTTGAACAGAGAAACGGAATCTCTACTGACAGCTGCACAGAACAATGCGATTAGAACTAACTACATTAAATCTAAAATCGATAAACCGCAGGAAAACAGTAACTGAACATTGTGTGGACAAAGAGACGAAACAATAAATCACATAAGTGAATGCAGAAAACTAACCCCAAAAGAATACAAGAAGAAACACGACTAAGTTGGGAAAGCAGTACACTGAGAACTATGCAGACGACTGCATTTCAAACACACGGACAAATAGTACACACATAAACCAGAAACAGTACTGGAAAATGAAAATCACAAAATCTTCTAGGACGTGGAGGTGCAAACAGATAAACTCATACAAGTAAAAAGACCGGATGTCATAATAGTCAATAAGAACAAAAATCCTGCTAAATTGTTGATTTTGTCCTTTTAGCAGACTACAGAATGAAGATGAAGGGAACTGAAAAAAACAAAGCAAATATACATAACTTGCCAGAGAACTGAAACGGATATAGAGTATGAAGAAAGTCAATATAATACCAATAGTCGTAGTAGCACTAGGAACAGTTCCAAAAAAAACCGAGAAAAGACTGGGAGAAATTTGAATCAAAGGGATCACTGAGACCATACAAAGGACGGTAAGGAAAATCTTCAAATGCAGAAACCAGCCCGCATAAGCTATGAATGGTAACCAGTCACATGGAAGTTATAATAGGAAGAAAAAAACACAGAATGAACACCACCGCACGAAACAAGGAACAGAAACTGCAAGTAATATCATAAGCTGCACCCCATCCACAAAAGGAGTGATGGCACCGACCTCGGCTGACAACCCACAAAATAGTCGTAGAGGATCAAGAAGGATGGGAAGACCAAGGAGGGACAGCACTAACCAGACCTCCACTGGAAGAGTGCGGAGTGTGCTGGGATTTTGGGGAGGTTTATTGCCACCTAATGATCGTTGCCAGTGAGAAATCAATGGTAGGCAGCTGTTGCGATACCACAAGTTCATTTGCGGTGGTGATTGAAAAGAGGTGGAAAATACTGAAAATCTGGGGAGGCTTGTTGTCACTCAGACTCAAGGGAACGAACACTACTGGTTGTTGTCGGTGAGCAATCATTGACGATGACTTGTGTTATAACTCCTAGTGAGCAGAAATAATTATAATAATAATAATAATAATAATAATAATTATGATGATGATGATGATGATGATGATAATAATTATAATAATGATAATAATAATGATGATGATGATGATGATGATGATGATGATTATAATAATGATGATGATAATGATGATGATGATGATGATAATAATGATGATGATGATGATGATGATGATGATGATGATGATGATGATAATTATAATAATGATGATGATAATAATGATGATGATGATGATAATAATAATAATAATAATAATAATAATAATAATAATAATAATAATAATAATAATAATGATGATGATGACGGCCAGTGTGAGAACTCCTAGTGAGCAAACATAATAATAATTATAATAATAGAGATTGTCATATTAGTTTCAGCGCTAGGCAACACCGGAGCTATCAGCTCTTAACCTATAATCGTTTACGTGTATCCACCTCTTCTGAACGCCATACCAGTCTAATAATAGTTAAACCAACAATGACAAGGGTATATAAGTATACTTACAATGTAATATACTAATCTTTTTATTCGTTCATTTTCGTACAGTTTTTCTATTCCTTCCTTCTTTTGCTACTGGCTATTTTTTGTCACTCAAATTTCTTCCTCTGTTGTAATATCTAACACATTTATAGATGCATGATTACGTCATTTATTTAAATTTATTTTTATATACGTCTATATCCCCATTGTAACTGCTGGTTTTATATTGTTAGACAGGACTATAGCTCAGCAGAGACAATCGAAACCATTTGAAACTATAAACGTCTGTATTCATGAGTAAATTCTCGTAGAGGTATTATTAGATTGGGATAGATTTAAGGAGAGATAGAGAAACACATAGCGTATTTGTTTCATCGATAACTATGAGTGTTTGTTTTCATGAATGAATGACTCTTTTTATTAAACTTATAAGTTTTTAAATTATTTTCTAATTTTCTCCTCCTCTTTACTTACCCTTCTCTCAACTCCTCTCTTATGCACCTCCCACCACTACTCGCCTCGCACTCTTACCTGCCTTATATCTCCTATTCTAATGTACCCAACCAACTGCATATAACCGTTATATCCTCCTCCCGCTCTTAATGCCTTTCACTCCCCATCGGTTTTTCTTCCACACTTCATTGTATAAAATGTCTAGTTCTACTTAATAAAGCTCATTTTAACAAAGGAATATGGTCAAACAAATCTACCGAAATATCTTGGTCAAGCTTTTATGATACGTTTATTTTCTTATTTCTACTTACATGTTGGTTTGCTTATCCACTATTCCATAAAGTAATTTTCCATGTTATTAAACTAGCATACAGTTCAAGAGAGACGGAACAGAGTATACTCAATTTGGGTAATTCGTGACTATAAAACTCTGATTTTTCTAAATATATACTTGTACGAAGATTAGTAAACTAGTCTACTGTTCCCGGTTCTGATAAAGGGATTTAACTTTTGGCTTGATCCAAAAGCTGAAGTCGCTACAGAATGTATTTCACGGTCAAGAGAGAGGACAATGTTAGTTTTTGCAGTTTTTTTTTTGCAAGGTGTCGCCGTTTTCCTATATACAACCCATGGTATTCCAAAATGGCCACTTACCTGGCTCAACGTCGCTTAACTTCGGTGATCTCACGAGAGTCGGTATGTCGACGTGATTAGGATCTACCCCTTATGAGAGATAGATAAAAATATATGTTATGGGGCCATTTGTAACTATACATCATGATTCTTTTTTATTAAAGCAATCCATGCAGCCATACCATTCGACTGGGTTAGAAGAACATTACAGCCTACTTGGGTTATAAAAGCCTGGTTTTCATGAATAAATGCCATTAGTGTTATTATTAGACGGGGATAGTGTCCAGGAGAGATGGTGAAAGATGCAAGGATATTTGAGCTATCGATAACTATAAATGTCTTTCAAAAGCAAATGTTTTTGTTTATTGCTTTCTTTTTCCATTTTTGTTTTGCACATTCTAAACGAAAGATCGCAAACAAATCTTATTGCCTGTTTATTTTGTTCAGTCGCAAAATTCGATTTGGTTATTTTTGTGATTCCATACAATGTACCAAGTGTGACCTCTGAAATTGCTTGTAATGTCTCCTAAGTTCTTTTTGGATAATAAAACAGACACAATTAAATATTTCACAGATATCTCCATTGTCAGTGATTCTTCAAAGATACAAATTATCGAATTTATTCAAGTATTGTTTGGAGAAAATATAGGACGTTCAATACGACTTATTCCGTCGGGGACGCATATTTTATTTTATTAGCCCCCCCCCCCCCCATCCCACGGTAAACACTACGATAATATAACCCCTTTCATGTGGCATATATATTTATATAATAAAACCAACTTATCACAAATGGAACCGAGCCGAAACGAGAGAGTAACATTTACATATACAAACGCTCAATATCCTCTTAGGCAGAGGTTTATAAAAATAATGATAAAAACGATCTTGGCCTTTTGGCTAAGATCAAAGTGTAGTATCTGTTCCGATGGATACTGCACCCCATAGACTGGTATTGTCTTGACCTTCGGGGCTTGATTTACGCCGGTCTATAGGTCTGTCCTGTGCAGTTCTAGGAGGTCCACCCTCCCAGGCTTCGCCTCCCCTCTTTGGGGAGGAGTAAGTTTATTGCTTACTGCCTGAGGCGCCCCTACCAGGGAATGCCGACGGGGCTGCTCAGGCAATTTTTAAACCCCACTTTCCCGACCTGACCTTGGGTCACATCTTACTTGTGGGAGTAAGATAAAAACTGGCCTTGTTCCTAACTCCTGGAGAGGAGTAAATCAATACTCATCGAAATACAGCTGTTTAAACGGTTCAATACTCATCAAATTGGCTAGACGTATCGAGTCCATCCATCCCGAACATAAGGCGTTAATCACTACTTATCATGCGATTCCGACACTCTAACTTGCTACTGTGGTAGACGAAATATATCGCTTTTAAATGAATTTTATTTCATTTGTCTACATTTCAACGATAGGATGAAACTTATACGTATGTAGATAATATTTAAATATTTATTATTAAAATAATTATTTTTATCCGGTCCTCACCTGGGCGCTTTAATGAGTAAACAAAAGAAGCTGTCAAAAGCCATAATGCATGTTCTTTACCGTGTAACACTGTCATGACGGTCGACTATAGCTGTCCATTTCTCTTGACATAAGTAGGATGCAATTCGCATCTCGTCTGTTAGCCTCATTGGTTAGCGCGCTCGGAATCGGAGTTAAATATGACTCTTATTCTGGGGTTCGAATCGTGCGACTGGCGTGAAGTGTTATTCGCACGCTAATGATTCCGCAAGGGTGAAAAGTATATGTATATAGATGATATTTAAACATTTATTATCAAAATAATTATATGTATATATATTTAGTCATCCATAGCCAGACGTTTTTATATATGACGATTCATCACTATGGCTAAACGTAGCGAACACATCAACCTCGAGATTTGACCTCCAAACATATAAGCTTTTTGGTTTATTATTATATAGATTATATCGTTAAATATCCACATAACTTAGTTTTTTTTTTACCGACAGATACGTGTTTATCTTTCTTTTATGCAGATTATTTATAATAAAGAAATTGATTTAAATCATTAATGCTTACATTTCTTGTCGTTTACTCTTATCATAAAAGACGAAAAGGAATATAAGAAAATTATATCGCACAACGTGGTCAGAAGGTCATGCAGTCCCTACAAAAACATAACAAATAGAACAAATAACACAGCAATACAAAACACATGTTTCGGTTCATTTTATTCATTAAAGTAAAGCAAACAACACACAAGCTATATAACAATAAACGAACAACTAATGCAGTAATAGAAAAGAACGTGTAATTGATTCAGTTTATTTACTTTCATTGACACTGTCACGCATTGAGATGATCTGCATTGAAGAACACCATAATTCCCGCGGCATAAAATGATCCCACATTGTTTTTGCGATATTGTACAAAGCTGTGCTTTCGTGATTGTTACTATTTAAATAAATGGATCTTAGAATAAGTAAACAAACGCATGCTAACATTTTATTACAAGACTTTTACATTGTTGTTTGTTTACGAGGGGAATAGAACGTTATTATTTAAGACAAAGCTACTTTACTTCAATAATTACAAGAAACCTCTTCAACCACCGATTGTCATGGCAAATAACACCCTACCCGAGAGTTCATCATTCAAACTCCTCGACCTAACTTTCACAGATAACATGAATTGGAATCAATACATTGAAGACATTGCCAACGCTGAAGCAAAGAAGGTGGGCTTTCTCTATCGTGCTAGTAAGCTTCTCACAGCTGACATTATCCTATATCTCTACAAAGCTACCATCCTCCCATGCATGTCCAAAAAAGAGTCGCCTACCTAATAGGTCCCTCACTATCCACCAAGCTCCAGCCCCTGCTCCATCGCCGCAATGTTGCTTCCTTGCGCCTGTTTTACAAGTACTTCAATGGATTGTGCTCTGATGAGCTTGCTGCTCCGGTGTCCCCCCCCCCACGACGTAAATTCACTAAACCAACCGACGATCTGCTAAATCCCATCCATTCATTGTGGATGGCCTCCAGATGCCGAAGAGCTTTCTACTCCAAAAGCTCTTTTCCTCGTGCTGCTGGACTCTGGAACACCCTCCATGCTCCCTGTTTTCCTGACGGTACCGACATACAGAAATTTAAAAATAATGTAAACAGACATCTTGCTGCGCAGCTCTTAATTTATATTGACCCCCTAAAAAAAAAACTTTCACCCTTTTTCTCAGTAGCCCCATTACGTCTACAGTGGCGGCCTGCCTTGTTTGGGGTGAACTATGTTTTAAAAAAAAATATATCTTGCAGTCCCGGATTGATTAAATATCCGCAACAATTAAATCCGAATTTCAGACTCATAAAAAGCGGACGACACTAATAATCAGTCATGAGTTGAAATTACGGTTCGTTGGTTTTATGAGTCTCTTTAAACTCTTTTCTACCGTCCAAGTGAACTTAAAAAACATTAAATGTATATATATATATATATATATATATATATATATATAACATGAAAATCTAAGAGGCTCTTTGGGACTGCTGGCATCTGACCATTATGGCGTCTTCCATCTCCGGGGAAGAATTAAAACAAATCTTGGCTCTTTTCCCGCGTCAACCACCTCCTCTTTATTGTCGAGTGGATTTCATTTCGAGTAGCTTTTCAACTTGAATCCCACGACAGACGTCTCCGTTAAATAACACATAGATTTGCGCCATTTTTCGGAGGGGGCCTTTATTTATTGTCTAATATCCGAGGCAAAAAAAAACGGAGAAAACAGTTTAAACATTGAATGAACGCTGCAGCAAAGGGGTACTAATTTGTCGGAATCTGAAAAGCAACAATTCCCAAAGAGAGTGGTATCGCCTCTCTTTTCCGAGAGGAGAGGGAGCAGGAGAAACATCCAAGGATGAGTTTGGACAAATCTGGTTGCATGGAGACACAAGCCTGCACAATCTAATATCACTTAAATAACATGTATGGATTAGCAGAGATACAATTAGGGAGCGTGTCTGGCATAACATATACCAACGCGGGCAATACAATCGGAGAAGCGAATAAAAATATCATAAGTGTACAATTTCACACTATAATATTCTTTCATTTTTATTTCACTCATACCTTTCATTGTTCTTTCTACTCATATGTATTTGCTTTATCGTTTTTATATATATATATATATATATATATATATATATATATATATATATATATATATATATATATAAATTATTTATTGCCTACATACATTATTTATTACCTACATACATCGATGCTTCATCCTTACGCAATCTTCAGTGTAGGGAGTTAATTCCCGACGGTCGGCGGGCGCGAACTCCGATCACAAATTGCCACTTATTCGCAGTCAAGAGTCTTACCCCCGGCCACCGTCAATTAGCTTGGCAATTAAGAGGAATTTAACTTTGTAAATGCCAAGTCGGCGGGTATTTACAACGAGCAGTGAATAATGATCAACAACAAAAAACCGTATTGGGTCTCGCAATGAAACTAGTAGTACTGCTTGTTATTAAACTCTCTTAGAAGTGCCCGGCCTTAGTAAATAGGACTATAATAATAATAATTATAATATATATATATATATATATATATATATATATATATATATATATATATATATATATCACGCATAAGTGTTGTCTGCTTTCTGTTTATTTTTTATTTTCCATGAACTTTATGCACGATAAAAAATCATTATAAATCTTATTAACTGTGGTTTCTGAAGATCAGCGTGTAATTGCGTTTAATTGTAGCATATTGGAGTTGCAAAACAATTGTAAGACCATCGTAAATTCTGCCATTGCAAAAATATGAGTAAAGACATATTTTGGTCATTGAAACTGAAATAATCATATATATATATATATATATATATATATATATATATATATATATATATATTTTCATTGCTTACTACCTAGCTCTACTTACGTATCGAGCACTGTTGAAGTAAATACTGAAAACTGATACATAAAAAATTATATCTCCTTATAATATTTTATGTGGATACATGAAGTACTAATATATATATATATATATATATATATATATACATATATATATATATAAAGTGTCAATTTAAAGTGACATCCGTCTATGGTTTAATAGCAGTTTCGGGATGAAATTCATTTTACACATATTTCTAGAAAAGTTTGAGGAAAACACAGGTAATCCATGCTGTTATAACATCTTCTCCTACTGCAGAACTTTGAAAATAGAAATCCAAGGGCAATCCAGTGAAAGCACCAGAAAAGTGGTAAATGAGCGATCAGACATTTCAAATCGTAAAATACAAAAAAGTCTAAGACAGAGGGAAAATTCAGTAACAAACCGTCTACTCTGGTTACAAGAGCCAATAATAATGTTCAAAACATTGGAGAAGATTTAAGGTTCAAGGATTATATAAAATGAAATCAAATAAAACAATGAAAAACCTTAGAATTTTGGACAATTGCCTCGACTACAGTGAAATTATTATTAGATATTTACACTCTAGAAAAAGCGATAGATATTGTAAGGGTTACAATCATCTAAAACTATTAATCAAAACATGATCATCTCACATTTTTCCAAATGATAAGGTTTTATGTATCATATTTGATTAAAATATAAATCAGTATTAAATATCTCATTGAAAATGAATCGTTTACACTAAGTATGGTTATTTAGCATTGAAGCGTTGATATGTCATTAGCATATAAATGCGAATATATATTATTATGTTCATCGTAGGTGCTGTCGACTTAGCTCCACTCCCTGACCCCCTCCCTGCAAAACATTCACAGCAAATAACTTCACTTTCTTTATCTCTGTACTAAAAACCAAGCGGAACTTCCACGAACAATTTTTTTCTCTAGAACATAAATTCTGTTGAACAAACTACAACGATACTACTTCCCAACCGACTACAGCATGGTCGTCTTCAAGACTAATGCGAACAAATACTTGTCGAGCCGTCCTCTTTGAAAATCAAGTCCTCTTAAGTAATCTTCTGCAAATTTCGTCCACTGCTTTCAATCCTCTCGTGACGGCGATCATCGTCCAATCAACAATCTTTTTAACCCTTATCCCTGAGTGGCCACAAGGCCTTGATAAGCGATGCCCCATTAGAAAATAAATAAATTATGTATGTATACTTTGTTTGTTTCTGTCTTTTTTTCTTCCTTTCATTTTACTGTGTTCTTTTTTCTACTTCTTTTATTTTCCCCTTTCTTTCTAATACCCACCATGTTGTCTTGTATACCTTCTTCTGCCTATCTCTTTTATCCTTTTTATTCTTTCTTTCATTATTATTTTATTTTTTCATTATTTATATTTTTTTTCTGTTCTTTTGGTCCGTTCTATATTTTTTTCATTTCTTTCTCTTCTTTATATTCCATCATTTTCTTTTCTTCTACTTTTTTATTTTATACATTTTCTTTATTTCTTTAATTTTCTCTGTCTCTATTCCTTTTTAATTGTTTCTTGTCTTTTTCCTTTTTATTTTTTATTCATTCCTTAATTCTGTTTTCAATTTCGTTTTATTTTATTATTTCTCTTTTTAAATCTTTAACTTTTTCTCCATTTTCTTTCTTTTTTATTATTAATTTACATTTTTTTCTTCTTTCTTTTTTTGCTTCTGTTCTTTCTACTCCATTATTATTTTTCATTTTCTACTTACCGTTTTAATTCTTCTTTTTCTACTTCGGTTCTTTATTTTCTCTTCTTTTCTTTCTGTTTTTGTTGGTTTAAATTATTTCTTTATTGTTTCCTTCCTTTTTGTAAATATACATTCCTTCATTCATTATTTCTTTTTTCCATTCCCATATACATCATTATTTTCTTTCTTTCTATTCTTACTGTCTTTATTTTTACTCTTTTCCTTTCTTTTTAATTTACAGTAATTTCTTATTTCCTTTTTCTTTTCCGTTCTCTTCACTTGCTTGCTTTTTCATTTCATTCATTGTTTCTACTGTTTTCGTTTATCTTTTTTCCTATATTTAATTTAATTTTCCATCTATCTTTTTATTCTTTCCTTATTAAAAAAATGCATCTATTCATTCAATCTTTTTTTTTATTTAACTTCCTTCTTTAACTTTCATTTTATTCCATTTCTTCTGTTTCACCTTCGTTCTTTATTTTTACTTTTTTCCTTTCTTTTCCATTGACTTATTATTTCATTTCTTTCTATTTATTATCTTCTTTCTGTTCTTTTTACTTCGTTCTTTTCCTTTCATTTCTTTTTTTCGCGTGTTTTTACTTTTTTTAAAAATTTACATTCATTCTTTCTGTTTTTCTTTCTTTCTTTTATCTTTCTCTTATCTTTCAGTTTCTGTCATTTAAATCTTTGTATTTCTTTATTTAGTTACTATGGAAACGTCCCATAAATGTCTCTCCTCTTCTTCATTTATCCTACTTTCTTCAATTTATTAAAACATTTCTCTCCTCCATATTTCCTTTCAAAATTATTTTTTAACCTTTGACATCTCGGATTTTGCGTTTTTAGTTCATCAGAAATTAATAAACAACGCAATCCCCCCAAAACTTATTTTAAAAAATACCGCTGACATTGTTTCCATTCCGACTGACGGCGGGGCGGGTGGTATCTGCTAGAAGACATTTATTCTTTTAATTTCGTCTTTTCCAAACCATTATCACTTTGGATCACCCTTTGCCTTGCATGGCCGGGTTTTAATTAAAGTCCACGGGGCGCTTATCGCGTTTTCTTATCTCGTTCTCGTTTGGAAGTCTCGTTTTTTTATTCGCGTTCTCGTTCGGTCACGAGTTCCTGTAAACAGCCACACTTTACGAACCAAAAACAAAAATGAAAACTATTTAACAAAGTAAATAAGAAAAACATAAATAACAGAAAACATTGAAAACAAATATATTTACAATAAAAAATAAGTAAAATGAACATTAAAAAACAGAGAATAAACAAACTACGAAATAAGATCAAATAAGAACGACATTTGAAAAAAAATTGTTACAAACAAAATGAAAAGAATCGTATCGAAACTACTGCTGTTAACAAATTGCTATCAAATATCCAAAACTATATGAAAGACAAAACATTAAAATAACTAGTCTAAGTTTTGCATAAAGGAAAACAAACGTACAGATCATAGAATAGAGATGGGTCCATGCTTATAATACGTCCATTCGGTTTGCGCGTTTGAACATTATGTGTGACATACCAACGAAAATTATATTTCAAACTTAATGACAGACCGACAAACATACTATTTCAAATTTAAAAGAGAAAAATCTAGATAATTTAATTTTCTATCGTATGTGTGACAGAACAATGGATATGATATTTTTAACTTATGCATGACAGACCAACCAACATACTATTTCAAACTAAAGCGTGACAAACCTACACACTTCCATTTTCAAACTTATGTGTGACAGATCAATGAAAATGCTATGTTAAACTTATGCGTGACAGATAAACAAAAATGAAATTTAAAATTTAAGCCTGACTGACAAACGATGGACAGCGCATCTGATAGATATGCTTAGACGCATCTAAAATTAAATACGTCCATTCAGTTTACGTTTCTAGTACTAAAATATTCTATTTCAATCTTAGACGTCACAGACCGACGAAACAGTACTTAAAATTAGCGTGACAAACCTACACACATGCTATTTCAAACTGATGAGTGACATAAAAACGCAATGCACTTTCAAAGAAGCGTAAGAAGATAAGACGAGACAATTCCAAACTTATGTGTGACGGACAAACGAACATGCTATTTTAAGCATGTGTAACAAACCTACAGAAATGCAATTACAAACTGATGTGTGACAGACTAACGTAATGCTATTCCAAAATAGCGTGACAAACCTATAGGAATGCTAGTGAAAAATTATGTGTGACAGACCAACACACATGGCTCTGAAAAATAGCGTGACAAACAACATAAATACAGTTAAAAACTTATGGGTGACAGACAAACAAAATGCTATTTCAAACTAGCGTTACAAACCCACATCAATGTATTTTCAAAATTATATGTGATAGGCCAATAAAATTTTTATTTTAAACTTAAGCGAGACAGACCAACTGTCATACCGAACATCTGATAGAGATGTTTATACGCATTTAAAATAAGATACGTCTACTTAACATGCGCGTTCAGCAATGATAAAGCCATTTCAAACTTATGAGTAACGGAGAACGATGGACAGAGCCTTTTTGTAAAATTTGCGGACGCCACAACATACGCTACTTACAAACCAAGCATGACAGACCGACTAAAATTATACTTCAAACTTAAACATGACAGAGCAAAAAGTAAACGTAGCTTCGTCTAAAGAGAATTTGACGCACAGAAAATAAGATACGTTTATTTAATATGGATACCGACGCATAAAGCCCCACGAAGAGATGCGTTGACATACCTAAAAAGTGTTACAAAAATTATGTATTATAAGCGTTAAATATAAATAAAAGACGCTACAAGATGTATTAGTCTAAGTTTGGCATCACTGAAAACAAAATGGCGTCGTCATAAAAAATAAAACTTAATACCGACAAACATACAAATTAAAGTAGGAAGTAATAAATATATTCATATCAAGTAATAAAGAGAGGAATAGTATAGATAGGACTAATCAACGTATATAACAGAATATGTCACAATGAGTTTATTCAATATAACAATATATATATATATATATATATATATATATATATATAAGTATTGTTTTTATGTACGTGTAAACATGAAAGATTAGTTCAAAAGTCGCTAATCTTTTATCTAATAATGAATTTGTAAAGAAAGTTCTGATAATATCGGACGATTATTGAAACGGTGAACAATGACGAGAAATGAAAGCACGAACCTGGCCATATTGTCTAATAAGTGTTTCAGGATAGGAAGAGACAAAACGATCGCGTAAGATATGGATAAGAAATAGCTAAAAGAAAGGAAAGAAAGAGGGAGAGGAAAGGGAAGCAATGAAGAAACGGAGAAAAATAGACAATCAATCACTTAAGGAATGAGTAACGATAGATAAACCCGATGAAGAAGAAGAGAAAGAAAAAGAGAAAGAAAAGGAGAAAGAAAATAAGGTTTGATTGTTTTGTTTTACGTCACATCAACACTTAATAAAACGTAGTTCAGATTTATTATTAAAAGGAAAATATCGAATTTTAGTATCATAAGATACACATATCTTCGAGAAATTTCTACTTCCAATTTAAAGGTTGTGTGCCATGCAGCAACATAAAGTTGTCACTATTTTTTTTAATGATGAGATAAATAATTTATTTATGATTGCCATTTAATGAGATCAATGTGTCTGATCCCAGCTTAGAACACAAGCAGACGATGCTACACGCATATCATGTGTTGTGCTTAGCTTGTTTCTGGCTCTCGTCTTTGAATATATATATATATATATATATATATATATATATATATATATATATATATATATGTGTGTATATATATATATATGTGTGTATATATATATATATATATATATGTATATATATATAAATAGATATACGTAGGTAAAATATAAAAAAATAATATTATATTATATATATATATATAGTATTATCTAAATTCCAATGAGAAATATTCAGTCTCTTCTCATATTATTTATTTTTGGAAATAGTAGAATTGACGATGGCTTTACAATTGTTTCACAAGGTGTAATATGCCACAGTTAAACGCAATTACACGCTGACAATGAAATGGATGCATAATGATAACAAATAAAGTCTATGAAAAAGACAGAAAGCAGACGACACTCACGCATGCCCCCCCCCTACCCACCCTCCGATAATAAGATGGTAGAATTCCAATCAAGACGCCATCTTTAATCTAACGATTAGAGAAAGGGTTTAACTGGTTATGAGAAAACCTTAGCAAGGACAAAAAAAAAGTTGAAATAGTTAATTTAATTTGAAACTGGGATGGGTTATTATTATTATTATTATTATTATTATTATTATTATTATTATTATTATTATTATTATTATTATCATTATCATTATCGTTATCATCATCATCTTTATTATTATCATCATCATCATCATCATCATCATCATCATTATTATTATTATTATGATAAGTAAAATAAAGCGTAATATAATATATGTATATATATATATATATATATATATATATATATAAACAATAATATTTTTTTTTTATAAATATTAAATATTTAAAATATACCTAGAGACATCGATGTTTCATGCTAACGCAATCTTCAGTCTAGGAACTAGTTCTCACCGGTCACCGGGCGCGAACTCCGAACACAAATCGCCACTGATTCGCAGTCGAAGATCTTACCCGGAGGCCGCTGGAAACTAATTAGTAAATAAAGGGGAATTTCAACTGTAAATAGTAGAATTACTACTATCCACCAAGTAATTGAGAGTGATCAACGAGTCGGATCATTGCATATAGCTATTTGTACTACTTGTTATTGAAGCTCCACGAAAAGTGCCCAGCCTCTGTGGGAGGGGGCTGATAAACAATAATATTTTTTTTTATAAATATTAAATATTTAAAATATACCTAGAGACATCGATGTTTCATGCTAACGCAATCTTCAGTCTAGGAACTAGTTCTCACCGGTCACCGGGCGCGAACTCCGAACACAAATCGCCACTGATTCGCAGTCGAAGATCTTACCCGGAGGCCGCTGGAAACTAATTAGTAAATAAAGGGGAATTTCAACTGTAAATAGTAGAATTACTACTATCCACCAAGTAATTGAGAGTGATCAACGAGTCGGATCATTGCATATAGCTATTTGTACTACTTGTTATTGAAGCTCCACGAAAAGTGCCCAGCCTCTGTGGGAGGGGGCTGATAAACAATAATATTTTTTTTATAAATATTAAATATTTAAAATATACCTAGAGACATCGATGTTTCATGCTAACGCAATCTTCAGTCTAGGAACTAGTTCTCACCGGTCACCGGGCGCGAACTCCGAACACAAATCGCCACTGATTCGCAGTCGAAGATCTTACCCGGAGGCCTCTGGAAACTAATTAGTAAATAAAGGGGAATTTCAACTGTAAATAGTAGAATTACTACTATCCACCAAGTAATTGAGAGTGATCAACGAGTCGAATTTTTTTAACAGAACAGTTTTACACCATTTTGATGTCCCCTTACAAAAATATAATGATACTTAACCTTATATCTAGAATCATTATTCCAATGTTGATCCAAATCCATTACATGATTTTGATTTTAGAAAATGTCTTAATCTAAAGCGATCATAAGAAGAAATTTAAATTCAAAGAATCTTTCTAAATTTATGTATATAAATAAATACGTTATAATGATAATGCTTATCCACTTTCCCCTCTTCATATATATATATATATATATATATATATATATATATATGAGGTGAGAATTCCGAGGCAGAAGCAAGGCAATGTTGAAAATGCGGAAGGTGGAATAAACAAAAATAAATTCATTTATATTTCAAAATTTAAATATAAAGACAGTAAATTGTAAAATTGGTGGGCTTACTGTTAAATATTTAAAGGTCCGGAATGGTAGAGACTTTAATCATTTCGAGAGTAACAACCTCTCTTTTTCAAAAAGAAAACAAAAGTTGGACTGGCTGTGTCAGTTAAAGAGAGCCAAGTATATATATATATATATATATATATATATATATATATATATATATATATATATATATATATATATATATATTTATGGGGTTAGTGGATAAACACGTAATAGAGCACGTAGGACGAACACATCTCTTAAACTGACTAATATCCCAGGCGGTGATCCGATCTGTGGAAGAAAAGGGCGTTTTTGAAAAATAATGCTTTTTAATACAGGAAAACGTAAAAGAAGATCCGAAGGGAGGGTTTAAGGCGTAGTGTTGAGTAAAGAAAAAGACGGGCACGAAAGTGTAGAATAATAAATAATGGTTGAGGATAGAAATAAAAAAGTCAAACAACAAAGATTATTATAAAGATCTTGTTACGAGCGACGCTGCATCACATCTCGTTGCCATCTCTGTCTCCATCTCTTATCATTTCCAAGCAATATTCTCAATGTCCTTTATACGCCACCACTCCTCTTCCTCCAGCTCCCCAAGCACAAGCTTGATTTCCACTCTCAATCGAATTTTAAGTAAATGGGCCATCATTTCGTATTGAGCCTTTTACTTGAATTGGCCGGATCAATTTTGATGCGCTGAACGCGGTGCGGCCACCTGTGACAATCTGGAACGAGCAACCAACACAGGTGTGCATTTAATTGCCTATTTCAGTTGTTCACACGCCGGCAGATACGGACACGGCCAAATAGATCATAATGCCCGTCGTTACACGATGGCATTAGTCATTTTGGCGAGTGAAGTGTAAGCGCTCTGTATAAAGAGCGTGATCTGTGATTACTTCTCATGTGTGTGAGAAAGAGAGAGAAAGAGAGGGATGATGGATAGAGACAGAGATAGTGAGAGGAAGAGAGAGAGATGGGGGAGAGAGAGAGAGAGATGAGGGAGAACGATTTTAAACGTAAAATAAAATCCAAGAGCTGGTCAGCGGTTCTCGTCTGACACGATTGCATCTTGTTTAAGCGCAATTAGGAAGGTTCCTTGATGTCTTGTTTATATGTGCAGGTATCCGCGTACGTTAAAACGTAAATGCTTAAGTTCAAACATGGCCGTAACCAATAGTAAATTTGTACGTACAGGAGTTGGACAAAATAATGGAAACACCTTGTTAATTTTGCATCAATTTTAAAACATCTATACTAATTGAAAAACATTACTACCATGTTGTTTTCCTTTTTCATTTATGATTATTTTAGTCCTGAATAAATTGGTTAAATTTATTTCTTATTTCAGATATTTCATATAAGTATGAAAAGTTTAAATAACAGATTTAGCAGACTTCCAAAGAGGACAAAGAGCTGTGATTGTGGCCATATTGAGAGGAACTGTTTCGAAGGAAGCCTATTAAAAAGAAGCGAAAACATCCCCCTCCAAACAAAATTCTGGAAGAAAGCCGAAGCTGTCTGAAAGAGATCGTAGAGCCCTTGTAAGGATTGTAAAGAAAGAACACAAAACAGCGGTACCCAAAATTACAGTAGAACTTAACAATCATCTGGATAATTCCTTTTCCACAAAACCTGTTCGCCGAGAACTTCACAAGGCTGGGTTTCATAGGAGGGTTTCAAGATGTTTCCATTATTTTGTCCAACCCATGTATATAAATATACTGAGTCCGTTAAACATGTTTGATCTCTTTTATTACACATTCATGTTTGTATCTGCTTCGGAATTTTTAGATGAGGGTTGATAATTCGTAGAATTTGATATATTCGGACTACTGTTCTCATCTTGGGTGTTTTTTATCACAACGTTTCGGCCGATGTAACCTCCAACCTTCTTCAGGTGTACTTTGTCGAACTCGGGAAAAGTTCTGTCGAACTCTGGAATCTGGACGGAATTTCGAACGGAAACCTTTATTTAATCCACGAGGGTAGCATGCACTCGTTCCATCTGCCATGACTGGAAAGAAGTATTCCGCAAGGATATAGTACTAAGTATAATTCAGTTCTAAGTGACAGTCATCTGAAGGTTGAAGGTTCAATCCTCAGTGCGGACGATACGAAGAATTGCGAATTACTGAAGACTTCTTCCCAGTCATGGCAGATGGAACGAGAGCATGCTACCCCCGTGGATTTAATAAAGGGTTCCGTTTGAAATTCCGTCCAGATTCCCGAGTTCGACAGAACGATTCCCGAGTTCGACAAAGTACACTTGAAGAAGGTCGGAGGCTACATCGGCCGAAACGTAGTGATAAAAACACCATAGATGAGAACAGTAGTCCGAATATACCAATTTCTACGTATATTTTTATCTGTTTTAATGCATTTCTCAACATTTATAACATTTACTCGTCAGCGTGGATCTTAGCACCTTTACCAAGACGCAAAAAAGTCAACACCTTATCTAACCTGCAGTCCACGCGCTCCTACAAGCACGTTTAAATCTATAACTAACTACATTTCATCGATTTATACATTCGGACAGTCTTCATCGACTAACTAATCAATAACTCTTATCCTTCAGTAAGATTATTAACTTTAACGTATCACCAACAAAACGAACACTAATCCTGAAACTCCCCAAAAATATATTTACTCGGACCATAACTTCCGCCTCTAAAAGCTAACCCTATCAAATCTAACAAATCCCTTAAAACACTAATTGTCTGGGAATACAATCCACCGTTACCAATAGAAAAATAAGTTTTGCACAGAAATAAAATAGTGGTGTGGAAACATTTCCACCAACAGGAGCAGTAAGGAACCTCCTTTCCTTCCACTAGACAGTGGGAGACCCTTTGGCAAGGTGGAGTACCCACTTAACCCCCCGATCAGGGTACGTGAAGGCATCCCAGGCATGTGATAGATTGAGGGTTGAGCAGCCTAATGGAGTATAGAAACGAGTGAACCCTTCGTTTTGTGTTAGGCAGATGATACTGATTTTTGTACAATGGCTAAGACATCCTGCTCTGTAAGAGGTAATTGCAACCCACTATAGGTGACCTATTTGCAAAGAACATCATGGTGAAACAAAATATTCAAATAAGAATGGAGAGCCATGATCATCGATGGCTGCAAACAGACCTGATACCTGAAGAAGAAAAAGAAAACAAAATAACTCCGCCAATCCTGCGCAATAACCCGTGGCGCAACGGATAAAAGTGCTAAGTAAATCAGTTCTAAGTGACATTTTTCTTGAGGGTCAAAGTTTAATCCTAAGTACGGATGACACTAAGAATACAATTACGAACTGCTTAAAACTTCTACCCGGTCATGGCTGAAAGTACCAGAGTAAGCTACCCCAGTGAATTAAATAAACGTTTCTATTCGAAATTCCAAGATTTCCGGATTCCCGAATTCGATAAGACGCATCTGAAGAAGGTCGGAGATTACATCGGTCGAAACATCTAAGATGAGAACAGTCGTCCTAATAATCCAAATAATACAAATTATAAATCCTAATCCGAAAAATTCCGAAAATACAGGAACATTTTAGATTGAAACGCGTGTCTTTTTATCTTATTTGTTTTGTTCAGGCCCTATTCACTTGTCTCCCCACAAGAGCAGAATTAGACACAAGGTTTTTTTTTATGTGGAGAAAATCCAGCTCCCCAAAAGGGGTACTCTGGATTGAGATAAAAATTAAAATTTACTCAATCTAGAAGGATTTCTGCTTCACTGACTAAGTAAAGAAAAGATAAAGTGTAGTATCGGAACAGATACTACACTTTGCTCTGAGTAAAAAAATCGTTCTTCCGAAGATCAATAGTTCAGTACTGAATTCTTGAAATAGATTGACTCAGGCAATAGAGAGTAGAACGTAGACCTTGGGTTTACTTTCGGTAACCTCGTAACTCTCGCTTCCCTTATTTTGTCCTTTGGCCCTCACATTCCATAAGTAATGTTTCTGACAAAGGGGGAACAATTGCTGTTTATGTTGTCTGAATCTATCCATCTAACACTTATCGTTGGCTAGGTTTTGATCTTGAAGTAGTCTTTTTTATTAGCTCTTTACACCAAGTGACTTCATGCCTTTTCTGGAGCGATTTCCATTTTTAAAAATCGGTGATAGGTTCATATACGCGCACAACATCTCGATACGGCCACATTTATTCTTATTTCTTGTACCCCAACGGATTTCCGTGTCCATTATCTTAATTTCTTTCCATTGAGGGCGCATGTCTTTCCTATTCAAAATATGACAGGCTTAACTAGATTTTCTTATTATCCTTTCGTTACAGCTTTTTTGTGTGTCCTTCCATTCTGACATTGCAGAAACGACTGCATTTACACAGATATTAAGATTATTGAATTCATTAATTTTTTTTGAAAAAAAGAGCAAAGAAAATCAGAATAATTTGTGTCAATATTACGTGATAATATTACGGCATAATTACGTTGCTACACCGGTTCCCGTTAGATTACCGAAGTTAAGCGACGTTGAGCCTGGCCAGTACCAGATGGGTGACCATTTTGGAATAATAGGCGCTGTATGTGGACACCTTGCTATGGGCAAATAGCTTCGCCAATCCGCAGTGCCTAGCGTGGCGACTATAGCAAAAAAAAACTGAATGACGATCAACAATAAGGTGGTCGGAAACCAGGGAGGGTTTTCTCCTCCAGGAGCGATTAAAAACCCTGATGGTGATTATGTGAAGACTGTATCGATATGCAGTAACTTATTGAAATCAATATCACGTAAATAATTCACATCAATATTCCATGAAGAATTTGCATCAATTTCCAATGGATAATTCGCACTGATATTCAATGAATAATCAATACCATTGTCACTTGAATAATTCGCATCAAGATTTTGTGAGAGACGAGATCAAATATCCTGGAAATAATTCGCATCCATATTCCGTAAAGTGTTCGCATCAATATCCATTGAAGAATTCGCATCACTATTTTGTGCTGAACGTACGCCAATATCATGAGGAATGCGAATCAATACACAGTGATCGTGGATTTGAATTTCAGCAACTGATATATTTTGAATCTCGTCTCCACTCAAATAGAAATTGAAAATTACATACATTTTAAGCCAAATAAATATATAAATAGTAGATGAAGACATTTATTTTAAGCGTAGAGAAAGTTAGAATAAACGACATAATAAGATTATCTCCGATAAAAAAGAAAAATGTGAACGGTAAAATACTTGTTTTCGAAAACAATATAATAAAAACATCATCTGTTTCGGGAATGGCACCATTTTCTTAGATTTTAAATTGGAAAAAATGAACTCTCATCTAAAAGGACTGACATAAAAAGAACGAAATTAGTGTTAATCTTTAATACATCTATTAATTAAATAAAATATCTCTCTACATTTTAAAACATATAAAATTAATCAAGAATATAATTTGATTATAAACATAGGATTTTAAGTATATATACAACTCCGATTTCCATTGAGTTTGACATACATACTAGTAAATGAGAATGAACTACACAGCATAATTATAGTTATTTTTTAGTTACTCTTGATTCATTTTAGTGTAAATATAAAAGACAATATGACTATTAATTAAATAAAAATAATAATATGGAAACTTATTCAAAACTTTTATTCAAAGATACAAAAGGCTATAGAAAGAAGAGAATATTAAGGAGGCTGTTCAATTCCTGTCTGTTTCATGGGAAAACGTACTTCATCGGTTATTAAAATACGATTTTGAAACTCAATATGACAATTATCCATACAATTCATTCTATAAGCCATTATTTTGCTGTATATATATATATATATATATATATATATATATATATATATATATATATATATAAACATATAAACAAGCGTATACCATTTGTCAATAATGAGGGAATAAATTGTTTCGCCAGTATTTACACTAATATTCATATTAAATCGTGGAAAGTAGAAAACAAATAAGAAAAAAATAAAACGTCTTAAACTGGAAAGTATAAAAGAAGAAAAAAGAAAGAAAAAACGTATCAATCGGTATAGAAAGAAAGAAGGTACAAAAAGGGAAACGTTTTTTTAATGTAAATAGTGTGAAGGATTTCTTTCCGAATTGATTTAAGACGGCAAGGAGTTGTCTGCCTTTCTATTTTATTTCTGCTTCACACTAAACACTTGAAATGATTTCGTGTTGCAGTTTTTTAATCGATTACTGTTGTGTGACGGGACGAATTTATATATATATATATATATATATATATATATATATATATAAGTAAATATATATATAAGTAAATTTCGTGTACAACAGAATGGTAGGATTAATTTTAGAGGAAGCATTATTAAAATCAATGAAACAGACGAGTGGGGAGAAAAAAAAGAAAAAAAAAAGGAAAATTGTTAAAATTACCTTAAGGCCTTGTCGTCTGACCCTCTGAGAGGAAACGTCAGAATGGTAAATTAAAAACTAAAAGTCTCATGAGAAATGAAAAATATATATATGAGAAATATATATATATATATATATTCACACGATGGTTATAAGCAATAAATATAATATTAGTTTACATTTTAATGTTTTTTCTTTCTTTGTGGGGTATGCTACGGTTTTGTTAAATGGTAAAGTTTACAAAAATAAATAAATCATGTGCCCACGTTCCTCATCCTGTTGCCTTGTATACATATTCTATAATTCGTAATGATAAGTCTTGTCTTAAACTATTCAGTTTAAGATTTTACCAAGCTAATACATATTATTGACACTCCCACGCGTGCACCAGTCCGTTTAAAAATGTATTGCTTAATATTAACTCAACATTTGATGTAGAGCAATTCTTTTCTCTACTATTTTTTTTTGTATTTTATTTTAAAAGCATTTTAAGGGCATCTCTCTACTGATTTTCATAATTTTATATTTGGTTTGAAAGCTCGAGAGCCATTGCAAAAAATTGTCAATCCCGCAATGGAAACAAAATATATAATACACCAAATTTAACAATACCGTACTGCTAAAAATCAAGCTGGAGGGATTTAATAAACAAAACAATGAATTGCAATTGTTTTTGCTATAGTTTTCCTACAATGACATCTTATAACAGAAGTATTCGTGGACAAGCATTCCAAACAATATATATATAGGCATTTTGCCTCTTTCTTTATGTTTAAAATTTTAAAGATGCTTAAAAAAATGGACTTTCCCAAATTTTAAACCTATCAGCGACCATGCGCGATTTAAGTTCAAATTTAAAAGAGACATTTACACTGTTAAGTCCACACAACATCGGACGTCACTTCTACAAGACCAGGAAGAATTGTTACGGAAAAAAAGGTTAATACCTTTTATTTGTCTAAAGCTCTGGCGAGGCTTGTATCAAGCGAAATTATTAGATAAAAAAGTCAAGATGAAAAAAAATATATATTGTTTTGATTTTGATTTTGATAAAAATAGCTGCATCTAACACATGTTTTTTTTAAGGCATTTTGCCTCTTTCCTTATTTAAAATTTTTAAAGATGCTTAAAAAAGAAACTTTCATAAATGTATATATATATATATATATATATATATATATATATATATATATATAAAACTGTAAAAGTGAAATAGTAAACTGTATACACAGAATAAACTTTACTCTACAATGCATGAAAAAAAACCCACCAAGAGTAGGAAACAGATAAGCAAACAAAAACAGAAGTGATCAAGTGAGGTCACCACTAAATTCAAAACATTCACAAAAACGGGTTAGTCATCCTTATACAAAACTAAACGAAAGATTTAAAGTAAAGGTCAGCCGAACCTTTGTTTTAGAGAAGCACTGACACTAGCTAATGAAAACATTTACCCGTGGGAGTAAATAACAGTGAATCTGACTGGATAGCTAGCTAGACCTAACACCCCATGGATATATAAAACAGCTCAGTAACACGAATTCCATGCACTTAGCCTGACGATTCTTTACAGGGATAAAACGCAGACGCCTGTGTGTAGCTTAATTGCCATAATATATTTTTATAGCTTACTATATATATATATATAATCCCGGCTTGAGGCACTAACTTGTCTAGCCGCACTGATGAGCTGTGAAACAGCGAAACAGTCTGTATGTGGATGACTATATATATAGCCTGAAGATTACCCCCCGAGGATAAAACGCGGGAGCCTCTGTGTAGCTTGATTGCCATATATATTTTCATTGCTTACTAGCTAGCTCTACTTACGTATCGAGCACTGTTGAAGTAAATACTGAAAACTGATATATAAAAAATTATATCTCCTTACAATATTTTATGTGGATACATGAAGTACTAATATATATATATATATATATATATATATATATATATATATATATATATATATATATATAGTGGCGAATGTCATTTGGTGTTAAAGTAAACTAAAAAATAAACGATGTAAATAGTATTGGCATATATAGAGGGGTTTAACCCTCTATATTCAGAAATAAAATCATCTGAACTAAGAGATAAAAAGTTATGGCGGATTGTGACGTGAGTAGAGACGTAGTTTCTTTTACACACATACACACATACACACATACAATCTGATCTATAATAATAAGTTATACAGAACTTTTTTAATGGTTGTCAAACTTGAGGCTCTTTAGTCTGATTTAAGAATATTTTATCAAAAACGGAAAGTACTTATATTTACAGAAAAATGTCACAAATTGTTCACTTCACGAGGAAATGTTTATTAATTGTTCGGCTATTAATGTCAATTATCTTCTTAAAGCTCCGCTTTTTTATTGCAAAAAAAATCTAAATACTAACCCCTGAGAACTGACAACAAAAAAACGCAAACGCATTGATCGTTTTTTAAGACGTCGCCATTTTTTTTAGTTTTCTACCTTCACCGCTGGAGAGTTATATTCCTTATTGTTCTTGCAAATAATAATGACTATTTCGTCTCCGTTTCCAATTTTATTACTTTTCCTGTAACAATTAATGTCTTCGTTTCATTCACTTACTTCACTTATTCTTCATATATTTGTTCTGTTCCCTTTATTCGTGGACAAATGTCGCACTTTTTTAGATCTTGATTTAAGACAAAAAAACAGTTCGTTATCGCCCCGAATTTGACAAAACCTTTGTTCGCGGGCGCGATGAAGATGTTTTAATATTTACCATCTCGAATCTCCGACTCGCAAATGAAACAAGCCAAAAGGGTCAGCCATTCGAATAACTTAGAAAAGATTCAAGTAATTATGATTAAGATTTGTTTTTGTTTTGTTCGTCGTAATTGAATGAAGAGCTAAGGGTCTCTTTGTATGCTTTTTTTTTCTTTTTGACTGGCGGACCCGACTCAGTCGAGATTCCAATTCTTGGACTTATTTATCTGATTAGAACAGACAAAAGAAAAATAACGTTCAGTTGATTAAAACATTATCTATCTATCTATCTATCTATCTATCTAATCGAGATATATATATAGATAGATAGACAGATAGATATGAAGTTATTTAGATACCTATTAAGACATTGCTCTCATGGGTTGACTTCTCTGTGTGAGAAGTAACGATTTCTACTTAGCATAATAAATTACTCTTTGTATTTAATATTGAGTTCTCTCGGAGACCGGCCATGTAAACAAAAAAACACATTATAATTTCTGTTACTTTCGTGGTGTGTCAGATATGGCTTATTTATCTGAATAAGATAGAGAGAAAAAATAACGTTCAGTACATTTAAACATCATGTATGTATGTATGTATGTATGTATGTATGTATCTATCTATCTATCTATCTATCTATCTATCTATCTATCTATCTATCTAAGTTAAATACGATAGAGTTTACAGGTAACATTGCTGACTAGTGGTCGGATTTTGAACCTTAGCTTGCCACACCTATCATGTCTTGTAATGTTACGAGGAGAGAACTATATATATATATATATATATATATATATATATATATATATATATATATATATATATATAAATGTATATGTATATGTATGTGTATATATACACATATATATGTATATATATATGTCTATGTATATATATATATGTATATGTATGCATATGTATATATATATTGATATATATGTATATATATATATATATATATATATATATATATATATATATATAATCTTAATCGAAGGACTAATGGAGGACATTATGTGGGAAATTTAACATCATTTTGTTTCAAGTGTTTTTTAATATTAGTTTTGTTTATTTACATGTAAAATAAAGAGAGCAATATTGATGCTAACAAAATTCGGAACTTTTATAAAATCATTGTATATATGTATATATATATATATATATAATACATTATATACATAAGGTAATTTGAGATAAAAAATTTGAACATTGTTCCAATAATTTTAAACCAAAGCGAATTATATGGCGTACGATCGTTTCCAAGACAATTTGGAAATATTTTAGTCATTCTTAATGTTCTGAAGACTCCAAATCTTACTTCGTCAACGCCGTTTATAACATCACACACAGATTAAATTATATAGATAATCATGAACACAGAATGTTGAATGGCTGCAGAGAAGAAATCTTTTTTTATTCACGATGTCTTTCAAACTTTGATCGAAACATGATTGTATTTGCGTAGCAAATCATCATTCTATATTTACGCTTTTAAGATGAAAATTAATTTTTCAAATTTTTTCATAATTTATATTAAAGGTTATATTTGATTAAGACAGTCAAACATTAGCTCAGTTTTTACCTTCCATGAGTATTGTAATTCAGAATCTACATATATTGGATACCTGTTTCGTGAATTTCTTTAGTGGCTTTATCTGAACTCCACGTGTAACCGTGCCTGAGTATTTATCATGTTGTCTTAGTTATTAGCTGGAATCTGCCAGCTGGTTCTATTGCAAGTTCTTCTGGCCTAAAATGGTTACTTGTCTTTCATAGATAGCTATGGGGGACGTCCTACACGACCACCTACTGCTAGATTTGCATCTCACTGCGTTAACAACTGACGATTTTACCATCGATATCTCTTAATGCGTCAACTTATAAGATTAGTAATAACAGCTTGTTAACTCCTTTGTATTTAATTAGACAGATTTTCGAATTTTTACGCTGTTAATCTTGTGATAAGAACACGTTTTTATTGTGCCCATTGCTAACAAGCTGATATTTTACCAAAGAAGAATTGTTATTTGTTTAATGATAAAGCTTTTGGTCTCTGTTTACATTCGGACTCGAGCTAACTTTGACCCCGCCGTTAGGGTTAAGGTTAGGGTTAAGGTCAGGGTCAAAGTGGGGGTAAGGATAAGGGTTAGGGTAATGGTCATGGTCATGGTCATGGTCATGGCCATGGTCATGGTCATGGTCATGGTCAAAGTTAGTGTAGGTCCTAATGTAAAAAAAAGTACCAAGCCTTTTCTTCAAATTGTCTAATTATAACAGGCATAATCACGTTGAGACACCAGTTTTCGTTTGAGCACCGACGTTAAGCGAAGTTGAGCTTGGTCAGTCCCAGGTGGGTGACCATTTGGAAATAGCAAGCTCTATATATAGGGAGAACAGTGATATCTTCCTGCAAAAACGGTGTGTGTTTGTGGAGGGATAGGAATACAAAGATGTGATTGGCCAAGCATATCATGCGATAAGTTCGAGAAAAGTAATTCTGAAAAAAAGTAAGTTAATTGAAACAATTAACGAGACACGAAGCTAGCACGATGACGGGTGGCTAGCTGTATCATTTACGGCCACCTGAAAAAAGAATTAAACTATAAAATGCCATATTCGAAATATCATACATCGTTTGTGGTCATCAAAGCATCCCAATGCAGATACCAGTCTAGGAGAGAACATTGAATATTAACAGATCGACGGTAGGTAAACCCTTCTTTCGTACTTTCAGGATTTAATTAAAAAACATATGTTCATGATATTTTGTCTTAGCACGTTTTAATCAACTTCAAAAATAATCTCAAGTAATGTATGAACTTCTAGAATCTATTTTCTACCTCTTCCCACCCCAGGGGTTGGCATCGGGTAATACACGGTCTCCAGTCAAGGAATAACCCCGAAAGCCTTTTTTCCGTTTTTTTTTTCTTTTTATAAAACAAATGTTGTCTTATGTTGAATGTTTTGTTTATAATGGTAAAAAAGATAACAAAAGAGTTATTTAATCTTTCAAAGATTTGTTATTTCTTTTTTCAACTATTTCATTGTGGATTTTCGGGCTGTCAAACCGATTCCCCGGGGGTGCACATATATTTTGTCAGTATGACACTTTCTTTATAAAGCCATTTAACATGTGGGCAGAACAGACACAGGACAGGAGGACATCTTGATAAATCGATGTCAACATCTGAGCGATAAATCACTCTTTGATCTACTTTTTATCTGCACAAATTTTATCTGATCTTATCTTTCTACCGACCGGTCTTTGTGATCTCAGCACAAGATTGTTGAACTATATATATATATATATATATATATATATATATATATATATATATATATATATAGTTAGTTAGTTATGAAAATATATTTATTCAGGCTAAAATGCATGAAATTAGTTTTGCCGGCAGAACTAACTCCCTACATAAGCCTGAGGATTCACCGGGGATGAAACGTGGGCGTCTCTGTGTAGCTTAATTGTCATAAATATATTTTCATAACTTACTACCTTGCTCTACTTACGTATCGAGCACTGTTGAAGTAAATACTGAAAATGGATTCATAAAAAATTATATCTCCTTATAAAATTTTATGTGGATATATGAAATAGTTATATATATATATATATATATATATATATATATATATATATATATATATATATATATATACATATAGATAGAGAGAGAGAGAGAGCGAGAGAGAGAGAGAAGGGGGTAGACAGAGAGCGTGAGAGAGGGAGAGAAATTGATATGAATGTAAAACACGAAGAGTTCAAGATAATACAATCTCAAATTAACCCGTACAGTAACATTTTTAATATTTCGCCATTTTATCAAAAGACTTCATCCAACATTTTTAGGATCTCATCACTGAGCATCAGTTTCCTGGATAAAGTCTTAACAAACCAAAGATTTAGTGAACCCTCCCCAAAAAACTTGCGCACAGGATAGTATCTTTTGTATTCACGTGACATAAAACAATGGTCGTTTAACGCGCAATTTCATTACCGGTGAAAATAAACGCTTTTTAATACGACATTATGAAAGTGCAATGATAAACATACATTGTTTGTTTTAATACTCTGTCTTGTGGAAAAGGGTGCTGGTGGCACCAGGACTGGCATTACCTCCTCTAACCATCGAAATTGTGTTATCACTCCTTGTTCGGGGTATCACGTGATATCATGCATTGCATTCTGATATAAATACACGACAATACTATGTTCCAAATGGGACTAAGACTGAACATTCTCAACTCAACATTTGTCTTCATTAATTAATTAGTTTTAAAAACGTATTATCTGAATTCTGTGGTATTTTTCCGTATTTAAATACGATGTTTGTCGATCATCAGCGTGTTGGATAATGGCCTTGTGGAGTCGGACGTATGTTGAGTGGACGTATGTGTGGGGGATCCTTTGGTTTGGCTTGCGCGATTTAGTGCGGGTGGACCCGTACAGTTGAGTGAAAAATAAAACTGGTTCTCACAGTTGGAGTTCACAAACGTTGACAGGCCACCATTTTGATGAGACCTTTTAGGTCGGGGGTTCAAGAGAGTCAGATTGCGACGAATGCACCTGCGCATAAGGGTTCTGTGACGTCACGGGTTTTTTGTGTCGGAAACTGAGTTTTGGGAGTCTGGTTTTTGGAAGCAAGTTTAACGAACGGATTTCTTCATGTTGTCTGCAAAGGAACAGGGGAATTTATTTCCCTAAAAGTATACAGGCGCGATGAAATTCCTTCCTCCATCCTCCTCGAATGGCTAAGCTCATAATGGACTATAGAGACTTAGGAATTAACTACGATAAAAGTAGTGAATTTATCTCTCTCTTTGTTAGTAAAACGACAGAAACTTGACGCCTGAATAAAAGTAATTACATTTAGAAGAGAGAGGCTGCCTTGTTTTCGCTGTGTATGAGAATCTTTATTTACAGCCTAATACAACGATGATGATAATGAACGCGCGGCGTGTGGCGAGGATGGCGGCGATGTTCCACAGCAGTCCCGAAACGAGGGGAGAACTCAACCGCTCGACAACATCGAGACGACACCCCTCCACGACGAAGGCGAAAAGGTACGAGTAATTAAAGGACTATATAACAAGTGTATGTTGACGGTATTTCCATCCTACTTGATGCTTCGTGACAACTTTGTGTGATAGCAGCCGAGGATGTGTAGGAAATTGTAGATCTCTTTGTTGAATTCTGCCGTTGAAATTGTGCACATGTTTTGTGGGCAAGTTATCGGTCTGTAGTTGCTTGTGATCGTCCTATTCTCGTTGTCTTTTTTGAATTACCGTGTTACTTAATTTAGTCATTCGCTACGGTATGTTTGCCTCGCTATACATAATTTTATTATTATTATTATTATTATTATTATTATTATTATTATTATTATTATTATTATTATTATTATTATTATTATTATTATTATTAGTTGTACTCACTAAGAGTCATCGTCAGTAATTGCTCACCGACAACAACCCGTGGTGTTTCCTGGAGTGGAACAAGCCTCCCCAAATTTCCAGTACTTTCCACCTCTTTTCAATAACCACCACAAAGGACCTTGCGGTATCGCAACAGCTGCTTACCATTGATTTCTCGCTGGTAAGGACTATTGTCTTCTCTGGAATTTGGATGGCAATAAGCCTCCCCAAAGTCCTAGCACTCTTCCAGTGGAAGTCTGGTTTGTGCTGCCCCTCCTCGGTCTTCTCATCCTCCACACATATTATTATTATTATTATTATTATTATTATTATTATTATTATTATTATTATTATTATTATCATTATTATTATTATTATTATTATTATTATTATTATTATTATTATTATTATTATTATTAATGATAATAATATTTGCTCACAAGGAGTATTCACAAAAAATATCATCGGTGGTCGCCCATTAACAAAAACAAGTGCTTCTCCCTAAACTCTGTACTTGCTATGTGTTCGTTATTATTATTAATATTATTATTATTATTATTATTATTATTATTATTAGTAGTAGTAGTAGTAGTAGTAGTAGTAGTAGTTGTAGTAGTAGTAGTGGTAGTAATAGTAGTTGTTGTAGTAGTATTTGATTATTTGGATAATTTGTATCATCGTTCTCATCTTGGATGTTATTCTCACATGTAAACTCTGACGTTCTTCAGGTGCGTCCTGTCGAACTCAGACACATGGACACGTGGCGCAACGGATAAAGTTGTTAGGTACTACTCATTTCTAAGTGACAGTATTCCGGAGGATGAAGATTTAATCCTCACTACAGGTAGTACTTACCAAGTATAAAATAAACATTACTTAGTATTTCTACCCGGTCATGGCTGTAGGGACGAGAAATAATTGCATCCGTCGATTAAATAAAATGGTTCAGTTTTCGAGTTAGACATACAGATTCCGGAGTTGGACAAGGCGCACCTGAAGAAGGTTACGTAAGCCGGAACGTCGTGAGAATAACATCCAAGATGAGAACAGTAGTCCCGATAATTCAAATAATACAAATTATCAATCTTCATTTTTCAAATTCCGAAACACCATTACCATTATAATATATATATTTATTTATGCAGACATTTTTAGTCGACCGGAATGAAACCATGGATATTGTTTATTTTGAATTGTTCCTAAAAATTAAAAAAGATTGGTGAAAACCACAAAAAGCAGAAGGTAATTATAACAATCTAGGACTGAGATCTTTCAACTTCTGAGTATTTTTAGGAATATCTCATAATTAGTTGAAGTCAAACCTTTCTTCATAAATGCATTTTTTATTTATAGCACCTGCAAATTTGGGTGGCACGTATGACTCATTGAGTTTGGGCGATTTATTTTCTGAATACTTTGGGTATAAGAGTTTCGATAAGATTACGTCACACTCGTTATAGTGTGACCGGAAGTCGAAATCTTCAGCAGAAACATGCATTTGCAAGATCATTCGTTTCGTCTATGCCCCGATCGTAAGTGCAACTGCTTGATCCTACTTGTTGTCTACACGCTTATCTATGTGCATAAAAGCGAATACTTGTGTGTGTGTGTGTGAGTGAGTGTATATATGTGTGTATGTTTATCTGTCAATTTTATTTTTACTAACAGGTCACCGCTTATCAAGGCCCAAAGACCTCTCGAGAATAAAGGTTAATAAGTTCTTCAGGTGAACGGAGAAACATCGACGGGATTGGTAAAATCATTGATTATGTAAGAAAACGACTCAACAAGAATTTATTTACACTGGACTTAAAAACGGCAATATCGTAGTAAGCCAGGAAGCAGCCCCGTGGTACTGTGAAAGGAAAGTTCCGTTTAATTTACGGCGTTGTAGCAAGACGATTTCTTGTTGTGAATATTCTACAGAGGGTTACCATAGATTGGAGCTCAGTCGAGCACCTGTCATGAAAATAACGAACTACATGCAAAAACGAAATCTTAGTAAATACAGTCTGAAACATGGATGATTGACTCAAGTAGAGTCGAATTAGAAGGCAACAAGAATGTACACTCTTAAGACGTGTCTATTCGGTCTACACGTGTCGCGAGAAAAAAATGGTATTTCAAACTTTATCACGGTTGACCGATCAACCGACTGATTAAAGTACTGATCTTGTTATAGAAATGCATGGACGTATGTAAAAATGATATTTGAAATATAAGACATATGAAAGACGACTGACGGACAGAGCCTATTATAAATATGTGTGGGTATAGGTACGGCATATCAACCATTTTCGAGTTATTTAATGCCGAATCCGATCATTTTGGTAAACATTTTTATGCTTCAAGTTTTTTATATGTTCAAATATTTATTCAAAGTGTTTGGTTGAGTGAAAGGAGGAGGGGGTAGAGAATTATTATTTTCTTTTTTTTGGATTTTGCAGAACATGATTTAGATTTGCGAAGAGAAAAATAAACAATAAAACATCAAGATTTGGTACATTTTGGGTCAGGAAGCCAATATCTTCAGACAGCCTGATCTGGTGGCACCAAAGTGGGTATATCTAATAATTCTGTTCCGTAATTTTTTATATGATAATTGATAATTAATATATTTTTGGATTATTAGGACTACTTTTCTCATCTTGTTTGTTATTTTAACAACGTTTCAGCCGGTGTAATATCCGATTTCATTCCGAAATAAAATTCTTATTTCTTTTTTAAAGACTTGAAAATCAAACTTTAATGCAATGCCTCAATCGCTGGCGGCCATGTTGAAATTTACTATAACTCGATTTAATCGGGTCTGTTAATTCTGTGTAGTATATTTGCATTCGTCATGATACATTCCTCCCAGGCAGAAGGGGCTGACGCGGTAGCCTAGCAAAAACATACGACCAAAGGGAGGATATTTTGCTAGCCCACTTATAATATATGGACCCTTTCCTTGTGATTGTGTCTGTCTGTCCGTCAGTCAGAATTTTTTGAAACGAATATCGTAACTTCATTTAGAAATGGAAAATATTACATTAATAGTAAATATTAAATTCCCCCAAAATAAGTCGAACGTCATGGCTGAAATCGAAACAGAAACCTTTAGATCTTCACACTGATGTTTTACCAAATGGGCTATTTGCCTTTTTTGTAAGTAAATCTTAAAACATTACCTTAACAAAATAATGATAGCTTTGGCGTGACGTCATAGATTTATGATTCACGTCATGTTTCAAAACATGAATTCAAATATAAGCGATAATCAAAAAATTAATAAATTGGTAAACGGTGAAAATTATTTTAATAGGCAAAATCAATTTATTTAACTATAACTATGGATTGTGTGTAGTTTTTACACACTTATATAATTCTAGACATGTAAATAGGAACACCCGCCCGCAGCCAACGAGGGAGAAGGGGGTGACGCGGTAGCCTAGTCAAAAAATTATTACTCACTCTCTATGGGTGCTGTTTCTGACAAGGGGATAAGAATTGCTGTTTTCTGGGTCAGTTGTTTTTAGTGGGTGGTCATGTGGAGATTTTAAATCCCCCCTTAGTATTCATAATCATTGAACTGTCAATCTATCCATCTCATTAACCACTATCCTCGAGTGGCTTTTAGTCTTAAAAAATGATGACTCATTAATAAAAAGAAACTAAGCCAAGAATAGTAGTTCGAATAATCCAAATAATATGAATCTAAAAATTCTATTAGGAGTGTAAACGTGACAGACCGACAGACATGATATTTGAAACGGAAGGATGACACACTTACGAAACTGCTGTTCGAAACTTAAACGTGACAGTACGACTAACCGACGGACGTAGCCTATTATGGAGATGCTTGGACGTGTCTCAAATACACAGCACGAAACAACTCAACGTAATAAAGAGGTTGTTTTACAATCTATCATTAAACTGAATGTGAGTTTATCAAACTTTGTTTCCCTAAGGCGTGTTTCGTATATATTTTAATAACACAAAATACGTGCTAAAATATACCTTAGTATTGGGATTGAGGTATGTTAAAAAAAATCCCACCTGTTTTAATTGTTCTAATTAGATGTTAATCATAATTAACCAAAAAAGTCGTCCATTCCTCTTTTCGCTGTCCATGCATTTCTCTCGTCCCCCTCTCAACCTACTTAAATTGAATAACTCTCTAATAATTCTTAATGTCTCTGTAAGTATGTAGAGGAAGTGTTACTCCCTTCTCTCAGCGTTGCCATCTTATTTACGTACGTGTGTCTGTACACACCAGAAGCAAGTATGTGAATTAGATGGAAAAGTAATAGGCCCATTTACGTCTATGTATATAAGAACAATCAAGAATAATAGTACTACCTCTATATACTATTACTACTGATGATGATGATGATGATGATGATGATGATAATGATTATGATGATGATGATGATGATGATGATGATGAATAGTATTTTGTTGTTAGTTATCCAAGAAGAATACCATAAAATATAGTCTACAGTTTATGAATTTTCGCATAAACTCAAAGTAAAGTAAATCGTGGTAGTAGTTACGACCCAACGGGTCAGAGTAGTCTAGTGTCTCCTAAAATAAACAGTAAAAATAACAAGAACGATTTCAAAATGAATGTCAACTTAAAGCCAATATTGCTGACCAAAAGAGCAAAGTCCAGAGACAGTAATGGCCGACAGAGACAAAGTTGGTAAACATACCGTTTTTTTTTTTTTTTTTTAAATAAGGCATTCTGATTTATCAGTTGCAGAAGTGTCACCTCTCCGGAGACCTATGTTAAAATTCATAAATATATTTGAATTAATATCTGTCTATGGAGAAGCATCTCGTGAACCAATCTGCGTGTGAGAGTTCGTGTCCTCTGTTAACGGTAGGAAGAAGAGATTTGCATGAAAGATCTTTTCCCTCCTCTCTGTCCCTTGTCAGCTCGAACAAACTGTATATATATATATATCTGGTCGGACAATAATTTTCTCTTTCCTTGATAATTATAATTTTACGTTGAAATATATGGTTATCTAAACAAATGGAGAATAGTAAAGGTTTGGTTTGGTTGACATATTTTACGGCATATCAACTTTCTTTGTATCATTTAATTCAGGATTCAGTCCTGTTGGTAACCGTTTTACGCTTGAAGTTGTTTGTATCTTCAACTATCTATAGAATACTTTGTTTTGTATGCAAATGAATTGTCTACAAACGATAGATTGTATTTAACCCTTAGATGGGACCATGAGAGGAACTACCTCTACAGTTCTAGTATAATTAAATAAACGAATCTATCCTAGACGAGGACAAAACGAAGGCTCTGTTTTTTATTGACTAGTACACCAAGATGTAAGGGAGGACATCACTTATTAGCGAACACACTAACCATTGTGTCAAATGAGTTTGCCAGTATGATCCGGGAGTAATAGGATGCTAAAGAATGACCCCACACTCCTCAAAGTTCAAATATTGGGGCCTAACCACCGGATGCAATTAACGGTTATACCAAGAACCGTGTTAGCGTAAACGGGGTTTGGGTAGTTTATTGGGTTTGGAAGTAGGGTAGACAGAAATATATAATTAAATAAAATAAATAAGGTAGAAGGGATGATGTATGATAGTATGAACACCATGTCTACGGGTTTTCAAGATAGTTTAGTCGACAGCCAGTAACTAAATGAAAAGAGAATATATTTCCCATTTTTACACGAACGATGACGTGGTTTTTGTGAAGCAAGCCACGTAGTAACAGTGTATTGATTTACTCCTCTCCAGGAGTTAGGCACAAGGCCAGTTTTTATCTTACTCCCACAAGTAAGATGTGGCCCAAGGTCGGGTCGGGAAAGTGGGGTTTAAAAATTGCCTGGGCAGCCCCGTCGGCATTCCCTGGTAGGGGCGCCTCAGGCAGTAAGCGATAAACTTACTCCTCCCCAAAGGGGGGAGGCGAAGCCTGGGAGGGTGGACCTCCTAGAATTGCACAAGACAGACCCATAGACCGGCGTAAATCAAGCCCCGAAGGCCAAGACAATACAAGTTTATGGGGTGCAGTATCCATTGGAACAGATACTACACTTTGATCTTAGCCAAAAGGCCAAGAACAAACCAAAAAATGTAGGTTTTATTTACTCCTCCCCAGGAGTTAGGCACAAGGCCAGTTTTTATCTTACTCCCACAAGTAAGATGTGACCCAAGATCGGGTCGGGAAAGTGGGGTTTGAAAAGCCAGCTCCCGAGAAAGTGTACTATTTCTTTCTCTCTATCTTTTATCATGTGCGCGTGCTTATGATAGTGCGGTCGGATTGATTGGTTTGTTTCGATTGGGGAGTTTGGATTAAGAGTAAATGTACAATCGTGTTATGACAGTGATGTCTAATCATGACTCGTCATAGTCTACTAAAAGGAGGGGACATATATTTGGAAAGCATAGTATTCAATAGGCTTCGGTTACGATTAGACAATTGGTAAATATATAAAGAATAAAGATTACGGCAATATGTAATTGTAATAATTTTAAAGAATTTGTATTATTTGGATATCCGTTATCATTTTCTCATCATCTTTTTTTTATCATCTTATCATCTTTTTTTATCATTTTCTCATCATCTTTTTTATCATCTTCTCATCATCTTTTTTATCACTTTCTCATCATCTTTTTTATCATCTTCTCATCATCTTTTTTATCATCTTCTCATCATCTTTTTTATCATCTGCTCATCATCTGTTTTTTTAATCCACGGGGAAGATTGTTCTTGTTCTTTCATCTTCTGACAAAGTAAAAATGTTAATGTACTTATTAAGTACCGTCTGCAGTGAGGATTGAACCTTCAGCCTCCAGAAGACTAATTATGACTTAGCACTTTTATCCGTCGCGCCACAGCTTCTTGCGCACTTAATAATGGCTGACGGAAATGGTTTTGTTCAAAATTCTGTACAGCTTTCTAAGTTCGACATAAAAATTATCGAGTTCAACAAGACACACATGAAGAAGGTCGGAGGTTACATCGACCGAAAAGTGGGAGAATAACATCCAAGGTGAGAACAGTAGGCCGAATAATCAAAATAATACATTTAAAACAAATTACAACTGTTACATTTCTGCACAGCATCTGTTGTTACATATTTTCTATTAGCGTGGTCACAGCGACATCTGTTTAGGTAGTATCAAACCAAGCAGCCATAAGCGGACGTCGTGTGTGTCATCACTCTTCTACACAGTGGACTCATTGCGAACGCAGGTTATTAAGAACATTTTAAACGGGTCATTTGTTTTGTTATGCGATGACGTATTACTCTATAGCTGAGGTCGATTAACGTTGATCAACAACAATTGACGAACAGGAGGCTTTTTAGACCAAAGAATTAAAGAGGGACCAACATTTGAAAATCTCATTTTAACCTATTCCATGGCACTATTGAAGCTTATTGTAACCGGAAGTTGATATCTGAAAGTCTGTTTGTGCTAGAATAGAATGATATGATTTTACTATAAGCAATTCATGAAACAGTAATCTATTTACACGTGAGTATTGCTGGATCATGAATAAAATATTGCATAATAAATTGAATAATTTACGTTTAAACAAGTAAAATAATGATTTGAAATTGAAATGGATTTACTACATAAAATAATAAAGTTACAAATCTATTTTTAAATTTTTATATAAAAAAATGTATTATATTATTCACACTGTTTATCTATCATCTATCTGTTTAAGAATCTAATTTATATATACAACACAATCGTAGTTCATAGAGTGAATGATATTAATATATCAGTTTTGTGAAGTCGAATTAATTAAATGAATTATTCTAAATCGTTTTGTTACATTTTTTATAGATATTACAAACAATAATGACAAAGCTATACAGCAAAACTGCAATTGCAGTATTTACTTCTATAGTTAAATTCAGTAAACTGTACTATACAATAGGAGCCAACGTCTCTAGTCTGTTATAATCTATGCACAAGCTGAATAAAGTTATAGTCTGCTTTCAATGTAATGAAACTCATGAATAAAATGTTGTATCTTAACTAGAGTTTTCAATCACGAAAAAAATAAACACATTGTTTTACCGTTTCAATCACCACTACTGCTACTACTACTTCTATAACTACTACTACTACTGTCACGACGACTACTACTACTACTACTACTACTACTACTACTACATATATTTTTTAATGGAAGTCACCACATTTTTATAAATAATCTTCGTGTCTTTACCGGATATGTCAGTTACGAAAGAACTAAACACATCGCTTTCTACTTCAAATGCTATTACTACTACTACTACTAATATTACTACTACTACTGGTACTAGTACTACTACTACTACTAGAAGTACTACTAGTACTACTGCTACTACTACTATACCTACTACTAGTACTACTGCTACTACTACTATAACAACTACTATTACTACTACTACTACTACTACTACTACTACTACTACTACTAGTACTACTACTACTACTACTATAACTACTACTAGTACTACTGCTCTTACTACTATAACAACTACTATTACTACTACTACTACTACTACTAGTACTACTACTAGTACTACTTCTACTACTACTATAACTACTACTAGTACTACTGCTACTACTACTATAACTACTACTAGTACTACTGCTACTATAATTACTACTAGTACTACTGCTGCTACTACTATAACAACTACTATTACTACTACTACTACTACTACTAGTAGTAGTACTACTACTACTATTACTAGTACTACTACTACTACTACTACTACTATAACTACTACTAGTACTACTGCTACTACTACTACTAATACTATTGCTACGATTAATACTACCGAATTTTCTCGTATTTGTCATATTTTAACTGTGTGTATTTTATTAATGTAATCAAATTTTTAAACTTAAAAAAAATATCATTTTGTAATTGTTTTCTTTTCGGGAATGTATTTTTAGCTTCATTTTCTCAGTTTTAATGAAAATAAATATATTTTTAAACTCATTAAAAGATGGAAAGTAAGTCACAAATCTACAAATAAAAATAGGCGACTAGTCAAAATAATTGCCTCATACCCAACATTTGATCGTAGACAATGCATCACTTTTTAAATCAAAGATGCCGAAGGATATGAAAAGCAAAAAAAAGTTTCTGAAATGATTGGTTGCATGTTCTCATATAGGAACGTTGCCTGGTAAGATAGAGATGAAAACAAAACTGCACCCCTTTTCCTCAAGAATATTAAACTATTTGGTTACCTAACTTTTAACATGGCCCCTTTTCTCAGTCTATAGAATGAGGTATTTTTTTTATTGCTGCATCCTATCTCTCCAATATAAGTAAAATATTAAATTACCCACTTTACGTAACGCGCGTAACGTCTATATGAATAACAGACAATTTGTGCGATTTTCTTTCGGTGCTTTTAACTCACGTGAATATTACTTTGGTTGGAACTATAATAATGTGATGTTTGGATGCGATTTCTAAGCTCATCAACTCACATGTGTAAATATAATACATGGTTGATGACGCTCGTTAACACATAAACTCACATGTGTAAATATAATACATGGCTGATGACGCTCGTTAACACATAAATGCACCGTAAATAATTGAGAAATGGACAACTTGATTATTTCAATCAACTGTTTGTAGATACCAACCGCAAACATTAAGGTGATACTTGATTTATGATGCTTGTTTATATCAGTGGAAATTATATAAAACGGAGAGAATAACAGAGGTTACTATTTGAATAAGTTATCATCTTATTCCCAAATCAAAAAAATATTAATACAGGGTGGGCAAAAATAAGGGTCCTATTTTTAAAAATTCATAACTTTTTTATTTATTGATTAAAAAAAAATTTTTTTTTAGAATAAGTAAAGGACACCTTCCGAAGCCAGCATGAGCCGTATTAGCCCTAAGGAACGTACCCTCATTTAGAAAACATTATTTTTGCTTAAAAAACTCAAAACAGTGTAAAAAACAATACTTTAGTTTTTGTAAGTTTTAAGAAGTGTTTTTCGGCTAAAATTTGTTTTGTTTATTTCAAAAAATCTCGGAAGGGTCAGTCTACACACACATAAAGTTTGGTGAGTTTAACTTTTATTTTGTGGAAGTTATTCAAATTCAAGTTATTCAAATTTAAAGATAGGACCCTTATTTTGGCCCACCCTGTATATCTCATAGTTTCCGTTTTCTTTATTTACGTCATTTATTTATTCACATAGTCTTCTTACGGTCCTCCTCTTGTGCTGCTACACTATTTTAGTCTTCTGCTTTTCATGTTTATTTATGTAACGCATTGATCTATGTTTCATCCTTTTACTTTAATCTAACGCTGCTGCTACAACTGCTCTTCCTAGTCCCCTCTCCCACCACTTCATCTTCCCATTCCTTCCAACATTTCGCATCTCATTCATACTTCTTCTTAAAGTCCAACACACTGAATGTTTCAACAAGCAAGCAATACTATCAGATGTTTTTTTCTAATAAATTACTACTTATCGAGGCTAAAATCCACTCGAGGATAATGATTAACGAAATGGATGCATTGTCAGTTGAATGGTGAATAATATTATGAGAGGATTAAAAATGATTAATGAAATGACAAAAACTGGTTGTTTATTAAGACACAAAATTTGATTACTTACTAATACAGAAAATCGGACCTTTCTGTTAATTCCGAGCAGGTTCATCCTCCCAGGCTTTGACTCCTCTTTGAGAAGAAGTTATGTTATTGCTAATAGCTTGAAGCGCTCATATTGGGGAATTCCGACGGGGCTGCTCAGGTATTTTTGTAGGTCAGAGTGCAGTTAATCTAGTACGCTTGATATTCAACAACGTACCTGACCTTGTCTCTTACACCCTGCTGAGAAGATAAATAAATAATACTTATTAGGACAGTTTATGACAGATTTTAGTCGTGTATATATTAAGAGCGAAGGAGAGAAAGAAAGAGAAAGAGAGAGAGAGAGAGAGAGGGGGGAGAGAGAGAAAGAATGAAAATGAGAGAGAGAGAGAGAAAGTGTGTGTGACATGTAGAGAGAAAGAGTCGATACCGAAATGTTACAATCATTTAATCCCTGATATATAACTTTTAAATGTTAAGATGAATAAAGTTAGTGTTCTGATGGATACGCACGATTACGCTGAAATAATATGCTGAATTCCAGTACAAGCGTTTCAATCGCTTATAGTGTAAGGCATTCATCTGACACTATAAAAGGGACCTTTCTACGGCTCGGCAGTTTGGATACTGATGAAACAAGAAAAAGCATCAATTGATGATACATACACAAGGATTTATATAGAAAATTGTCTCTCAGCATCGTGGATGCGGGTGGGTTTGTCAACAATCCGAGTGAGCTCATATACAACGAAAACATCATGATGAAACTTTCCTTCATCTTAAGTCTTTTTAGAGTGGACTAGCCATTCTACGTTGTGAAAATTAAAGACAACACAGGCATAGATATTCGCAGACGGGTTAACATACACTATTTAGTAGATTTTTTTTTTTTCAGAGATCCAATCAAAGTAATTCCATCGTTGGAAGGGGAAGATAAAGAGGAAAGATGAAGGAGGTGCTGTAACACATATAGTTCAGTTAAGGTTCTTCATTGGAGATGTTCCTGTCACATAAAAAATATCTATGATGTATGAAGACACAATTATTTTATCTCACTCCTGCTAAGAGAGAGAGAAAGAGAGAGAGAGAGAGAGAGAGAGAGAGAGAGAAAAGGAGAGAGAGAGAAAGGGGCGGGGGAGAAAGAAAGAGAGAGTGAAAGTGAAAGAGAGAAGGTTTTGACTTCCTGGTCACTTTTGTAATTCATTACTTAGCAAAAGATTAGTTGGAAGACCGGTACTCTTATAGCTGACTCATTATGTTTCCGTGAGTTCGCGTCGTCAACGTTCGGGCAGGTCTCGGAAGCGCCCGAGAGTTGACGAAACTATTATCTAAGAAACATTTGCTTATAAACAGTTGGTTTTCGTTAAAATAAGAAAAAAACACCAAATAAAATTGCTTAAAAACAGTCGTTGCGGTGTTTATGCTATAAAGAGAATTGACAAAAAATGTAAAAAAAAAAACATTGAAAAAAATTAAAAAAACAATAACATTTGCTTAACAAATCAAACAAAATCATAATTTGAAACTTTCCGGTGCAAAAACAAAATAACATTTTATTTAAAACATTTGATACACAGTGGTTCCTTTGACAAAAAAAAACAAAAACAAACAAAAATAAACATCTAATTACTAACAGTTGTTTAGCTATGGTTTGTTCGTTCTTTATTTGTACATATGTATTTTAGCGTGATTTACTTTGTCGTAATTTATCGGCTGCCAATCTTCAATTAAGCGTTTGGCAGTTTTCGCCTCGTCAACTCTCGGGCACTTCCGTAACCTGTACGAACGTTGACGACGCGAAGTCACGAAAACATGGTGCGTCAGCTATAAGAGTACCGAAAGACCTTATCAAACCTACATCGACGAATTTGTAGAATACGCTGGAAGGCCTGCCGACAGCGGTCTGACAGAGATAGTTAGAAGGAACGAGTCAGGAGAGTCCAAGAAGAATTCAAGACTTGATTGATTGCCTGACACTATAGTATCATTGAGATAGAGGTGGCCGTGCTGAAGTGGAGACCGACGTCCGAGAGTGCTAAGTTTGCAGCCTGTCGGTTCTTTCATTATGGGCGATGGCAACCTTCACGTGGTCCATCCTCTAAATACCTACTTGTAGAAAAAACTTGGGAATCTAATACAAACTATAGAATCGAGTCGCTCAAAAAAGTTGCACCATGCCGTTTCATACGAATTTACGTTTTACCATTAGGTATGAACTCCCCTCCGATATGTGGGTTAAATAAAAACCTATGTTTTAAAACTTTTATTTACCGCAAACAAGGCATATGGCCACTGAAGGAGTAGGGGCTTCTGGAGTAGCGGCCAGGTTTATAGGAGGCAACTTGGGTAGATAGTTGGCAGCTAGGTTTTCCTCCTTGTAATACATTCACAGCAAGAACGAAGAAAAACTAACGCCAGGCGAAATTTTCCACGAAGAAAGCTTCTTCGCAAGAGTTTCCCGTCTGTGGAACACATTGCCGCGGAGCTGCTTCCCCACAGATTACAACTGGGTCGTCTTCAAAACCAATATCAACAGATTTAGATCTAGAACCGTCCCCACAAATATTCGGACTTGATTCTAACAATCATTCCATCTCATTAACATTTATCCTCAAGTTGCATCTTGCCCCGATAAGTGATACCCCTTTTTAATAAAAAAAAAATCGTTTCCAATAAATATTGGATTTTTTCAGGAAACAATGCTTTCTACAACTCAACCTCCTCAATGCATTTCCATGGAAGCTGCTCGACTGGGCTCAAATCTCGAGTTTCTTTTTGTAAGACATTCACAGGCAACACTAGTCTTCCACCACAACAGAGACAAGACCTTTCTTTTCTTCCCCAGTGTACCTAACATCAGGCAAACTCTCTACGAATAGAGCTTATTCGTAAGCGCTTCCGTTTGTTGAACACATTACATTGGGACTGCTTCCCTAAATATTACAACTGGGTCGGTCGTCTTCAAAGCTAATATCAATAGATTCCTATCTAGAATCGGACTTGGTTCTTACAATAATTCTTTCTGGCTAACTCTTATGATCGAGTGGCATCTGGCCTTGATAAATGGTTATCCTTTATTAGTAAATGATAATAATAATTTACAAGAAATCGGTTCCAATAAATAGGGCTATGGCATGAAATAGCTGAATCAAAGAATAGATATACAATAAAACAAACCAAACAAAACCTTCGATACATTTGAATACTGATTAATCCGATGCAACATAGAGTGAGATTTTTAATATAGGCCAATTATACGCTATTTTCACTTTGTTAAATTTAGAACTGACGCCGTCGCGGCCGAGACCCGTTTTTCCCCTGTGGACTGTCTGCTGCTGATGTCCATCTGACGCACAAGATAATTTAACCCAAAACTGAAGAAACATTGCAGACGACCCTTTTCTCTCTTTTCGGTCATCGATTCTCAGTAGTCTCATTAAAATGTATAAATATCTGTCAATCATCTTTCAACAATTGTAATCGTGTATCGTTTCATAGAAGCCTCCACAGGCAAATAACCTTCATTGCAAATTATTTCTAAATCTAAAATTATATGAATGGAGATTCGATTATTTGTTTACCAAGAATTATAACCTACGAGTATATAGTTAGAAAAAGTAGAGGTTTTTAATGCGCACAAGCTTCTCTATGAAATGTGCAGACCGTCTGTGTAAGGCTTAAGTTTAAGATAGCATTTTCAGATGCGCCTTCGCATTTCTATACGATTTACCCATCTGTTACACTCATGTTTATAATGGTACAAGAATTTCCCAAAATAGCACCTATGGAATCGGTAATAAAATTCGCAATCCTTTCGACCATCTAACCACATTTAGTAGAAATAAAACTCAAAACACACACACACACACACACACACACACACACACACACACACACACACACACACACACACACATATATATATATATATATATTTTTTTGATTTTATTCCATTAGTTGCGACAAAACAAGTTTTGTTTCATTGGTGCGAATAGCGACCAACTCATCGGGCCGGCGAAAGGAATTCAAATCAAAGGTTTGAATTCCTTTCGCCGGCCCGATGAGTTGGTCGCTATTCGCACCAATGAAACAAAACTTGTTTTGTCGCAACTAATGGAATAAAATCAAAAAATATATATTTTGCTCTGAATTTTCATTGAGCACTCTCATAAACCCGGTTTCAACTTCCTTCGGATTCATACCCCCTGGATATTTGTAACAAGTTAATTATATATATATATATATATATATATATATATATATATATATATATATATATATATATATATATATATATGTATATTATTATTTTATGTATTCACATAAAATGTTATAAGGAGATATACTACTTTATGTATCGATTTTCAGTATGTACTTCAACAGTGCTCAATACATGAGTAGAGCTAGATAGTAAGTTATGAAAATATATTTATGACAATTAAGCTACACAGAGGCTTCCGCGTTTCATTCCCGCCCGAAGCGTGGAAGCCTCTGTGTAGCTTAATTGCCATAAATATACTTTCATAAACTACTATATATACAGGGTTGGCCAAAATAAGGGTCCTATCTTTAAATTTGAATAACTTGAATTTGAATAACTTCCACAAAATAAAAGTTAAACTCACCAAACTTTATGTGTGTGTAGACTGACCCTTCCGAGATTTTTTGAAATAAACAAAACAAATTTTAGCCGAAAAACACTTCTTAAAACTTACAAAAACTAAAGTATTGTTTTCTGCACTGTTTTGAGTTTTTTAAGCAAAAATAATGTTTTCTAAATGAGGGTACGTTCCTTAAGGCTAATACGGCTCATGCTTGCTTCGGAAGGGGTCCTTTACTTATTCTAAAAAAAAAAAAAAAAAAAATCAATAAATAAAAAAGTTATGAATTTTAAAAATAGGACCCTTATTTTTGCCCACCCTGTATATATATATATATATATATATATATATATATATATATATATGTATGTATATATATGTTTCTTTCAATAGTTGAATACTTTACGCAAGTGCATTTAAATAGCATGTATCTCTCGCTGATTTATCTGGTTTTTAACAACGGCCCTGTGGGCAAAGATGTTAGAATTTTAAATCTAACTCGTGTTCCGGCGTTCGAGTCCGGCGACCGGTGTGAATAATTGTTCTCTACACTGACGATGCCTGTAAGGATGAAACGTATAAGTATATAGATAAAAACAAAACAATATATATATATATATATATATATATATATATATATATATATATATATATATATTTATATATATATATATATATATATATATATATATATATATATATATATATATATGTGTGTGTGTGTGTGTGTATGTACATATGTATATGCTAGAAAAAACACGCCCAAGGACGGATAAAATTAATTTCACGGACAGAACAGTCTTGCACCACTTTTATGCTCTCCACGAAGATTAAAATAAAAAAACATAAATATTCCGAAACATGAAATCAAGATATAATGCAACTGAACTTTATGTCTAGAATCCTTACTCTAATCCTGAACAAAATCTAACATATGATTTTGAATCTAGAAAATGTATCAAATTTAAGGCTTAATTTTAAGAATTCGTAAGAAAAAATTGAAATTCAGGGAATTTTACTTAATTGGTGTCTAATATAACATATCTAGTATTTAATGCAAATCTGATATATTTAAATTTTAAAATGAATGTTGTGTTCATATTATGCTCCTAAAATAACTCTAAAAAAAACAAAGAAACTGAAATTTATAGAATATTTATTAATCGACGTCTTATTCCGATTGTTAAAATTTCATAAAAATTTACAGTATCTGATTTTTTTAGGAAACGCTTCCACCTTTTATTTATCAATTTGCATACACTTAATTAAACTAAATAAAGCCACGTTTACAACTCTTACGCTTTAAACTATACTCCAAGATTAAAAATAATCGAGTTATTAGTTTAGAAGTGAATCCTGTACATAAATCTGTATGTCTGTCTGTCTGTCTGTCTGCCTGTCTGTCTGTCTGGCTGTCTGTCTGTTTCTCTTTCTCTTTCTCTTTCTCTTTCCCTTTCTCTCTCTCTCTCTCTCTCTCTCTCTCTCTCTCTCTATATATATATATATATATATATATATATATATCACCCATCATTTTTTAAAATAGTTTTTCAAATGTTGAATTTTGGCTTTTCTATTGCCAACTTATCTATCTGTATAATTCCTCTGATGATAAGATCTCGATCTTTGAAAAGCCTTGGCTTAAGGAAAGAATAATAAACATAATTTTATTACAGAATATACCTTGCATTGAACAATCGAAGTTTGATATAAATTTGGACATTCGTGCATGTTTATCACTCTTCGGCCATCTATCTTTATATATATATATATATATATATATATATATATATATATATATATATATATATATATATTGGCACGATAACATACATAGCTTGAACTTTATGATTATCCTTCGATTACTTTTATCTCTATACAATACACTATATATATATATATATATATATATATATATATATATTGCGGTTGCATCAGTGTACAATGGCAGAAAAGTCTCATTTCGTTTTCACATTAGCTGCGGGGAGGTTTATTGTTATTTTCTCCGAAATAACAAGAGTATTCCATTCACATTTGGCATTATGTGTCTCGGTTATAATGGAAACGAGGCGGAACTCATTGGAATTCTCGCCATTTTTCCTGCCATTTTCCCCCGAGGTGCTCTGATTACAGGTTGAACAATTCAACGCAAAAGACTTGGGGGACATTCATTCGTTTTTGTTCGGGCTTGCTGCCCCCACATTCAACAGCCCTTCTGTCCGCTCGTTTGACTGTGCATATCTCCAGACAAGAATCCATATTGTATAGAAATTGAAGATGTTCGTAATATCTGCTCGTCTGTTTATCGACATTTAAGAATATCCATACGTAAGCAGATTCATTCCCAGATATCTATCATTGTCCGTCTATCTATCTGAATTTACTTATATATCTATTCCTCCATCGATCAAGATCAATTGCCATTATCTATCTATCTATCTATCTATCTATCTATCTATCTATCTATCTATCTATCTATCTATCTATATATCTATCTATCTATCTATCTATCTATCTATCTATCTATCTATCTCTCTCTCTCTATATATATATATATATATCTTTTAATAATAGTATGAACACATCTATCTATCTATCTATCTATCTATCTCTCTCTCTCTCTATATATATATATATCTAGCTTTTAATCATAGTGTGAACACATCTATATATATATATATATATATATATATATATATATATATATATATATATATATATATATATATATATATATTAATCTTAGTGTGAACACATCAGTCAATCTATCTATCTATCTATCTATCTATCTATCTATCTATCTATCTGTTAATCATAGTCTGAACATATCCATCAATCTATCTATGGATATATCTTATATTCTTCACTGTTTGTTATTTACAAAACGTTCCTATTCTATTTTAATTGTAAACTTTAACCAAAATTATCTAAATGAATAAATGCGAAAGTTTTTCCACTTATCCTAACTATATTAAGATCAAAATAAGGTAATGCTTATTTAATTCTATGATACGATATACACTTTTGTAATACCGTATATATAGTAATCTGAAAACACTCATAAACAGCTTAGGTATTCCTAACTTGTGTATTTATCTTTAACAGTTTCAAATAAATTAATATTCTGTAATACACATTTGTAATTTGCATTTCCAAATATTCTTATATATACGAAATAGTTTCGTCGATAGTAAAATATCTGATGTTGCCAGGCTATCGATAACAGATACTACACTTTGATCTTAACCAAAAGCCTAAGGAAATTAAAAGAAAATTTTATTACTAGTCATTTTTTAATGAATAAAAAACGCATTTAATATTTTATTTTATTATTGTTTCATGGGTTGGTAGTGTAGTATCGATGCGGTTGTCATAAAGCTTCCCCCCCAGGAATCACCTTTTCTTTTTTTAAGGGAGTGAAGATAATCCACCTAGGTATTACATCCTCCTTTTAGAGTTGGAGTAATGTAGTATCAGTTCTAGTATCATGAAACCACCTTCCTTTGGGATCACCTTCTCTTTTTTTAGTGGGTGGTAGTTTAGTATTTTTTCTATTTCCATAATACCATATAGAAGGCATTATCTTTTCATTTCATAGGGTATCCTCCCAAGTATTTCCTCCTCTATTTTAGAGGGGACATTGTAGTATCTGTTCTGTTGTCATTATACCACCCTACTAGGCATTGCATCCTCCTTTGGGGAGGGAGTAATATAGTATATGTTCGTTACGCATGATACAATTTCAGACATTACCAACTCCTTTTTGGGGTGAGAAAAAGAATCCGCCAATTATTAATTACTATCGTCGTGATACATTCCTCCCCAGCATTATCTCCTCTTTGGTTCCTTAGAATACCATATTCCTAGGATTACCTTCTCTCATTTGTGACGGAGCTAGTCTACTATATGTTCTCTGTTCATTATATCATCCTCCGAGACATTAACTCCCTATTTTTAAGGCGGGTAGTTTTCGCTCGTCATGATATCATTCTCTTTGTCATTACCTCCACCCCTTTAGTATTTTGTTCATTTACTTTTATATCCTCGTTCCAACCTAGCAGAAATACGCGACCGGAAAGAGCATATACTTGCTAGTCTTCTGAAGATGGTAAATATTATTACCGAAAGCACTCAAGTTCAAAAAAAAAAATTGTTTTTAAGATAAATAAATAATTTATTTAAAAAAAAAAATAAATAAATATATATATATATATATATATATTGTATTAGTTTTTGTAGATGTAAATCCGTTGAACCTCAAGTGTTTATAAAAAGTGCACAATAAAACGTAGAGCTGTTCTTAAGTATACATTTTTATTTATACAAACATTATTGGTTACATATGTGCATACACGTTTCGGTTGTACTCTTCACAGAGGTCAACCGCTTCAGACAATATATATATATATATATATATATATATATATATATATGTGTGTGTGTGTCTGTGTGTGTTTTTCATACTTACAAAATCCACAGTGTGAAGATAGCCGTTCCACCGATCGGACGATTCGAACCCCGAATGAGTCAGTTGTTAACTCAAATCCGACCATCTTAATAACTATTACGACGTCGTAATAGTTATACAGAATGATGAGAAATAAAGTCTATTATGTTTCAGCAAGCGAACATATAGTAAGTCGCAATATAGTGAACTGGCTTTCTATCTTTCTCTCTCTCTCCTTCTCTCTCTCTCTCTCTCTCTCCCTCTCTCTCTCTCTCTCTCTCTCTCTATATATATATATATATATATATATATATATATATAACAGTATCTCATTTTCGCTCTACATATATGTAGATATTTATATCTATATTAAGTTAGGTATGTGTATATTTCTATATATTTTTATGTCCAGGATGAACACCTGAGTATATTAACAGATGATTATGAAGTTTGGAACGCAGCTGCTAGGTTTAAGGGGTGCTAATATGAACTATATTTTGTCTAATTAATTCTATGCAGGGGGAGGGGTGTAAAAAGAGTTGGTGGCTTTTCGTGAAAATTCAGACACCTCCGATGTTTGTGAAATTTGATATAAGACATCAATTAATAAATATTCCACAAATTTCAGTTTCTTTGCAGTATTCTACAGGATTTTAAGGGATATTTCTTTTACTAATACGTCACCGCTTATCGCTTGAAGATAAGATTTAAAGAAATCTTCAGTTGGACCATAAACACCACCAGGAGAAGATATGCCACAATGGGTGGAATTGACAGAAGATTATGAAGAGAAATTGCTTATTAAAGGCGACGGCTCAACAGGTATTTGTTTACATTAGACTCGAAGACGACGATGCTGTAGTCAGTTTGGAAGCAATTTCGTGGTATCGTGTTCTACGTTAGAAATGACCATGTTGTAGTATGTGGGGAAGCATCCTCATGGTAGTTTGTTCCACAGATAGAATTTTCTAAGAAAAACCTTTGTTCATGGAAGTTCCATTTGTTTCTTTGGTACAGAGAGGGGGGGGGAAGTTCATTGCTGTGATTGAAGCTAGGTGAGTTCTTGCTGTGAATGTTTTACTGTCAACCACCTACTATAACCTTGAACACTTTATCTAGCAACCCATACACCGCTGGGTTCACACTTGGATACATTTATGTAACTCCGGCGAACAACAACGCGGGTTGATATGCCGTCCTCGCACATGTGTTTTTTGGCCGATGTGATCCTTTGTATTTGTTAGATGGATAATAACCGTCCCCCACTGTGATTTGTCGAATTTAGAGGTATAAGTTGCTGTTACATGGGAGCTCACCGACTGAGAGAAATCAGGCACATGTGGTATTAAAAAACACAACAAAATTGTGAGAGTAACAAATAGTCCGTACAACTCAAAAACACGACAAAGTTCTTGGTCTGTGTTTAAGATAAAATCATATTGTCCGTATTTATAGGAAACTTGTGTTTCTTTCGTAGACAGGGCAACAAATGATCTTAGAATATGATTTGGAAAATGATTTATGACAATCAGAAAGAGGGTTGGGCCCAGAATGGATCACTGAATCACGACGGTATTGATGCCGTCTGTTTCGGACTTCTGCCCATCAACAACTACTGTATAATATAAGCACATTTTCCTACTGACCCATAGTCATTACTTATATATAAATCCAAATTACTTGAAGTACAATTTCTTCTTAAGACCCTGCTCTTAAATTTTATACATTTTTCAGAATCAAAATGATGTAATGAATGTTGATCAAAATTATAATAATGATTTTAGACATAAGGTTTAACATCATTATACCTTCATTTTAATTATAATAAGTGGACGTCAACGTTATGCAAATCTGATCTGCTTGGGGAACTTATTTTACTCGTCTTGGGACGGGTGTTCTTCTTGTATTCATATAAAGTTAGGTATGTGTATATATCTATATATTTACATATACCGGGTTAACTACTAAGCTAATTAACCAAATTTATGAATTTTGAGACACAGCGTAAAGGGTGCTAATATGGACTATATTTAGTTTAATTTAGTCCTATGCAAAGGTCGTTGAAGCCCTTCGTGAAAATACAGATAGCTCTGATATTTTTGAAATTTTAAAAGATACATCAAATAATAAATGTTTCTTCAAATTTCAGTATTTTGGAGTATTTTAAAAGGAGTTTATGGAGCATAATATGGGCACCACCTACAATTTAAAAACTCAAATATATTAGATTTGCATTGTATTTGAACCTTAGTCATTTGACACAAATTAAGCACGATTCTCTGAATTTCAATTTCTTCTTAAAGCGCTTTAAGCTTAAATTGCAGACATTTTCTAGAATTCTAAGGTATTTTGATAAACATTGGTATAAGGGTTCTAGACAGAAAACTTAAGTAACGTTATATCTTGGTCTTAATATTCGTAAGAGATATAAAAGTGGTGCAAAACCTTCCAATCGATCGATCCGGCACCAGTTAATTAGAAGAAATGAAAGCGGGACGTTACGAAAAAATGGAGCCGGTTTGCAATGGTTATGACCCATTCACATTGTGGGAGTTTTCTGACTCTTATCGATTGCAGTACCTCCCGATTAGCAATATGCCTGCAACTCCGCTGACAAGACTCAACAAGTGGAAACATTTTTTTATAAATGAGACCCACCGACAGAAAAGTTAAGTGAAAACAACACTGTCTTCACTTTCTGTCATTTCACATTTGTGTCTGCGAGTAGCTAAGGCGGCCATTTTACGTTCCGGGAATTGTATTGTGGTGCGCAGTCATTGAACCATCAAGACTATGACGTCCAAGAAAAAATTGATCTGCATTAGAAGCGGTTTACTATCATATAGTCACGCCCAAGGACAGCCTTTCACCTTCCACGGTGCCGGCTGACGCGATGCATAAATACCTTATCTGAGTAAAAGTCATTGATGCTACATCCCTGCCTACATTACAGATAACAGAAACGAGATACGCGTAACCGCAGTTGGTATAGATTGATGATATTTATTTTTTACTAATGTTGACACCACAAATCAAGGCTCGGGAGCCACTCGAGGATAAGGGTTAAACAGATCGTTAGTTGAACGATGACCGTTTCCACAAGAGGGCTGGAAACAATAGGTGGGATTTGTAGAACATTACTTACGAGGAATTTGATTATTTAAGAGGACGGCTCAACAAGTATTTGTTCACATTAGAATCGAAGACGACGATGCTGTAGTCAGTTTTGAAGCAACCTCATGGTATCGTGTTCCACGGGCGAAATGTTCTATGAAAAGAAAGTTTGTTCATGAAAGTTACGTTTTTCTTTATACAGAGAGGGGGGAAGGAAAGTTTATTGCTGTGGTTATAGTTAGGCGAGTTCTTGCTGTGAATGTGTTACTGAAGGTGTCCAAGGATTTGGGCTTAGTCAAGCACCTATCATGAACATAACGACACAGTGGGGAGGGGCTAGCAACATTTCCTTCATGTGAAAATGGCTGTAGAGACGTGAAGAGAACATCTCTACTAGATTGCCGAGTCAATTTTGTAATCTGTTAAGACAGGAAAGAGTGTCCCGAGCATCACCCCCCCCCCGCAGATATGACAGCAGTACTCTATCTTGGGACGTATTTAGCTCTTATACAGGTAGAGGACTGCACCGAGGGCGAATAGCTTTCTGGAACGGTAAAATGATTCAACCATTTTACCAGCAACATTGGCAACATATTTGATGTAAGTTTTCCATTTCAGGTCTGGAGTTGAAAGTTAGCAATAGGAGCTTATCAATGAAGGAGGCTTCCTCGAAGAGTGAACCATTCATTTCAACTGGGGAGAAGTGATGATCAGAGCGTTAGTGGTGAAAAGAGAGAATCTTGGTTTTAGAGGATTTCAAAAGTAGCCAGCCACTTTTCCCCATTGCACCACGTGCTCCAATTCGGAAGCGAAAGAGAAACAGCCAGAAAGATTCTGATCATCGATCGTCTTTGAAGTATGTCTATTAATAGTTGTGTCGTCTGCATAGATGTCAACGAATAATCTGCGAATATGATTTGGAAGATTATTTATGAAGATTAGAAAGAGAGTTGGACCCAGAATTGATCCTTGAGGCTTGCCGGTATTGATGCTGTTTGCTTCGGACTTTGAGAGACCTATCGGAGAGAAAGGATTTGATGGTTGAGTTGTCATTTCCAGATATTCCATAGAAAACAAGCTTGTAAGGGAAACCTTTGTGCCGAGCCTTATCGAAGGCATTTGTTATATCAAGAGCTATCGCCCCCATCGATAGATTTACTGATCCTGTGAGATATCACAGTCAGAACGTCAGCTGTAGATTTGCAGGAAAAATACGTATTGCTTGCCACTAAGAAGATTATTTTCGTTGAGGTCGTTCACAACTACTTGATTTATTACTGATTCAAGCTATTTGATTATCGCTTACCTTAGCTGTATAGCTTTTCGCTCGACGTTATTGTTATAACAGACGTGGGTGTCTGTCTGGCCCGCCGTGATCACCGCCGTCACCACCATTATTGCTGTAAGCTGTTCGTTGCTGCTGCTGGCACCACCATCATTGCCGTTAGAACAAACATACGGTAATACTGTGGATGTGTTTTCAACAGTTTATTCCGACATAACACACTTTACAGAACTTCTGTGTGGGGTAAGAAAGGGAGAGAGACTCCAGGGTAAATTTGAGAAAGATACTATATCACTTTGGCAACCTGTGTTCATTGTTCCGCTGACTCCGTCGGTGTCAGCGGGACGACCAATTTTTACTTACGACTCTGCTGGTGACAGGAACAAGAAGGTCGACAAAGCCTTCCACAATCATGACGTCACTTCAAACTTCCGTTTTGGCTCCTACCCTTCCTACTCTCTGCACCCACCACTATTTAACAAAGGAACGTACTCATACCGCACAGGAGACTGATCGGTCAGTACTGTAATGCAGAGGACTGGTCTCCAGTATTTTTTAATACCGGGCCGACCAACGAAGTTTTGAAAAGTGATGGAAATCATTTATCCTGTAAGAAATGTTGAACAGCTTAGTTAGGATAGGAGATATTTTAGGTTGGAGTTTCTTGTACACTATAACCGAAATGTTGTCAGAACCAGTTTCTTGTAGGCATCGAGGTTCTTAACAAGTTTGGCGAAACCACGGACAGTTATTCGAATGCCACTTAGAGTTTTTTTCGGTCATAAGAGGGAAGGATCTGGGGGTATGTAGCCCTGATCACAAAAGGCGGTATTCGTTGAAAGTTCATTGCGAAAAGTTTTGCTTTAATAGATGTTGAGGATATCACCCCTGGTTCATTAACGAGGGTTGGGATAGAGGTCTTGATGTATCTGGTAACCTTAACCCTAACCTAACCCCCTTTTTTTCTAGGATCACGCCCATTCGCAACTGACGAAAGCGACACAGAAGAGAGCGAGGAGCTTATTTACTTGGGTTTGTGTTAACTAAACGAATCTCTCGATATTAGCAGTTTACATTCGGATGTGGCTCACTCAATGAGTCTTCAGATAATGGTTCATCTGAGGTCGAGACTTGTGCTATTACGTCAACGGCCCCTTTTACAAGAGGGAGGGGATAACGATTGGTGCACTAGCCCAGCATTAAATTTACTTTGTCTCAGTTTTACCCCAAACTTTTTATTTACAATTACTTTAATTGAACCTTTTTTAAATGACATTTTTATTATTTTTTTTCTGTTGTAAAAAAATGTTAATTATTTAATATACTAGGATAATAAAGAAGGATTATTGTCATTCAAATTACAGAAAAAGTCGACTGCGGTTTTAAGCGAAAACTCAATGGTAAACGGCTGTTGCGAGAACGCAAACGGATATGCAACGGTGATCGAAAGAAGCGTAGATTGCTAAAGATCTAAGGAGACATGTAGTTCCTGATGGGCAATCACCTGTAATAACTTGTGTGATATATCCTAGTGACTAAGAAAGTATAAATGGAGTTTTTAAAATAGAGCCTTTCCCAATGTGCGGATAAGGCCCATTTATTGTATAATTATACTTTTATTATTGTTGTAGCATTTCCACTTACATCCGTCAGGAACACAGGTTCTGGATCGTCTTCTGACAAAACCACTGGGACGCCGATATTAATTATAAAAAGGTATTATTTACTCCTCTCCAGGAGTTAGGCACAAGGCCAGTTTTATCCTACTCCCACAAGTAAGATGTGACCCAAGGTCGGGTCGGAAAGTGGGGGTTGAAAAGCCAGCACCCGAGAGGTGAGCACTCTGACCATCAAAAATTGCCTGGGCAGCCCCGTCGGCATTCCCCGGTAGGGGCGCCTCAGGCAGTAAGCAATAAACTTACTCCTCCCCAAAGAGGGGAGGCGAACCCTGGGAGGGTGGACCTCCTAGAACTGCACAGGACAGACCCATAGACCGGCGTAAATCAAGCCCCGAAGGCCAAGACAATACCAGTCCATGGGGTGTAGTATCCATCGGAACAGATACTACACTTGGATCTTAGAAGAAGAGAAATACAGTCACAGAAAACATAAAAGGGACGGGTTACTTGCATGGCTATGAGAGAAATAATAAGAGATAGATAGATAGATAGATAGATAGATAGATAGATAGATAGATAGATAGATAGATAGATAGATAGATAGACGGGGAGCCTGTCTCGTTACACCTAACTACATTTTGAGTACCAGTCCCCTATTGAGAACGGCGTCTTGGACACGCCTGTCTTGCCTGAAGTGTCGCCAGATAATGGATAGAAAATCTTCGTCCGGAAGTCACGTGGTTTCGTCGATGTCCGTTCTGGGGTCACTTTTAACTCTTAAGTGTCAGTCAAACTTTTCCATTCAAACAACGGTTTTAGTTATGTGCTATTATTTACTACGAATAGAATGGCCGACTATCAATGTTTTCTTAAAGGGAAGTAGAATACCCGGTTTTGTTTTAAATAGAAATATCATTTTTATATAAATCTTATCAATTACTTTTCCCTGTTTTGGATTCTTTGGGTGCTTATTTCTTTTAACATCTGTTCAATTCAAATAAACTCCGAGAAACTCGCACGATTAAGATTCTTCTCCCTACAAATCACATTCGAACAGATGCTAGTAATGAATAATACGAACAATAAAAATTGATAGAATCAGCCATTGTTTACAGAAATCTTTTCGCGTGTCCCCAAAACAAAGCCTTATTCATCCTTTTTATTTCAGAGAATCTCGTTGAAATTGCATCTTGATATCTTATTTCATCCCTGTCCCTCTCTCTCTCTCTCTGTATATATATATATATATATATATATATATATATATATATATATATATATATATATAATATTAATATTTCATGTATCCACATAAGATTTTATAAGGAGATATATTTTTTTATGTATCAGTTTTCAGTATTTACTTCAGCAGTGCTCGATACGTAAGTAGAGCTAGGTAGTAAGCTATAAAAATATATTTATGGTAAGTAAGCCGTGTATATGAAAACACCCGGCAAAACTAACTCAATGCATTTTAGCCTGAAGATCCCCCCTCCCCCGGGAATGAAACGCGGAAGTTTCTGTGTAGCTTAATTGCCATAAATATATTTTCATAACTTACTATATATATATATATATATATATATATATATATATATGTGTGTGTGTGTGTGTGTGTCTGTGTGTGTGTATATATATATATATATATATATATATATATATAGAGAGAGAGAGAGAGAGAGAGAGAGAGAGAACGTGTGTGCTAGAGAGAGAGAGAAAATTAATAAAATAATGACTATATGTACCTTTATTTATTCATTCATTTATTAATGATTTTGTATTTTATTCATTTTCTTTAGTGAGGGTTAGGGTTAGGTGTAGGGTTAGGAGAATACCGACCTTTATTTGAACTACCCAGTTTCTTCGTCTCTTTCTGCGTCATTCTTCCGTGGAAACAAATACTTTTCTTTATTCTGAAAGCCCTGATATAAGGAAATCGTAATTGCCTTCAATAATGAAGATAATAATTCGATTATAGCCTAACAAAGAAGAGTCCTTCTTAAACAAAGCCGTTTCTGCTACGTTCGTGTTCCCGGCTACTTTCACTTTCATTTTAATTATTTATTCTAAGTTCTAATTTGCGAACACTTTACCCCCTCGAAATTCTATGAGTTTCCACTCGTTTTAGATGTGCATGCGTCATTTTATGAGCTTGGAACAGCATTTTCAGCGTTAAACGCGTAGTTTGTATAGAATAATCGTAAGTTGTGTACAAACATCTAAAGTAATAGGCTCTGTCAGTCCGTCAGGATGTCACGTTTTACTTTCAGATATCATTTTCATCGCTAATCGCACATATTGAATAGGCCTAACTTATGTATTTTTCATGAAAATCAATCAAGAAAGGTATGAAGCCACTTGATGTAAGGAGCTAAAAAATACTACTTCAAAGTCAAAAACTAGTCAACGATGAGTGTTTGATGGATAGATTCCGAGCCAGAAAACAGCAATTAGTTCCCCTTTGTCAGAAACATCGCTCATGGAATGTGATATTAAAGGACAGAATAAGGGAAGCGAGATTAACTTTCTACTTTCCTTTAGACAAGAGAATGAATTAAACACAGTAATAACAAGTACAACATAATAGGATCATTTGAAGCACACACATGAGATCACGGGGAATAATCGCTAGTTGGAACAACATACACGACAGATGAACAACATACACGAACAGGAGGTTAGGAAAGGGAATAACCAGAAAGTCAACCCAAAAAAACGAGTCAAATTTCACGCGCTTAGATTTACACTCAAGGCGTCTTGGACTGACTGAATGAACGATTTGCCTGTACAGCCAGAAATCCAACTCATCTGCATAGTCGGAAACACGGATTACTCAACTTAAATATATCTTTATATCCAAGCGTCCCCGAGTTCGTGTCGATTTCGCGTGATATCGAAAAGCAAGCGTACCCCTACTACTATGAACACATACTACAATACATTTTATCTTTTCTGACAAACATTTACGATAAGAAATTATAAATTTGTGGATAGAAAATACAAATATTTAAAAGAAAAGAAAACAATAATTGAAGTAGCTTTTAATAAAAATGATTAGAAAAACATATTCAATGCAGTGGTCTGAGGATATCTGTTTTGTCATTATGATAATCTATTATGTATTTAACGTTATTAAAATTAATTTTCAACAATATATATATATACATACATATATATATATATATATATATATGTGTGTGTGTGTGTGTGTGTGTGTGTGTGTGTGTGTATATCTAGGCAGCATCTTCTCTTGCAGGCAAGTATTGTTGTATATAAGAGGCACCTCATGTCTAGATATCCTTTGGTAGATTCTTTTCAATAGTCCAAATTAGGATCTTAGTTTCGGAGTGGGATTGACTGATGAATTTGCCATAGTTTTGATTAGTCTCTCAAGTACTTTGGGAGACTGTGTCTCCGACAACCAAAAAAAACATATACATAGGTTTGACTACCTCGACTTTGTCGAGAAGATTGACGATGGATTTGTCTGATACTAGCGACATAGCCCAACACTTAACTAACGACCACTCCTGTCCCCGATTGGAATTCAGAAAACTCTTAGTAGAAAATACCAAAATCTTAGAATTTACAACTAACCAACAAACACTATATATATTATAAGCCCTATGTATGAAAACAAAAAAACCTAATTAATAGAATTAACTTTAATATCAGTAAAATATTCTAAAATATTTATAACTCCGAGTATAGTTTCGTACTTAGTACATAATTCCCGCCAAAAACCTTCTATAAATACTAACACATGGTCTATACCTGATTAACCTCATTCCCCCGAAGATGGACCTAGATGGGTCCGAAAGTACTTGGGAGACAAATCCAAACTATGGTAAATTCATCAGGCAATTCCCCTCCAGAACTAAGATCCTAATTCGGACCATTGAAAGGGATCTATCAAAGGATATCTAGACATGAGTTGTCTCTTATATTCAACAATATATATATATATATATATATATTAAAACTAGCCTTTTTAATTAAGTTCAAAATAAAAAATTTACAGGAAAAGTCTTTTTACAATTATTTTAAAAGAAATTTATTAATGATACCATATTATGAGCTAAACAAGATTTTCATTCATAACTTCTGCTTTCTTCATACAATAACGCAAACAAAATAAAACTACATTTAAAACTTCTCACCAGGAATTAATAAAAAACATTTCAAATAAGTTATCAATAAATTAAGCGAAAATGTGAAAATGAATAATCAGTCTGTATCTTTTGGAAATCATTTTCTTGTTTTGTTTATGATATGGGTTATTGAATAAATTGTTTCTGAAACAATTGTAAAATGTCATTTTGTTATAAATTCCTTTTGAACTCATATAAAACAGCTATCTTTTAATGTATATGTATATATATATATACATATATATATATACATATATATATATAATTATATATATAAATAATTATTTTAATGATAAATATTTTGAATATTATCAACATACGTATACGTTTCATCCTTGCTGAATCATCAGTGTAAAAATATCTATTCAAACCAGTCCTAAGACTCGAACCCCGGAACAAGAGTCACATTTAATTCCAATTCTGAGAGCGGTAGCCAATGAGACTACCATTAATGGGTACGGACGAGATGCAAAATAAACCCTATGTATGGGTCAATGTGGCGGACAGCTATAGTCGGCTGTTGTGACGGTGTTCAACAGGAAGTTAATTGAATTATAGCTTACATCTTATTACTTATAAAACATTCCAGCTAAGAAAGAGCTACAAATAATTATTTTAATGATAAACATTTTTACATACTATCTCCATGCGTATACGTTTCATCCTTGCGGAATCATCAGTTTGAAATAATCTTTATGTAAAGGATTTTTCAAATGGGATCTTAAAATATTATATTTTACATATATATATATATATATATATATATATATATATATATATATATATATATATATATATATGAAAGAGTTTAATAATAAGCAGTATCATAGCTTCGAGATCCAACACGGTTTGTTGTTGTTGATTACTATTCACTGCTCGCTGTAAATACCCACCGACTTCGCATTTACAAAGTTAAATTCCTCCTAACTTCTAAGCTAATTGAGGGTGGCCGACGGGTAAGACTCTTGACTGCGAATCAGTGGCGATTTGTGATCGGAGTTCGCGCCTCGCGACCTCTGGGAATTAACTCCATACACTGAAGATTCTGTAAGCATGAAACATCGCTGTCTGTAGGTAATAAATAATTGATATTTTTGTATATATAGATATACAGGGTGGGGCAGAGAGAGCGGGTGTTTTTTAAATAATCACAAAATCGTTTATTTTTTATTGAAAAGAAATTTATTCGCAGATTTGAGTTCGTATTGAAATAGCATTTTACAAAATCAAGTATGGAAAACAACATCACTCATGTGGCGTCCGTTATCAGTGATATATTTTGGAAGGCGTTCTTGGAAGTTTTCATAAACTTTTTCAATCATCGCTCTGTCAATTTGGGTGACTTCCTCGCGAATAGCTTCTTTATGTTCTTCCAATGTACGGGGCTTATGCTCGTATACACGTGCCTTCAGGTGACCCTATGATAAAAAATTGCACATGGATAAGTCAGGAGACCGAGGAGGCCAATGAATGTCGCCAAACGTAGAAATGAGGCGACCAGAAAGGAGATGGCGAATAACGTCCATTGATGATCTAGCTGTGTGAACTGTCGCCCTATCCTTTTGAAACCACACACGTCCAATGGGAATACGTTTTCATCGTAACTCAGGTAAAAAAGAAGTTGTTTATCATCTCGATATAGCGACCCGAGTTCACGGTAACAGCATTCCCATTATCCTCTGCGAAAAAGTAAGGACCAATGACGCTAGTTTTGACTATAACGAACCAAACTGTCACGTTAGGGCTGTTCAGCGGTCTTTCTGTGCAATTGTTTTGGATTTTCAGAACCTTAGTAACGGAAGTTCTGTTGATTCACCATTGATATGAAAATGAGCTTCATCACTCATGCATAATATGAGGTTGTCATTTTGCTAAGAAAATTGTTTGCATCTCATGTGCGAACGTCACTTGCTGGGCGTAATCCCCGGGTCTCAGCTCTTGCACAACGGCCAATTTGTAAGGATGGAATTGCAGTTCTAAATGCAAAACACGCCTTACCGAGCGATTACTCAGACCTAGTTCAGAAGAATGTTTCCGAGCAGAACGAGTCGGACTGCGCAGCACGGCTTGTCTAACGCGTTCCACATTTTAAGGGGTACGTACTGATCGTCTAGTACCTGGTAGTCTTTTGTTCATCAGTGTACCTCGTGTACGAACTACGTTAACCCAACGTAGGATAGTGTTGCGAGTGGGAACAGCTTGATTTCGGTGGATATTGAAATGGCGACGAAACTACCGTGATTGACTCGTTATTCTTGACGAAACTGTCGTACGCAAAAACGCGGTGTTTTATCGTCTATGGCTCCAATGATTTAACTGAAAAGAGAATAAAACAACATGCTAAGACTTCATGAACTCAAATCTGTAGATAAATTTGTTTTTAATATAAAATTAACGATTTTGTGATATTTTAAAAAACGTCCGCTCTTTCTGCCTCACCTTATACATATATATATATATATATATATATATATATATATATATATATATATATAGTGTTTCAGGTTATATATGAAAAGAAAAGAGAGCTAATATAATTTATTTAGATACTATATATTACATATTTCAGCAATATACCGCGGTTTCATCCAAAAGGGCAGATTTAGACATCTTTAGTAAATCTTCGTGCCCGGTGGAATCATCGGCAAGCTGAAATGATTGTCCCGTCCCGATGGGGAATGGCGTTAACAACTTTGACGCCATTCCCTATCGGGACGGGACAATCATTTCAGCTTGCCGATGATTCCACCGGGCACGAAGATTTACTAAAGATGTCAAAATCTACCCTTTTGAATGAAACCGCGGTATATTGCTGAAATATGTAATATATAGTATCTAAATAAATGATATATATATATATATATATATATATATATATATATATATATATATATAATATATATATATATATATATGTATATATATATTAATTTTAAGTAAATAATATTAAATTATTTTACACACATACGCCGGCGTTGTAAGGTTTTGCTCTCATCAGTGTAGGGGATGATAATCTCAAACAGAATCAACCTAGACTCTGCAAGCAAGCGTCATAACCATACGAGCACGAGGCATTACCATGACAGAAAGGGGATTTAAGTTTTATTTATGCGAAGGGAAGCACATATAGAAAGACGGACTAGAGTATTCAACGAACGTTGTCGGAATATGCCTCATAGTTACGTATGTATTTTAACTTCCCCCAAAAGGGTCCAACTTCAATCTTATTAAAGGGACTCATAACAATATTAATTTTAAGTAAATAATATAAAATTATTTTGACTTACTTACGCCGGCGTTTCAAGCTTTCGCTCTCATCAGTGTAGGGAATGATAATCTCAGACGGTCGCAAGGTTCGAACCCCTGCTACAGAATCAACCTAGACTTCGCAAGAGATCGTCATAACACTACGGCCAAGAGACATTACCACGTCAAGAAGGGAATTTAAGTTCTATTTATGCGAAGGGAGGCAAATATATGAAGACCGACTAGAGTATTTAACAAAAGTTGGAATATGCCTTATATATATATATATATATATATATATATATATATATATATATATATATATATATATGATAATTTTATTTACACAGACATGTACAAAATCTGCGACACTGGCATGTCGATGTTATCGATCAACAGTTACTATAAACTGAGATCTCATCAGGCAGAGTTAGAATCCGATCTTAACCTCAGATCATATTTGATCTGAGGTTAAGATCGGATTCTAACTCTGCCTGATGAGATCTCAGTTTATAGTAACTGTTGATCGATAACATCGACATGCCAGTGTCGCAGATTTTGTACATGTCCGTGTAAATAAAATTATCATATATAAAGCTCTATTCTGATATTGAGCACTTTTTATAAACCCGGTTAAAATTCTCTGGATTACCACCCTGTGGATATTATTCACCTGGATTATTACCATTATTATATATATATATATATATATATATATATATATATATATATATTAAGTATGTGTATTTCTCCTACGTCGCAAATGCATCGAAAGCGCTATAATACTTCTCTTATCACGATCTAACATACACCTCAGACTCAGATCGTATGCCTAAAGTGAACATACGCACTAAAACAATGTAATATCTTCCGCCACTGCGATCCCGGTAAAAGTAACTCTCAATTTTTACTACATTTAATCCATATTTTCCATTTTTTCTTCATTCTTCTTCTCTCTTTTTTTTTCTCCCCGACTCCATTTTCCCATTTTACTGTATCTCCGCACGCTTTTTAATATTCTTTATATTTTCAAATAGTTAAACACGATCCAATAACATCTCGTAGTGCGTTCTTCTTTTTCTTATGTTTTTACCGTTATCGAATAAATTTAGAATTTTCATTTTTTCTGAAGACATTCGTTGATCTAAACGAAACTGGTAACATTGCTCGTGTTTTTTATGATTTTTTCCTGTTTTTAAATTTTTTTTTCACACACACACATATGTAGAATGTAATCTCTTAAACTAATTAACGGATCATTATGAATTTTGGGATATATATTCTAAAAAATACGGCGAGTAGCATGGGCACATTACTTTTTAAATGTTAACATTTAGGAAGTGCATATATATAAAAAATGTACTTTGGAATATATATTCTTGATAACCCGGTGATTAACGTGGGCGCATTATTTTTTTTATAAACTATTCCATTTAGGCGGTGCTTTTACCCAGATTGCCCCCGCCCCTATAAATTTATGAGCTTCTAAACTAACGAACGTATTATTATGAATTTTGAGATATATTCTAAGTAATAGGGTGAGTAACATAAGCACATTAGTTTTTTGTATGTTAACATTTAGGGGTGCATATATATAAAGTGTATTCTTTTATTTCTAAGCTTTTTCATGAACAGATAATAATGAAGTTTGGAATGCATATTCTCGGCAACACGGCGGGTAATATTGCAAAATTTACCTTTTAGGAGATGCGCCCACCCGTAAGTGAATATCCTGATGATACCTGTATTATCATTAGGCAAATCTATTATGTATTAACATTATTAAAATAAACACTGTGGACAGATCCAATATTGACATAATAATGTTGGTTTACTTTAAGCGAAACGATTCGTGAAATAATTTGCACTAAAGTGTATCTGTTTTGAAAATGTCTGGTAAAAATATAAATCAATATTGCTTAATTGAATAAAAAAGTTAATAAAACTAAAATGCATTGCATGGCGTTCTAATTGCTCATCATTATTTTTAATAATTCATATTACCATATAAACAATGCTTTCTAAAACAAAGAAAACACTTCTTTATATATATATATATATATATATATATATATATACATATATATATATATATATATATATATTTATATATATATATTTATATATATATGTATATATATTTATATAGATATTGACATATATATACATATATATTTATATATACATACATATATATTTATATATATATATATATATATATATATATATATATATATATATATATATATATGTGTGTGTGTGTGTTTTTGAAGGTTTACCAAAACATTTCGTTCAAGAAATCATTCATCACAACAAAAGACTTTTTCCTTTCATAGTTTATTTATTTTTCAGATTTTTCAAAGTTCAAGAATGTTTTCCCTACACGTGTTTCTCTACTCAAGGAGGTTCTTGCTTGACAGTTCATCAAGGGAATTATATACCTGGAATAAGAACCCCAACAACTGACAATACCCAATAGGGTGTTGCCCTAATTGAGGCCATTTATAAAGAAGAAAAGAAAAAAACCTCTTAAGAAAGTAGTTCAAGAAATGTTTATTATATGGTTGCTACTATGCATACCCACAAGAAATTAGTCCCAATGCAATCCAAAAGAATCGGGAATAATGTGCGAGAATACTACGATGAAAGCATTATTAACGTCCGTTAGTAATGTATGAACCTTTTTCTAGGGCTGACCTGCTCCCACTCAGGATAAACTTATAACCAGGCAAACGATCATAATCCCGCAGAAACCCCCTTTAAGAAAACTCCATAAATACTATGTATATATATATGTATATATGTATATATAGTCTAAAGAAGCTTTGAGTTATTTTAAACAAAAATACAAAAAAGGGAGGAAAATGCAGTTTAAATTCCCAGAGAAACTAATTAAATCCAAAATATTGCAGACTTGACATTCGTTGGAAAATTCATAAATAAATAATATATAATAGTAAGTAAATAAAATAAAAAGGGTGATTAAGTATCTAACAGTGAAACAAAAACAGGAGACCTTAACGTAAGCATCTAATATTAACACGGGGATCCTCAGCTGTTTACCATGTAACTGTTTCGGAGATTTCAAAACAGGACAGTTATAATATGCATGGCTCTCCAATGGTACTGATCAAACTACCATTTCCCCAATAATCAAGTGCTGAAATAATTCAGCTTAAAATTTCACTTATATATACATAAATAAATAATAATAATAATAAAATAATGAAAATAATATACTACTTTTAAGACTACCGTGTGATATGGTAATTTGCATATCAAATAAAATTCATTATAACAATAGTAATCATAATAATAATAATAATAATAATAATAATAATAATAATAATAATAATAATAATAATATATATATATTTGAGTACATCCTTTGCTAAATATGACGGGGATAATTATGTTTCCCCAGTGTTCTAACTAATTTTTAATATAAAATATTAGAATTGCCATTATATATATATATATATATATATATATATATATATATATATATATATATATATATATCAACTAGATTTTAAAACTGATACCAAAATAAAGTATTCATAAGAAAAGTTATTTTACAATTGTTTAAAAGTCAATTGTTAAAAAACGACTCATGAAAAAAGTATCATCAGTAAAATAGCAAAATAATATTACATTTTTATTTAAACATTAACATTCATCACAAAGTTTTATTTTACTTCTAGTGTTGCATACCTACTGAAATTAAACGTCACGAGAAGCAAAGGGGGGGAGAGAGCTTATTTATTACTACGGGCAGAAATCCTTCCGACTGAGGCAGTTCTCCAAAACCACCTCAACAGTTCGCTATTACATCCTCTCCGGCCGAAAATAACGCGAAATGTTCACGAGAGGATTAATAGTGATTTCAATCTTTTTTCTTAATACTTCTGCTGATACAATTTTCATAGAGATTCTCATAGTCATTCTTTAAGCAACATGTTTCTCAGTAATTTTAACACATTTTGGAGAGTCATTTTTCAACAGGGACCTTAAACACACTTTTCTTAAGAGTCATTTAAACAGATTTCTAAACACCTTTTTCAAGAGTCCAAAAGTCACTTTGAAACACAGTTTCCAGATATTTTACATTATAAGAAAGTTACCTTTGTAGTTCTCGTCCGTCGCTGGCCCTCATCTTGTTACTGGCTGTGATCGCCGCGCGGCACCTGTTTTTGTGGGCAAACTCTATCTTTAAGCGGAGGACAAAGACACTCGAAGTCGGATTTTCTGAGAGATTTCTTTTGTTCTTTTTATTTCATGCTTTCATTCGAGTGGAGGGGTTTCCATTATTGGTTCTTCATTCACATCTTCCTAAGTTCGTACTGTGTGGGACGTTAGACGCTGTTAGTTTTTCTTAGTAGCTTTGGCCCATATCTCTTCGATTCACACCCGAACTCTTGCATTCGAGAGCTACCTCATGCGCTCGCCACAAGCTTCCATGGTGATCTCTTTTGGATACAGCCCTTATCGCGAGCGATTACATTTTTGGGAAAACTTCGCTCGCTTTTCCGAAACGACGTTGTCGCTTCGAGCTCCCATAGCGGACTGATTCTAAAAAGCTAAGTTCTTGTTCTCCGTGGTGACGTAATCATCATTCCCACGCACGAGATGGGGACAAAAACGACTCACTCTGATCTCTGACTCAAAGGTCACGTCAGGTGTCTAAATTTATTATGACTATTCTTGGATCAAACTCTTCTCTGAACTCACTTCTGAGTCCAGAAACAAAACCTATTTTTCAATAACAAAATTAGCTATTTGATACTAGTTAACCTACTGTGCCTTGCATAATGGGGCCCTACAGTACTGTAACACTAGTACTGTAAAAATCAACATTTGAAGTTTTATTAATTAAAATACTAAATGCGTTTAATGACTTTGATGGAAAATAATTTAAAAAAATAACGAACCCGAATATGCAATGATATTTTTATATGCTAAATCATAAGTGATTAAAAAACATTTTTAATAGTAAAGGTCTCAAGAATTCCGTCTATAAACAACTTGTCCAATGTCGTTCAACAAGCCACGTATTAATTTGACTTTCTACGCAAATGTATAAATGTTTCTTTGTCAGTGTAATAAATCACTTGTACTGTATCGTTTTTACTGGAATTATAAAATGAGAACTAAGTATATTAAATGTATTGGATCGTACAAGTATCAAATGAAATCATCACTAATTAAATCAATTCAATCATATTAGTTTAAATAGATCTACTATTATTTTTTGTTTATTATTAAGGGACGTTACGGTTATTATTTATTTGGACACTTTTGGGCTTCCATAGACTTTTTTTATTGCAAGTCATTGGTCACACATTAAAAAAATATATACATATAAAACATGAGACTTGACATTTTTATATTAAAATATCTTTTTATTACTTAGATTACTTATAATTTCCAATTTAAAACATCGCAATATTATAAATACAAACTTTTACTTTAAACTTAGATATACATTTAAGCAGAACAAATCCATATAAAATGTCCCCCTGATAATATAAAAAAAGACATAATTTTCTTTTGAATAAAATAGTGGGTTCTATCAAAACGAGTATTTAAAGCTCTCAAGTTAACTTTATTTTGCATGAAAATTTCCGATTTTTGAGTGTCATTTTTTACCGAGAGCCTGCTTTAAAAAATCATACGCAACTTCTAGGTGATATCGCTTCATAAAAGTGATCACTCAATTTCGACTACAGGTATAATAATATGCATTTCATTCTTGAAATAAAGTGGGAGGTAGAATGATTTAGGTCTTAAATATATAAATGATTCTTCACATTCATTGCCTGTCTTTGCTTATAAAATATGTTGGATGTTTCTGTGCGGGGATGCAATCGAAAAAACGAAGACTTTATACCAAGATCAAACACCTTCTTTTCTCCAGTAAAATTTTACGAAGAATCCTATGGTTGTATTAATTTTGTATTAAGGTTTTATAATAATAATGTGGGTTCTGCGTTTACGCCGAACACTCATGGAAAGCTACAACAACGTTATACTGTATTGTATTTTATTCATAATTCACAAATTTAAAAATGAAAAGAGATAATAAAACTGGTTATTTGAGGCTTAAAGCTGGAAGTAAAATACCCCAGAGGTTCGTAGTCTTTCCCGGGAAACGACTGGTTTTTGCTAGTTTTTGTTCAAAACGGTAAACTATGGCAAAAAATGTGGACTGTAAAACCCATAAAAAAACGAGATCGAATCTAATCAGATATATTTGATTCAGTTATGTCTTAATTCTGTTGGATTCCCGAATTATCGGTGAGTAAAAATTAGCAAATCGTGACACTGTAGTTTTGTTCAATGCATCGCAAACAGTAAATATACGTTATATGTAAGAAATATTGCATTTCAACTAAAAATCGATATGTCGGTAACCAAAAACATGAACAAAAATCAAATTTGTGGTATAAATTGCTAAAACCTGTCAAGTTTTTTGTTTTTTTTATATGGAAATCACCCCAGACAAGGCATGAAGCCATTTGATGTAAGGAGATAACAAAAATGAAATATGATTATCGCAAAGACAAAATATGCCTATTGGCCTTAGTCTTGAAAAGGAGGGAAACAGTCAGCAGGAAGAGAGTTCCACAAGCCTGCGGTTCTTGGAAAGAAGCTACTGGAATAGAAAGCTGTATTACTATAAGTTATGAAAACAGCGAATTGATAGAGACCACTGAACCAACGAGTCAAACGAGCTGAAGAAAAGCGGGGAATAGATCACATAATTCTGAAAAACACATGCCATAATAGTATTTATAGAAAAGACTGAGACTAGCAACACCCCGTCTGTTTTAGATAGGGTGCGAAAAAAAGAAAAGATAGGGCCAATATAATTACAGACACGTTTCTGCACCTTATCAAGACCCCTCAAATGGGACAGAGATTTACCAGCCCAAATATGACAACAGTTCTCCATACATGGTCTGATTGTAGATTTGTAGAGATAGAGAATAGCTTCAGTTTATAGTTAATAAAACGCTAGTATTGAAAACTGTATATATTGTGTTTCAGCACGAACTGTTAGAACATGTTGATATGCCGTGAAATGAAATTAAAATAACAAAACAAACTAAAAGAGATTATTGGAGCAACGTAATAAACATTAAACGGGCCCGTTCCTTCATTGAAACCGTTTATAGTAATGTCGGCTTTTGGCAAATTATTTTTGGCAAGTGTAACACCAGCTTTTCAATTGCTTTTTTGTATTGTTATGTAGAGATGTCTTTCATTTTTCGCAGTGCCAGATTTTCATGAAGAATACCAAAAACGTGCGAGACAATTTTGGCAGACGCCGAACATCCATCTACTCCAGAATTAAGAAAAAACAATCTAACAACTATTAGTTGGTTCGAACCCAGATTTCTTATGAGGCGTCAGTAACGACATCCTCGAAGAATTAATGGCGGATATTTCGGATTTGGGAATGTTTGGGAAATGCCAACACCTGAATGGAACTCATTCATACTAGAGTTTCTTTCTTATCATATTTAAAAAGGTATTCTATTACCAAGGCTGGTAACCTAGGCTACAGCATATCATTCAGAATCTTTCTCACTCTCTCTTTCCTTCTCTCTGCCCCCCTCTCTCTCTATATATATATATATACATATATATATATATATATATATATATATATATATATATATATATATATTATATATATATATATATATATTGACACAACAAACGAAACACGATATAGGCCAATCTATAGAAAACAGAACAATGGAACATGATATAGAAAGTAACACTTATAATACCTTTGTTCTTGGGAAGCCCAACGATTGGCTGAGAAAACAACAACGAATCTGATTGGTTAACTAGCTAGCCGTGTATATAAAAACACCCGGCAAAAATAACTCCATGCATTTTAGCCTGACGATTCCCCCGGGAATGGAACGCGGGAGCCTCTGTGTAGCTTAATTGCCATAAATATATTTTCATAGCTTACGACCTAGCTCTACTTACGTATCGAGTACTGTTGAAGTAAATACTGAAAATTGATACATAAAAAATGATATCCTATTATAAAATTTTATGTGGATACATAAAATACTAATATATATATATATATATATATATATATATATATATATATATATATATATATATATATAAGTATGTGATGAGAATAAAAATTGTGTAGAATACGATATCTGTGAAGTCATTAATTGTATAGAACAAGGGGGGTTGTATAAGATAATAATTATATAACGTCCCTTGTTTTGAACAATTGAATATTTAATATATATATTCTACACATTTTTTATTCTCATCACATACTTGTTTATATAATTTCACTATCTCGTATATTGAGCATCAACTTTTCATGATAGTTTATACTTTAAAGGTATATTTTATATCTTTATTTCCCCCATTTTTCTCTCTCTCTCTCTCTATATATATATATATATATATATATATATATATATATATATATATATATATATATAAGGATGTAAGTGAATGATATTAATTATTACAATAAGACAAACAACGCAGCCACTGCAAACAAAGATAGCCATAAACCGGAAACTCTAGGCTCGTTCCGCAGTTCAAGGGGATCTTCAGTAGGACACATCCGACCCAAAGATTTAAAACACGAGTCACTTATATGTGACACGACATATCCACTATCACACCGCACACACATAAGTCGATAGACATATCATAGAATGCGCAGACCATGGTGAATGGCGTATTATGGATGAAACCTATCTTCTCAACAAAGTGGTACACTCATCTAACTGTTAGTACTCATGCCAATGTCGCAAAGTAGCATTTAGGTTCTACCTGTGGTGTCATCCAACAACCTAAACAAGTGGTAAACAGAACATACGATCAATATGTGAGTGGATTATATTTGTTTCTACAATCAGACAAACAACGCAGCTATCACAAAAACAACGCGAAAGCCAAAGCCTGAAACTCCTGGTATCGAGTCTAGAGCTTCTGGTGTATGAATGTCGTGCTTTTCGGTGCATGTGTTGTTTCTCTGTCTGTCTGTCTGTCTGTCTGTCTGTCTCTCTCTCTATATATAATATATGATATATATATTTTTATATATATATATATATATATGTTTATATATATATATATATATATATATATATATATATATATATATATATATATATAAAGAG